>CM055126.1:44141548-44824859 GCA_029206835.1 Rana muscosa
CGATTCGCACGACAAAAAAGGGTCCGGAACTTGTTTGAGCTTCAGGCGTTCGGCTTCAGGCGACATGGAGTGGAGATGTGAACCATCTCCATAGAGAATAATGGATTTTTTCCCCTCTAGCGTTTTGTAGCTTCAGGCTTCAGGCTACAAAACGCTCAGGTGTGAATGCAGCCTTAAAGCTGCATCGGCTTATGCGGCTCCCGGCGGTGTTACTCCGCGCTAGTTTCCCCCCCCCCTGCTCCCTTCTCCCACTCGCAGCATTTAGCAGCAATAAGCTGTATTTGCCAGCCGGCGGCCGGACATTACCCCAGGCAGTGCCAGTGACTGTTACACACAGCAAGGAGGACATACATTGCAGGCACAGCAGGGATGATTAGGGTGTGCCTGGGCACACCCGGCACACCCCGTGGGCACGCCTATGCACCCAACATGATTTACTGCTGTATCGTGGGGGCATTCATTTTCAATGGCTCCCAAAGCACTAAGTCAATGTACCTGCGTTGCAATTACCAGAAAAAAAGGGTCATGTGCGATTTTATGAACAATAGGGTGCATTGTTAGACGGTTCACTTTGAATGGGCAGCCTTAACTCAATGCATGTTAACACATGATGCAATATATATTGGTGCACTGCGCCCTTAATGAAGATATGTGCTTTCAGCCTTCAAGAGAAAACATTTATTGTTATACATTATTATAAAAAAAAGGACATATCCGTGTGTTTTTTTTTTTTTTTTTTAAAACACACGGATATGTTCTTTTTTTATAATAATGTATTATATAATTTTTTTTTTTAAATAAAATATATTATATATATATATATTTTTTTTTTTATAAAAAAAATGAAAAACATATATAATACAATACACCATAGAGCCATACTAAAAACAGCAGTTGAACCCGACTAGCCTGTGGAATTCTTGCAGCCAACAAGGGGTTAAGGACAGAATCAGGTCTGCAAGAAAATGGCGCACACATTCCTGGCCGGCAAAAATAACTTGTCTTCTGTTTTGGGCAAAATATTAAAACAGAGAATTTTTTATTTATTTTCTTTCTAAAAGAGTGGCGTTCGGAGCCGGAGCAGTTCCTGTTCTGTCATACTTTGTATACACTATAAACAGAAGCCGTTTCTTTTGTTACACTTGGCCCAGCAAAAATATTTATTTTCCCCTTTCTCTTAGATATTGTAAGTGGAAAGAAGTTTATTTTTATTAGGTATTTTTTTTATATTTTTTTTTGGGTTGGGTCTACAATCAGCAAAAAACGCATATACACTCACTGGCCACTTTATTTTTTATAACATCAAGTTTATTGAAAGTATCAGGAAATGCAAGAATACGTTTACAAAGATATGGAGTCGCAGCTCCTAGAAATATAAGTAGCAGTACATAAACCAATATACCATAATTGTTCCAAGCATTTACTGTCTGGTACATTAACAAGAGACATCCGGAGAACTCAGTATTATGAAAACAGAAACATAGTACCTGCGGATTAAGTAAATATAACAGTTCTGACATCTGTTGTAATGGGTGAATGGATGGATCCGACCTTCGTACCATATATTAAATTTGCCCATTGGTTTTGGTACAAGCAGAGTTGGAGGAAGACGTACTAGGAAAGACTAGAGAGGAAGAGAAGTATAGAAGAAAGGGAAAGAGGGTGCGGGGTGGAGCATCGAAGCAGAATCCATAAGGAACCTGCAAATTGTGTAGCCTAATCAAGTCCCGAATAGGGAGTAACAGCGTGGGGGTTCGAGGTAGTACATTTCTCGCTAAGGTAATTTTCTATGTTGCAAGTGGGTACCTATTGTGAATATAAGTTTGAGGATCAGATTCCAGAGTGGTATCACCTTCTTTAAGTAGGGAGGGTCCCTTATAGTCATTGGATTGTGTCCATCAGGTTCAGGTAGTCTGAGGAGTACTTAAACGCAAACCAGGGTGACCAGGTGTCATGAAATGTTGTAGCGTTGTCTCCAGCTTGAGCTACAGCGTCCTCCATATCACAGATCTCCGAAACCTTACGTAGCCATTCCTGTCTGGACGGAATGCGTGAGGATTTCCAATATAATGGTATGAGGGCTTTGGCAGCGTTCAGTAAGTGTTTGGTCAGAGAATTTTTATATCTTTTGATGGAGAAGTCTGTGATATGAAGGAGGCACCCCATGGCATCAAGCTTTAATTTTGTTTCAGTAATCTGAAATATCAGCTCTCGTACCTGGGTCCAGAAGGGTTGGATCCCCGGGCATTGCCACCAAATGTGTAGTAGAGTACCTTTCGCGCTTTGGCACCTCCAGCATGTATCAGGTGTCTGTGGGAACCAAGAGTGTAGCCTCACAGGCGTGGCGTACCAGCGTGTCAGCAATTTATATGCTGTTTCTTGGGTTCTGGAGCTGAGTGAACATTTGTGTGCTAGTATACAGGCATTTCACCATTGTATGTCCGATATGGGGGCGCCTAAGTCCTCTGTCCACGCAGCTCTGAGCCTATTGTCCCCTGGTGCATCACCCTCCCGAATCCAGCCATGTGCGATAGATGTGGCTTTGGGCAGGGGTTCTCCTTTCAGACAAATGTTCTCTAGTTCCGTTAGAGGTCTGTTAAAGTGAGCCTTCCTGACTGGGTGGTTTAGGTAGCTACGAATTTGAAAATATGTCCACAGCGGTAGGCCCGGTAGGTTATTGTCAGCCTTTATATCTACAAAGTTTTTAAATCTGTCGCCTAGAAAACAATGCTTAGCCAATAGCGGGGTATTTGTGTCTGTGTTAAGCAGATTGTGATTCCTTATACCCGGCTGGAAGTCCGGATTGTCAAGCAGAGATGTAATTGGACTCATGTGTGAGGAGAAGTTGGCCTGTTTTGTCAAAACATGGAAACTTGTCAAGGTGGGACCTATAAGAGGGTGTGATTTGAGGGCAGCTGGGATGTTGTGCCATGAAGTCCAGGGTAAGTACCTAAGGGAGGTGGGGCTCATAGCTTTCTCCATTCCAACCCAGTCCTTAAGTGCATGGTGACAGTGCCAGTCTATTAATCTTGTTACGTGTGCTGCGAGGTAGTATTGCTTAAAGCTGGGGACACCCATTCCCCCTCTATCCTTGGCCCGGGAGAGCAAGGCAAGTCTGACTCTTGGGTTTTTATGGGCCCAAATAAATTTAAGTTGCAGCGAACGAAGCGTTCGGAAGAAGCTGTGAGGAATTTTAATAGGGAGATTCCTGAACAGATAAAGCACTCTCGGCAGAATTACCATCTTACAGATGGCTGCTCTACCAAACCAGGAGAAGTGTCGTGGGTGCCAGTTCATCAGATCAGCACTGATCAGTTTTAGGAGTGGTAAGAAATTCCGGTCAAATATCTGGGACAGCTTAGGTGTCAACCAAATCCCTAAGTATTGAAGAGCAGAGTCAACCCATTTAAAAGGACACTTGGTCATTACGTCGGTGAGGTCTTCTTTGGGAACAGTCAGGTTCATAGCCTCTGATTTGGAGTAATTTATTTTTAAGTTGGAGATGACCCCAAACTGCGTGAATTCAGATATCAGGGCTGGTATTGAAGAGTGTGGGTTGGTGATGAAGAACAACAAGTCGTCGGCGTAAGCCGACAACTTGTGTTCCCTCCCTGCTAATTTGAATCCTGTGATCGAGTCAGACATTGTAATTTTCCTGATAAAGGGCTCTAACGTCAGAATGAACAGGAGGGGTGAGAGGGGACATCCCTGTCTTGTCCCGTTCCTAATCTGGACCGTGTTTGAGAGGGAGCCGTTGATCTTGAGTCGCGCGGTTGGGTCTTTATACAGAGCAGATATCCAGGTTATCATGTGAGGCCCTAGGCCAATATGTTTGCAGGTTTCCATCATGAAATCCCACGCAACCCTGTCGAAGGCCTTCTCCGCGTCAGTGGACAGGAGAAGACCTTCAATGTTTAGGGAACCTGAGGCATGAATCAAGTTGAGCGCTTTAAATATGTTATCCCTTGTTTCCCTTCCCGGCATGAACCCGGCTTGTTCGGGTCCCACCAGGGTGTAAAGCAGGGGCTTCAGTCTATTGGCCAGGATTTTAGATATCAATTTGACGTCCAGATTTAGGAGGGAAATTGGCCTGTAACTGGCACAGTCAGTCGGGTCCTTGTTTGGTTTGGGAATGACTGTAATATGCGCTGACAAAAAGGTTTGTGGTATTTCCCTAGGCCTAGAGAGAGAATTGAGGGCATGTAGTAGTGGTGTGATTAAGGAGTCTGAGAAAGTTTTATAATAAATGGCTGTGAAGCCATCAGGTCCGGGGCTCTTCCCTGATTTGAGGTTTTTGATGACCGTTTGTAGTTCTGCAATCTCAATAGGTTTCTCTAGTAGAGTGGTGTCCTCCACAGGTAGTGTCGGGGGTTTTGAGTCTCTGAGGTAGTCCAAAATGGCCTGACCTCTGTCTCCTTGGTGCTGTCCTGACTTGGATTGTACCGGTAGATTATATAGCGAAGTGTAATACTTATGGAAGTGGTCAGCTATTTGTTTCGTTGTGATGTCTAGTGTACTGGCCACTTTATTAGGTACACCTTGATAGTTCCGGGTTGGACCCCCTTTTGCCTTCATTCTTCATGGCAGATTCAACAGGGTGTTGGAAACGTTCCTCAGAGATTTTGCTCCATATTGACATGATAGCATCACGCAGTTGCTGCAGATTTGTCGGCTGCACATCCATGATCTGAATCTCCCGTTTCACCACATCCCAAGGTGCTCTATTGGATGAGATGTGATGACTGTGGAGGCCGTTGGAGTACAGTGACCTCATTGTCCAGTGGTGAGATGATTGGAGCTTTGTGACCTGGTGCATTATCCTGCTGGAAGGAGCCATCAGAAGATGGGGACACTGTAGTCATAAAGGGATGGACATGGTCAGTAACAATACTCAGGTAGGCTGTGGCGATTAAACGATGCTCAATTGGTACTAAGGGGCCCAAAGTGTGCCAAGAAAATATCCCCCACACCATTACACCCCCACCACCAGCCTGAACCGTTGATACCAAGCAGGATGGTTCCATACTTTCATGTTGTTTACACCAAATTCTACCATCTGAATGTCGCAGCTGAAGACGAGGCTCATCAGACCCGGCAACGTTCTTCCAATCATCTGTTGTCCAATTTTGGTGATCCTGTGCAAATTGTAGCATAATTTTCCTGTTCTTAGCCGACAGGAGTGGCACTCGGTGTAGTCTTCTGCTGCTGTAGCCCATCTGCTCCGAGGTTCGCTGTGTTGTGCGCTCAGAGATGGTATTCTGCTTACTTTGGGTGTAACGAGTGGTTATTTTAGTCACTGTTGCCTTTCTATCATCTGGAACCAGTCTGCCCATTCTCCTCTGACATCAATAAGACATTTTCCTCCACACAACTGCCGCTCACTGGATATTTTCTCTTTTCCGGACCGTTCTCTGTAAACCTGTGAGATGGTTGTGGGTGAAAATCCCAGTAGATCAGCAGTTATTGAAATACTCAGACCAGCCCGTCTGCACCAACAACCATGCCATGTTTAAAGTCCCTTTAAACCCCCTTTCTTCCCCCTTCCGATGTTCGGTTTAAAATTCACCAAGTCGTCTTCACAACATCTTGATGCCGAAATGCATGGAGTTGCTGCCATGCGATTGGCCGATTTGCAATTTGTGTTACCAAGCAATTGAACAGGTATACCCAATAAAGTGGCCGGTGAGCGTATCTCCAAATGCTGACCACAGCTCCTGTGACTGAAGTCTAGTCCACCTCTGTGACTTCCTATTGGCCATCAGTGGTGAAGAGCAGCCTAAGCAACCAATAGGAAATTGTAGGGATTGGGGAGGGGGGGGGGGAGGCCAGGAATAGATCACAAATGTGCATAGCAGAACACTTTTAAGAATAAGTACAGGCCAGGGTTGGCTCTTATTTTTTGACGCACAGTTGGCAATGTGGCCCACTTAAAGCGTAACTCCGGCCTTCCCTTCAGTCTTCCACATCTGTACCGGCTCCTCTCCTGGAGTGAAAATGGCTTACACTGATTTAACTGCACACTGAGAGCTTCTCACAATGTGCCCTGGGCCCTGTCATTATTGTGGGGCCCAAAGCAGCTGCCCCGTACTTGACAACTATCCCAGTTTGAATTCCCTCATCCCTTGGAGGTTTTAGTCCAGTGCTGTGTCCTGATATCTCAGTGTGAAGGTCTGTTACTAATGCTACCCAGCTCTGCCCTATTGTTGTGTACAGATGACTCACCTGTAGACCCTGTGTTCACATTTAAATACCAGCATTCATATGTAATTAGCGGCGGGACGGCAGGATTCATATGTATATCATGCCCCCGTGAGGTCATATCCACTATCACCTGTATGGAATGCTGCCCACTGGGAAGATAAAGGGGCATGCTGGAAATTGATCACACCCTCCCCTCCCCCCAGCACTGCCACTGGTCCTAGGAGTTTTCTGTCTATTAATGGGTCCCCTCACCTACTCAGTCTATGGTGTGCTGTAACCTCTAGCAACCAACCAGTTAGCAGTAATGATGTCCAGTAACCTCTAGCAACAAAGCAGTATTACTCTACAGTAATCTCTAGCAAACAATCAACAAGGAAAAATCATGTGCTGTAACCTCTAGCAACTAATCAGTGAGCCGTAATGTGTGCTGTAACCTCTAGCAACCAGTCAGTGAGCGGTAATGATACACTGTAACCTGTGGCAACCAATCACAATCACTGCCTGATCCGATTCAGTAAATGGATTTTAAGTCTGCTATTTATTGTATGCCTCAAAGCAGGTGGAGAGCGAAACTGCATGGAGGGCCCCCCCAATAATTTTTTTGCCCAGGGTCCAATCAATATTAAAGGGCATCCAACACTTTCCTCCCCGGCCTGACTGTCCCAACTGGCCTTCCACATTCATACCGCATTACCTAGAGTGGTCTGCCTAGGAACAAGGGAAGGCCAATTATAAGCAGAGCAGAAGACCTCTCTATGGCACACTCACTTGCAAAAACCAGTTCACAAAACTGGCGCCATTTTAGGTACAATGGCCCACAAGCGCCCATTGCCAAAGCACTTCAGGCAAAGTGGAATAACCAAAATCAAATGGATCTCCCCTTTGGTGAAACCACAGCATCCAGAACAATGAAAGAAGATTACCGCCACACACATAATACGATCCTTCAAGATCACCTCCATATATCTGATCAATTTGAAATGGATTTGTAAATCAACTGCACCAAATTCAAGCCATAAACACTATGTTTGGCCATAAAAATCACTAATATTGGATCATGAGTTGGCCTAACGACCGGCTTTCGTCAAAGGGACAAGCTAGAAAACCAGTGTCCAATGAGCACCAGCAGCCAATGGCTGCAAGCGTTGATCAGTGTGTTCCGGCATGGGGGCGGTCCCCCTCCATCCGAACACAAAGACACAGCGGGCGAGAGCTCCTCACCAAAATTGCTTGTGTCGGTACGGTGATCTGACAACCCCCCCCCCCCAAAATAAAAAAAATCCCCAAAAAGCAAATAAGCCACCAAAAAGCACCCCCCCCCCCAAAAAACAAAAAAAAAAAGCAAAAAAAAACCCCAACAAAAATATAAAAACCCCCAAAAAAATTAAAAAAAGACCAAAAAACCAACCCGCCCCCCAAAGAAAGCAAAAAAAAAAAGCCAAAAAAAGCAAATAAACCCTCCCCCCCTCAAAAAAAGACCCAACCCCCATAAAAAAAGCAGATACCCCCCCCCCCACAAAAAAAGCACCCCCCCAAAAAGCAAAAATTCCCCCAAAAACCAAATAAAAAAAGCCCCCTCCCCCAAAAAAACAACAAACCCCCACCCCTCCACCTTAGGAAAAAACAAACAAACAAAAAAAAAAAACAAACAAACAAACAAAACCACTTTAGACTCCTTTCACACTGGTGCTTTGCAGGCGCTAGAACACAACGCTAAAAATAGCGCCCTGATAGAGTCGCTCCTCTCACTGGAGTGGTGCGCTGGCAGGACGCTAAAAAAAGTCCTGTTAGGCCCCTTTCACACGGAGGTCCGTTCAGGTCCGCCTGTCAGTTTTTTAGGCGGACCTAAAACGGATCCTCCATGTACCCCTATGGAGGCACGGATGTCAGCGGAGACATGTCCGCTGACATCCGCTCTGCCAAAGTGTGACGGAGGAAAACCCTATTTTTCCTTCCGTCGGCGGAGCGGATCGGATGACAACGGACTCTACGGTCCGTCGTCATCCGATTCCCCATAGGGGAGAGCGGCGCTCTGACAGGGCGGTCCCTGCACAGTGTGCGGGGACCGCCCAGTCATCCGTCGGCTCAGCGGGGATCAACGGAGCGATCCTCGCTGAGCAAGCAGAGCTTCACGGGGCGGATCTGCACGGATCCGCCCCGTGTGAAAGGACCCTTAGAAGCATCTTTGGAGCGGTTAAGGAGCGGTGTGTATACCTCTCCTGCCCATTGAAATAAATGGGCACCGCGGCTATACCGCCGACAAAGCGCTGCTGCAGCAGCGCTTTGCGGTTGGTTTTAACCCTTTCTCGGCCGCTAGCGGGGGTTAAAAAAAAATCGCTCCGCTAGCAGCCGAATGCCACCGCAAAATTGACGATAAAGCGCCGCCAAAAATGGCGGCATTTTACCGCCGATGCACCCACCGCCCCAGTATGAAAGGGGCCTTACGTATTTAGCAGGCTTAAGAAGTTATAGCCAAACTCCAGCTCACACTGCAGTTACAGCAACATTACCCCCCCCCCTCCCCCTTGGAATAAAGGTTTTAAATAACTAAATAAAAGCTGATCATTGTAAGCGCCCCTAAATGGTTTGTCTCAACACTCTGATACATTTGCAGGAGAGCTCTGTTCTGTTGAAAAAGAACAGACATACTGGCTGGATCACCCGATGAGAAATAAAGGAAAGCAAGCCTAAAAAGGGAAGCTAATGCAGCCGACACGTCTAAGAATTGATAAGCTGCGATATAATAAATGTTTGCTTTTGGATTTAATACCCCTTTTATGTCAGGTACCATTGAATAGATAATCAATGTACAAGAACACCAGACAAAATGTGAGAACAGGAGCATGAACAAATCAATTGGGTAAATTAATAATAAAAATAAAAAAATATATATAAATATTAAAAAAAAGTAAGGCTATTCCATGCATTGGGGGGTATTAGTCACCTGCAGCAGTTAACCTCTAAATGTACCTGAAATTGTTAACATTGGTGGTCAGTGTAGGTGGGAGATCAATTTGCCATTCCTCACTGTTAAAGGAACACCCTACCAACCACCTCAAAAGGGGGCTCCCCCACTAACCTCAAAAAAGGAAGAAACCCCTCCCAACCACCTTTGGAGGAAACCCCCTCCCAACCACCTCAGAAGGAAACCCCTACTAACCTCCAAAGAGGAACCCCCAACTAGCCTCCAAAGAGGAACCCCCAACTAGCCTCCAAAGAGGAACCCCCAACTAGCCTCCAAGGAGGAACCCCCAACTAGCCTCCAAGGAGGAACCCCCAACTAGCCTCCAAGGAGGAACCCCCAACTAGCCTCCAAGGAGGAACCCCCAACTAGCCTCCAAGGAGGAACCCCCAACTAGCCTCCAAGGAGGAACCCTCAACTAGCCTCCAAGGAGGAACCCTCAACTAGCCTCCAAGGAGGAACCCTCAACTAGCCTCCAAGGAGGAACCCCCAACTAGCCTCCAAGGAGGAACCCCCAACTAGCCTCCAAGGAGGAACCCCCAACTAGCCTCCAAGGAGGAACCCCCAACTAGCCTCCAAGAAGGAACCCCCAACTAGCCTCCAAGGAGGAACCCCCAACTAGCCTCCAAGGAGGAACCCCCAACTAGCCTCCAAGGAGGAACCCCCAACTAGCCTCCAAGGAGAAACCCCCAACTAGCCTCCAAGGAGAAACCCCCAACTAGCCTCCAAGGAGAAACCCCCAACTAGCCTCCAAGGAGAAACCCCCAACTAACCTCCAAGGAGAAACCCCCAACTAACCTCCAAGGAGAAACCCCCAACTAACCTCCAAGGAGAAACCCCCAACTAACCTCCAAGGAGAAACCCCCAACTAACCTCCAAGGAGGAACCCCCAACTAACCTCCAAAAGGAGAAACCCCCAACTAACCTCCAAGGAGAAACCCCCAACTAACCTCCAAGGAGAAACCCCCAACTAACCTCCAAGGAGAAACCCCCAACTAACCTCCAAGGAGAAACCCCCAACTAACCTCCAAGGAGAAACCCCCAACTAACCTCCAAGGAGGAACCCCCAACTAACCTCCAAGGAGGAACCCCCAACTAACCTCCAAAAAGGAGAAACCCCCAACTAACCTCCAAGGAGGAACCCCCAACTAACCTCCAAGGAGGTACCCCCAACTAACCTCCAAGGAGGAACCCCCAACTAACCTCCAAGGAGGAACCCCAACTAATCTCCAAGGAGGAACCCCAACTAATCTCCAAGGGGGAACCCCAAAGGGGGACCCCCTACTAACCTCAAAGGGGAATCCCCTACTAACCTCATGAGGAACCCCCTACTAACCTCACAGGGGGAACCCTCGGAGCCCTGTCTGAGAAAGCTTATCATACACTATAAAATGGAAATGAGATAACATAATAATAATAAATCACTTACAGTCCGTCGCTTCGCTGCTTGCAGTAAACGCAACAATGATGGCCAGCAAGGAGCTCAATAAGGCAGAGCACAGATGGGGGGACTTCATCTCCATGCTCCCAGTCTACACCTTTGAGTGCAATCGCAAAGTGCAAACTAAAGATTAAAAAAATAACAATAAAAAAAAAGATAAAAAGTGCTGAAGAGAAAAATCAGGTTGCCATCAGACTAGCAGGAATTGTAGGATGCTGCGTCCTGAGTGCATAGCCTGTCACACACAGCAGATCAGCTGATAGATGCAGGTAACATTGTGAGTTTAGAATGACTGGGATCATCACCTGTGTGCTGGGCGAGGGGGCGTGGCCTGCTAAAGCATTGCCTCATTCTAGAACAGCAGGTGCAAGGCAGAGCTGGTCTGATTGACAGGGCTACAGTGCAGCTGATTGGCTGATGGGGCGGAGGCAATACCTCTGGGCTGTAGCAGTCAGCGTATCTGAGCTGTTGTATGGATACGTTTGATATACACCGAAGAGAGAGAATTTGATAGAGAATTAAATCAGATGTAAATGCTAAATAAATATGTTTTAAAAAAGCACTGTATAAGAAATTATTGGCATTTTTTCTTAAATTTATTTATGTATTTCTTATTTATTTTTATTTATTTATTTTATTAATTTTATTCAATTTCTTATTTTTTTATTTTATTTAACTGTAAATTTTTTCCCTTTATCCTTTTTTTTTTTTTTTTGCATTTTAGTGCTGCTGATCTACCGCGGCCTCTTTGCACCCGCATCCTCTCTACATGCACTCCAACAATGGTTCTCGGAGCGGGTTACCCGACTGTGACAGTTATTTACCCGGCTTTTTGTATATTTCAAGGCACTGATATGGAACATAGAACTAAGGTAATTAACCAATTTAATACCGGGCATTTTCAACCCCCTTCCTGCCCAGACCAATTTTGAGTTTTCAGCGCTGTCGCACTTTGAATGACAATTGCGCGGTCGTGCAACATTGTACCCAAATTAAATCTTTATGTTTTATTTTATTTTTTTTTAACTATTTTTTTTCCCTCAGTTTAGACCGATACGTATTTTTCTACATATTTTTGGTAAAAAAAAAATCGCAATAAGTGTATATTGATTGGTTTGCGCAAAAGTTATAGCGTCTACAAAATAGGGGATAGATTTATGGCATTTTTTTTCTTTTATTAGTAATGGTGGTGATCTGCGATTTTTATTGTGACCGTGACATTGCGGCGGACACATCGGACACTTTTGACACGTTTTTGGGACCATTCACATTTATACAGAAATTAGTGCTATAAAACTGCACTGATTGCTTTATAAATGTGACTGGCAGGGAAGGGGTTAACACTAGGGGGCGATCAAGGGGTTAATATGTTCCCTATTGAGTGATTCTAACTGTAGGGGGAGGGGACTCACAAGGGGAGGAGACTGATCTGTGTTCCTCTGTACTGGGAACACACATCTGTCTCCTCACCTCTGACAGGACGTGGATCTGAGTGTTTACACACACAGATCCACACTCCTGCCGTGATCACGGCCGCCGGGCACGCGCACCGGGTCCAGGGCGATGCGACGGGCACGCGCGCACGCCCCCTAGACGGCCGGGAAGCAGGGACGTCAAATGACTTCCACTCGGAGGGAGGGAGGGTTCCTGCCGGTGTCATATTACTATGGCCCGGTAAGGAAGTGGTTAAAAAATGTAATGACATTTTTTTTAATGGAAAATGAAAAAAATTCAAGGCAAAATTTTTTATTTTTGTTTTGGACAGAGTGGAGACCGGTTGGAACCCCTGTTAGGTTTTTATTGCTGACTGTACCCCCCGTTAGGGAAATTCACCCTCTCTATTTGTCCGGTTTACTGTTATCATTGAAGGTAAAAATGAAAGAAAATCCCACATTTTAACAGGAATAGAGGGGACATTTTCCAATGGGGACACTAGTTCTGGTGACAACTAGGGATTCCCTCACTTTGGAGATATTTCCTCTCACTTCCTGTTATGTCTATGGGACAGGAAGTGAAGGGCCCCCCCCCCCCAATGGGACACAGATGGCTAATCATAATAAAAAAACGCTGACAGGGGTTATAACCCTCCCTTTTTTTTTAATAATAAAAACATTTTTTTTTGCTTGTAGTTCTGCTTTAAATAACGAATGTACACATCTCAGGGAACCTCTGCTAGAAATGTATTGTGTGATCGGCGGGTTGTAGATATAATATATATTATAGTATAAAATAAAGACTATGGTGTGTACTTGACACGCAGCATTTTTTTTTTGTTATACCCCCATGATATACAGGGGAATTATTTTTTGGCAAAAACTTGTGAAATAATTGTGAAGTTAATATTAACCAAAAATGAAGAGCAGACAGTGAGAATTGTAATAATTTCCCACATTGGAGGTCAACCGAAAAGGTCCTTCCCTTAATTTGGTGATCGGTTTAGAAGGGTCCCCCTTACCTTTATGGTCAGTGGGACAGGTGCCCCTCTTATGTTGGTGCCACCTTACATTGCCGGTCAGTGGGAGAAGGACCCCTTAATGGTGGTGGTCATAGTACAGTAGGGCTTCCTTTCACTGGTGGTCTGTAGGAGGTGGTCCCCCTTACATTGGTGGCTAGTGGGAGAGGTTCCCCCTTACACTGGTGGCTAGTGGGAGAGGTTCCCCCTTACATTGGTGGCTAGCGGGAGAGGTTCCCCCTTACATTGGTGACCTGTGGGACAAGTGTCCCCTTACATTGGTGGCCAGTGAGAGAGGTGCCCCTTACATTAGTGGCCAGTAGGAGAAGTGCCTTATTACATTGGTGGCCAGTGGGAGAGTTATCCCCTTACATTGGTGGCCAGTGGGAGAGTTGTCCCCTTACATTGGTGGCCAGTGGGAGAGTTGTCCCCTTACATTGGTGGCCAGTGGGAAAGTTATCCCCTTACATTGGTGGCCAGTGGGAGAGTTGTCCCCTTACATTGGTGGCCAGTGGGGAAGTTATCCCCTTACATTGGTGGCCAATGGGAGAGTTATCCCCTTACATTGGTGGCCAGTGGGAGAGTTGTCCCCTTACATTGGTGGCCAGTGGGAGAGGTATCCCCTTACATTGGTGGCCTGTGGGATAGATGCCCTCTTACATTGGTGGCCAGTGGGAAAGTTGTCCCCTTACATTAAGCTGGTGATGCTGTTCCCCTCTATTTGTGCTTTTGGACATGTTTTTATGGACTTGCTGAAATAAGGATGATTTTACTGGACGTGCAGCCTACCAGAATTATTTTTTGCTTGTTGGAATCTGTGATGGACAGGGCCAGCACCCGGTCTGTGTGTTAGTGGAGGTGGATATGGGAGACTGATCTAGAGCCGTGTTCACACACATCCCTGTCCCCTTACATTGGTGACCAGTGGGAGAGATGTCCCCTTACATTGGTGGCCATTGGGAGATGTGCCTCCTTTCATTGGTGGCCAGAGGGAGAGGTGCCTCCTTACATTGGTTGCCAGAGGGAGAGGTGCCTCCTTTCATTGGTGGCCAGAGGGAGAGGTGCCTCTTTTCATTGGTGGCCAGAGGGAGAGGTGCCTCCTTTCATTGGTGGCCAGAGGGAGAGGTGCCTCCTTACATTGGTGGCCAGAGGGAGAGGTGCCTCCTTACATTTGTGGCCAGAGGGAGAGGTGCCTCCTTTCATTGGTGGCCAGAGGGAGAGGTGCCTCCTTACATTGGTGGCCAGAGGGAGAGGTGCCTCCTTTCATTAGTGGCCAGAGGGAGAGGTGCCTCCTTTTATTGGTGGACAGAGGGAGAGGTGCCTCCTTACATTGGTGGCCAGAGGGAGAGGTGCCTCCTTTCATTGGTGGCCAGAGGGAGAGGTGCCTCCTTACATTGGTGGCCAGAGGGAGAGGTGCCTCCTTACATTGGTGGCCAGAGGGAGAGGTGCCTCCTTTCATTGGTGGCCAGAGGGAGAGGTGCCTCCTTTCATTGGTGGCCAGAGGGAGAGGTGCCTTGTTTCATTGGTGGCCAGTGGGAGAGGTGCCTCCTTTCATTGGTGGACAGAGGGAGAGGTGCCTCCTTTCATTGGTGGCCAGAGGGAGAGGTGCCTCCTTTCATTGGTGGCCAGAGGGAGAGGTGCCTCCTTTCATTGGTGGCCAGAGGAAGAGGTGCCTCCTTACATTGGTGGCCAGAGGGAGAGGTGCCTCCTTACATTGGTGGCCTGTGGAAGAAGGACCCCTTAATGGTGGTGGTTATAGTAGGGCTTCTTTCCATGGTGGTCTGTAGGAGATGGTCCCCCTTACATCGGTGACCATTGGGAAGAATGTCACCCTACAGACATCTACAAAATTAATTGGTGTCAGTGATTACGTATCAGAGGAAAGAGGGAAGAGACTCCATTCGTCCCACACCACTGACTCTGCCAGGTGACATTGGCTTTCTATATATTGAACTATACAGGGACCACCAGGTAGAAGGTCCATTTGCCATTGCTCACCACTCAAGGAACCCCTAGCAACCTTTGGAGGAACCCTAGGATTCATTGGAACCCTGGCTAAGAATGACTGCTTTAGAACATACAGTCCAACTGAAGTTTCAAAAGCTATTACTGAAATACAGCCAGGCAAGCACACTGGAGGGCTAGACCACTGTGGGTCTCCAGCGGTCCAACACCAACCTTGCACAGAGCCCCCGATTAAAGCATATCTAAACCATAAAACACTTTAAAGCTTTTATTGCTTTATTTTAACCCAGTGATCCTGCAAATGACACTCTTCATGTCCTTGGGTGGCTACACCCACTCCTCCACTGAATCTATGGAGGGAGCCGTGGTTGCTACCCATAAAGTGGTTCTAAACTCCAATGTTTTTTTTTACCTTAAAGTGGTTGTAAACCCTTTGTATGGACTTCTAACTAAAGGTAAGCCTAGAATAAGGCTTACCTATAGGTAGTGGAAATATCTCCTAAACGTGCACCGTTTAGGAGATATTTCATTTGTAGTCCGCCGTAAACACCAACGGCGCATGTGCGGGGAAGAAACAAAACTAAGTGGCATTTCTTCCCTAGCCTGTGCCGTTAATCGCGGCTCCCGTGCGCATGCGCGGGAGTGACGTCACGCGGCTCCGGCGAATCACAGAGCCGGAGTCCGTGGCCCGGAAGGAAGAGGGGCCAGAAGATGGACGCTGCCTACTCTGGTACATTAGGTGGACCTGTCCTATGCAAAACAGATTCTTGACCCAAGTGTTTAATTTAATGTGCTCCCTATTTAATTGTTCGCTCCCGAGGGACCCCTGGTTCATATTCCTTTGCCTAAAACCTCCACCCTTACCAAATCTCTACTTTTGTGCTACCAGCAGCAAAACAAACTATAGTGAGAGCTTGGAATATGTAATATGTAAACCACTTGTTACCGACCTTTGGTTTGATTACTGACTACGCTTCTGCTTGATCCCTACCCACTATATCCACTATTGGACCCCGGATTGCTCACCTCTTGGAGGGGCAAACCTCAGGACTGCGACCTGTTACTAGCGACTGCAACCTGATTACCGACCTTTGTTCCTTGACCATGTTTCTGCTTGATCCCAACCTGCAACCACTTTTTACCAACCTTTGACTTGTTTACTGACTATGTTTCTGCTTGATTTCTACCATCTATATCTGCTACTGGACCTTTCTTCCTCGACCATGTTTCTGCTTAATCCCAACCTGCAACCACTTTTTACCAACCTTTGACTTGTTTACTGACTATGCTTCTGCTTGATTTCTACCATCTATATCTGCTACTGGACCCCAACTTGCTCACCTCCTGATGTGGTGATCCTGAAGAGCACGACCTGTTACTAGCGACTGCAACCTGGTTACTGACTTTGGCTTGTTCCTCGACTACGCTTCTGCTTGATCCCAACCTACAACCACTTGTTACTGACCTTTGGCTTGTCCCTAGACTACACCTCTGCTTGATCCCAGCCAGCAGCCACTTGTTATTGACCTTTGGCTTGTTTACTGACTATGCTTCTGCTTGATCCTTACCTGCTATATCTACTACTGGACCCCAACTTTCTCACCTCCTGGTGGGGCAATCTTGAAGACCACGACCCGGTACTAACGACTGTGAACAGGTTACTTACCTTTGGCTTGTTCTTCAACTATGCTTCCACTTGATCCCAACCTGCAACCACTTGTTACTGACTTTAGGCTTGTTCCTCGACTACACTTCTGCTTAATCCCGACCTGCAATCACTTTTTACCGACCTCTGACTTATTAACTGACTATGCTTCTGCTTAATTTCTACCTTCTATATCTGCTACTGGACCCCAACTTGCTCACCTCCTGGTGGATCGATCCTGAGGACCATGACCTGGTACTAGCGACTGCGACCTGGTTACCAACCTTTGTTCCACAACTACGCTTCCGCTTGATCCCAACCTACAACGACTTGTTACCGACTTTTGGCTGTTCCCTTGACTATGCTTCTGCTTGATCCCAATCTGCAAACACTTGTTGCCAACCTTTGACTTGTTTACTGACTACTCTTCTGCTAATCTGCTTGATCTCTACCTGCTATATGTGCTACTGGACCCCAGCTTGCTCAACTTCTGGTGGGACGATCCTGAGGATCATGACCTGGTACTAGCTACTGCCACCTGGTTACCAACATTTGGCTTGTTCCTTAACTACGCTTCTGCTTGATCCCTACCTGCTTTATCTGCTGCTGAACCTTGGCTTGCTCACCTCCTGGTGGTGTGATCCTGAGGACCATGACCTGGTACTAGCTACTGCAACCTTGTTACCAACCTTTGGCTTGTTCCTCAACTATGCTTCTGCTTGATCCCAACCTGCAACCACTTGTTACTGACGTTTGGCTTGTTCCTCGACTACACTTCTGATTGATCCCAACCTGCAACCACTTTTTACCGACCTTTGACTTATTTACTGACTATGCTCCTGCTTAATTTCTACCTTTTATATCTGCTACTGGTCCCCAACTTGCTCACCTCCTGGTGGGGCGATCCTGAAGACCACGACCTGGTACTAGCAATTGTGACCTGGTAACTGAGCTTTGGCTTGTTCATCGACTATGCTTCTGCTTGATCCCAAACTGCAACCATTTGTTACCGACCTTTGGCTTGTTTACTGACTACACCTCTGCTTGATTCCTACCTGCTATATCTACTGCTCGGCCCCAGCTTGCTCACCTCCTGGTGGTGTAATCCTGAGGATCGTGACCTGGTACTAGCTACTGCGACCTGGTACTAGCTACTGCAACCTGGTTACCAACCTTTGGCTTGTTCCTTGACTACGCTTCTGCTCAATCTCTACCTGCTTTATCTTCTAATGGACTCTGGCTTGCTTCCCTCCTGGTGGTGTGATCCTGAGGATTGTGACCTGGTACTAGCTACTGCAACCTGGTTACCAACCTTTGGCTTGTTCCTCGACTACGCTTCTGCTCAATCTCTACCTGCTTTATCTTCTAATGGACTCTGGCTTGCTCACCTGCTGGTGGGGCGATCCTGAAGAACTTGGTACTAGCATCCACCATCTCCATGTGATGCTTAGACCCTGCTCCTCGGTTGAGTCCACGGCATCCGCCAGAGCTCCGGTTTCCAAGCCTGACCCGTGACTGTGACACTGGCACTGTTTTCTTTTTTTCATTTTACATGTTTGCCCAGTTTAATTGCCTTTTTGTTTTATTTTTGACACGCTTAAGAGCAAACCACATCATCCTTTGGATTCCTTTCAGTTTTTGAATGAAACCTTTGTAATTGAAATTTTAGCATCCACCCCATCTACCAGCCCCCTCCTCTTTTTGCTAATCCATTCTCTCTTTGCTTTTTCCTCCTCTCGTACTCTTTAGTCTATGCACTCATTGTTGATTATGCACACCTGTGCCTTTTGGACGAGATTGGCTATCATACGTTAATAGATATTGCGACTTGCAATTGAGACTCTTTGCCTTGGAGTTTATCCCTGCGAATGCTGTAGTCTGATCTTCCTAATCTTATAATATCAGAGATGGTGTATGTAGTCCTTACCCATTCTCTCTGGCATTTTATTACCATGGCTGTGTTTTTCTACTATGGCTATTCAGGAAAATAAAAACCTACTGAACGTTAAAAAGAAAAACACATCTAATAATGTGCCACATTGCAAGTGCATGAGCACATGTTAAAGTCACGGAGAGTGAAAGTAATATTCAGCTCTTGAGTTCTTCTGACATTCTCAGTATTAGAGACCCACCATCTTCTCTGGAATTTCCACTCGAAGCTTCTGGACATGTAGCATTTTTGCTCTTGTCTTTGTTTTGGGTACTCCACTGGTAAATATTTGCTCTCAAAACTTTGGCTGTAACAACTGTGCAGAGCACATCAAGATACCAAAGTGTTTGTCAAAAAAACACGGGAAAGGGACAAGCCAATGAAAAAAATTATAATTGTGAGGTCCCCCCGTATTAGAAAGCAAGCTATACTAACCAGTTCCATTCTGGGGTAAGAAACGGGCAACAGTAATTTCCCAGTATAGATGCTCAAGCTCAGTATGGATATGAAGCCAAGACCAAGAACACGGGGACATGACCTCAGATTCGCAGGAGGAAAGGTCAAAACTAATTTTAGAAAGTATTATTTTACAGAAAGAGTGGTCGATGCTTGGAAAAGACTCTCAGCAGAGGTAGTGAGAATCCGTTAACAGTAAGTGGATTCAATCATGTTTGAGAAAAACATAGTTCTATACCCAGACAAAAAAGTAAAAAAAAAAAAAATGGGGCAGATTTAAAATGGTTATAAACACTTTACAACCACTTTAATAGGGTGACTACGTGTCCCGGATTGCCCGGGACAGTCCCGCATTTTGCAGATCTGTCCCGGGCACATTCTTTCCAGGACAATACAGTGTCCCGGAATGAAACTGACACAGCCACTCCCCCGGGCCAATCTGATGCCCCCAAAAAAGGGCGCCACATCACCACTTTACTAACTGTCAGTACTTGTCCTGGCTGGGAATGCCTGGAGGAGCACAATCCCCGCCCCCTGCTTGTGAGTGGAGAAATCATAAATCCCGCCTCTTGTGTCCGATCACTGTGCTGTGATTCGTCTCTGAATGGTAGTTTGGAAATGTGGTCACCCTACACTTTAACCTACAGGTAAGCCTAGATTAAGGCTCAAGCCTCGTACACACGGCCGGTTTTCTCGGCAAGAAAACTGCTGGGAGAGCTTTTTGCTGAGAAAACCGGTCGTGTGTATGGTTTCTCGTCGAGAAAACTGCCGGGAATCTCGACGAGAAAAATAGAGAACCTGCTCTCTATTTTCTCGTCAGGATTCTCGTCGGCCTGTTTCCCGACAAGAAAACGGTGCGTGTGTATGCTTACCTGTCTCCAGGTAAACTCGCGCATGCTCGAAAAGACTTTGACGCATGCGCGGTAGCATACAAGGGTAGTGTAGGGTGTAGCAAGATGGCGGCGACGGCATCAAATGTGACGAGCGCATGCTCGTCGTAGTCGATGACGTCACTGCGTTCTTGCCATTCAAAAACGGCGTTTTTTTTAAATGGCCGTGTGTACACTCAGCGAGCAAGGAAAGCTTGCCAGGAATCTCGTCGGGAAAACCGGGGATGTTTTTTTCCCGACGAGATTCCCGCCCGTGTGTACAGGGCTTCACCTGTAGGTGCTTGCAATATCTCCTAGACCTACACGGTCAAGGAGATATTTTCAATTTCCCCGAACGATGCCTCGAACTGCGCATGCGCCGTCTTGAAAGGGCACGCTGTGCTGTTTCAAGCTGGGGTCGTGCCGTTAAAGGCGGCTCCCGCGCGCATGCACGGGAGTGACGTCACGTGTCTCTGGTCAGTCACAGAGCTGGAGTTCGCGGCCCAGGAAGGAAGAGGGGTGAAGAATGGACGCTCGCTGTTAGCGAGGAAGACCAGGACATTGCGGGCATAGCCTGAGACCCGCTCCCCCTGTGATTGGACATAGTGGGAGCCAATCCGGCGGACACAATGTCCACCGGGACCCATGATCGTTCGGGAGACAAGCAGATCGGCGGCCCTCAGGATCGCCCCACCAGGAGTTGAGCAAGCTGGGGTCCAGTAGCACATATAGCAGGTAGAGATCAAGCAGATTAGCAGAAGCGTAGTCAGTAAACAAGTCAAAGGTTGGTAACAAGTGTTTGCTGATTGGGATCAAGCAGAAGCATAGTCAAGGGAACAGCCAAAAGTCGGTAACAAGTGGTTGTAGGTTGGGATCAAGCGGAAGCGTAGTTGTGGAACAAAGGTTGGTAACCAGGTCGCAGTCGCTAGCACCAGGTCATGGTCCTCAGGATCGATCCACCAGGAGGTGAGCAAGTTGGGGTCCAGTAGCAGATATAGAAGGTAGAAATTAAGCAGAAGCATAGTCAGTAAACAAGTCAGAGGTCGGTAAAAAGTGGTTGCAGGTCGGGATTAAGCAGAATGTACTGATCCTGTGTTTCTACTAAGCAGGAACACGGATCTCTGTCTTCCCCCAGTCAAAGCACCTCCCCCCCACAGCAAACACTCCCTAGGCACACAGTTAACCCTTTGATCGCCCCTGATGTTTACTCCTTCCCTGCCAGTGTCATTAGTACAGTGACAGTGCATATTTATAGCACTGATCACTCTATTAATGTCACTAGTCCCCAAAAAAGTGTGTCAGTTAGGTGTCTGATTTGTCCTTTGCAATATCGCAGTCCCGCTAGAAGTCGCTGATCGCCACCATTACTAGTAAAATAAAATAAAGAAATCCCAGAGTTTGTAGACGTGATAACTTTTGCACAAACCAATCAATATACGTTTATTGGGATTTTTTTTTTTACCAAAAATATGTAGAAGAATATATATTGGCCTAAATTGATGAAAAAAATGAATAAAAAAAAAAAATGTTTTCAATGTTTTATAGCAGAAAGTAAAACGTTTTTAGTTTATTTTTTTCCAACTTTTTTTGGGAGAAAAAAATGCAGAGGTGATCAAATACCACCAAAAGAAAGCTCTATTTGTGGGGAAAAAAAGGACGTCAACTTTGTTTGGGTACAACGTCGCACGGCCGCGCAATTATCAGTTAACCATTTTCGGACCCCCCGCCGTCGTTTTACGTCGCTACTTTGAAGAGGGATACCGTTGCTATGGTAGCAGCTAGCTACTAATACCCCGGTATCTTCTTCTTTAGCGGGTGGATTCGCCGCAAGATCACTTTTATCAGCGGCAGCAGAGGCCCCCCCCCCCTCCTGCCGCTTACCGGAGCTGTCGGTAACGGCGGAGGCGATCGGATTCTTCTCCTGGCTTGGTATGGAGATGAGTGAGGGGAAGATGGTCCCCCACCCGTCTCCATATCATTGCAGGGCGGAAGCGACGTCAAAACATCACTTCCGCCCAATGGTTTTACAGAAACATTAAATTTTTTTCATTTTTTTTCAAATGACATAAAAAATTATTATTTTTTTTTTTTTTTATTGCATTTTAGTGTAAATATGAGATGTGAGGTTTTTTTGACCCCCAGATCTCATATTTAAGAGGACCTGTCATGCTTTTTTTCTATTACAAGGGATGTTTACATTTCTTGTAATAGGAACAAAAGTGAATTCTTTTAAAAGAACACTGTAAAAATAAAAAATAAAAGGTAAAATAAATTAGAAAAAAATAAAATAAAATGTAAACGCGCCCGTCCCGCTAAGCTCGCGTGCAGAAGCGAACGCATACGTGAGTAGCGCGCGCATATGAAAACGGTGTTCAAACCACACATGTGAGATATTGCCGCGATCGTTAGAGCGAGAGCAATAATTCTAGCCCTAGACCTCCTCTGTAACTTGAAACATGCAACCTGTAGATTTTTTTAAACTGAGATTTTCAAGGGTAAAAGTTTGTCGCCATTCCACGAGCGGGCGCAACTTTGAAGCGTGACATGTTGGGTATCAATTTACTTGGCGTAATATTATCTTTCACAATATAAAAAAAATTGGGCTAACTTTACTGTTGTCTTATTTTTTAATTCAAAAAAGTGTTTTTTTTTCCAAAAAAAGTGCGCTTGTAAGACCGCTGCGCAAATACGGTGTGACACAAAGTATTGCAATGACAGCCATTTTATTCTCTAGGGTGTTAGAAAAAAAAAATATATATATATATGTAAACACCTAATCTCAGAAAGAGGCTCGGTCCTTAAAGGGGTTGTAAAGGTTCGGGGTTTTTTTTCACCTTAATGCATCCTAGGAAAAATGCAGCAGGTTCTACTTCTTTTTCTGGAACTGGAACGGCAACCTACTTTCCATGCGTTTTTGATGCAGAAAAAAACGCACTGGACTGCATGTGGTGTGAACTGGCCCTAAAAGCCTAAATGTGCAT
This sequence comes from Rana muscosa, assembly GCA_029206835.1. Taxonomy (NCBI): domain Eukaryota; kingdom Metazoa; phylum Chordata; class Amphibia; order Anura; family Ranidae; genus Rana; species Rana muscosa. The sequence continues at coordinate 44,164,451 of CM055126.1, forward strand.
TGACACATTGTGGACACATTGGGGACACATTGGGGATACACAGGGGACACACTGGGGACACATTGGGGACACACTGGGGACACATTGGGGACATACTGGGGACACATTGGGGACACACTGGGGACACATTGGAGACACATTGGGGACACATTAGAGACACACTGGGGACACACTGGGGACACATTGGGGACACACAGGGGACACACTGGGGAAACATTGGGGACACACTGGGGACACACTGGGGACACACTGGGGACACATTGGGGACACACTGGGGACACACTGGAGACACACTGGGGACACACTGGGGACACACTGGGGACACACAGGCGACACATTGGGGACACATTGGGGACACACAGGGGACACACTGGGGACATACTGGGGACACATTGGGGACACACTGGGGACACATTGGGGACACATAGGGGACAGACAGGGGACACACAGGGAACACATTAGGGACACACAGGGGACACATTGGGGACACATTGGGGACACACAGGGGACACACTGGGGACACACAGGGGACACACTGGGGACACATTGTGGACACATTGGGGACACATTGGGGACACATAGGGGACACACTGTGGACACATAGCATATATGGGGACACATTGGGGAGCACATTGGGGACACATAGGGGATACACTGGGGACACATAGGGGGCACATGGGGGACACATGGGGGACACATAGGGGACACATTTGGGACACATAGGGGACACATAGGGGACACATTTGGGACACATAGGGGGCACATGGGGGACACATAGGGGACACATTTGGGACACATAGGGGACACATTTGGGACACATAGGGGGTTGAGTTACTAAAACTGGAGAGTGCAGAATCTGGTGCAGCTATGCATGGCATCCAATCAGTTTCTAACTTCAGTTTGTTCAATCAGGCTTTGACAATAAAACTTGGAAGCTGGAACAAAGTCCCTCTGTCTCTCTTCTAAATCAGTGGCAGTTGGGAGTTATGAAACTAGAGAGTGCAAAATTTGGCGCGGTTCTGCATAGGAACCAATCAGCTTCCAGGTTCTATTGTCAAAGCTTAATTGAACAGGCTGAAGTTAGAAGCGGATTGGCTACCATGCAGAGCTGCACCAGATTTTGCACTCTCCAGTTTTAGTAAATCAACTTCAAAGTGTTTTCTTTATAAAATCTGGGTTATGCACTGCAGAATATTTACCAGTTCTAGCACCATCTTGTGGCCATTTACCAGTAGCGCTCTTATTTAGTTTGCTGTTTATCTGTGAAGGTCTTATGCCGCGTACACACGATCACTTTTCTCCTCGGGATAAATGATTTTTTTTTCTTGGACGAGAAAAACGGCCGTGTGTGGGCTTTCCAGCATTTTTCCCGACGAGAAAAACGACAAGAATCACGACAAGAAAAATTCGAACATGCTCTAATTTTTCTCGTCGCGAATCGCGGCATTTTTTTCCACGGCAGTTTTCCCATAGGGAAACACTGCTAGGGAGCCTACACACGGCCGGTTTTCTCGACCAAGAGAAAACCTGTCATGAAAACCGGCCGTGTGTAGGGGACCAAGCCGGTCCTCGCTTTTTCCCGTCGGGTTTCACGGGGGTGTTTTCACCGCCGTGAAACTCGATCGTGTGTACACGCATAACTCACACGGCATAGTAGTGACTACATACATGTCACAGAATTCAAGGAAATGAATGTACGGGGATCTTCACAATGCAAGTTTACAAACTTCAGGACATAGCTTCCAACTGTCGCTGATTTCGAGGGACTGTCCCTCTGTCCCTCTGTCCCTCTTTCCTTCTGGTTTGTCCCTCATTTTGGTCTGATTTATATACACTGCTCAAAAAAATGAAAGGAACACTTTGAAAACACATCAGATCCCAATGGGGAAAAATCTCATGCTGGATATCTATACTGATATGGACTGGGTAATGTGTTAGGAATGAAAGGATGGCACATCAATTGATGGAAATGAAAATTATCCACCTACAGAGGGCTGAATTCAAAGACACCCCGAAAATCAAAGTGAAAAAATTATGCAGCAGGCTGGTCTATTTTGCTGAAATTTCATTGCAACAACTCACAATGGGCCTCAGTAGTTTGTATGGCCCCCCAAGTGCTTGTATGCATGCCTGACAACATATGGGCATGCTCCTAATGAGACAACGGATGGTGCCCTGGGGTATTTCCCCCCAGATCTGGGCCAGGGCATCACTGAGCTCCTGAACAGACTGAGGTGCAACCTGGCGGCACCGGATGGACCGAAACATAATGTCCCAGAGGTGTTCTTTTGGATTTAGGTCAGGTGAGCGTGGGGGCCATTCAATGGTATCAATTCCTTCATCCCCCAGGAACTGGCTGCATGCACTTGCCACATGAGGCCGGGCATTGTCGTGCACCAGGAGGAACCCAGGACCCACTGCACCAGCGTAGGGTTGGGTTGCCACCTTTTCTTCAAGCCAAGCCCGAACACTTTGGGTGCCTCAAGGAGAGTATGGCCAAATTGCTTTTGCTGACATCACCCTGCCCCCCAGACAGCTGCCCGCAGCTCCCGGATGGCAACAAATTTGTGTGTTACTATCTTAGTTACTTGGGGAGCCACAGCCCAGTCTGAATAATGTGTCCGGGTTTCCATCCACCTGAAACCCGGACACATGATTCAAAACCCAAACTGTCCAGGTGAATCCCGGACAGGTGGCAACCCTAGCGTAGGGTCTGACAACGGGGTCCAAGGATTTCATCCCGATACCTTATGACAGTCAGGGTGCCATTGTGTACCCTGTAGAGGTCTGTGCGCCCCTCCATGGATTTGCCTCCCCAGACCATCACTGACCCACCACCAAACCGGTCATGCTGAACGATGTTACAGGCAGCATAAAATTCTCCACAGCTTCTCCAGACCCTTTCACGTCTATCAGGGTGAACCTGCTCTCATCTGTGAAAAGCATGGGGCACCAGTGGCGGACCTGCCAATGCTGGTGTTCAATGGCAAATGCCAATCGAGCTCCACAGTGTCCGGCAGTGAGCACAGAGCACACTAGAGGACGTCAGGCCCTCAGGCCACCCCCATGAAGTCTGTTTCTGATGGTTTGGTCAGAGACATTCACACCAGTGGCCTGCTGGAGGTCATTTTGTAGTTCTCTGGCAGTGCTCATCCTGTTCCTCCTCGCACATAGGAGCAAATACCGGTCCTGCTGATGGGTTAAGGACCTTCAACGGCCCTGTCCAGCTCTCCTAGAGTAACTGCCTGTCTCCTGGAATCTCCTCCATGCTCCTGAGACTGTGCTGGGAGACACGGCAAACCTTCTGGCAATGAAACGTATTGATGTGCCATCCTGGAGGAGTTGGACTTCCTGTGCAACCTCTATAGGGTCCAGGTATCGCCTCGTACTACCAGTAGTGACACTGACCCCAGCCAAATGCAAAACTAGTGAAAAACAGTCAGAGAAGATGAGTTAGAAAAAAAAAATACACCTGTAAAACCATTCCGGTTTTGGAGGTCGTCTCATTGTTGCCCATCTAGTGCACCTCTTAATTTCATTAACACCAAAGCAGCTGAGGGGGCGTGGCAGGGGGTGTGTCCTATACCTACATACTTTTGCTAATAGGTGTCCCTCGTTCCCATCTCAAAAAGTTGGGAGGTGTGCAGTTTTATTAAATCAACCCCCATGTATCCAGATAATCAAAAGGAATCCATATGTTTATTAAACGTTATGGATCTAAAAACAGGCTCTATTTAAAAAACGTTATGGTAAGTAGACTGACCATAGCGGTGGCAAAGATATTAACTAGCCCATAGCAAAATGAAGGCTGGGCGGGACTTTCGTCGTTCTGAGTGGATGTCCTCCCAGAATGCACCTCTCGCGCGGCTGCCCTGCTGCACAGCGGCGCGATCTGTCACCTTGATAAGATCTGGGTTATGCACTGTGGAATATTTACCAGTTCTAGCACCATCTAGTGGCCTCTTACCAGTAGCGCTCTTTTTAGTTTGCTGTTCATTTATGGTCTCTACACCATAGTCTGCAGAGCCAGGATGTTGGACGTTTTTCTACACAATTCACAGAGCCCGCCTTCTGAACTACAGAGGTGCTGAGAGGAGGAGTTTAAGGAGGCAGAGTCAGTACAGGAATCACTGCTTGCTGGCAGCAAGGTACCTTGGGACATGTAGTCCTTAGAAGTGTAAAGTAAGCGAATCTTCAAAGCATGCTGGGAATCCAAGAAGTTGTGGAATGAGCTGGCAGCAGACAGGCAAAACTTACAACATGAATGGAGATTTTTCAAGTAAGCTTATATTGGAGTGTCACTGCACTGGCTGGGAAGGGGTTAACATCTAGGGCAATCAAGGGGTTAACTCTAGACTTTAAGCTCTTGGGGTCAGGGTCTCATTATACCACTAGACTGTAAGCTCCTGGGGACAGGGTCTCATTATACCTCTAGACTGTAAGCTTCTGGGGACAGTGTCTCATTATACCTCTAGACAGTAAGCTCCTGGGGACAGTGTCTCATTATACCCCTAGACTGTAAGCTCCTGGGGACAGGGTCTCATTATACCTCTAGACTGTAAGCTCCTGGGGACAGGGTCTCATTATACCTCTAGACTGTAAGCTCCTGGGGACAGTGTCTCATTATACCCCTAGACTGTAAGCTCCTGGGGACAGTGTCTCATTATACCTCTAGACTGTAAGCTCCTGGGGAAAGGGTCTTATTATACCTCTAGACTGTAAGCTCCCAGGGACAGGGTCTCATTATACCTCTAGACTGTAAGCTCCTGGGGAAAGGGTCTTATTATACCTCTAGACTGTAAGCTCCCAGGGACAGTGTCTCATTATACCTCTAGACTGTAAGCTCCTGGGGAAAGGGTCTTATTATACCTCTAGACTGTAAGCTCCTGGGGACAGAGTCTCATTATACCTCTAGACTGTAAGCTCCTGGGGACAGAGTCTCATTATACCTCTAGACTGTAAGCTCCTGGGGAAAGGGTCTTATTATACCTCTAGACTGTAAGCTCCTGGGGACAGGGTCTCATTATACTCCTAGACTGTAAGCTCCTGGGGACAGAGTCTCATTATACCTCTAGACTGTAAGGTCCTGGGGTCAGGATCTCATTATACCCCTAGACTGTAAGCTACTGGGGACAGGGTCTCATTATACCACTAGACTGTAAGCTACCGGGGACAGTGTCTTATTAAACCTCTAGACTATAAGCTCCTGGGGACAGGGTCTCATTATACCCCTAGACTGTAAGCTCCTGAGGACAGGGTCTCATTATACCTCTAGACTGTAAGCTACTGGGAACAGGTTCTCATTATACCACTAGACTGTAAGCTACTGGGGACAGTGTCTCATTATACCTTAAAGTGTGTTCCTAATAATGTACTGTGTGCTGCTTTTACTTTCTGATCTGGCAGTTTTTTTCTCCCTGCTTTTCAGGGAGAAGAAACACCCAGATCATTGTTCCTATGCACACAGAGATCTCTGTGCTGTGATTGGACACACCAGAACAGCTGATTTCAGCCAAAATCATTGGCCGAAATCTGCTGCCAAACTTGTGCTGTGTCCAAACTCGAAAGACAGGTGGCGATGTACAGGTATGCTGCCCGGCCTGCCTGTGCCTCCCGCCTGCAGTAAATCTACTGTGGGCGGGAGGCAAGTAATTAAAGCACAGCATTTTAGGCTGACTTCTCACAAATGCTGGCTTGGAGAGTGAACGTTTATGGCGTTTATGAAGTATTTAACCACTTAACGACCGCTCACTGTATATATACGTCGGCAGAATGGCACCGACAGGCACAATCACGTAGAGCATACGTGATTGCCTTTGTACAGTTGGGGGGTCCGATCGGACCCCCCTCCTATACAGTGAGCGGTGGCTAAGTGTCCGGGAGCGTTCCGGGATGAGGGGGCAGCCATTCGTTTCTGGCCACCCCCTCGCGATCGCTCCCGGCGAATGGAAATGCCCCCTCTGTCTGTGTCAGACAGAGGGAGCAGGAGGAAGTGATGTCATCTCTGGTGCGGCGCTCACATATACCGAGCGCCGTACAAGAGAAGATATCAGGTCAGTGCACACAACACTACACTGACACCAGGACACATAGGGACATAAATCGCCCCCCCAGGCCCCCCAGATCACCCCAGATCACCCCCCAGATCACCCCCCCAGCCCCCAGTCACAGTGTCACTGATTGCAGTGACCATTTATTTAGTGATCACTGCAATCAGTGACATTTGTGACTGTAAAAGTGTCACCAAAGTTTAGTCTTAGGTCCAGTGTAGCCCCCTAACCCCCCCCTAATAAAGGTTTAACCCCCTGATCACCCCCCAGATAACCCTTTCACCGCCTATCACCACTGTCGCTTAGCGATCATTTTTCTGATCGCTGTCTTAGCGTCAGTGATGCCGATCGGCAGCCAGTAATTTTTTTTAGGTTCGCCGCAGGTTTTTATAGCGTCAGGTACCCCAATATATTATCTAATAAAGGTTTAACCCCCTTGATCGCCCCCCAGGTAACCCTTTCACCCCCTATCACCACTGTCACTAAGCGATCGTTTTTCTAAACGCTGTCTTAGTGTCTGTGATGCAGATCGGTAGCCGGTAATTTTTTTTAGGTTCGCCGCAGGTTTTTATAGCGTCAGGTACCCCAATATATTATCTAATAAAGGTTTAACCCCCTTGATCGCCCCCCAGGTAACCCTTTCACCCCCTATCACCACTGTCGCTAAGCAATTGTTTTTCTAAACGCTGTCTTAGTGTCGGTGATGCAGATCGTAGCCAGTATTTTTTTTTAGGTTCGCCGCATGTTTTTATAGCGTCAGGTACCCCAATATATTATCTAATAAAGGTTTAACCCCCTTGATCGCCCCCCCAGGTAACCCTTTCACCCCCATCACCACTGTCGCTAAGCAATCGTTTTTCTAAACGCTGTCTTAGTGTCGGTGATGCAGATCGGTAGCTGGTATTTTTTTTTAGGTTCGCCGCAGGTTTTTATAGCGTCAGGTACCCCCATATATTATCTAATAAAGGTTTTAACCCCCTGATTGCCCCTAGTTAACCCTTTCACCAGTGATCACCATATAAGTGTTACGGGTGACGCTGGTTAGTTAGTTTGCTTTTTATAGTGTCAGGGCACCCGCCGTGTATATAACCCAATAAAGGTTTAACCCCCTGATCGCCCGGCGGGTGATATCAATTAGGTTTTAGCGTCAGAGAGGTTCTGAGTCACACCCCAGGCAGCGTCAGGTTAGTGCCAGTAACGCTAACACCCACGCGTGAAGCATACACCCCCCTTAGTGGTATAGTATCTGAACAGATCAATATCTGATCTGATCAGATCTATACTAGCGTCCCCAGCAGTTTAGGGTTCCCAAAAACGCAGTGTTAGCGGGATCAGCCCAGATACCTGCTGGCACCTGCGTTTTGCCCCTCCGTCCAGCCCAGGCCACCCAAGTGCAGTATCGATCGATCACTGTCACTTACAAAACACAACACACATAACTGCAGCGTTCGCAGAGACAGGCCTGATCCCTGCGACTCCAGTGCTGTAGGAGGTGATTTCACCACCACAGTTAAAAAAAAAAAAGCAAATATGCCGAAGCATTGGGGCAGCAGGGGCGGAGGAGCGATTTTGCTCCTAATGCCGCGTACATACGGTCGAAATTCCGACGGAGGCTTGCCCGTGGAAAAGTCCGACCATGTGTGTGCGGCATAACTTTTTTGCGGGAGGATGCCCCCATGCTTCGGCATATATAAATGGTGCGTGTATGCCCATCATTGGAAGTGGGTGGATGAAGGGCGGTATTCTAATGGTGGGCATACCCACCGATCAATCTCTTTTTTCGTTCAGCCAACTGTCTGCATGAAATAAAAAGATTACAATACATGTCCAACAAGGACCAGCAACGTACTGGTATGTTGCTGGACTTTGAATGTTTATACCAGAATGATGCCTGCGGGTTTAGGTATCATCTTGGTATCATTCTTTTCAGCCTGCGGCCGGCTTTCATGTAAAAGCAATCCTAGCGGCTAATTAGCCTCTGGACTGCTTTTACAAGCAGTGGGAGGGAATGCCCCCCCCCGGATATAAAAAGCGCCATTGGGAAATTGGGAAAGCATTTTATCACACCGATCTTGGTGTGGTCAGATGCTTTGAGGGCAGAGGAAAAATCTAGGGTCTAGAAGACCCCAGTTTTTTCAAAAAAAGAGTACCTGTCACTACCTATTGCTATCATAGGGGATATTTACATTCCCTGAGATAACAATAAAAATGATAAAAAAAAAATACTTGGAAGGAACAATTTAAAAATAAAATAAAAAAGCAAAATTAATAATAAAAAAAAAAGAAAAAAAAAAAAGCACCCCTGTCCTGCCCTGCTCTTGCCCAATGGCGAACGCAAGCGTCGGTCTGGCGTCATATGTAAACAGCAATTGCACCATGCATGTGAGGTATCACCGCGAAGGTCCGATCGAGAGCAATCATTTTAGCAGTAGACCTCCTCTGTAAATCTACTGGGGTAACCTGTAAAGGCTTTTAAAGGCTTTTAAAAATGTATGTAGTTTGTCGCCAATGCGCGTTTGTGCGAAATTTTAAAGCATGTCGTGTTTGGTATCTATGTACTCGGCCTAAGATCATCTTTTTTATTTCATCAAACATTTGGGCAATATAGTGTGTTTTAGTGCATTAAAATTAAAAAAAGTGTATTTTTTAACCCAAAAATGCGTTTGAAAAATCGCTGCGCAAATACTGTGTAGAAAAAAAAAATGCAACACCCACCATTTTAATCTGTAGGGCCTTTGCTTTAAAAATATATATAATGTTTGGGGGTTCAACATAATTTTCTTGCAAAAAAAAAAAATGTTTTCATGTAAACAAAAAGTGTCAAAAAGGGCTTTGTCTTCAAGTGGTTAGAAGAGTGGATGTAAGCTTCCTAATGTTGTGTATAAAATGCCAGAACAGTTCAAAACCCCCCCAAATTACCCCATTTTGGAAAGTAGACACCCCAAGCTATATACTGAGAGGCATGTCGAGTCCATGGAATATTTTATATGTTGACACAAGTTGCGGAAAAACGAAAAAAATATTATTTTTTTTTGCACAAAGTTGTCACTAAATGATATATTGCTCAAACATGTCATGGGCATATGTGGAATTACACCCCAAAATACATTCTGTTGCTTCTCCTGAGTACGGGGATACCACATGTGTGAGACTTTTTGGGAGCCTAGCCACGTACGGGACCCCAAAAACCAAGCACCGCCTTCAGGCTTTCTAAGGGTGTAAATTTTTGATTTCACTTCTCACTGCCTATCACAGTTTCGGAGGCCATGGAATGCCCAGATGGCACAAAACCCCCCCAAATGACCCCATTTTGGAAAGTAGACACCCCAAGCTATTTGCTGAGAGGTATTGTGAGTATTTTGCAGATCTCGCTTTTTGTCACAAAGTTTTGAAAATTGAAAAAAATAAATAAATATATATATATATTTTCTTTCTTCATTTTCAAAAACAAATGAGAGCTGTAAAATACTCGCCATTCCTCTCAGCAAATAGCTTGGGGTGTCTATATTCCAAAATGGGGTCATTTGGGGGGGTTTTGTGCGATTTTGGCATTTTATGGCCTTCGAAACTGTGATAGGTAGTGAGGAGTGAAATCAAAAATTTGCGCCCTTAGAAATCCTGAAGGCGGTGCTTGGTTTCCGGGGTCCCGTACGCGGCTAGGCTCCCAAAAAGTCCCACACATTTGGTATCCCCGTACTCAGGAGAAGCAGCAAAATGTATTTTGGGGTGAAATTCCACATATAACCATGGCATGTGTGAGCAATATATCATTTAGTGACAACTTTTTGTAATTATTTATTTATTTATTTTTAGTCATTATTCAATCACTTGGGACAAAAAAATAAAAAATTCAATGGGCTCAACATGCCTCTCAGCAATTTCCTTGGGGTGTCTACTTTCCAAAATGGGGTCATTTGGGGGGGTTTTGTACTGCCCTGTCATTTTAGCACCTCAAGAAATGAGATAGGCAGTCATAAATTTAAAGCTGTGTAAATTTCAGAAAATGTACCCTAGTTTGTAAACTCTATAACTTTTGCGCAAACCAATAAATATACGCTTATTGACATTTTTTTTACTAAAAACATGTGGCTGAATACATTTTGGCCTAAATGTATGACTACAATTGAGTTTATTCGATTTTTCTTATAACAAAAAGTAGAAAATATCATTTTTTTTCAAAATTTTCGGTCTTTTTCCGTTTATATCGCAAAAAATAAAAATCGCAGAGGCAATCAAATACCATTAAAAGAAAGCTCTATTTGTGGGAAGAAAAGGACGCAAATTTCATTTGGGTACAACATTGCATGTCCGCACAATTTACAGTTAAAGCAGCGCAGTGCTAAATTCTGAATTCACCTCTGGTCCTCTAGCTACCAAATGGTCCGGGGCTTAAGTGGTTAAAAAACTTTAGGAAAATATCCATCTGCAAATGGGATACAGATCTTAAAGCTGAAGTTTATTCTGCTGATATTTTGCATTCACTGGTCCAAAATGTTAATCAAAAAATGTAAATACAAGTTTTTATTTTTTCATTGCATACCTTATTTTACACCCAGCAATGTCATCACTGGGTTTCTGTGCTTCTCAATGCAATGCAAGCTGACAATCTGATCAGAGCTGTTGATAAAGCAGTATAGCCGGCCCTCCTGTACCGGGCCCGGGCCCCATCAGTTCAAAAGGGGGGGGGGGCATGTATACTGCCTTACAGCTGACACTTGTCACTTGTGGATCCCCCTGCAGCACTGCCGGCTTCTACTCTGCTTTCTCCTTCCGGCTTCTCTGCAGGATGATCGAGTCCAGCATCTGCACCCCCCTTCCACCTGCCCCCTGTGTGCCCCCCTCCCCCGCGGTGCTTCCGGCTTCCCTCCTTTCCCTCCTCCCAGCAGCTGCTGAGGACACACGGGGGGGGGAGGGTTGTTGCAGGATGGAGAGCGGGGGGCGTAAATATGTCATACTATATGTTTACTATGATTCACTTTGTGAATGAACAGGAAGCCTCAGAGTGCTTCCTATTCATTCATCTCCAGTGCAGCTGAGACTGCAGAGATAGAAACTGTTGGATCTATGTTCTCTGTCTCAAATGTAAAATATAAGGGGTCTGTTTAGACACCTGATATATTATATCAAAGCCACTCTCCTCCAACAGGGCGGTTAAAAAAAAAAGTAAAAGAAATAAATACAATTATAAAAAAGTAAAATAAATAAATACAATTCTAAAAAAAATAAAAAAAAATAAATACAATTCTAAAAAAAAAAAGTAAAAAAAAAAAAAAAAATTTATGATAATAATAATAATAATAATAATAATAATAATAAATAAATATTATAGACTCATTCACATGTGCTTTGTGTAAACAATGCAGAGCTCTGTCCTGTCAATGGGGATGTGCTGGATTTTGTTTCCCTGCAAAGCAGGGAAAGACAATCCATCCCTTCTCTTAGTAAAAACAGCACACATTTAACAGTTAAAGTGATTGTAATGTTTCCTTTTTTTTCTATTAAAATAACAAACATGTTATACTTACCTCCTCTGTGTAATGGTTTTGCACAGAGCAGCTCTGATCCTCCTCTTCTTGGGCCCCCCTTCCTTGCTCCTGGCCCCTCCCTCCTGTTGAGTTCCCCTCACAGCCAGCAGTCTGCTATGGGGGCACCCAAGCCGAGCTGCAGCTCCCTGTGTCCATTCAGACCTGGAGCTGTGGTTCGACCCCCGCCCCCTCACTCTCCTGATTGGCTAACTGACTTTGATTGACAGCAGTGAGAGCCAATGGCGCCACTGCTGTGTCTCAGCCAATCAGGAGGGAGAGTCCCGGACGGCCAAGACACTCATAGACATTGATGGACAGAGAGGGACCTCAGGTAAGTATTAGGGGAAGGCTGAGGGGGCTGCTGCACACAGAACACATTAAGATAAAAAATACCTTCTGACTTTACAACCCCTTTAACAGAGTTAACCCTTTGATTGCCCCTGATGTTTAACCCCTTCCCTGCCAATGTCATTAGTACAGTGACAGTGCATATTTTTAGCAGTGATCACTGTAATAATGTCACTGGTTGCCAAAAAGTGTCAGTTAGTGTCAGACTGTTGCCCCAATATCGCAGTCCCGCTATAAGTCACTGATCACTAAATATGCTATAACTTTTGCGCAAACCAATCAATATTCGCTTATTGGGATTTTTTTTTTTTTTTTTTACCAAGAATATGTAGCAGAATACATATTGGTCTAAATTTATGAAGAAATTTGATATTTTTTTTATTTATTTATTGCATATATTTTATGGTATTTTTTTGTTTATAGCGCAAAAATTTTTAAACGCAAAGGTGGTCAGATACCACCAAAAGAAAGCTCTAATTGTGGGATAAAAAATATAACATACATTTCATTTGGGTACAGTGTTGCATGGCCTTGCAATTGTGAGTTAAATCGCAAAAAAATGGCCTGGCCTGGTCCGGAGCTGAAGTGGTTAAAGCTGAACAGTTTCTAGTTTCTGCAAAAAACAGTAAATTCACAACTGGCTCCATCTGGTGGTCAAATCTGATATTGCAGGCAAAACAACTTCATTATTATCCTGCTGGAGGCAGAACAGCTGTATTGCAAAAAATGGCCTGGTCATGAAGTAGGGGGGTACATTTTCCAGAGATCAAGTGCTTAAATGTCTTCCCAAGGGATAAATTATATCATAATGATATCATTTAAAAAGCCATTTAGGCCTAATCTATACTGAAAACTGACCTACTTGACCTGCAACAGATCCCTGCTTCAATTCATAGTTTCAAAATTGACACATCGGGGCTGATTTACGAAACGTTTGCGCCATGAGTATTGGCGCATCTGCGTGCGCAATGACTGTTTTGGTATTTACAAAACATTAGCGCCTGTCGCGCAGCCCTATTTGCCATTTACTATAGTGTTATCGGCGGACGGGAGGAGGCGCTCAGTGCGCCACTATGGACCTGGCGCACAGCATGTTAAACACTAAATATAAAGAAGCTGGAAGTGAGAATATAATGGGGGTGACATGGGGTGATGTGAGGAAGTGTAGTGACACCTGCCCAAATAACAAACATGGCCAAAATTGAGTGATAAAGTTACTTTTTCAAAACCAGCCCGCTGCGCCGGCAAGTACGATTCGAGCTGTGGGAGGTTTTTTTGAGCTCAGCGCGGGAATTTCAATGGTTCAAACGCACCAAGACACTGCGCCGGCAAAATCTTAGTAAATGTCAAGTCACGTAAACTAATTTGCATAAGTTGAACAGGCGCAGCTCTGAACTTCCCAGTGCGCCTGCAAAATGTCATTTCTAAAGGAAAAAAAGGCATTTAAAAGCAGCCGCGGCTAAAATGAATTGTCAGCTCCCGGCAATATAGAGAAAAGTCATTGAAAGTCATTGATAAAAACAAAAAAAAAGCGTGGGGGTTCCCCCAAATTCAACTACCAGGCCCTTGAGGTCTGGAATGGATATTAAGGGGAACCCGGCTGCAAATTTTAAAAAAAAATGACGTGGGGTTCCCCCAAATATCCATACCAGGCCCTTCAGATCTGGCATGGATTTTAAGGGGAACTCCACCCCAAATTTAAAAAAAATGGCGTGGAGTCCCCCTAAAAATCCATACCAGACCCCTTATCCGAGCACGCAACCTGGCCGGCCGCAGGGGAAAAGGGGGGGACGAGAGAGCGGCCCCCTCCCTCCTGAACCGTACCAGGCCACATGCCCTCAACATGGGGAGGATGTCCCCATGTTGATGGGGACAAGGGCCTCATCCCCACAACCCTTGCCCGGTGGTTGTGGGGGTCTGCGGGCGGGGGGCTTATCGGAATCTGGAAGACCCCTTTAACAAAGGGGACCCCCAGATCCCGCCCCCCCCCTATGTGAATTGGTAAGGCCTACCATTTCACGAAGAAAGTGTAAAAATGTAAAAAATGACAAGAGCCGGTTTTAGACAATTCCTTTATTAATGTCTTCTCTTTTCTTCCTTCTTCTTCTTCCTTCTTCTACTTCCATCATCTTCTTTTCTCCATTCGGGTTTCTTCCTCTTCATCTTTATCTTCATCTTCATCTTCATCTTCCTTCTTCCTTCGGTCTTCTCGTCCGCATCTTGCTCCGGCGTCTTCCCTTCTTTCTTCTTTGGCCGCTCCGTTTGAATTGGAGGTTCCCGCTGTGCGACGCCTTAGTTCCCCACTTGGTCCGCTGCCCCCGGTGGCTCCGCCCCCCTCTGACACCACGGGGAAAGTCCCCGTGAAATCCATGTGCGTCAGAGGGGGGCGGGGTCTCCGGGTGTAAGCAGACCCGATGGGGAACTGAAGAACTGAAGCTTCGCACAGCGGGAACCTCCAATTCAAACGGATCGGCCGGAGAAGAAAGAAGAAGGGAAGACGCCGGAGCAAGATGCGGACGAGAAGACCGAAGGAAGAAGGAAGATGAAGATGAAGATGAGGATGAAGATAAAGATGAAGAGGAAGATGAAGATGGAGGAAGAAACCCGAATGGAGAAAAGAAGAAGATGGAAGAAGAAGAAGATGGAAGAAGATGGAAGAAGGAAGAAGAAGATGGAAGAAAGGAGAAGACATTAATAAAGGAATTGTCAAAAACCGGCTCTTGTCATTTTTTTACATTTTGACACTTTCTTTGTGAAATGGTAGGGGTACATTTGTACCCCATTACCATTTCACACAGGGGGGGGTGGGATCTGGGGGTCCCCTTTGTTAAAGGGGTCTTCCAGATTCTGATAAGCCCCCCGCCCACAGACCCCCACAACCACCGGGCAAGGGTTGTGGGGATGAGGCCCTTGTCCCCATCAACATGGGGACATCCTCCCCATGTTGAGGGCATGTGGCCTGGTACGGTTCAGGAGTGAGGGGGGGCCGCTCTCGTCCCCCCCTTTTCCCCTGCGGCCGGCCAGGTTACGTGCTCGGATAAGGGTCTGGTGTGGATTTTTGGGGGGACTCCACGCCATTTTATTTTTAAATTTGGGGTGGAGTTCCCCTTAAAATCCATGCCAGATCTGAAGGGCCTGGTATGGATATTTGGGGGAACCCCACGCCATTTTTTTTAAAATTTGCAGCGGGGTTCCCCTTAATATCCATTCCGGACCTGAAGGGCCTGGTTATGGAATTTGGGGGAACCCCCACGTTTTTTTTTTGTGTAATCAAAGACTTTCAATGACTATTATCTGTATTGACGGGAACCAGCAATTCATTACAGCCACAAGGACTTTTAAATTACTATTATTTTACTTTAGAAATGTCATTTTGCTCTCCAACTGTTATAAACATGGAAAACATGCGCTACTTTACAGGCATACTATAGACACCCCCCGGGGATGATATTTAGGGCCAGTTCACACCGGATGCAGTGCAGTGCGTTTTTTTGATGCCTGAAAAACGCAAAGAAAGTTGATCACATTAATGCCAATGGCATAGTTCACACCACTGCAGTCCGTTCCAGTGCGTTTCAGAAAGCAAAAAAAAATTGGTCATGCTGCATTTTTTAGGTACAGAACTGTACTGGACCGCAGTAAAACACATCAAAAACGCAACGGAACGTACCAAAAATGCACTGGAATGCACCGGAACGTACCTAAATGCACCCAAGACGCACTGCAACACACTTGTCCTAAGTGAAAAGAGGGGTAAAAAAACACTGGACTGCATCAAAAACGCATCAAAAATGCACTGGAATGTGTCAAAAACGCGCATGCAGAAAAGCACCTGGAACGCACCCAGACTGCGTTACTATGGTGTGAACTAGGGCCAGTTCACACCATAGAAACACAATCCGGATGCGTTCCAGGTGGTTTTCTGCATGCACGTTTTTCATGCGTTCCAGTGCATTTTTGGTAAGTTTTTGATGCAGTCCAGTGTTTTTTTTTCACCCCTCTTTTTTATTAACCATAGATAAGGACAAGTGTGTTCCAGTGCGTTTTTGGTGCATTTAGGTGTGTTCCTGTGCGTTCCAGTGCGTTTATGATGCGTTTTGATGCGTTCCAGTACAGTCCAGTGCAGGTAAAATGCAGCATGTTCTACTTTTTTGGTGGAACTGGAACAAACACTGCCATTTAGAACCATATAGCCAACTTTCCATGCATTTTGGATGCATAAAAAACGCAATGCACTGCATGTGGTGTGAAATGGCCCTTAAGCAATTTGGCATATTTAAAGGCACTTCTCCTTGGTTTGTTTTTGGTGTTTTCCAAATTGGTGACATTGATATATGTCCCTTAGGGTGGGACCTGGGCCCCCATTTTAAGGCCAAAAACTAGAAGATAAGCCAGCCAAGTGGGGACTAGCAAAATTAACAAGTCAGTTCCCATAGACTGCAATGGCATTTGTTGGTGAGGGGGAGGGGTGATTGTCCCATCTCTAATTTTGTAGCATGCTGGATGATGTGCTTAATTTTGGACGGGGGGAGGGGGGGGTATTTTTTGCTAGCTGCATTGGTGTTGTTCTGCACCTGCCTAGCCAGTTATTTTTGTTTTGGGGTGCTTTTTGTGTGTGAACAGCACCTGGGTATTTCTGGGCATGCTCAGATAGTGTTTTTATGGGTTAGTAATTGAAGGACATCCTTAACAGGTGTACCCACTTTGAATTTCAGTCTCTACATTGGGAGAACTTGCATTTTGGGTGTTTCATGGACTGTGCATGTGTTTTCAATTGCCTCATTAGCTCACAAACCTATGTTATATAAAGCTTGCAGAGCATTCGGTCGCTTGCCCTGAGAAGAGGCAAGTGTGGGGGGGCAAAATGTACATGTTGGTGTACTTATCGAGTTTGTAACACATGTATTTTATTTGTTATGGCTTTGCAAAACAGGTGTTTGGTTTATTTTGTGGATTGTATATTTTTGGTGTGGGGGAGACATGTTTCCCTGAAATAATTCTGATGTTGTTAATGTGTGTCGTTTGTTCACTTTGATTTAATTGTCTGCTGCCTTTTTTTTTTTGGCCAAAAATTTCTCAAGATGTTGAGTCTGTAACTGTTTCAAATTGACCTTCATGTTTTTTATTTTGCCTTCCCTTTTATTTTGTTGACCAATAAAATTTGATGCAACGTTTTGATGTTTGTTTTGTGTTTTCTTTGCAACAAATTGACAGCTGATTGGCATGTCAAAACAAAACTGGTGTGATTTGTCTACCCTGGTGCCTTCATGCTAGCATATGCATGGATTGTATTGTGTGCTGCCATGGAAAGTCACCAGGAAATGAAAAATACAGAGCGGTAAGTATTCAATTTTCCTTTTTTACTGCAGTGGTTCTCAGCCTCAGTCCTCAGTACCCCCCAACAGGACATGTTTTGTGAATTTATCTTATCGAGAATTGCTGTCCAAAAATCAAAACCATTGACTTTGATTTAAAGCACATGTGCAAGATGAAGGAAAACCTGCAAACATGGCCTGTTGGGGTTACTTGAGAAGCACTGATTTAGAGCACTGCACTTAAAAGTAGCTCAAGGCCATACAATTCTAATTGTGGGCATTTTGAGGGAAACAAAGTAAGTGTTAGAACCCCTGCGTGTGTGTGTGTTTTTTTTTTTTTTTTGTAGTTTGGCCTTTTTTTTGTAGTTTGGCCTTTGTGTCTCCTTTTCTTAAAATTGGCTTCACTTCCTGTCACACAGCTAAACAGGAAGTGAAGGTAAAACCCTACCAATGTCTAACTAGTGTCCCCATTGAGTAAATTGCACTCTAGCACTTTGTTGTGTACACCCCAAATCAATGTATAGTTTGGGGTTTAGTAAAGACAAATCCACTCTGCAGTAAAAGTGTAGCTGCTGAAATTCTGAGGGAAAGTACTGGTGATTGGCTGTTCTAATCATGTAAAAGCAAAGATGGTGTATTTTTTTGGCTTGCATGTCCCCCTCAGATATACAGCAAGTGCACTTGTAGTGCAAAGTAGATTTGCCTTTAGTAAATAAACCCCAAAGTACCTAATAATTTGGGGTGTACCCCGCAATATGCTGGAGTGCAATGTGCATAATGGGGAAAGTATTTAGACTGACCTGTGTGTCCCCAAGGAAAGACATTGTTAGGGATTTTCCCTCACTTCCTGTGTGGCTATGTGACAGGAAGTGAATTATTTGGAAGGATAAAGTGGCCAAATTATTTAGTTTAACTTTTCAAAGACTCATTCCTAAGATGAATTGTGATGCATGTCAATGGCCCATTTAGATTCTCTTTAATCACTTGAGATCAGCGCTATAACTGACCGACGGCCACAGCATGGTCCTCAATTGCCGGGAGTCCGTCAATAAACGTCCTCCCCTTTGCGCGCGCTGTGGTCACAGAGTAGGGTGCCCACGTGTCCCGGATTGCCCGGGATCGTCCCTGACTAGAGATTTTAGTCCCGTGTCCCAGGCAGCTCATTCCAGGACAATACAGATGTCCCGGAATGAAAAAAAAACAGTGACCACTGACTGACCAGACCACACCAGTCCGCTCCGCCTGTCCGCCGCCACCACCTTATAATTTTATCACACAGCACACTGATGATTACAATACACATAGGCTCAGGCTGCCACTGCCAGTCTGGTTGCTAGGCTAGGGGCCGCTCCGCGTCTAGCAACCAGTGACGTCAGCTGAGCTGAGGCCTGTCACTCAGTCTCAGTGTGTGCAGTGAGTGAACCCGCCCGGCGCACACTACGCTGAGTATGAGAGCAGCGCGCGCGCCTCCCTCCGCAGCCACCACCAGCAGGAGCCAGCACAGAGTGAGTGACCGTGATGCCAGTGACCAGTGCACTCAGACAGAGCCACTCACCTGTGCACAGCCAGCCAGCCTGAGCCTCGTTGTCCAGTCGGTCCGAGTCCTCCTCCAGCTCCAGTCACAGTGACGCCAGTGACCACTTAGACTGTGCCAGTCTGAGCCACTCTCCTGTACAGCCAGCCAGCGTGAGCCTCCGGGGATCTCTACTGGGCACCTGAGTCTGACCCTTCACAGCACAGAGCAGCTGACAACAGCGATGTTCCCCGATCAGTGTGATCGCACAGTGAGTATTATTCTAGTAGGGGGGGGCCTGCCAGCCTCTGCCCACACCATAAGGAGAACCGCCTGGGACACACTGGATTGTCAGAGGGAGTTGTAAAAGTTCTATAGAGCTGTCTGTTAGATGGATGAGCCTGTGCCTCCTTGTCTGTCACTTTCTTCACCTCCCCCCTCCCTAACCTGCCAGCTTGGAATGCTCCGCAGTGGCCGTGCTAGAAGAATCATAAATCACTGTGAGGAAACCATGAAGGAGTGCTCAGGAGGGAGGGGGGAATGTACACAGCTGCCTGTGTGTTTGTACATCTCTACTGCCTGTGTGTGTGCTACACTGAGACATGAGACAACAGTAGCTGTGTGCAGAGACCCACTCACAGCATGTCACTGTACACAGAGAGACAGTCCCTGACCTGGAGACCAGTCCCTCTCCTTCACCCCCCTCCTGAGTATGGCATTATCCCTGATTAATAGGGACAGTCCCTGTTTTATAAACCAGCCCTTCTGTCCTTTTATTGTCTTCTGTCCCTCTATGTGTAACTATCATAGTTCTAATCCTTGTTTGGTAAGCAGTCCCTGATGTATGGAGAAGGTCCACGTTATAGACAGTCCATTAAAGAAACGCTCCTTATTATCCACTTGCTCTCCGAAAGATTTACCCCTTCCTAATGACCAGGCCATTTTTTGCAAAACGTCACTGCGTTATTTTAACTGACATTTGCGCAGTCATGCGACGCTGTAACCAAACAAAATTGATGTCCTTTTTTTCCCACAAATAGAGCTTTCTTTTGGTGGTATTTGATCACCTCTGCGGTTTTAATTTTTGCGCTATAAACAAAAAACACAGACAATTTTGAAAAAATATTTTTTTTACTTTCTGCTATAAAACATCCAATAAAAAAAATTGAAAAAAAATATAATTTCTTCATCAATTTAGGCCAATATGTGTTCTACATATTTTTTGGAAAAAAAATCCCAATAAGCCTTTATTGATTGATTTGCGCCTATATAGTTATAGCATCTACATGGAACATTTATGGAATTTTTATTTATTTTTCTTCTATTCGTAATGGTGGCAAACAGCGACTTATAGCGGGACTGCGATGTTGCAGTGGACAAATTGGACACTATTTGGAACTAAATTGGAACTATTTCATTATATATTACAATGTAGTAACAGAAATAATGTGATTTGATCATCCTGACACCATATCAAGCATGGTGTCAGGATGATTAAAGTGCTAACACCAGGCATTCGCCCAACAAATCACCCGCTGACAAATTCCCTGTCAACTCCCGAGACTACATTCCACCTCGCACACCACCATCCATCTGCCAGTTGCCTCCACCCCCCTGGTCATTGGCAAAAGGTTGTTCCACGAAACCAGTCCCTCAAGAAGAGGGGGGGGGGTGTCCCTGAATGGCAGTTTGGAAATGTGGTCACCCTATCACAGAGTCACTGAGACTCGGGTGATGACAGATCCGAGTAAGGGGCCCGATCCCTGCCCTTTACCATGTGATCAGCTGTCAGCAAATGACAGCTGATCACGTGATGTAAACAAAAGCTGGGTAATGGTTTTTGTTTTCTCCTTGCGCTGACAGCGTGAGCATAAAAAAAAGGCAATCATCGGCTTATGTGCAAGGGACATGGGGCCCGAAGAGGAAGAGGCAATTCTGCATCATCTGTGACAATTAGTAGCCCCTGCCAGTGCCACCTATCAATGCCCACCACTGGTGCCAATCAGTGGCACCTAGCAGTGCTGCCTATCAGTGCCCATCACTGCCAACTATCATTGCCACCTGGCAGTGCCACTTCTCACTGCCCACCAGTGCCAAATAGCAATGCCACCTCTCAGTGCCCACCCTTGCCACCTTATCTGTGCCCATCAGTGCAGTCTCATCAGTATACATCAATGAAGAAGAAAAATTACCTTTTTTAAAAATATTAACCAGTTTCCTACCGCCCACCGTCAAATGACATCCTTGGCTTTGGGCGGTGACATCTGAATGATGCCTGCAGTTGCAGGCATCATTCAGATATCATTCTTTTCAGCCGGCGATTCTGTGCACAATAAAAACGATCATAGTGGCAGTTCCGCCGCTTGTTTGTTCTTATAGACGGGGGAGGGGACGTTCCCCCCCCCTCTTGCCGCCATCCGGTGCTTCTCCGGGCTCTCCCGTGCCATCTGGGGCTCGGAGAACGATTTGGAGATGACTGGTGACCAGATGGTCATCAGTCATCTCTATGACCGTCGGAGGCGCGGGCACGACGTTATGACATCACGCCGTGTTCCTGTATGTTAACCAAGCCGTGATCTCGGCTGTCAGCATGAGATTGGTGATTTTTTTGGACCAATATCATGCTTTCCAGCCTGGAGGAGAGATGCAGGGTCTTATTGACCCTGCATCTCTCCATAAAGAGGACCTGTCACACACATTCCTATTACAAGGGATGTTTACATTCCTTGTAATAGGAATAAAAGTGATCCAAAAAAAAATTACAAATAAAAAAAAGAGTAAGAAATACAAAAAAGTAAAAAAACAAAATAGCAAAAATACGAAAAAACGCCCATGTCCCCGGTAGCTCACGCTCAGAAGCGAACACACACATAAGTCCCACCCACATATGTAAACGCTGTTCAAACCACACATGTGAGTTATTGCTGCGTGCGTTAGAACGAGTGCAACAATTCTAGCACTAGACCTCCTCTGTAATGCCAAAATGGTAACGTGTAAAAAATTTTAAAGCATCGCCTAGGGAGATTTTTAATTACTGAAGTTTGGTGTCATGCCATGAGTGTGCGCAATTTTAAAGCGTGACGTGTTAGGTATCTATTTACTCAGCATAACAACATCTTTCACATTATACCAAAAAATTGCCCGTAACTTTACTGTTTTGTAATATTTTTTAGCAAACAAAAGGCGTTTGAAAATGTATTGCCCAAATACCGAGCGAGATAAAAATTTGCAATGACCGCCATCTTATTCCCTAGGGTGTCTGCTCCAAAAACATATATAATATTTGGTGTTTAGAAGTAATTTTATAGCCATAAATTTATGATTTTTACATGAAGGAGAGAAGTGCCAGAATAGGCCCAGTGCTGAAGTGGGTAAAATATCCATTTTTTTTTTTTTAAACTCGGTCTTTTGTATTTATAGAAAAAAATAAAAAATAAAACACAAAGGTGATCAAATAGCACCAAAAGCAAGCTCTATTTGTGTGCCAACAAATAAAACATTTTCATTGGGTTACAGTGTTGTATGAGCGCGCAATTGTCATTAAAAGTGCATCAGCGCTGAAATGTGAAACTTGGTCTGGGCAGTGCGCAAGTGGTTAATATAAGGCTACATGCACACAGACGTTTTTCAAGCCGCTTGTTTGAGCGTTTTTTGCAGCTTAAAAACATCTCTCCATGTTAGCCTATGGCCTCATGGCCACCATGGCGTTTTTGTGCTGTAAATGGCATAGGCGTTTTTAGGCCCCATGTAGACGGGATGCTGGTGCAAAGTGTTCAGAACTAAGGTTGAAAGTGGCATTTAGAAAGGCGCGCTTTGTGGCGTTTGCATGCCGTGTTTTACCACATTTGCGTGTATATGATAAGGAGCCGCCCTAAGCTCCAAAAACAGTATTATTTACGATTTTAGCTATTTAGTGAGACCAGAGTGATATCAGCAGCTGAGAGCAGCAGTGTAGTTGTTGTATTTAGCGTGTCACTTGCCACATCACTTGCCACAAGATGTGGATTGTCCACTTGCCACGTCAGCTGCCCCAAGTTGTGGATTGCCCACAATGCAATGGAAGCAATTTCATTTATATATATATATATATATATATATATTTTGGTTTTTCCTCATTTGCCATAAATTTGGAGTTTATCAATGTAAAAAAATAGGTCACCTTTAAAAACGCTTCTAAACTAAAATGTGGCTAAACGCTGGTACCGCGCCTGAAACGTGGAAATCTTTGGCGTCTGAAGGCATTTTGAGGGTTTGTGAAAAACGATTTTAAACGCAACTGCAGATTTTTTTTGCCAGGCCAAAAACAGTGTTTTGGATGTAATAGAATTCAATGGACCCGCATCCAAAACGCAAGTACCACAATTTTGCGGCGATTTTTTGTTTTACCTGTTTATAGCTGGTTGTTAAAGGAAATGTAAAAAAATAAAAAATAAACGGTTAAAAATAAATAAAATAAAAACAGCGTGGTGGTCCCCCCCCAGGTCCATACCAGGCCCTTGGGTCTAGTATGGATTCAAAGGGGACCCCCCCAAAAAAAAAAGAAAATAAAAACTGGCATGGGGATCCCCCCAGAATCCATACCAGGCCCTTCAGGTCTGGCATGTATTTTAAGGGGAACCCCGCGCCAAAAACCAAAAAAATTTGCGTGGGGTCCCCTAAAAATACACACCAGACCCTTTATCCGAGCACTCAACCTGGCAGGCCGCAGGGGAAAAGGGGGGGACGAGAGAGCGGCCCCCCCTCCCTCCTGAACCGTACCAGGCCGCGTGCCCTCAACATGGGGGGTTTGGTGCTTCGGGGCAGGGGGGGCGACCTGCGGCCCCCCCACCCCAAAGCACCCTGTCCCCATGTTGATGGGGACAAGGGCCTCTTCCCGACAACTCTGGCCGTTGGTTGTCGGGGTCTGCGGGCGGGGGGCTTATCGGAATCTGGGAGCCCCCTTTAATAAGGGGGACCCCAGATACCTGCCCCCCACCCTATGTGAATGAGTATGGGGTGCATCGTACCCCTACCCATTCACCTGGTGACAAAATAAGTCAATAAAAAAAGACAACACAGGTTTGAAAAGTAATTTATTGGGCAGCTCCGGGGTCTTTTCTGCCGGGCCCCCGCTATCTTCTGCTAGCTCTTTTGCTAGCGGGGGTCCCGGGCTTCATCGCCGTCTTCGGGGGTCTTTCTGCCGGGCCCCCGCTATCTTCTGCTAGCTCTTTTGCTAGCGGGGGTCCCGGGCTTCATCGCCGTCTTCGGGGGTCTTTCTGCCGGGCCCCCGCTATCTTCTGCTAGCTCTTTTGCTAGCGGGGGTCCCGGGCTTCCTCGTCGTCTTCGGGGGTCTTTCTGCCAGGCCCCCCGCTATCTTCTGCTAGCTCTTTTGCTAGCGGGGGTCCCGGGCTTCCTCGCCGTCTTCTTCCGACTTTGGGGGTCTTTCTGGCGGGCCCCCGCTATCTTCTGCCAGCTCTTTTGCTAGCGGGGGTCCCGGGCTTCCTCACCATCTTCTTCCGACTTCGGGGGTCTCTTGTTCTGTTCTCTGGTTCTTCTCCACGATCTCCGGTTCTTTCTGCCTTCTGCCGGGCGCCCCGCTATATTCTCGCAGCTCTTTTGCTAGCGGGGGCCGGACTTCTTCGTCGCCTTCTTCCCTCTTCTCTTCGCCCGATGTTGCCTCGTCGCTGTCCACCGCCGCAATGATCTGTCCGAGCAGCGGTGCCACTTTTATTGGCATGGGGCGTGGTCACTGGGTGATGCCACCGCTGACCCCGCCCCCGTTTCACGTCACAGTCCCATCATTCCCCGGGATTGTGACATCATACGGGGGCGGGGTCAGCGGTGGCATCAGCCGGTGACCACGCCCTATGCCAATAAAAGTGGCACAGATCATTGCAGCGGTGGACAGCGACGAGGCAACATCGGGCGAAGAGACCTGGACACAACCTGGACACGACCTGGACACGACCTGAGAATTTGCCTTCCTAGGGGTAGATTTCCTCTCACTTCCTGTTGTATCCTTCCGTTTGCAAGGAGGAGTCGTTTGTAAGTTGGATGTTTGAAAGTAGGGGCCTGCCATATATACTCAGCTGAAATTTGCCCCTTACATGTTGGTGTTGCCACAACACTGTGAGCCCTCACAGTTACTCTTGGTGGGCGCATGAATGGGCCCTGCTGTGAATTATTAGATCAAGAATTGTAATTGCATGCCCCTGTTGAACAGGGGCTGAAAAATTGGGCCTTTGGTGGTGGTGGTGGTGGTGTTGACACAACACTGTAAGGCCTCACAGTTACTCTTGGTGGGTGCAGGAATGGGCCCTGCTGTGAATTATTAGATCAAGAATTGTAATTACATGCTCCTGTTAAACAGGGTTAAAAATTGGGCCTTAGGCACTGATGCCACAACACTGCAACCCCTCACAGATACTGTACTTGGAGCACAGCAATGAGCCCTGTTGCAAAGTATTGCATCAAAAATTGTAATTACACGCCCCTGTTAAACAGGGGCTGAAAAATTGGGCTTTAGCCACTTGTGCTGGTGCCATGACACTGCAACCTCTCCCAGATACTCTAGTTGGAGTGCAGGAATGAGCCCTGCTGCAAAGCATTGCATAAAAATTTTTAATAACACGCCCCTGTTAAACAGGGGCTGAAAAATTGGGCCTTAGCCACTGGTGCTGGTGCCACGACACTGCAACCTCTCCCAGATACTCTAGTTGGAGTGCAGGAATGAGCCCTGCTGCAAAGCATTGCATAAAAAATTGTAATAACACGCCCCTGTTAAACAGGGGCTGAAAAATTGGGCCTTAGCCACTGATGCTGGTGCCACGACACTGCAACCTCTCCCAGATACTCTAGTTGGAGTGCAGGAATGAGCCCTACTGCAAAGCATTGCATAAAAAATTGTAATTACATGCCCCTGTTAAACAGGGGCTGAAAAATTGGGCCTTAGCCACTGGTGGCGGCACCCAGAAACAAAAATGTAAACAGGGGCTGAAAAATTGGGCCTTAGCCACTGGTGCTGGTGCCACGACACTGCAACCTCTCCCAGATACTCTAGTTGGAGTGCAGGAATGAGCCCTGCTGCAAAGCATTGCATAAAAAATTGTAATAACACGCCCCTGTTAAACAGGGGCTGAAAAATTGGGCCTTAGCCACTGATGCTGGTGCCACGACACTGCAACCTCTCCCAGATACTCTAGTTGGAGTGCAGGAATGAGCCCTACTGCAAAGCATTGCATAAAAAATTGTAATTACATGCCCCTGTTAAACAGGGGCTGAAAAATTGGGCCTTAGCCACTGGTGGCGGCACCCAGAAACAAAAATGTTCTTCCAAGCTATCATCATCAATCGGATCATTGAGGAGGAGGAGGATAGTCAGTCAACATAACAGGACAGTCTCTCAGCATCAGCATCAGTCTTGAAGGGATGTGACATTTGAAAATAAATTAGTCTGTTATATCAGCTTCAGGTGTTTGGTAGCTGGTGGTGATCCAAGACTGGTTCATCTTTATGAAGGTCAGTCGATCAACAGAGTCGGTGGACAGGCGCACCCTGTGATCCGTGACAAATCCTCCAGCAGCACTGAATGTGCGTTCTGAAAGAACGCTGGATGCAGGACAGGCCAGTAGCTCAATTGCATACTGTGCAAGCTCTGGCCAGTGATCCATCCTCAAGACCCAGTAAGCCAGAGGATTTTCGGTGGGGAAGCTGTCCAAGTCTGACCTTGCCCCTAGGTATTCCTGCACCATGTATATCAGACGCTGGCGATGGTTGCTGGAACCGATCATACCTTGGGGCTGCGGACTAAAGAATTGTCTGAACGCATCGGTCAGACGGCCACCTTCCCCACCGCTCCTTCTTTGACTGACCGAAGCCTCAGCAACTCGTTGTCCAGGACCAGGAGTTTGTAACCTCCCAGTCTCTGGGAACGCGTTGCACAGACCTTTCTGCAAGGCCTCCCGGAGTTGTCTCATCCTCTGCTCCCTCTGCGTCGGTAAGATAAGGTCCGCAACCTTACCCTTGTACCGTGGATCAAGGAGAGTGGCCAGCCAGTAATGGTCCCTCTCCTTGATCTGAAGAATACGAGGATCCTTCCGCAGACTTTGCAGGATCAGGGAGGCCATGCAGCGTAGGTTAGCTGAGGCATTCGGTCCGGAGTCCTCTGGGTCACTAAGGACGACATGATCCGCAGCCACCTCCTCCCAGCCACGTACAAGTCCACTGGTTTCTTGGGACTGTAAATCATCCCTAAAAGACTGCTGCTGATGATGCTGAGTGCCAGGCTCCACCTCCATGCTGACACAATCCTCCTCCTCCTCCTCCTCCTCCTCTTCTTCCTGTGCGATGGGTGGGACAGAAGGAACACTGTCTGGGTAAAGGGGGCCTTGAGAGGCAAGGAAGTCCTCCTCTTCCTGCCTGTGTTCTGCCTCAAGTGCCCTGTCCATTATTCCACGCAGCGTATGTTCCAACAGGTGGACAAGAGGTACAGTGCCACTGATGCATGCACTGTCACTGCTCACCATCCTCGTGGCCTCCTCAAATGGTGCCAGGACAGTGCATGCATCCCTGATCATGCCCCACTGGCGTGGTGAAAAAAACCCAAGCTCCCCTGACCCTGTCCTGGTGCCGTAGTCGCACAGGTACTCATTGATGGCCCTCTGTTGCGTGTGCAGCCGCTGCAGCATGGCCAACGTTGAGTTCCACCTGGTGGGCATGTCACGGTTCTTGGGCAGGTTCAACTCCTTTTGCAGCTCAGCCAGGCGAGCACTGGCATTATAAGGTCTGCGGAAATGCACACAGACTTTCCTGGCCTGCCTCAGGACATCCTGTAAGCCCGGGTACCTGCCCAGGAACCGCTGCACCACCAGGTTAAGGACGTGAGCCACACAGGGCACATGGGTCAGTTGTCCCTGTCGGAGAGCGGAGAGGAGGTTGGTGCCATTGTCGCAAACTACCATTCCTGGCTTAAGCTGGCGTGGCGTCAACCACCTCTCGGCCTGCCCCTGCAGAGCAGACAGAACCTCTGCCCCAGTGTGGCTCCTGTCCCCCAAACACACCAGCGCAAGCACGGCATGGCATCTTTTTGTCTGCGTACTTGCGTAGCCCCTTGAACGCCTACGGAGCACCGCTGGTTCCGAGGACAAAGCACAGGAAGAGGCCATGGAGCAAGAAGAAGAGGAGTGGGTGGAGGAGAGAGGTGTGTCACAACCAGTAGTAGCATTTTGGAGGCGTAGTGGTGGAACAACCTCCAACACTACTACACTTTGTCCTGCATCCTTCCCAGCTGCCAAAAGAGTGACCCAATGGGCCGTGAAAGAAAGGTAACGTCCCTGCCCATGCCTGCTGGACCATGAGTCAGCGGTAATATGCACCTTACCGCTGACCGCCCTGTCCAGCGAGGCCAAGACATTGCCTTCCACATGCCGGTAGAGAGCCGGAATCGCCTTCCGTGAGAAAAAGTGGCGTTTGGGAACCTACCACTGAGGAACCGCACATTGCACAAACTCACGGAAGGGGGCCGAGTCTACCAACTGAAAAGGCAGCAGTTGAAGCGCTAGCAATTTAGCCAAGCTAGCATTCAACCGCTGGGCATGTGGATGGCTGGGAGTGAACTTCTTTCAACGGTCCAGCAGCTGGGGCAGGGAAATTTGCCTGCTAGAATCGGACGTAGGTGTACTGCTAGCAGAGTGCCCGCAAGTACTTGGCTGTGACACACCTAATTCTACACCTTCATTCCTCTCAGTGCAGGTTTCAGAGAGGACTGAAGGTATAGTGGGGTTAGAGATCCCAGCTGATGCGGTGCAAGGAGAGGTCCGCTTTGTTCTTTGGTGTGGGTCTTTAAGGTAGGCTTGCCAACGAGCTGCATGGCAGGTCAACATATGTCTGGTCAAGCATGTGGTGCCCAAGCGGGTGATGTTTTGGCCACGCGATATACGCTTGAGACATATGTTGCAAACAGCAGCTGTGCGATCTGATGCACTCGACTCAAAAAAGGCCCACACCAAAGAACTTTTTGAATAACGGGCAGAGGCAGCGCCCTGCACAGTCGGAGCTCTGCGGTGTGATTCCGTCGGTGTGCTGCCCTTACGCTGGCCCCCCGAGGGTATCCTGCCTCGTTGGAGATGTGCCTCCTCCTCATCCTCCTCCTCCTCCTCCTCTCTCCTATTAGGCACCCACCTGGAGTCAGTGACCTCATCATCCCCTCCCTCCTCATCACTGGAGCCAATCTTGCAGTATGCTGCAGCTGCTGGAACATGACTGCCAGATTGGTGTCCTTCTTGAGCATCCCCTCTCTCTGCTCTCACGCTACTGCCTTCCTCTAGCTGGGTATCATCATCAGACCCTTCGAAACGCTGGGCATCCTCCTGGAGCATGTACCCAACACTGTGCTCAAACAGTTCGGGGGACTCCTCAGGAGGACATGGTTGGTCTAGGGAAGGAGTGACTGATGATGACATTGATACCAGGGAAGAGGACGCTTTGGCAGCTGCTTTGCCAGTACCTTGAGCCTGGGTGAGAGAGGATGAGGAGGATGAGGAGGGCTTGGTCATCCACTCTACCAAGTCTTCGGCATGATGCGGCTCAACACGTCCAGCTGCCGAAAAGAAGGACAAGCGTGTCCCATGGCCACGTGCTGATGGCGATGCACCGCGTCCACGACCAGCACTGTTGTCTCTAGACACAGAGCCTGCTTGCCCTCTTTTATTGGCTCCTGACTGTCTGCCTCTCCTTGTTTGCCTTCCAGACATTCTAATGGCCTGCAGGGAAATGGGAAAACCAGCAATAAGGCCTAGCTTCAGGAGTATATTTTGCAGGAATCACACTACGCCTGCTGTAGGTGCTGCAAATGCCTGTTGGTGTAACACACCAGGAAAACGCAGCAATACAGGCTAACTTCAGGTGTAATATGATCAGGAGGCACACTCCGCCCGCTGTAAGTGCTGCAAATGCCTGTTGGTGTAACACACCAGGAAAAAGCAGCAATACAGGCTAACTTCAGGTGTAATATGATCAGGAGGCACACTCCGCCCGCTGTAAGTGCTGCAAATGCCTGTTGGTGTAACACACCAGGAAAAAGCAGCAATACAGGCTAACTTCAGGTGTAATATGATCAGGAGGCACACTCCGCCCGCTGTAAGTGCTGCAAATGCCTGTTGGTGTAACACACCAGGAAAAAGCAGCAATACAGGCTAACTTCAGGTGTAATATGATCAGGAGGCACACTCCGCCCGCTGTAAGTGCTGCAAATGCCTGTTGGTGTAACACACCAGGAAAAAGCAGCAATACAGGCTAACTTCAGGTGTAATATGATCAGGAGGCACAATCCGCCCGCTGTAAGTGCTGCAAATGCCTGTTGGTGTAACACACCAGGAAAAAGCAGCAATACAGGCTAACTTTAGGTGTAATATGATCAGGAGGCACACTCCGCCCGCTATAAGTGCTGCAAATGCCTGTTGGTGTAACACACCAGGAAAAAGCAGCAATACGGGCTGACTTCAGGTGTATAATATGCAGGAGGCTTAGCAACAATGACACTGACACTGTCCCCTGCCTATCCTTCTCTCTCCCTGCACACAAGGTTTATCAAAGTATATGACACTGACACTCTCCCTGCCTATCCTTCTCTCTCCCTGCACACAAGGTTTAGCAAAGAATATGACACTGACACTGTTCCCTGCCTATCCTTCTCACTCCCTGCACACAAGGTTTATCAAAGAATATGACACTGACACTCTCCCTGCCTATCCTTCTCTCTCCCTACACACAAGTTTGAGGTACAAATAGCACTGACACTGTCCCTGCCTATGTAACTCTTTCCCTGCGCTGGAACACACTACACAAGGCCGCCGCGCTGGCGGCCTTTTATAGTGTGGGGCGTGTGCTAAACCCCCTGAGCTATAATTGGCCACAGGCAACCTGCCTGTGGCCAATTATGGCTCTCCTAGCTGCCGGCGCTGTGATTGGCCAAGCATGCGGGGTCACAGTGCATGCTTGGCCAATCACAGCGCCGGGATTGCACTGCGATGGCGCAGTGTATTGTGGGCCATTCGCGTCACTCGAATTTGGCGCGAACGGCCCAAATCGTTCGATGTTCGCCGAACGGTCAAACAGCCAATGTTCGAGTCGAACTTATGTTCGACTCGAACACCGAGCTCATCCCTAGTCCTCAGAAGGTGTTACTGACCTAGGAACTCAGAGCAGAGACCTCACTAATAGAGCCCTGAGAGATAGAAGAGACTGTGATATGGTTTAACTCTCCATCAACCCACAAATCTCTAAAACACAAAACCTCTAAACCAAACTTTAACCTCTAAACAAAGTTATATAGGCTAATTAACCAATTTCCTATTATTCTTACCTCATCCTCTGTACTATCAGCATGCAGTCCTGCTCGAAAAAGTAGTGAAGCATTTTAGATCTATTTATTATTTAAAAGTTTTTAACACCTATTGTGAATCCCAAAAATGCTGTACTCTCAAAGTAAAAGATCTTTTGAAACAAAAAAAAAATTATATCAAAAAATAAAAAAACCTTCTACACAGTTAAGAAGTCAAAGAACTCCTATGAATCCAATAGTGTAAGTGTAACATAAGTATATGGTATGGTCCATTTATTTCTTGCTTATTTATTACTTATTTATAAATCAATAAGTATTTGCATGCTGTTATTTTACTGTTGTTTTTTTTTTTTTAATAAAATTCCCCATCTTTTAATATCTTCTTTTCTAACCTGAGAGAATAGCCTATTCCAGTTAGCTTGGTGCTTAAAAAAAACCACAAGCAATGGATAACAATACCGCAATACAAAATTACATATATATATAACTCAAAAGGTTAACTACGGGAGCCTCTGAGCCCTTTTCTTCCCACAATCCCCTTGAATCCCAGATTTTTTTCAGAGATACCTTGGTTCTGTACTATATAGTTATTAGCATTTGTAGTCTATCCTAAAGCATTGTATTTTTTCTTGGGACAGATAGGGCTTTTATTTAGTAGCTGGTTTGGATATATATACAGTGGAACCTTGGTTTACGAGTAACGAGGTTAACGAGCGTTTTGAAAGACAAGCAACTTTTAAAAAAAAATCCTGACTCGGTTTGCAAGTGTTGTCTTGCAACATGAGCAGGATTCAAGCCACTGGGATGTGCAGTACCGCATTTGGCCAGAGGTGCGGGGACGCCGGTGACACTCGGAACGGTTCGGAGCCGTTCGAAAATACTACATTCCCGAGTGTTTCAGAGCCTTGCCGAGCGTTTTTGAGTTTAGCCGAGCTGTCCCCGAGTATTTCCGAGGCTCTCCGGCGCCCCCACCTCTGGCCACATGCGGTATTGCATGCAATATAAGTCAATGCGGAACAAATTATCTTTGTTTCCATTGACTTCTATGGGGAATTTGGATTACAAGCATTCTCCTGGAATGGATTATGCTCGTAATCCAAGGTTCCACTTTATTATTATTTTCTAGGTCTTTGAAAGTTCAATGTAAAAAGATCATGTTTTACTTAAGGAGATCTTTATTCCCCCTTCTATTATTTAAGGATTTTAGATTTTATAGATTTTATAGAACAAAAGACTAAATTGCACATCTGATATAGTAGACTTTGAGGTATATACAGTGGATATAAAAAGTCTACAAACCCCTCTGTGATGTAAAAAATTGAGACAAAGATTAATAATTTCAGACAATTTTCCACCTTTTTAATGTGATCTATAAACTGAACAACTCAATTAAAAAAACACTGAAATCTTTTAGAGCCCATTCACACAGGGGCGGCACGACTTGTCCCGCGACTGTGCTGGGCGTCTTCAAGACGACTTCAAAGGTGACTTCAAAAATGACTTCTGTATTGAAGTCAATGGAAGTCGCCCTGAAGTCATCTTGAAGTAGTACAGGAACCTTTTTCTAAGTCGGAGCGACTTCAGTCGCTCCGATTAGAAGGGTTCCATTGTACAGAATGGGATGCGACTTGTCAGGCGGCTGAGACGCCTGACGAGTCGCCCCTGTGTGAATGGGGTCTTAGGGGGGGAGTAAAAATAAAAACCTAAATATTGTGGTTGCATAAGTGTGGGGATGTAGCTGTGTTCAGAATTAAGCAATCACATTCAAACTCATGTTAAATAGGAGTCAGTACACACCTACAATCATTTAAAATTCCTCTGATTAATCCCAAATAATGTTTAGCTGTTCTAGTAGGTCTTTCCTGACATTTTCTTAGCTGCATCCTACAGCAAAAGCCATAGTCTGCAGAGAGCTTCCAAAGCATCAGAGGGATCTCATTGTTAAAAGGTATCAGTCAGGAGAAGGGTACAAAAGAATTTCCAAGGCATTAGATATACCAGGGAACACAGTGAAGACCGTCATCATCAAGTGGAGAAAATATGGCACAACAGTGACATTACCAAGAACTGGACGACCCTTCAAAATGTAGGAAAAGACAAGAAGATAACTGATCAGGGAGGTTGCCAAGAGGCCTACAGCAACATTAAAGAAGCTGCAGGATTATCTGGCAAGTACTGGCTATGTGGTACATGTGACAACAATCTCCCATATTCTTCATATGTCTGGGCTATGGGGTAGAGTGGCAAGAGAGAAGCCTTTTCTTACGAAGAAAAACATCCAAGCCCGGTTAAAGTTTGCAAAAAACAGATCTGAAGTCTCCCAAAAGCATGTGGGAAAATGTATTCTGGTCTGATGAAATCAAGGTTGAACTTTTTGGACATAATTCCAAAAGATATGTTTGGTGCAAAAACAACACTGCACATCACCAAAAGAACACCATACCCACTGTAAAGCATGATGGTGGCGGCATCATGCTTTGGGGCTGTTTTCTTTAGCTGGAGTCAAGGTAGAGGGAATTATGAACAGTTCCAAATACCAGTCAATATTGGCACAAAACCTTCAGGCTTCTGCTAGAAAGCTGAACATGAAGAGGAACTTTTTCTTTTAGCATGACAACGACCCAAAGCATACATCCAAATCAACAAATGAATGGCTTTACCAGAAGAAGATTAAAGTTTTGGAATGGCCCAGCCAGAGCCCAGACCCGAATCCCATTGAAAATCTGTGGGGTGATCTGAAGAGGGCTGTGCACAGGAGACGCCCTCACAATATGACAGATTTGGAGTGTTTTTGCAAAAAAGAGTGGGCAAATATTGCCAAGTCAAGATGTGCCATGCTGATAGACCCATACCCAAAAACACTGAGTGCACTTAGCAATTTCTCAAGGTTTCTCTGTCAGTGTTGGCAGGTCATGGGGAAGGTCACCTCCTGGAGGTGTGTGTCTTTTCCTCAGTTGTCAGGGAAGTAGGGTAAGCGGACATCCCTTGGTGGGGGGGGGGGGGGGGAGGGGAGTACAGAGAATCCCAGCTGGTGACTAGGAGACACTGAGCGGTGTCTTAACTCACCAGTGACATTGGTCCCATCTTGGCTACAGGACAACACTCTCCTCCTCTTAACTCACTGAGCTCTGTTACCATTCCATGTTGCCAGCACACAGCACAGACACTTCCCCACGCTGGGCTGTTCTCACACCGTGCTCCTCTCCATTCAAGAAATGGCTCACCATTCAGGAAATGGCTCACAGCTTCTCCCCAGCCAATGAGAATAGAGGGGTGTGGACTGTGGAAGGCAAAGTGGAAGCCCAGTACTGGAGTGTGGCTGTGGAGCCCTAGGACAGACCGAAGCTGGACTTTGTGGAGGATATAATAATATGACTGGGAGGCTGCAGGGGCCCCCTGGAGCTAGGGACGGGGTTGCGATTATGACCCCTGCAACCCCTTATGCTACGCCCATGCTGTGCAGTATAAATAACTGTGACAGCCTATGAGACGCCAAGATAGAAACGACCCAGGGATCGATTCCAAGGCCATATCCCACTGGTCCCCATCAATGTCTCCAATGTCAGCCACCCATTTTGCTCTACACTTCAAAGAAGCTGGATCTTGGATAGAGGACAATAGAGTTGCATATATTTTAGATATTAAACCCTTACT
Source organism: Rana muscosa (assembly GCA_029206835.1). NCBI lineage: Eukaryota > Metazoa > Chordata > Amphibia > Anura > Ranidae > Rana > Rana muscosa. The sequence goes on from CM055126.1 coordinate 44,199,175, forward strand.
TGCATCTGTTTGAAGGATCTCCAGCAGCAGAGGAGAGGTAATCACTGTCAAGGTAAGTGTTTTTTTTGTGTCTGCAGAGCATGCCTGAGTTGGAGGTATTGGTAGAAACATTTTGAGGGCAGTAACAATTCAGCACAAAGCTGTGCGTAAGATTTCAGTATGTTACCCATATACTGTATATCTGTGGAAAAAAACATCTGGCTGTATGCACCAACTTCACTTGTGTAGTCCTCTTTAAGAGACCTGCTGCTACCGCCTCCACTTCAGATTTCACTCAAACACAGAAGGGGATAAACTCATAGGATAAACTCATAATGCAACTAAAAACTGCTTTATTTTTTTCATAAAACGCACTCACAATTGTATATAAGAGAAGCACAGTAAAAACGAATGGCCAGTATATAGCTCCTCACCACACTTCCGGGTTACATAGTTACATAGTTACAAAGTAGGTGAGGTTAAAAAAAGACACAAGTCCATCAAGTCCAACCTATGTGTTAGGTTCCGTCAGACCAGAAATGATGTTACAGACCCCGCCCGACGTGTTGCGTCACTGGTCAGCTACCTTTAGTGTCAAGATTCAAAAGTAAAATTGTATATAAGGTGAAAATGAATGGCCAGTATACAGCTTGTCACTACACTTCCGGGCTCTGTCAGACCGGAAATTATGTCACAGGCTCCGCTCGACGTGTTGCGTCACTGGTCAGCTTCCAGGTTTTATTGTCAAAGTTAAAAAGTACAAAAAATAAGGTACAGACCGGCGAAGAGATTCTGGTACCTTAGAAAAGTGCACTATAGCGACCAAACACAGAAGTCAAAATAAAAAATTATATAAAACATACTTTTTATTATACATTGTTTTTAATTAGGAAGTTAAATACATATACATACACCCCTATACATATAGGAAAAATAGCACCTTTACATAAGCTGTGAGTTGCTCCAAAGGACAGGTGTAGTCACATCTACCACAAAATGTATATAGTCCAATATGGATGGTGCACATTTCAACCTGATGTCTAAAAAGTCAACGTGTTTCGCCAGATATATGGCTTCTTCAGGACCCAAGAGTGAAGAAAACAAGCAGAAGCAACTCAGGCGATTCGTCCACCCATAAATGCCCAGGGTGGGCACACGGGGCACAAGGAGCTAATATCTTCCCACACAAGCAGGGGGAGGTGACCAGGAAAAAACTAGGCGATATGTCCGTGCAGATACACGAAAAACAGCATATATATGGAGCTCTTCAAATATGGTTGGATTGCGTCCAAGATACATCTTGTACAGGATTCACAGATCTCAATGTAAAAGAGAGCACCAGATGTAGCAGGAAAAAGACAGACCCACAATCACCCCTAAAGATAATAAAAGGTGGTGATCATCCTAGTTCCCATGTTCTAATAGAGCCAAGTGGTTATTCAACATATCCCCATATGTTGAATAACCACCTGGCTCTATTTGAATATGGGAACTAGGATGATCACCACCTTTTATTATCTTTGAGAAAACTGGTCACCGTTCAAAAGATGAATAGTCTCAAAATGGAGATAAAGAGAAGAAGACATGTTTGTAGTACAAATCACGAGAACAGCCTATGTGTAACCTTGGTTCCCCCCCCATAGATACAGTGAAGTAGGTAAGCGTTGCCCCCCCAGGGACAGGAAATGTGTTACTGGCAGGATCACCAGGTTAAAATAAAGGGAAACATGCCTGAAAAAAGAAAACTAATGCAGCCACCACACCTAAGAGCCAGTAAGCTGCAATATATTGCAGTTTGTTTTTTGGTTGAGATACACTTCTTCAGGCAGCGGAGGGCGCTGTTTATCCACAAGGCACTTTCCAATAGTAATATACTATACATAAGACAATTAAAGTAGAACTATAGGCAAAACTTTTATATTTTAATTTTGGATAGAGTAAGAGAGGGTTATAACTCCTATAAGGTTCAGTTTTGCCTCTTTTTTTTCATTTAGGAGATTTATCTTAACTTCCTGTCCCATAGCCAAACAGGAAGTGAGAGGAAATCCCTGCAAATTAAGGTAATATTCTGGGAACCCCCAGGTTATCAGAACTAGTGTTTCCATTGGAATATTTCACCTTTATTACTTTTCTGGGGACAACCCAACATTTGGGGTTTTCTTTTACTTTCACTTTCAATGATTATGGTAAACAGGACAAATAAAGAGGGGCACAGACAGCAATACATACTGACAGGTGTATTAATCCCTCTCCACTCTATCCAAAACTAAAAAGTTTTGCCTTTAGTTATGCTTTAACCACTTCAATACCAGACACTTTAAACCCCTTCCTGCCCAGGCCAATTATCCAGCTTTCAGCGCTGTCACACTTTGAATGACAATTACGCGGTTATGCAAACTTTGAAAAATATGTAATAAAAGAAAATTTAAAAATATTTTTTTTCTTTTCTTTTTTTTCACATTTTTTTTTTGCATACTGTGACCAGAGCAATACGTTGTTACCATAGTAACACTGTACCACTCTGGGGAAGTGATCAGGATTTTTTCTTTTTACATACTATGTTTGCTTAAAGCAGTGAGTTTTACTGCTATAAGCAAATATTTTTACTGAATGACAGTGGGTAGACACGGTCTATTGTTGTGAGTAGCTGTAATTGGCCACAGCTAATGGTACAAATGGGATGTAATTGGGCCTGTCTGTACCATGTATTCACTGTGACCAATCAAAGCTAGCAATACAATTGTATCAAATGAATGGCATGAAAGGAAGCCATTCATTGTGTACAACTGTCATGTACTATAAGCTGCTGTGATTGGTCACGGCGGTCACATGGTACAGGCAGTGGGCCGGTATACTGATCAGTCATCCAATGTGTCAGGTGAATACAGCAGGTGACAGATCATGCCGGAGCGTGGCCCGGATTGAACACGCAAAGCACATTCTCAGAAAGACGTCATATGATGTCCTCCCAGAACAATAGGTTTCCCACCCGCCTGTCATTTTACAATGACACGGATGGGAAGCAGTTGGAGATGTTCCAGGAGGTCAACAAAGGAGACCTACTGTTTTCCTCCTCTACAGATACGTCTTCCTAATACTATTCCTGCTAGGGTGACCACGTGTCCCGAATTGCCCGGGACAGCCCCGCATTTTGCAGGTCTGTCAAGGGTCCCTTCATTCCGGGACAATACAGGGACACTGGTACTTGTCCTAGCCGGCCGAGACCTGTTTTACATTGTTCCATCGCTAGCTTTACACTGTCTGAGGCCAGGCCCAAGGGATGGATGGAACATCATGTGTGTCATAAGACAGAAGCACTGGCTGCAGAGAGGACGGCAGATGAGCTGGCAGCAGAGGACAGATGACAACCTCTGAGGGATGAGAGGAGGACACATCCCTAGATCTCAGGGGTTCATGCTGGGACTTATAGTCCATCACTTTTGGGGAATGTGACCCTCCAAAAGTGAAGAACTACAGGTCCCAGTATGAACCCCTCAGAACTGAAGATGTTACACCCCCCAACTAGTAAAATAACTACAGGTCCCAGCATGAACCCATTAAATCTTTGAGGTCACACCCTTACCCCAGCCTGCCCCTATACTACCTAACATGCCCATTTACTACCCTAGCTGGTCTATAATAAACTACCCTAGCCTGCCCTATACTACCCTAGCCTGTCTATATACTACATTAGCCTGCCCTTATACTACCCTAGCCTGTCTATATACTACCCTAGCCTGTCCCTATACTACCCTAGCCTGTCTATATACTACATTAGCCTGCCCTTATACTACCCTAGCCTGTCTATATACTACCCTAGCCTGTCCCTATACTACCCTAGCCTGTCTATATACTACATTAGCCTGCCCTTATACTACCCTAGCCTGTCTATATACTACCCTAGCCTGTCCCTATACTACCCTAGCCTGTCTATATACTACATTAGCCTGCCCTTATACTACCCTAGCCTGTCTATATACTACCCTAGCCTGTCCCATACTACCCTAGCCTGTCTATACACTACATTAGCCTGCCCTTATACTACCCTAGCCTGTCTATATACTACCCTAGCCTGTCCCTATACTACCCTAGCCTGTCTATATACTACATTAGCCTGCCCTTATACTACCCTAGCCTGTCTATATACTACCCTAGCCTGTCCCATACTACCCTAGCCTGTCTATATACTACATTAGCCTGCCCTTATACTACTCTAGCCTATCCCTATACTACCCTAGCCTGTCCCTATACTACCCTAGCCTGTCTATATACTACCCTAGCCTGTCCCTATACTACCCTAGCCTGTCTATATACTACCCTAGCCTGCCCCTATACAACCCTAGCCTGTCTATATACTGCTCTAGCCCGCCCCTATACTGCCCTAGCCCACCCCTTGGAATTGAACATAATGGTATGTCATATAATTTTGCATATAGATAAGGTGCCATTGCATGTAAATCTGACTTCTTGCTAAATTTACTTTTAGTTTTATTATTATGATATAAAATACCAGATGTGAAGGCCTTTTGGTGAGCGTGATTTTTTTTTTGGGCGGGTGGGCAGCATTTCATTCTTGGACCCAGGCAGCACAATGTTTTGGGCCAGCCCTGGTCAGTCTGTTCCTTTAGCAGAGAAACAGCCCCAAAGCATAATGTTTCCACCTCCGTGCTTGACTGTAGAGATGGTGTTCTTTGGGTCATAGTCAGCATATTTCTTCCTCAAACATGGTGAGTCCCCCTCCTCAAGAAGGCACATGTACAGGTCCGTCTGAAGATTGCCAATGAACATCTAAATGAGTCAGAGAAGGATTGGGAGAAAGTGTTGTGGTCAGATGAGACCACAATTGAGCTCTTTGGCATCAACTCAACTGTGTTTGGAGGAAGAAAAATGCTGACTATGACCCCAAGAACCCCATCTCTACAGTCAAACACGGAGGTGGAAACATTATGCTTTGGGTCTGTTTTTCTGCTAAAAGGTACAGGACTACTTTGCTGCTTTAAAGGGCCAATAAACGGGGCCATGTATTATAAAGTCTTGGATGAGAACCTTCTTCCCTCAGCCAGAACTAGTGATGAGCCGAACACCCCCGGGTTCGGTTCGCACCAGAACCCGCGAACGGACCGAAAGTTCGTACGAACATTAGAACCCTATTAAATACAATGGATGCGAACGTTCGAATTCTAAAGTGCTAATTATAACAACTATTATGCATGTTATTGTCCTAAAAAGGGTTTGGGAACCCGGGTTCTGCACCAGGGGACATGTATCAATGCAAAAAGAAGTTTTAAAAACGGTAGTTTTTCAGGAGCAGTCATTTTAATGATGCATAAAGTGAAAAAAAAAAGTCAAATATTCCTTTAAATATCGTACCTGGGGGGTGTCTAAAGTATGCCTGTGAAGTGCCACGTGTTTCCCGTGTTTAGAACTGTCCCTGCACAAAATGACACTTCTAAAGGAAAAAAAAGCCATTTAAAACTTCTTGCGGCTTTAATGTAATGTCTGGTCCCGGTAATATGGATGAAAATCTTTAAGAAAAATGGCATAGCTACCCCATGACCCCCACCCTCCTACTCCAGCCCATTACCAGCCCCTTTGGGTCTTGTATGGATATTAAGGGGAACCCCGCACATAAAATAAAAAAGGCCCTATATACTCTGAACAGCCGTATACAGGCGGTGCATACAAGACAGGGACTGTAGGTTTGTTCTTATGTAGAATGTGTTTGTAATTTTGAACAGGTACATTGTTGAACTGTAGCTCCAGCCCAAAAATCTATTTTTAAACTTTTTGGGAAACATAGGTAAGGGTTATCACCCCTGTAACATTTGTTTTGCTGTCTGTGCCCCTGTTCAGAACATTTCACCTCACTTTCCGTCCCAATGACAACTGTTTTTGAAATGTGGTGTTTTTCTTGAAACAAGGATTGCTGATAAAGCATCAGTACAGAGGAGACACCTTTCTCCCATATTTATTCTTACAGGAGAGAATTTTCCTTCCTAGGGGTAGATTTCCTCTCACTTCCTGTTGTCTTCTTTCGTTTGCAAGTAGGAGTCGTTTGTAAGTTGGATGTTTGAAAGTAGGGACCTGCCGTATATACTCTGCAGAAATAGGCCCCTTAGTTGTTGGTGTTGGCACAACACTGTAAGCACTCACAGTTACTCTTGGTTGGTGCTGGAACGCCCTGCTGTCAACTATTATATCAGGAATTTTAATTACATATAATTGTTGAACAGTGGTAGTAAAAATTGGGGCTTTGATGGTGGTGCTGGTGCCACAACACTGTAAGCCCTGACAGTTACTCTTGGTGGGTGCAGCAATGGGTCCTGCTGTGAATTATTAGATCAAGAATTGTAATTGCATGCCCCTGTTGAACAGGGGCTGAAAAATTGGGCTTTTCGTGGTGGTGGTGGTGGTGGTGGTGTTGCCACAACACTGTAAGCCCTCAGAGTTACTCTTGGTGGGTGCAGGAATGGGCCCTGCTGTGAATTATTAGATCAAGAATTGTAATTACATGCCCCTTTTGAACAGTGGCTGAAAAATTGGGCCTTTCGTGGTGGTGGTGGTGGTGGCGTTGCCACAACACTGTAAGCCCTCAGACTTACTCTTGGTGGGTGCAGGAATGGGCCCTGCTGTGAATTATTACATCAAGAATTGTAATTGCATGCCCCTGTTGAACAGGGGCTGAAAAATTGGGCCTTAGGCACTGGTGGCACAACACTACAACCCCTCACAGATACTGTACTTGGAGCACAGCAATGAGCCCTGTTGCAAAGTATTGCTTCAAAAATTGTAATGACACGCCCCTGTTAAACAGGGGCTGAAAAATTGGGCCTTAGGCACTGGTGGCACAACACTACAACCCCTCACAGATACTGTACTTGGAGCACAGCAATGAGCCCTATGGCAAATTATTGCTAAAAAAATTGTAAGTACACGCCCCTGTAAAACAGGGGCTGAAAAATTGGGCCTTAGCCACTGGTGGCGGCACCCATAAACAAAAATGATCTTCCAAGCTATCATCATCAATCGTATCATTGAGGACTCGGAGGAGGAGGATAGCCAGTCAACATAACAGCACAGGCACTCAGCATCAGCATCAGTCTTGAAGGGACGTGACATGTTAAAATCAATTAGTCTGTTATATCAGCATCAGGTGTGTGGTAGCTGGTGGTGATCCAAGACTGGTTCATCTTGATGAAAGTCAGTCGATCAACCGAGTCGGTGGACAGGCGCACCCTGTGATCCGTGACAAATCCTCCAGCAGCACTGAATGTGCGTTCCGAAAGAACGCTGGATGCAGGACAGGCCAGTAGCTCAATTGCATACTGTGCAAGCTCTGGCCAGTGATCCATCCTCAAGACCCAGTAAGCCAGAGGATTTTCGGTGGGGAAGGTGTCCAAGTCTGACCTTGCCCCTAGATATTCCTGCACCATGTTTATCAGACGCTGGCGATGGTTGCTGGAACCAATCATACTTTGGGGCTGCGGACTAAAGAATTGTCTGAACGCATCGGTCAGACGGCCACCTTCCCCACCGCTCCTTCTTTGACTGGCCGAAGCCTCAGCAACTCGTTGTCCTGGACCAGGAGTTTGTAACCTCCCAGTCTCTGGGAACGCGTTGCACAGACCTTTCTGCAAGGCCTCCCGGAGTTGTCTCATCCTCTGCTCCCTCTGCGACGGTAACATAAGGTCCGCAACCTTACCCTTGTACCGTGGATCAAGGAGAGTGGCCAGCCAGTAATGGTCCCTCTCCTTGATCCGAAGAATACGAGGATCCTTCCGCAGACTTTGCAGGATCAGGGAGGCCATGCAGCGTAGGTTTGCTGAGGCATTCGCTCCGGAGTCCTCTGGGTCACTAAGGACGACATGATCCGCAGTCACCTCCTCCCAGCCACGTACAAGTCCACTGGTTTCTTGGGACTGTAAATCATCCCTAAAAGACTGCTGCTGATGATGCTGAGTGCCAGCCTCCACCTCCATGCTGACACAATCCTCCTCCTCCTCCTCCTCCTCCTCCTCTTCCTCTTCCTGTGCGATGGGTGGGACAGAAGGAACACTGTCTGGGTAAAGGGGGCCTTGAGAGGCAAGGAAGTCTTCCTCTTCCTGCCTCTGTTCTGCCTCAAGTGCCCTGTCCATTATTCCACGCAGCGTGTGCTCCAACAGGTGGACAAGAGGTACAGTGTCACTGATGCATGCACTGTCACTGCTCACCATCCTCGTGGCCTCCTCAAATGGTGCCAGGACAGTGCATGCATCCCTGATCATGCCCCACTGGCGTGGAGAAAAAAAACCAAGCTCCCCTGACCCTGTCCTGGTGCCGTAGTCGCACAGGTACTCATTGATGGCCCTCTGCTGCGTGTGCAGCCGCTGCAGCATGGCCAACGTTGAGTTCCACCTGGTGGGCATGTCACATATAAGGCGGTTCTTGGGCAGGTTCAACTCCTTTTGCAGCTCAGCCAGGCGAGCACTGGCATTATAAGATCTGCGGAAATGCACACAGACTTTCCTGGCCTGCCTCAGGACATCCTGTAAGCCCGGGTACCTGCCCAAGAACCGCTGCACCACCAGGTTAAGGACGTGAGCCACACAGGGCACATGGGTCAGTTGTCCCTGTCGGAGGGCGGAGAGGAGGTTGGTGCCATTGTCGCAAACCACCATTCCTGGCTTAAGCTGGCGTGGCGTCAACCACCTCTCGGCCTGGCCCTGCAGAGCAGACAGGACCTCTGCCCCAGTGTGGCTTCTGTCCCCCAAACACACCAGCGCAAGCACGGCATGGCATCTTTTTGCCTGCGTACTTGCGTAGCCCCGTGAACGGCTACGGAGCACCGCCGGTTCATAGGACAAACCACAGGAAGAGGCCATGGAGGAAGAAGAAGAGGAGGGGGTGGAGGAGAGAGGTGTGTCACAACCAGTAGTAGCATTTTGGAGGCGTGGCGGTGGGACAACCTCCAACACTACTGCACCTTGTCCTGCATCCTTCCCAGCTGCCAAAAGAGTGACTCAATGGGCCGTGAAAGAAAGGTAACGTCCCTGTCCATGCCTGCTGGACCATGAGTCAGCGGTAATATGCACCTTACCGCTGACCGCCCTGTCCAGCGAGGCCAAGACATTGCCTTCCACATGCCGGTAGAGAGCCGGAATAGCCTTCCGTGAGAAAAAGTGGCGTTTGGGAACCTGCCACTGAGGAACCGCACATTGCACAAACTCACGGAAGGGGGCCGAGTCTACCAACTGAAAAGGCAGCAGTTGAAGCGCTAGCAATTTAGCCAAGCTAGCATTCAACCGCTGGGCATGTGGATGGCTGGGAGTGAACTTCTTTCGACGGTCCAGCAGCTGGGGCAGGGAAATTTGCCTGCTAGAATCGGACGTCGGTGTACTGCTAGCAGAGTGGCCGCAAGTACTTGGCTGTGACACACCTAATTCTACACCTTCATTCCTCTCAGTGCATGTTTCAGAGAGGACTGAAGTTATAGTGGGGTTGGAGATCCCAGCTGATGCGGTGCAAGGAGAGGTCCGCTTTGTTCTTTGGTGTGGGTCTTTGAGGTAGGCTTGCCAACGAGCTGCATGGCAGGTCAACATATGTCTGGTCAGGCATGTGGTACCCAAGCGGCTGATGTTTTGGCCACGCGATATACGCTTGAGACATATGTTGCAAACAGCAGCTGTGCGATCTGATGCACTAGCCTCAAAAAAGGCCCACACCAAGGAACTTTTTGAATGACGGGCAGAGGCAGCGCCCTGCACAGGCGGAGCTCTGCGGTGTGATTCCGTCGGTGTACTGCCCTTACGCTGGCCACCAAAGGGCATCCTGTCTCGTTGGAGATGTGCCTCCTCCTCATCCTCCTCCTCCTCTCTCCTATTAGGCACCCACGTGGAGTCAGTGACCTCATCATCCCCTCCCTCCTCATCACTGGAGCCAATCTGGCAGTATGCTGCAGCTGCTGGAACATGACTGCCAGATTGGTGTCCTTCTTGAGCATCCCCTCTGTCTGCTCTCACCCTACTGCCTTCCTGTAGCTGGGTTTCATCATCAGACCCTTCGAAACGCTGGGCATCCTCCTGGAGCATGTACCCAACACTGTGCTCAAACAGTTTGGGGGACTCCTCAGGAGGAGGACATGGTGGGTCTAGGGAAGGAGTGACTGATGATGAGTCTGACATTGATACCAGGGAAGAGGACGCTTTGGCAGCTGCTTTGCCAGTACCCTGAGCCTGGGTGAGAGAGGATGAGGAGGAGGAGGAGGGCTTGGTCATCCACTCTACCAAGTCTTCGGCATGATGTGGCTCAACATGTCCAGCTGCGGAAAAGAAGGACAAGCGTGTCCCATGGCCATGTGCTGATGACAATGCACCGCGTCCACGACCAGCACTGTTGCCCCCAGACACAGAGCCTGCTTGCCCTCTTTTATTGCCTCCTGACTGTCTGCCTCTCCTTGTTTGCCTTCCAGACATTCTAATAGATGGCCTGCAGGGAGATGGGAAAAAAGCAATAAGGGCTACCTTCAGGTGTCCTTCTCTGTCCCTTGAAACAAGGACTTGCACAGTGAAAGAAACTGACACTCTCCCTACCTACAGTTTTCTGTCCCTAGAAAAAATGTTTTTTTTAAGCACAATATAGCACAAGGAGAATTCACTCACTGTCCTTCCAGGTCCCTAGAAACAAGGACTTGCACAGTGAAAGAAACTGACACTCTCCCTACCTACAGTTTTCTGTCCCTAGAAAAAATGTTTTTTTTAAGCACAATATAGCACAAGGAGAATTCACTCACTGTCCTTCCAGGTCCCTAGAAACAAGGACTTGCACAGTGAAAGAAACTGACACTCTCCCTACCTACAGTTTTCTGTCCCTAGAAAAAATGTTTTTTTTAAGCACAATATAGCACAAGGAGAATTCACTCACTGTCCTTCCAGGTCCCTAGAAACAAGGACTTGCACAGTGAAAGAAACTGACACTCTCCCTACCTACAGTTTTCTGTCCCTAGAAAAAATGTTTTTTTTAAGCACAATATAGCACAAGGAGAATTCACTCACTGTCCTTCCAGGTCCCTAGAAACAAGGACTTGCACAGTGAAAGAAACTGACACTCTCCCTACCTACAGTTTTCTGTCCCTAGAAAAAATGTTTTTTTTAAGCACAATATAGCACAAGGAGAATTCACTCACTGTCCTTCCAGGTCCCTGGAAACAAGGACTTGCACAGTGAAAGAAACTGACACTCTCCCTACCTACAGTTTTCTGTCCCTAGAAAAAATGTTTTTTTTAAGCACAATATAGCACAAGGAGAATTCACTCACTGTCCTTCCAGGTCCCTAGAAACAAGGACTTGCACAGTGAAAGAAACTGACACTCTCCCTACCTACAGTTTTCTGTCCCTAGAAAAAATGTTTTTTTTAAGCACACTATAGCACAAGGAGAATTCACTCACTGTCCTTCCCAGTCCCTAGAGACAAGGACTTGCACAGTGAAAGAAACTGACACTCTCCCTACCTACAGTTTTCTGTCCCTAGAAAAAATGTTTTTTTTAAGCACACTATAGCACAAGGAGAATTCACTCACTGTCCTTCCCAGTCCCTAGAAACAAGGACTTGCACAGTGAAAGAAACTGACACTCTCCCTACCTACAGTTTTCAGTCCCTAGAAAAAATGTTTTTTTTAAGCACAATATAGCACAAGGAGAATTCACTCACTGTCCTTCCAGGTCCCTGGAAACAAGGACTTGCACAGTGAAAGAAACTGACACTCTCCCTACCTACAGTTTTCTGTCCCTAGAAAAAATGTTTTTTTTAAGCACACTATAGCACAAGGAGAATTCACTCACTGTCCTTCCAGGTCCCTGGAAACAAGGACTTGCACAGTGAAAGAAACTGACACTCTCCCTACCTAGAGTTTTCTGTCCCTAGAAAAAATGTTTTTTTAAGCACACTATAGCACAAGGAGCATTCACTCACTGTCCTTCCAGGTCCCTGGAAACAAGGACTTGCACAGTGAAAGAAACTGACACTCTCCCTACCTACAGTTTTCTGTCCCTAGAAAAAATGTTTTTTTTAAGCACAATATAGCACAAGGAGAATTCACTCACTGTCCTTCCAGGTCCCTAGAAACAAGGACTTGCACAGTGAAAGAAACTGACACTCTCCCTACCTACAGTTTTCTGTCCCTAGAAAAAATGTTTTTTTTAAGCACAATATAGCACAAGGAGAATTCACTCACTGTCCTTCCAGGTCCCTGGAAACAAGGACTTGCACAGTGAAAGAAACTGACACTCTCCCTACCTACAGTTTTCTGTCCCTAGAAAAAATGTTTTTTTTAAGCACAATATAGCACAAGGAGAATTCACTCACTGTCCTTCCAGGTCCCTAGAAACAAGGACTTGCACAGTGAAAGAAACTGACACTCTCCCTACCTACAGTTTTCTGTCCCTAGAAAAAATGTTTTTTTAAGCACAATATAGCACAAGGAGAATTCACTCACTGTCCTTCCAGGTCCCTAGAAACAAGGACTTGCACAGTGAAAGAAACTGACACTCTCCCTACCTACAGTTTTCTGTCCCTAAAAAAAATGTTTTTTTTTAAGCACAATATAGCACAAGGAGAATTCACTCACTGTCCTTCCAGGTCCCTGGAAACAAGGACTTGCACAGTGAAAGAAACTGACACTCTCCCTACCTACAGTTTTCTGTCCCTAGAAAAAATGTTTTTTTTAAGCACAATATAGCACAAGGAGAATTCACTCACTGTCCTTCCAGGTCCCTGGAAACAAGGACTTGCACAGTGAAAGAAACTGACACTCTCCCTACCTACAGTTTTCTGTCCCTAGAAAAAATGTTTTTTTTAAGCACACTATAGCACAAGGAGAATTCACTCACTGTCCTTCCAGGTCCCTGGAAACAAGGACTTGCACAGTGAAAGAAACTGACACTCTCCCTACCTAGAGTTTTCTGTCCCTAGAAAAAATGTTTTTTTTAAGCACACTATAGCACAAGGAGCATTCACTCACTGTCCTTCCAGGTCCCTGGAAACAAGGACTTGCACAGTGAAAGAAACTGACACTCTCCCTACCTACAGTTTTCTGTCCCTAGAAAAAATGTTTTTTTTAAGCACAATATAGCACAAGGAGAATTCACTCACTGTCCTTCCAGGTCCCTAGAAACAAGGACTTGCACAGTGAAAGAAACTGACACTCTCCCTACCTACAGTTTTCTGTCCCTAGAAAAAATGTTTTTTTTAAGCACAATATAGCACAAGGAGAATTCACTCACTGTCCTTCCAGGTCCCTGGAAACAAGGACTTGCACAGTGAAAGAAACTGACACTCTCCCTACCTACAGTTTTCTGTCCCTAGAAAAAATGTTTTTTTTAAGCACAATATAGCACAAGGAGAATTCACTCACTGTCCTTCCAGGTCCCTAGAAACAAGGACTTGCACAGTGAAAGAAACTGACACTCTCCCTACCTACAGTTTTCTGTCCCTAGAAAAAATGTTTTTTTTAAGCACACTATAGCACAAGCACAAAACACACTGACACTCTCCCTACCTATCCTTCTCTTTCCCTAAACTAAAGGAATCCAGGTTAAGCAAGAAAGAAATAAAAGTCACTGTCCCTGCCTATGCTGCTCTATCCCTGCTCCGGAACACACTACACTAGGCCGCCGTGCTGGCGGCCTTTTATAGTGTGGGGCGTGTACTAAACACCCTCAGCAATAATTGGCCACAGGCATCCTGCCTGTGGCCAATCATTGCTCTCCTCGCTGCCGGCGCTGTGATTGGCCAAGCATGCGGGAACAGTGCATGCTTGGCCAATCACAGCGCCTGGATGACACTGCGATGGCGTAGTGCATTGTGGGCCGTTCGCGTCACTCGAATTTGGCGCGAACGGCCCAAATCGTTCGATCTTCGTCGAACGATCGAACAGCCGATGTTCGAGTCGAACGTATGTTCGACTCGAACACGAAGCTCATCCCTAGCCAGAACACTGAAGATGGGTCTGGATGGGTCTTCCAGCATGACAATGACCAAAAACATACCGCCAAGGCAACAAAGGAGTAGCTCAAGAAGAAGCTCATTAAGGTCATAGAGTGGCCTAGTCAGTCTCCAGACCTTAATCCTAAAGAAAATTTATGGAGGGAGCTGAAACTTCGAGTTGCCGAGCGATAGCCAAGAAACCTTCAGGATTTAGAGAAGATCTGTAAAGAAGAGTGAACCAAAATCCCTCCTGAGATGTGTGCAAACCTGATCACCAACTCCAAGAAACGTCTTACCTCTGCTTGCCAACAAGGGTTTCTCCACCAACTACTAAGTCATTTTTTCCTTAAGGATAAAATACTTCTTTTGCTCACTGAACTGCAAATTTATAGTGTTTGTTTTATGTGTTTTTCTGGATTTTTGGTTGATATTCTGTCTCTATCATTTTAAATACACCTAAAAATTCTAGACCCTCCACTTAAGCCCTGGACCATTTAGCTGTCAAATGACCGGGCCACTTTTTGCAATTCGGCACTGCATCGCTTTAACTGACAATTGCACGGTCGTGCGACGTGGCTCCCAAACAAAATTGATGTCCTTTTTTCCCCACAAATAGAGCTTTCTTTTGGTGGTATTTGATCACCTCTGCTGTTTTTATTTTTTGCGCTATAAACAAAAATAGAGCGACAATTTTGAATAAAAAGCAATATTTTGTACTTTTTGCTATAATAAATATCCCGAATTTTTTTTTAAAAAAGCAATTTTTTTCTCAGTTTAGGCCGATATGTCTTCTTCAACATATTTTTGGTAAAAAAATCGCAATAAGCATATATTGGTTTGCGCAAAAGTTATAGCGTCTAAAAAATAGGGGAAAGTTTTATGGCATTTTTATTGTTATTTTTTTTTTTTACTAGTAATGGCGGCGATCTGAGATTTTTAATGTGACTGTGACTTTATGGTAGACACATCGGACACTTTAGATACACTTTTGGGACCATTGTAATTTTTACAGCGATCAGTGCTATAAAACTGCACTGATTACTGTAAAAATGACACTGGCAGTGAAGGAGTTAACCACTCGGTGGCGCTGAAGAGGTTAAGTGTGTCCTAGGGAGTGATTCTAACTGTTAGAGGGAGGATCTACCAGTGACAAGTCAGCGATCACTGCTCCCGATCACAGGAAAGCAGTAGATCCCTGACATGTCACTAGGCAGAACAGGGGAATGCCTTGTTTACAAAGGCATCCTCCTGTTCTGCCTTTGCCAAACGCAATCGCGGGCCGCCCAGGAACATCGAGTTCCCGGGACCCGCGGGTGCACTCACGAGGCACGCGGCGTGCGTGCGCGCGGGCCTGCTGGGCGGCAAATTTAAAGGGACGTACAGGTACGCCCATTTGCCTGTCCGTGCCATTCTGCCGACGTATATAGGCGTGCGGCGGTCGGCAAGCGGTTAAATCATTATCACAACAGAAACTACCCAAATGACCCTGATCAAAAGTTTACATACCCTGGTGATTTTGGCCTGATAACATAAAACACAAGTTGACACAAAGGGGTTTGAATGGCTATTAAAGGTAACCATGCTCACCTGTGATCTGTTTGCTTGTACCGTATATACTCGAGTATAAGCCAAGTTTTTCAGCACATTTTTTTGTGCTGAAAATGCCCCCCTCGGCTTATACTCGAGTCTGTGTCCATCTTCACTGATCCCGGCCAGCCGTAGGTCCCCTGGGCCCCAATATTGGCACACATGTAGCCCCACTCTATATCTACAAGTGTGCAAAATTTGTTGTCCAGGGGACCTACAGCCGGGGAACACAGATTTTTCAAAGCCGGGCACCCCTTCCATAGACTCCCATGTTAAACGTCAGTCTAGTCACACAGCGCCGGAGATCGGGTAGGGAGATTGGACACAGTGAGGCATGGCCACAGTGACAGTGAGGCATGGGCACAGTGAGGCATGGGCACGGTAAGGCACAGTGAGGCATGGGCACAGTGAGGCATGGGCACGGTAAGGCACAGTGAGGCATGGTCACAGTGAGGCATGCACATAGACACAGTGAGGCAAAGTGAGGCACAGTGAGGCATGCAGATGGACACCCTAGGCTTATACTCGAGTCACTAAGTTTTCACATTTTTTTGTGGTAAAATTAGGTGCCTCGGCTTGTATTCGGGTCGGCTAATACTCGAGTATATACAGTAATTAGTGTGTGTGTGTAAAAGGTCAATGAGTTTCTGGACTCCTGACAGACTTGCATCTTTCATCCAGTGCTGCACTGATGTTTCTGGATTCTGAGTCATGGGGAAAGCAAAAGAATTGTCAAAGGATCTGCGGGAAAAGGTAGTTGAACTGTATAAAACAGGAAAAAGATATAAAAAGATATCCAAGGAATTGAGAATGCCAATCAGCAGTGTTCAAACTCTAATCAAGAAGTGGAAAATTAGGGGTTCTGTTGAAACCAAACCACGGTCAGGTAGACCAACTAAAATTTTAGCCACAACTGCCAGGAAAATTGTTCGGGATGCAAAGAAAAACCCACAAATAACTTCAGGAAAAGCAAAAAAATGCCTTGGCCATGAAGGGGGAAAACCTTTCCGGAGCTAAAGTGGTTAATTTACAGTATTTTTTCACAGCTGCCTAAAACTTTTGCACAGCAGTGTATATACTGTAGCTGTGTAACTATGTACCGTACTGAGTGCAGGAGGCCACAGTGGCCAGAAAGACTTCCTCCTCGGTTCTGTATGTAGGTCAAGCCCATATGCTGTGCATAATTCATAAATCAAAACTTGCACGCTAGTTTGCATAAGAATATATTTTCAAAACCCAGACCGGATTTCGTCAGTATGACACCATGATAGGGTAAAATGTGCTCTACATTGCCAAAAGCATTGGGACGCCTGCCTTTACACGCACATTAACTTTTTTTTTTTTTTTTTTTGACAATTTGAATACATTTTTTTTATTTTAAAACGAAATAAGAGTAAAAAGAATTAAAAAAAAAGATATATAAATAAGGTTACAACAAACAAGGACAGTTGCTACAGTGCACAGTAGACCGGTGTCCTATCGCTTCAATAAGCTGTGGCTAATAGGAATGTCATAGATGTTTCATATTGAAATATGACAATCAGTCAAGGTTAGTCCCTTGGGGGACAAGTCTAGGCATTAGCTACCCACTGGCAAGAGCCCTGTAAAAAGAAACACATTATCCCATAGAACAGATCCATCTATAGACCAAAAAGAAAAAAAAAAGAAAAGGAAAGGAAAAAAGAGAAGAGAAAAGAAAAAAAAGAGAGGCAGAAGCAAAGCATGCATGAAAGTTCAATGCTCCTTGGTGAAGCCAGAGCATACCACTCATGGGAGCAGAGAAAGTAAAAATAGGATTTTTATAACAGCTTACCTGTAAAATCCTTTTCTTGGAGTACATCACGGGACACAGAGCGACATAGTCATTACTAATGGGTTATATAGATACCGTCAGGTGCTGGCACTGGCAACTTCCAAAACCGGAAGTACCCTCCCCTATATAAGCCCCTCCCATCCGGGAGCACCTCAGTTTTGTACCAAAGCAATAAGTGTCCCCAAAGAGGGGCGGGAGCTCTGTGTCCCGTGATGTACTCCAAGAAAAGGATTTTACAGGTAAGCTGTTATAAAAATCCTATTTTCTTTCTCGTACATCACGGGACACAGAGCGACATAGTCATTACTAATGGGATGTCCTAAAGCAATGCCCAATGAGGGGGGGGGATACACCATATATAAGCTGAGCGCTATCAGACATGAGGATCTTTTGCGGCCTGCAACACACTGCGCCCAAAGGCGACATCCTCCTGACTTCTAACGTCCACCTGGTAGAACCTAGTAAACGTGTGTACTGAAGACCATGTTGCGGCCTTACAGACTTGAGCCAGGGAGGCCTGGTGATGCACTGCCCATGAAGTTCCAACTGCTCTCGTGGACTGCGCTCTAACTTTGAACGGAGGCGGTCTCCTTCTCAAGCCATAGGCTTGCATTATGACCTGTCGAATCCACTTGGCTAAAGTAGATTTTGACGCTGCCTGACCCTTTCTGGGGCCTTCCGGCAGAATAAACAAAGTATCCGTTCTGCGAATCTGAGCAGTGGCTTTTAGATAAGCTTTAACTGCTCTTACTACATCCAAAGAATGGAATAACTTTTCCTCTACCGAAGTAGGTTTGGGGAAAAAAGAAGGAAGAACCACATCTTGGTTCAAATGAAACCTTGATACCACCTTAGGAAGAAAGGCTGGATGAGGGCGTAACACTACTCTATCCTTATGGATAACCAGATATGGCTCCTTACAGGACATAGCTGCTAATTCCGACACTCTTTTAGCCGAACAAATGGCTACTAGAAAAATCAATTTCCTGGTGAGAAGAACCAAAGAAATATGCTGTAATGGTTCAAATGGTTGTTTCTGTAGAACCGACAGAACCAAGTTTAGATCCCATGGACATATGGGAATATTAACCGGAGGACTAATACGCATCACTCCTTGTATAAAGGCTTTGACTAGTGAATGCGAAGCCAAGGGCCTTTGAAAAAATATTGACAAGGCCGAAATCTGACCCTTGATAGTACTCAAGGCAAGCTTCCTATCTACAGCCCATTGTAGGAAGTCCAGAATCCTACCTATTACGTATTTACGTGGATGCCATTTCTTGGCCTCACACCAGGCGATGTACGCCTTCCAGATTCTATAGTAGATCTGCCTGGATACCGGCTTCCTGGCATTGATCATGGTAGATACCACAGCATTAGAGAGCCCTCTCTTTTTTAGAATGTGGGCTTCAATAGCCAGGCCGTCAAACCTAGGGCTGGTAAGGAAGGGTGGTATATCGGTCCTTGCGAAAGCAGGTCCGGACGATGTGGGAGGGTCCAAGGACTCCCCACAGACATCTTTACAATCTTCGCGTACCATGCTCTTCGGGGCCACGCTGGAGCCACCAGAATCACTGGTTTCTTTTCTACCCTGATTCTGCGGAGTAATCGAGGTAACAATTGTGGCGGTGGGAATGCATATATCCACTTGAACTGATCCCAAGGGAACACTAGGGCATCCGAGCCGCAAGCTAGGGGATCCCTTGTCCAAGAGACAAACCTGTCCACTTTTGTGTTGAATCTGGATGCTAGCAGATCTACATCCGGTGTTCCCCACCGCTGACATATTGTCCGGAAAACCTCGGGATGAAGGGACCATTCCCCTGGGCATAATTGTTGGCGACTTAGAAAGTCCGCCTTCCAATTCTCCACTCCTGGAATGAATACCGCAGATATGGCTGGGACATATCTTTCTGCCCATCTCAGGATGTAATTTACTTCCCTCTGGGCTGCACGACTCCTGGTGCCCCCCTGATGATTGATATATGCCACTGCTGTGGCATTGTCTGATTGAATTCTGACAGGGGACCCTTGGAGTTTGGATGTCCATGCTACTAGGGCATACCGGGCTGCTCGTATCTCTAAGAGATTGATGGGCAGGGCCTTTTCTGCATCCGACCATCTGCCCTGGAGAGACCATTGCTCCAGTACTGCTCCCCAGCCTATAAGGCTGGCATCTGTAGTGACCACCTTCCAGGAAATCGGACTGAAGGATTTCCCTCTTTCCAGATTCTGGGGAACCAACCACCAGCGGAGGCTCTTGCGAACGGAAGGGGACAAGGACATTGGTAAGTCCAGAGCCTGAACTTTTTTGTTCCAGGCTGACAGTATGGCCCTTTGCAAATTCCTTGAATGGAATTGACCGTAGGGTACTGCTTCGAATGATGCCACCATTTTTCCCAGCAGCCTCATGCACAGGCGTATGGATGGCTGTCTTTTTGAACCCACTAAGTGGATCAGATCCCTCAAAGACGACCCCTTTTCTTGAGGCAAGAAAATTTTTCTCTGGTCTGAATCCAGCCTTAGCCCCAAGTATTCCAGACTTTTGACTGGTAGGGCTGACTTGTCTCGGTTGATAATCCAACCGTGATATTCCAGATACTTGATTGTCTCGTGAACAACCACTTCTAGTTTTTCCACTGAGTGGTCTATCAGCAACAAGTCGTCTAGATATGCCATTATCGTTACACCTCGTGTTCTTAGATTGGCCAATAATGGGGCCAGAATTTTTGTGAACACTCTTGGTGCTGTGGCCAGACCGAAGGGTAAGGCTCTGAACTGAAAATGGCGCCCTTCTACCGCAAAGCGTAGAAATTTTTGGTGGGCTGGAAAGATGGGAATGTGCAAATAAGCATCTTTGATGTCGATCGAGGCTAACCATTCCTCCCCTTGTAGGGCAGTGGCCACCGACCGGATCGACTCCATCCGGAAAGTCCTGATATGTAGGAATTTGTTTAGCCCTTTTAGATTTAATATGGGCCTCACGTCCCCGTTTGGCTTCGGGACTGTAAAGAGGTTTGAGTAAAACCCGAACCCCCATTCTTCCAGGGGAACCTCTATAATTACTGCTTGAAGCAATAATTGTTCTAGTGCCAACAGGAGGGATCCTCTCTTCTGGGGATCCCTTGGCACGTTTGACCTTATAAAGCGGGAAGGAGGGGAGTTTTTTAACTCCAATTTGTATCCCAGATTTACTGCGGAAAGCACCCATCTGTCTCTGATCGTGTCCCGCCAGGTCTCTGTGAACAACTGAAGTCTTCCCCCCACCCGATTGAGTGGGGGCAACCCTTCATGCATTTGACTTTGGGGGAGGTTTTGTACCTCTCCTGCTCCAGGGCTTCTTGTTACCCTGCAATTGTCCCTGATTTTTACCTCCGGGATTTGACCGAGGAGGCCGTCGGAACTGTTTCACAGCCGATGTCCTAGGGACTGGAGAAGCAGGCCTCTTAAAAGAGGGACCTCTAACTCTATTTTTAACCGGCAAAAGTGTACTTTTACCGCTGGAAATTCTCTGGATATATTTATCCAGGTCTTCCCCGAATAAGCGTTCACCATGAAATGAGAAGCTGACCAGCAATTTTTTACAGGGAGCTTCAGCAGACCAGTTTTTGAGCCATAGAAGCCTGCGCATATGTACTACAGACAGCGTAAGGCGGGAGGCCTGATGGATTGAATCCTTTATAGCGTCCACCGCAAAGCATAAGGCTCTAGGTAGATCGGCTAGGGCAAGAGCCTGCTGATCTGGAAAGTCCCTTAAGACCTGTTTCAACTGATCCTTCACTGCTTGGCAGACCCCAATAGCTGCCACTGCTGGTTGTGTCACCAATCCTGCTGTAGAAAACGCAGATTTTAATAAGGACTCCAATTTTTTATCTATTGGGTCTTTGAACATTTGGACATTATCCACTGGACATGTCAGTGATTTATTCACACAAGAGATGGCTGCGTCCACTGTAGGGACCCTCCATTTTCTGATGAACTTATCCTCCATGGGATAGACCACCGGAAATCTCTTGGGGGGAGTAAATATTTTATCAGGATGCTCCCAATCCTGGTAAATGAGCCCTTCCAGTAAAGGATGGATCGGAAAGGAACAAACAGTCTGGGGAGCTTTTAGCGACCCCAACGAGGAGACAGAAGTGGATGATGGCTCCGCAAGGGGCATTTTAAATGCTGATCGGACCATATTAGTCAGGGACTGAACCCATAACCTTTCAGCATGTGATGCTGAGAATGGCTCTTCCACTGTTGATTCCTCTACAACCGAATCGACCTCATCCTGATCCCCTTCAGGTAGGTCGATCCCTGTATGGGACTGTTGCTCTGTTAACAGGCACTCTGAGGGAGGAGACGGAGATCGGGCGCTTTTTTCCTGTGACAGGGAAGCAGCGATCAATGCTGACAATCTCTCTTCCAGCCCTCCCAGAGCTGAGGAAAAAACCTCCTCTGTTACATACACAGGAGCAGGTGAACTGAGGACAGCCACAGTACCAGGTACTCCTGAGGGTGCTCCACGGTCACTAACCTCTGATTCTTCAGGGGAGACTGGTGCAGCCGAAGCATGCCCAAGATCCTCAGAGCCCGATGGAGACTCCCTATGCCTCCTGGAATTTCTAGTCCCGGAGTTTTTAGACGGCATATTCCTAAGCCACAAAGCTGAGGTATTCCAGCCGAAATACACCACTTACTGACAATAGTCTAGCATAAATGCTGCTATAAGAAACAGTTGGTGTCTACTAATGTGCCTTTCTAGGGGATGCCTGCATCAACCGCTTGCTGTATGCCTTTTTTAAATGTTGCCAGCTCTGTCTCTGCACTCCATAGCCAGCTCACCACACAAAATTGTGGTTTTTAACATGCTGGGACGCCCGCACATGCGCAGAAGCGCTGCGGCGCGCACAGAGCGTCATCCCCCAGGCTCCGCCCCCTTTCCCGGCTCACCTCTATATATAGAGGCGCGTGCACGCGCGCGGCCACGTGCGCCTTCGGCGCTAATTTCGAAAATGGAAACTAGGGACAAGAGCCAGGGCCCCTCCTTGCCGCAGGCCGGGGGATGGACGAGCATTGCAACATGGCAGAGGAAGCAGTTTCCCATAAGAGAACTCACCATCTGCCTGGACTTGCTCTGATGAAAAGAAACTAGTCCACATGACAAGAAACGTTCCACAGCGGCCTCTAGTGGACAAACACAGGTACCGCAGTCTAATATATTAAATATATATATAAAAAAAAAATATTTTATTTTTTTCTTGACCACTATTAAAATTATTACATTTTTTTAGTAGTTACAGGCATGCACAGATATTAGCGGGAATACCGTTAGGTAACAGACAGAAAGACAAATTAGGCTTGGGGGTCCCCCAATAGAACCAAGTTCCTGGGGGCCCCCACTTACCTGTTCCCCGCCGCAGGACTTTGTTTGGTCCACAAAAGCCCAAACTTCACCTATCACGGCAGGCATTGTAATCAAACCTTCAGGGACCGGGTTCCCAAGGATTCCACTCCCCTGGACCTGTATAGCACCCTGCACAGAAAACATCTTGGTCGTGGGTATGACCAGAGCTCTGGATCCCAGGGTCCAGCTCTCCTAAGAGAAGCATTACAGGCAAAACCCTGCTCTTCTCTGCAAGGCCCGGGTACCGACCGTTTAGCTATGAAGCTTTTTTGGTCGGATCCGGAATAGCTTACTGAGGCCCAAAAGAACCTGTACGCAAGCTCAGTGAAAAACACATGTTTCTTCTTGGCCAACACCTTAGACACTGGCAAAAAACTGAGGTGCTCCCGGATGGGAGGGGCTTATATAGGGGAGGGTACTTCCGGTTTTGGAAGTTGCCAGTGCCAGCACCTGACGGTATCTATATAACCCATTAGTAATGACTATGTCGCTCTGTGTCCCGTGATGTACGAGAAAGAAAGGTTCATGCCCCCCAAATACCAGGGCTCCCAAATTGTATTATGCCACTTCAACGAGTTGGTCAGGCACATGAACTTTAATGGCATCCAAGTCTCAGTCCGTAGGGTTCAATATTGAGTTGGCCCACCCTTTGCAGCTATAACAGCTTCAACTCTTCTGGGAAGGCTGTCCACAAGGTTTAGGAGTGTGTCTATGGGAATGTTTGACCATTCTTCCAGAAGAACATTTGTGATGTCCGGCAGTGGTTTTCGATGAGAAGACCTGGCTCGCAGTCTCCGTTCTAATTCATCCCAAAGGTGTTCTATGGGGTTGAGGTCGGGACTCAAGTTCCTCCACTCCAAACTTGCTCATCCATGTCCTTATGGACCTTGCTTTATGCACTGGTGTGCAGTCATGTTGGAACAGGAAGGGGCCATCCCCAAACTCTTCCCACAAAGTTAGGAGCATGAAATTGTCCAAAATGTCTTGGTATGCTGAAGCCTTAAGACTTCCCTTAACTGGAACTAAGGGGCCAAGCCCAACCCCTGAAAAACAACCCCAAACCACAATCCCCCTCCACCAAATGATTTGGAGGGGTGGCCCAATATGTTTGGCAATATAGTGTATGTCTAGCCAAATTCTTTTTATTTTTTTTGTTTTGGATAAAGTGGAAAAGGATAATAAACCCTCTATCAGGGTTTACTGCTTATGGTGGCTCCACTGGCCCCCAGTGGAGCCACCATAAGCAGTAAAACTGTATAAAATGAGCTTGTGTTCGCTTCAAAGGGTTTTTGCATTCCCATGAAAAACCTGATTTAAGAAAGTCAGATGCAATTCAAACATGGCACAAACAACATATACAGAACTTTACACTATCTAAGATATTATTCTCATTCTTAAACCACTGAAGGTGTCCAAGTCATTCGGACCACTGAAGAATCTAGATGCCGGCTGTGTGTGACAGCAGCGGTCCGACACGTATCATGCTACCAGGACAATTTGTTTTGACCCTTACTGCAGCACTTAGTATGAAAAAATACAGAGAGAAAAAAAAGGACATTATTAATGCCAGTATACGTATGTAGCTTTAAAGTGGAGTTCAACCCAATTTTTTTTCTTTTTTTTATTCCACTCCTCACCCCCTTACATGCCACATTTGGCATGTAATTTTTTTGGGGGGGGGAGTGGGGGCTTCAGTAGGAGTGGGACTCCCTGTCCCACTTCCTTCTTCCGCCCTGGAGCCGCCTAGGCGATACGTCATATCGCCTTGTGGTGGCTCCTCCCTGTAGGCGATCACCTGGGACGTGACAGGTCCCAGGCGATCGCCTGTCCACTCACAGAGCGCTGCGCCGTTCGCGCATGCGCAGTGAGTGCCCGGCCGTGAAGCCGAAAGCTGTCATGGCCGGGTGCCCATACTGTGAATGGACGCACCGGTGGAGGAAGGGGGAGAGGAGCGGAGCTCCAGGCGTCGCGTCGCTGGACAGTGGAGCAGGTAAGTGTATGTTTATTAAAAGCCAGCAGCTACACTTTTTGTAGCTGCTGACTTTTAATAAACATAAAAAAAGGGTGGAACTCCCCTTTAATGCCCTAAAGCCGTGGTCTCCAAACTACCTGCCTTTATCCAACCCTTGTGGCATTTTTCTTATCATTGATACGATACATTTTTCCACCTACTGACACCAACAATGAGGCACCATTTTACTGTCACGTTTTACTGTCACACTGCTTCCAACCAAAAAGATGGCCACGGTGTCCAGCATGCTAACGTCATACGTTGTAGGACACGCCTTGCGCGTTTTGTCACAATTTACGTCATCAGAAGCCACTGTGTCAATTGTGGTGAAACGCGTAAGCCCGTACCTACGACATATGACGTCAGCACGCCGGACACCGCGGCTATCTTTTTGGTTGGAAACAAAACACTTTATACTGTTGTGAATACCTTAATAAAGAGGTTGCTTTTATTTGTACATACTTCATTATGGAAGTGTAGCGACCTCACCTCTCGCTCCCTCCTTCTCTGTCAATGTCAATGGCTCTCGTCTAGGGGACCTGGGAGGAGAGTGTGATGCACCACCAGCTCGCAGCCTCCAGTGTGTAGAGGTGTGAGCTATAACCAATTACCTTCGGGCCTGTGCCCCTGTCCAGAGCCAAAACTTCCCTTGAGAATGACCTTTAACTCCCAGAAAGCCAAGTTCCACACTATTGAAAGTCCAACACTTATTTATTCTTTTAGAGCAATAAATAGTCCTTTTAGAGCAGACTGGTTAGACAACGAACAGACAAGGTGAAGAGGAAGGTCCAGGCACAAACATGAACTCGTTACTCTCCTGTTTCGGTGTGTGCAAACAGGCTTGGCGCACGGTCGCTGCCACTGACCATGAGGGTGGTCGCTGCCACCGACCGGGTGAATTGGACTTGAGGCCTCTGCCACCGACCTGGGTTTCAGTTGGGTCGCTGCCTCCGACCATGAGAACGTGGACTACCTTCTTGAGATGCGGCCCCTGTCAGGGGAGTCATCCATCCGGACGGTCACCAGAGGCCTCCACCGCCACCAGCCAATGCTGTGCTGGATCTCCGGGAAGGTCACCTCTCTGGTCCCCCTCACCTTAGATTCGGGTGTCCAATACCGGAGGACACCCTAGGAATCCTCCATCCCTTGCGGGACCCAGTCGAAGGTACTGGGCCCCAGGCCTCCAGAGAGTACCTCACCCCAGACCAAAGGTGTCTGGGGTGGAATCGCAGCTCCGTCCCCGGGCCGAGGGCCCCCAGAGAGCACCAGCACTCACACCCAGGCTGAAGGTGCCTGGGCGTGGACCCCGAGCGGAAGATGTTTGCCCCTTTTACCCCCTCTCCCAGCATGCACAGCAGGTTCCCCGCCCCGCTGTACCACTGCCGAGAGAGGACAAAAAGGCACAGACCTCCAATGGTGGTTCAACCCCGGCCTATGGCGACAGCGCCACCTATAGGCCGCAGGGAACTGGACACCATTGATATCCTCCACTGGCATAAATTGGTCCATGAACCCTAACAATTGCTGCATCTGAGCCTGTTATCACTCAGATGCCTCCCCTAAATGTAACCACCCGCTACAGAAGTTACTTTGCACCCTTGAGGATATGCCCGCCCATTTGGGATCTGTGCCGGTTAACAAGTGATGTTTTCTGTTCAAAGTTTTTATTAAACAAAATCACAAAGTACATCTACAAGTAATCTCAATTGGAGATAAAGAACATATCTCACGGTACATCTTGTGTGAGGTTTATACAGTCATAACAACAGAACTTACTAAATATACATTCTCGCGGAGCAGGGTATGGTGATGATAGAAACTGCAAACACATTAGAAAGTGTCAGAGGATGTTTACAGTAGGGGGGGGGGGGGAATAAGTCCAGTCCAATAATGGTGCAAAACAAAAATTTATCCTCTGCAGGTCAGGGAAATAATAGAGACCGTAAGATAGGTCTAGGCCTTAAGCCTTATCTGTGCCGTAGATATTATGGATTAAACATTTTGGTCAAAGAGAAAGAAAGAGAAGAAAAAAAAAAAAAGGAAGGAAAGGATCAAGAGGAAAGGAAAAGTAGAGGAAAAAAGCAGAGGTAGAGCGAGAGTGTAAGAAAGGGGAGAAGAAATGTCGGCGGAATCACACGGATCCCCGGGGTGTCGTGGTATCAGATCAGGGTGTCTTTCGAGGTTGGAGCAGATCAGTGTCAAAGTCCGAGGGGAGAAATATCTCCACCCAGGGTGTCCAGGTTTTGCAGTGTTTGGGGATTCGATCTAAGAACGTTGCTTCAATTTTACTATGGATCATAGCTTGGGTTACTCTATGTTTCACTTCCGCTATATGCAGTTTCGGGGTCTTCCAAGCTCTGGCTATTGTCTGCTTAGCTGCTGTGGTTAATTGAAGGAGAAGACAAATTTTGGCCCTTGTGTCGTCACCCTGTACATGATTTAGTAGAGCCAGGGAAGGGTCAGGCACTAAAGTATCATGGAGTAAGGTGGAAGCTATTTGAAATATTGTCGTCCAGAATTGACCACCAGATGTGGACATGAGTACCACTCTCCCCACAGCCTCGGAAACATACTGATGGGTAGGATGGCAGAAATTTTTAGATCCTTGCGGGGACAAGATACCACCGCATGAGAACCTTGTAGTTAGCCTCCAACGCCACTGCGTTTTGTGTGGAAGATTTTGTGCTGGGTCATATATTCGTCCAGTCGTCTACATCCAGCGTTATTTGTAGGTCTTTGGACCACTGTGCAACAAGTGATGTTTTAACCCTCTGAACATCGGTGCTACTGGAGTGTTTGGGATACCAATATAACCAATATATGCCCTTGTGACCGCTCTATAACTAAAGGGTCATTGCTATCTGGTAAGAGGATTGAGTGGATCCCTCTGGTGCTGAGTGCTACTGTTCATCACTTTTTAAAGTTGGGTTTTTCTATCTATACACAGATCCAACAATAACATCTGACATGAATTGAACTGTTCATGGGCATTTTTTAGCGCTGCATATTTAAATGTTTTAATTTTTGCTTTGGTTCATGATCATTGGACTTATGTTTGCTGGCAGCTATCACTAACTATGTAATATATTGCAGAAATATTCTTAAAGCAGAAGTAAACCCATCGATTTAACAGTTTCAAAAAGCAGTTACATTCCCGGCATGCCGGGAATGCCAACTGTCACATTGGTTGTGCTCTCAACCAAACTGTCAAACCATCCAATGGCTGGTGTCATAACTGGTCACATGTGCAGCATCACGGCAGTTGAAGATTAAACAGAGGCCAAGATGGCAGCTTCCTTGCCTGAAAATGATAGGAGGGTTTACTTCCACTTTAATGAGGCACACTTCCTCTCACTGACACCAATGATGGGGTACTATTCCTCCCACTGATACCAATAACGGGGCACTATTCCTCTCACTGATACCAATGATGGGCCACTATTCCTCCCACTGATACCAATGATGGGGCACCATTCCTCCAACTGATACCAATGATGGGGCACCATTCCTCCAACTGATACCAATGATGGGCACCATTCCTCCCACTGATACCAATGATGGGCCACTATTCCTCCCACTGATACCAATGATGGGGCACCATTCCTCCCACTGATACCAATGATGGCACACTATTCCTACCACTGATACCAATGATGGGGGAATTTTTCTCCCACTAATTCCAATGATGGGGCACTATTGCTCCCACTAATACCAATGATGGGGCACTATTTCTTCCAATGATACCATTGATGGGACACCTTTCCTCCCACTGACACCAACAATGGGGTACTATTTATATCACTGACATCAATGATGGGGTACGATTCCTATCACTGACACCAACAATGGGGCACTATTCCTCCCACTGGCACCATTGATGGGGCACTATTCCTCCCACTGACACCATTGATGGGGACTATTCCTCCCACTGACACTAATGGGGCACTATTTTTTCCATTGACATCAACGATGTGGCACTATTCCTTCCACTAACATCAACGATGGGGTAGGATTCCTATCACTGACACGAACAATGGGGCACTATTCCTCCCACTTACATCAACGATGGGATACTATTTCTTTCACTGACGCCAACAATGGGGCACTATTCCTCCCACTGACATCATTGACGGGGCACTATTTCTCCTACTGAAACCAGCAATGAGGCACTATTCCTCCCACTGACACCAATGATGGGGCACTATTCCTTCCATTGACACTAGTGATGGGGCACTATTCCTCGACTGACATCAACGATGGGGTAGGATTATTTTCTTTTCACTGACACCAATGATGGGGCCCTATTCCTCCTCCTACAGACCACAAGTGCTATGTAATGTTTTTACTCCCACTGACCATAGTCCTGTCCTCCTAAACTCTGAAGGACAATAAACTGTTTATAAAATTTGGATACCTCTGCTTTAAATTAATAAATAGGTAAGCTTCAATTAGGATTTAGGGACTTTGTTGCATTGCTCTTTCATGCTGGGAAGTTCTTTTAAATTGATTTCAGCTATCTGATCACTGTACTTTGATGTAGAGTTCGTGTTTTTCACCTAACCTTTCTGGAGAATCACAAATTGTTTTCATTTGCATATTGCTCCATTACACTATACATTACATTGCGGCACCTTTAAAAAATGAGGCCATCTAGTCTGGCCGCTGTGGTTTTTCTTAAGTACACAAAATGTGCTTTGAACAGGAAGAGATCAAATTTGTACAAAGATAAATACTTTAAAGCCAATCCTGCTTTATCACAGATCTGCTATGGACCGCCTTCTGAAAGCTTTGATGTTCCTAGTATGTAAGTCTGCCATTGTTATACTTGATCGGGGAATAATATGTTACTTACAATATATATATATTTTTTTTTTTTTCTGAAAATAGGTTGTAGACTTGCATTAGAGCCTCACCATCTCCCTAAAAATATTAGTATATTTCGAGAGAGATGGTCAGCTTCTACTAATGATTTGATGGTCAACCCAAATCATGGTGTTGCAGTTGCTGCTGAAGCTGTTGGGCAGTTCAGTTTTCTATGTAGGAAAGGTACTTCTGTTCATTAGCCAAATCAGGGGGGTTATTGAGGTTAGGGCAGCAAGCAAACCCAAGTTCAGGCTGATTTCTCACTCTCTATCTCTATAGGTCTAGGTGATCTGCCCTCTAAGCTTGGATATTTGGAAAGTTAAAAGGAATGTTTGCACACCTTATAATGCAAAATACACTCACCGGCTACTTTATTAGGTACTTCTGTTCAATTGCTTGTGTAGCGCCCTCCTCACTCCCCTCTTTCTCTTGTCTAGGGGTATCTTAGAGGGGAGGGAGCGGGGACACCACGCCTGGCTTCCACCACATGTGTCAGTGCGGTATAAGCAACGTTCTTGTATTACCTTCGGGTCAGTGTTGTGCACCTGGATCCTCCCTCCAAGAGTTACCTTGAACAATGTCTGCTAGGAAATGAGCCCCACACCATTAAAGATCAACACTCCTTTATTCTTCTGCGAATGAACACAATCAGTTGAACTCCCTTGGTTAACAGAACAGGAAAGGAGGTGTGGATGCAAATAGGCCCAGACACAATTTAGTTCTCCACTTTCCTTCCTGAAAGTGGGTTACGGTCTCTGCACGAGCGGGAATTTCCTTCCAGACGGTCTCCGACAAGAGGCTCACCTGTCACCGGCAATATGCTGCACCGGGTCTTCAAGTGAGGAGCTCCCCCCGGTTCATTACGCCTTCCGGATTCGGGTACCCACTCCCGGGGTTCCCTAGGATCTCCTTCCCTCGCGGAACTCAGTGTTGGGCACCTCCATCCGAGTACCTCACCCCAGGCTAAAGGTGCCTGGGATGGAACACGACCTCCGGTTGTCCTCTAGGCCTAGGCCACCCAGAGGACCGACACAAACCACCGTCCACAAGCTGAAGGTGCCTGGGACTTCGACCCCGCGACAAAGATGGCCGGCCCCTTTATACCCTCTCCCAGCAAGCACGGTGGGTTCCCCGCCCCACCATACCACTGCCGAGGGAGGACAAAAAGGAGGCACAGCACACAGCAATGATTCAACCCCAGCCCAGGGCGACAGCGCCACCCACCGGGCTGCAGGGAATTACACATCACTGATGTCTCTGCCAAGTTCAAATTTACACCCAGGAAAGTACATACCCGCTACACTTGGTAACACAAATTGCTAATCAGCCAATCACATGGCAGCAACTCAATGCATTTAGGCATCTAGACGTGGTGAATACGACTTGCTGAAGTTCAAACCGAGCATCAGAATGGGTAAGAAAGGGGAATTTAAGTGACTTTGAACGTGGCATGGTTGTTGGTGCCAGACGGGCTGGTCTGAGTATTTCAAAAACGACTGATCTACTGGAATTTTCACACACAACCATCTCACGGGTTTACAGAGAATGGTCAAAAAAAAAAGAGAGAAAATACCCAGTGAGCAGCAGTTGTGTGGAGGAAAATAGTACAAAAATTGTGTATCTCGCTCCAAATAAATTGTTCAATTAAATTAAATTAGATGAGAAAATGAAAAAAGAATATATAAAGCTGCACCCCTAAAACTATGTGGATATACCAATAGTGCAATGTGAGAAAAGATTAATATAAGGGGGCGCTAGAGGCTAAATAATAAACTACAAAATTAGATTAAATTTGAGCTATATCAGCCACATAGTGATAAATAGATATCAATGAACATACAAAATGAACATCATAAATGCAATGCTAAGAAGCGATAGATGGAAAACAATTTTGGTAGTTGCTGTGAACAACACAATAGAAAACTTGGCGGTATAATGATAAATTGATCTAACAATATATATCAAGTAATCTGATGCCAAAGGTGAAATTAGCAACACAAGTCCAATAGTTTGGGTGAACAATCAACTAGCGATTCCTTAGTGACTTTGTGACCAGTCCATAAAGAAAAAAAATAAACAAAAATGATGATCCAAAGGAAATCTTGAAGTAACACCTTCACCACCTAAGTACAACACCCAGAGTGCTCAATGTATAGATGGCCACTTACCACAAGATGTTGACCCCCTTAGCTAAAAAGAGATCAAATGCGCTTGTGCAAGATAACACTTGCTAATATGGAGGATGTAGTCCCGGATCAGTCTGACTCCCCAAGGATGGCTCAGATCAGGAATATGTGAACAAAACGAATGGGAACCAAGAATAGTGTAATCCCGTTTATTGAAAGGTAAAAACAATATAAAAGAAGGGCCAATTGGCTGCTTACATATCGTTGTGCCTTAGCCCCGCACTGAGGCTGGAAGGCATGGTAGTGTATGATTTCCGTCCGTCCGTCAGGAGCCTGGCGTGCGTTCCACCTGTTACAGCAGTAAGCCAGCGGGACTGGAAGTGAGGTAAGAACGTGACCAAGTACCGACTCGACATACGTTTCGTCTAACACGTCATCATGTTAGACGAAACGTACGTCAAGGCGGTACTTGGGGGTCTGCAGGCGGGGGGCTTATCGGAATCTGAAAGCCCCCTTTAACAAAGGGAACCCCCAGATGCCGCCCCCCCTATGTGAATTGGTAATGGGGTACATTGTACCCCTACCATTTCACCCAAAAAAGTGTCAAAAATGGTAAACAAAAACACACACACAGCTTGGGACAGTTCCTTTAATAAAAAAGCAAAAAAAAAATTCCAGCGATGTAATCCTTCTACGACCACACCGCGATGATCAATTCCGCCTCCATGGAAGGCAGCCAGCGAATGATGCGAGACCCGCTTGACAGCTCTTATATAGCCGAGGGCGGGGCCACACAAGACGTACGCTGGTTACCCCCACCCCCCTCTGACGCAATGGAGGTTTGGCACGGGGTTACCCAGTGACATGTACGGGTGACCCCGCCCCCCTCTGATGCAACGCAGGTTTTCGATAAGCCCCCTGCCCGCAGACCCCCACAACCACCCGGCAAGGGTTCTGGGGATGAGGCCCTTGTCCCCATCAACATGGGGACATCCTCCCCATGTTGAGGGTATGTGGCCTGGTGCGGTTCAGGAGGGGGGGCGCTCTCTCGTCCCCCCTCTTTTCCTGCGGCCTGACAGGTTGCGTGCTTGGATAACGGTCTGGCATGGATTTTGAGGGGGGCCCCTACGCCATTTTTTTTTTATTTGGCGCAGGGTTCCCCTTCATATCCATACCAGACCTGAAGGTCCTAGTATGAAATTTGGGGGGGACCCGTACGCATTTTTTTTAAAATTTTGGTTTGGCCAAAGGGCCTGGTAATGGACTGGGGGGGAAACCCATGCCGTTTTTTTCAATGACTTTTATCTGTATTGCCGGGACCCGACAATTCATTATAGCCGCGAGTAGTTTTAAATGACTTTTTTTCCTTTAGAAATTACATTTTGTGCAGGACTGTTCTAAATACGGGAAACATGTGCTACTTTACAGGCATACTATAGACTCCCCCCGGGGTATGAAATTTAAAGGAATTTTTCACTTTTATTGTTTCACTTTAAGCATTATTAAAATCATTGCTCCCGAAAAAACTGCAGTTTTTAAAACTTTTTTTTGCATTGATACATGTACGCTGGGGCAGGACCCGGGTCCCCAAACACTTTTTATGACAATAATTTGCATATTAACCTTTAAAATTAGCACTTTTGATTTCTCCCATAGATTTTTAAAGGGTGTTCCGCGGCTTTCGAATTTGCCGCGAACACCCCAAATTTTTCGCTATTCGGCGAATGGGCGAACAGCCAATCTTTGCGTCTAACTCATGTTCAACCTGAACATAAAGCTCATTTCTACTTCTTAATGACATTGGCTGGATGTTTGGGGTTGCTGTCCTGCTACAGAATACATTTGGGGCCAATCACACGTCTCCCTGATTGTATGGCATGATAAGGATAAGTATCTTCCTGTATTTCTCAGCATTGAGGACACCACTGATCCTGACCAAATCCCCAACACCAGAAATGCAGCCCCAAACTTGCAAGGAATCTCCACCATGCTTCACAGTTGCCAGTAGACACTCATTATTGTACCGCTCTCCAGTCCTTCCACAAATAAACTGCCTCCTGCTACAGCCAAACATTTGAAATTTTGACTCCTCAGTCCAGAGCTACTGCTGCCATTTTTCTGCACTCCAGTTCCTATGATTTTGTGCATAGTTGAGTCACTTAGCCTTGTTTCAAGCCCTATGCATTATAACATAGGAACAGGGGTGCAGACAAATGTATTTGCTTTGCTTCATAATTTACTGTGCATTTCTAAGAATTCTAAGTGTTGAGCTTACTCAATTTACCATCAAAGTATTAAAGTGGTTGTATACCCAAAATTTATACAAGCACCTACAGGTAAGCCTACATTAAGGCTTACCTGTAGGTGCTTGCAATATCTCCGAGACCTACACAGTCTCGGAGATATTTGCAAAAAAGACTGTACCGCTATCTACGGCGCATGCGCGCCGTAGATAACGGCGCAGGCGCACTGAGCGTGGCGGCTCTTGAATGGGAGCCTGCCGGACACTGCCGGAAATTCGCGCATGCGCGGGGATCGTGCCGTTCCCCGCGCATGAGCGGGAGTGACGTCATCGCCGCTCCGGCCAATCACAGCGCCGGAGCGGCGATACCCGGAAGTCACTCCGGGTATCATGGATGCGACGGAGGACGTGTCCGAGGACCGCTGCGGGGGCTTCGATCTAAGATAAGTGATTGATAATGAGCTAGTATGCTAGTCAAGAAAAAAAAAAGTTTTGCGGTATACAACCGCTTTAAGCTTGAATAACTCACATGGTTGCTGTCTTATGATCACATATTAATATTTTCTTTTTTTTTGCAGCCTCTGTACTGGGAATTGTGGGTGAGTCTTGTTTTCAAAATATAACACAGTCATAGAGAAACATAAATAACTCTATATGCAGTATATATATATATATATATATATATATATATATATATAATACAGTGGGGAAAATAATTATTTATTCCCCTGCAGATTTTGTAAGTTTGCCCACTTACAAAGAAATGAAGGGTCTATAATTTTTTATCATAGGTGTATTTTAAATGATAGAGACAGAATATCAACCGAAAATCCCCAAAAAACACATGATACAAATGTTATAAATTGAGTTGCAGTTCATTGAGTAAAATAATTATTTGATAACCCAAGCAAATCATGACTTAGTACTTGGTGGAGAAACCCTTACAGAGGTCAGACGTTTCTTGTAGTTTGTTACCAGGTTTGCACACATCTCAGGAGAGATTTTGGTCCACTCTTCTTTACAGATCTTCTCTAAAACCTTAAAGTGTAAGTTCATCTTTACAGAAAATCTGTAAGGTGAACTTACATTGGACCCTGTCCCCGTCGCACCCGGTCCTGCTAACCTGGAGAGCGACAATCGTCCATTCTGACACATCGTATCACCGCTTTACCAGTCGGGGAATTTGAAATCTCTGCGGCTTTCTTTCCTCTTCGCCCACGATGATAGGACGGGTTAGGCGGGTTCTGATTGGTCGGCGCCGACCAATTAGAATGCTCCAAAACGTACCTCCTGACGAGGTAAGTTTTGGAGATTAAGCCGAGGGAATTTCTAAGCCCCAGACCGGTGAGGCGGCAACATGAGGTGTCAGAATTGGAGATTACCGTGCTCCAGTTTAGTGGGACCCGGGGGGGGGGGGGTGAGCAGGGGGCCCTGTGTAAGTTCACCGTACAGATTTTTTTTATAAAGGTGGACTTACCCTTTAACGTTTCTTGGCTGTCGCTTGCCAACTCGAAGTTTCAGCTCCCTCTATACATTTTCTATAGGATTAAGGTCTGGAGACTGGCTAGGCCACTCCATGACCTTAATGTCCTTTTTCTTGAGCCACTCCTTTGTTGACTTGGCGGTATGTTGTGGGTCATAGTCATGCTGGAAGACCCATCCATGACCCATCTACAGTGGTCTGGCTGAGGGAAGAAGGTTTTCATCCAAGATTTTACAATACATGGCCCCATCCATTGGCCCCTCAATGCGGAAAAGTTGGTTTGTACCTTTAGCAGAGAAACAGCCCCAAAACATAATGTTCCCACCTCTGTACTTGACTGTAGGGATAGTGTTCTGAATTCATAGTCAGCATTTTCCTTCCTCCAAACATGTCAAAGCCCCCTCTTCAAGAAGGAACACGTAGAGTCATGCCAATGAACATCTAAATGATTCATAGAAGGATTGGGAGGAAGAGCTGTGGTCGGATGAGACCAAAATGGAGTTATTTGGCATTAACTTGGCTTGCTGTGTTTGGTGGAATAAAAATGCGGACTATGACCCCAAAAACACCATCCTTTCAGTCAAGCACAGAGGTGGAAACATGTCGCTTTGGGGCTGTTTCTCTGATAAAGGTACAGGCTGACTTTGTGTGGGGCCAATTAACAGGGTCAGGGTCATGTATTGTAAGATCTTGGACGAGAACCTTCTTCCCTTAGCCAGAACACTGAAGATGGGTCGTGGATGGGTCTTTCAGAATGACAATGACCCAAAACATACCGCTAAGGTAACAAAGAAGTGGCTCAAGAGATAGCACATTGAGGTCATGAAGTGGCCTAGCCAGTCTCCAGAACTTAATCATATAGACAATTAATGGAGAGAGCTGAAACTTTGCGTTGCCAAGAGACGGCCAAGAAACCTTAAGGATTAAGGATTTAGAGAAGATCTGTAAAGAAGAGTGAACCAATATCCCTCCTGAGATGTGTGCAAACCTGATCACCAACTACAAGAAGCGTCTTACCTCTGTTCTTGCCAACAAGGGTTTCTCCACCAAGTATTAAGTCATGTTTTGCTGTTGGATCGAATACTTATTTTACTCACTGACCTGCAACTTACTTTATAACATTTATTTTATGTGTTTTTTGGGGGGGTTTGGTTGATATTCTGACTCTTTCATTTAAAATACACCTATTAAAAAATGTAAATCCCTTAATTTCTTTGTAAATGGGCAAACGTACAAAATCTGCAGGGGATCAAATAATTATTTGCCCTACTGTGTGTATATATATATATATATATATATATATATATATATTGTGACAGCAGGAAGGTAAAGTCACCTGGTTGCATCCAGGGGGGTAGATATATTTCTCCCAGATTCAGGCTTTATGCCGACTTATACAACTAGGGAGGGAGTTGATGAAGCCCAGCTGAGGCTAGTGGGCTCATGGATGATTCATACCTCTAGGGAGAGTGCTGGGCGTCGTGCAGGCAGGGAGTTGATGAGACCAGCTGAAGCTTGTCAGCTCGTTTAAGGCCTCTATAAAAACTCCCAGCTTCATTAGGTGTTTGCTCATGCCTGGAACCAGACCTGTGTGGACTGTCTAGGGAGAGTGAACCCCTGTGCGGTGAGACAAAGCCTGTGTGGCTATTTGTTTGGACATTTACTAAACCAGGGACTTAGGGACTAGGACAGCACCAGGCTGATCCCAGTTGTTAGTTAGGGAAACCTGCATGTTTAGTCAGAGGTCAAGCTGACCAGGATTTATTTTGTTTATGTTTCTTTTTGCTTTGCTGTGTTTTTGTCACTGTAAATAGAGAAATAAACCGCACCTTTTGATCTTGAAAACCACAACCTCCGTCTGCTGGGCCTGTTTTTGTGTGGGGAGCCCATCCAGGGGGTCACACACACCCGCTATCGAGCTAACCCCCTCACAGTTGGTGGAGAACCAGTGGCAGTTTTTTTTTAAGCCAGCATGGAGGAGATACTGAAACAGCTGGCTCTAGCAAATGCCAATCAACAGCAGACAAATGCAGGTTTGCAAAAGAGCCTTGCAGCTCAACAACAGAGCTTCGCAGCCCAGCAACAAGCCCAGCAGCAATCTGAGGCCCGCTTCATAGACCTGTTGCAGAAGCAAGAGCAGAGACTACAACAACAGATGGAAGCAGTAATGCAGCAACGTCCGCAGACCAGTGAGGAAAGCCGTCCCACTAATACCGCGTCCTTTGGGGTGAGTCGTTTATTGACAAAAATGACTGGAGAGGATGATCCAGAGGTATTTTTGACCACATTTGAAAGGACTGCTGAAAGAGAAAAGTGGCCTGAGGAGCAGTGGGCTGGACTGCTGGCTCCTCTGTTAACTGGTGAATCGCAGAAAGCTTACTATGACCTAGAGCCTGACCAAGCAAAAGACTATGTGATGCTAAAAGCTGAAATATTGGCAAGGCTGGGTGTCACCCTGGCTGTCCGGGCTCAGCGTGTGCATAACTGGACTTTCCAGCTTGGAAAACCCCCCAGGTCTCAAATGTATGATCTCATTCACCTGAGCAGGAAGTGGCTACAGCCAGAGACTTTGTCCGCACCGGAGATTGTGGAACGTGTTGTGATGGATCGTTTCTTGAGAGCTCTTCCTACCGCCATTCAAAAGTGGGTAAGCCATGGAGACCCAGAAACGTCCGGTAAACTTGTGGATCGTGTAGAGAGATACTTGGCTGCAGAGAACCTGACGGCCTCTTCCAGAGACTCTCGGACTTTCCACCCTAAGACCAGACCATCCCCAGGGGCGGATAAGATGATTCCAAGGGGTGAGGGTGGAGAGAGTGAGAGGGTGGGAGCTCTGCCCAGGGTTTGGCGAGAACAGCCTGGGAAGTCAGGGGCTCAAGAGGCAGCCAAAAGGATTGTTTGCTACCGCTGCCGGCAAGCGGGACATATTGCAGCAAATTGCCCGGTTGTGGAGGAACCCATGCAATGTGACTTTCTGACGGACAGACGTCAGTCGCTGTGTGCGACAGTCGCATGCACTGCCATTCGGGGAACTGAGAAACATTTATGCAAAATGTGTATTAATGGTAGAAATGTTGTGGTATTACTGGATTCAGGTAGCCTTGTGACCCTGATAAAGGCTGAATTAGTTAAAACAGAGGTCTCTGGGAATAGCAAGGTAGCTGTTATTTGTGTGCATGGGGACATCCGAGAGTATCCAGTGACTACAGTGTGTTTCAAGACCCCCAAAGGTACCCTCTCTCATCCAGTGGGGTTAGTATCTCAATTACCGCATGATGCCATTGTGGGAAGGGATTTTCCGAAGTTCTGGGAACTGTGGGATGATCCTGAGCCCCCCACTGGTGCCCCTATGTACCAGGAAGGTGATAGCCAGAACTCCTCTGAGAGTGGTGAGGACTCTCCAGAATTTCCCTTGTCAGTATTGGCAGGCGAGACTCAAGAAACTGGAGAGGAGCCCACCTCCTCAGACGAAAACCTACCGTCTGTGGAGTTTTCTGATCTTGAGGTTCACAGGGAAAATTTTGCCACAGAACAGTTAAAAGACCCCGCCCTAATAAAGGCACGGGAAAACGTAGTGGAAATAGATGGCGAGTTAGTGAACCCAGATAATACCTGCACTTACCCATACTTCAGCGTAGAGAAGGACCTACTGTATCGGGTGGCAAAAAGGGCAGAAGAAACCGTTGAGCAGCTTGTGGTGCCCAAACCTTACAGGAAGTTGGTGTTGGAGTTGGCCCATGGGCATATTCTTGGAGGTCATCTGGGGACAGAGAAAACCCGAGAGAGGGTATTACAGAGATTCTATTGGCCTGGGGTGATGAAGGACATAGAAAATTATTGTTCCTCCTGCCCTGTGTGTCAGAGGTCGGCCCCGATGCCACATTTCCGTAGCCCGCTGGTCCCTCTACCCATCATTGAGGTCCCGTTTGAGAGGATCGCAATGGATTTGGTAGGTCCTATAATCAAGTCCGCTA
Organism: Rana muscosa; assembly: GCA_029206835.1. Classification (NCBI taxonomy): domain Eukaryota; kingdom Metazoa; phylum Chordata; class Amphibia; order Anura; family Ranidae; genus Rana; species Rana muscosa. Next base: position 44,238,607 of record CM055126.1, read on the forward strand.
GGGGGCACCAGTACATATTAGTTATAATGGACTATGCCACCCGTTATCCAGAAGCGATCCCTCTCCGAAATACCTCGGCCAAAACCATAGCCAAAGAGCTATCTCTTGTTTTTAGCCGGGTGGGTATTTGTAAAGAACTGCTTACGGACCAAGGTACACCCTTTATGTCCCGGGTTATGAAAGAGCTGTGTAAATTGTTCAAAGTGACGCAATTGCGTACGTCTGTGTATCACCCCCAAACCGATGGGCTGGTTGAAAGATTCAACAAAACCCTAAAACAAATGTTGAAGAAAGTGGTGGATAGAGATGGAAAGGATTGGGACTGTCTACTTCCTTATTTGATGTTTGCTATTAGGGAGGTGCCCCAATCCTCTACGGGATTCTCCCCCTTTGAGTTACTGTATGGGAGACACCCAAGAGGGCTGTTGGATATTGCCAAGGAAACTTGGGAAAGTGAGAGTTCTCCCCACAGGAGTGTGATTGAGCATGTCGCCCTGATGCAAGATCGAATTGCACAGGTAATGCCCATCGTGAAGGAACATTTGGCCCAAGCGCAGTTGGCACAGCAGAGAGTGTACAACCGTGGAGCCAAGACCCGTACCTTTTCCCCGGGGGATAGGATATTGGTACTTGTCCCTACGGTTGAAAGCAAATTCCTTGCCAAATGGCAAGGCCCCTACGAGATAATGGAAAAAGTGAGCGAAGTGAATTACAAGGTCAGACAACCAGGAAGGCGAAAGCCCGAACAGATCTATCACGTTAATCTGTTGAAAGCCTGGAGGGATAGAGAGTCCCTAGTCGCAGAAACTTGGTCACCAGCTCAAACTGGTTGCGTGATTCCGGAGGTTGGAATAGCAGCCACCTTGTCACAACCCCAACAACAGGAGGTTAAGGAGTTTGTGCTTCGCAACAAGGAGGTGTTCTCTGAGCTGCCGGGACAAACATCTGGGGTAGAGCATGATATTATTACCCCGCCCGGTGAAAGGGTGAAGTTAAAACCCTATCGGATCCCAGAGGCCCGACGGGAGGCAATACGGGAGGAAGTACAGAAAATGCTGAACTTAGGGGTGATAGAGGAGTCCCAAAGTGATTGGTCTAGTCCCATTGTGTTGGTGCCTAAACCGGATGGGAGCTGGCGATTTTGTAACAATTTTCGTCAGTTGAACAAAGTTACAAAATTTGACACCTACCCCATGCCACGTATAGATGAGTTGATCGACCGGCTGGGAACAGCCCGATACATGACGACTCTTGACCTCACAAAAGGGTATTGGCAAATTCCCCTGGCCAAGTCGGCCAAAGAGAAAACCGCATTTGTAACCCCAGACGGGGCGTTCCAATATAAGAGAATGCCGTTCGGGTTACAGAATGCGCCGGCCACATTCCAGCGGAAAATGGACCAGATACTGAGGCCCCATCGGAAGTATGCTGCGGCTTACCTGGATGACGTAATTGTCCATAGCACAGATTGGGCCTCACATCTGCCAAAAGTGCAAGCAGTCCTAGACTCTATCCGGGAAGCGGGGTTTACGGCTAACCCCAAGAAGTGTACCATTGGGCAAGAGGAGGCCAAATATCTTGGGTACACCATTGGCAGGGGAGTAATAAAACCCCAACTCAACAAAGTCGAGGCCATCCAGAGTTGGCCACGTCCCAACAGCAAGAAGCAGGTACGAGCCTTTCTGGGAATCGCGGGTTATTATCGGCGCTTCATTCCCCACTTTGCTTCTAAGGCTGTGCCCCTAACCAACCTGACGAAAGGGAAAGGGTCGGTCATGATTAAATGGACCCCCGAGGCTGAGGCAGCATTCCAATTCTTGAAACAAGCCTTATGTAGCCAGCCAGTGTTGTACTCACCCGACTTCTCTAAAGACTTTGTCGTACAAAGTGATGCGTCAGATGTGGGGTTAGGAGCAGTATTGTCCCAGGTCTGGAACGGGGAAGAGCACCCAGTCATTTACCTCAGCAGGAAGTTGAAGTCCCATGAGGTAAATTACGCCACGGTTGAAAAGGAGTGTTTAGCGGTGAAGTGGGCTCTAGATTCCCTTCGGTACTATCTGCTAGGTAGGCACTTTGACATGGTTACGGATCACGCTCCGTTAAAGTGGATGGCTCAAAACAAGGAGACAAATAGAAGAGTGAATAGGTGGTTCCTGGCCCTACAGGAATTCAACTTCACAGTAAAGCATCGCCCTGGCGTTCAAATGGGGAATGTGGATGCTTTGTCTCGAGTACATGAATGCCTGATTGCTGGTGTTCCAACCCCAAGGTTAAAACAAGAGGGGGGGTATGTGACAGCAGGAAGGTAAAGTCACCTGGTTGCATCCAGGGGGGTAGATATATTTCTCCCAGATTCAGGCTTTATGCCGACTTATACAACTAGGGAGGGAGTTGATGAAGCCCAGCTGAGGCTAGTGGGCTCATGGATGATTCATACCTCTAGGGAGAGTGCTGGGCGTCGTGCAGGCAGGGAGTTGATGAGACCAGCTGAAGCTTGTCAGCTCGTTTAAGGCCTCTATAAAAACTCCCAGCTTCATTAGGTGTTTGCTCATGCCTGGAACCAGACCTGTGTGGACTGTCTAGGGAGAGTGAACCCCTGTGCGGTGAGACAAAGCCTGTGTGGCTATTTGTTTGGACATTTACTAAACCAGGGACTTAGGGACTAGGACAGCTCCAGGCTGATCCCAGTTGTTAGTTAGGGAAACCTGCATGTTTAGTCAGAGGTCAAGCTGACCAGGATTTATTTTGTTTATGTTTCTTTTTGCTTTGCTGTGTTTTTGTCACTGTAAATAGAGAAATAAACCGCACCTTTTGATCTTGAAAACCACAACCTCCGTCTGCTGGGCCTGTTTTTGTGTGGGGAGCCCATCCAGGCGGTCACACACACCCGCTACCGAGCTAACCCCCTCACAATATATACTGTATATATATATTTGTTTTGAATAGAATTTCCAACAATACTACAATTAATGTATTATAATAAAAAAATAATAGAAAACACCACATCATAAGTGGTTGTTAAGCCACTTTGTTGCCTCCTTCCAGCCTCTGTGTTTAATAATGTAGGGAGCCTCTGTGTCTGTGCTTTCTAAAAAAAAAAATCGCTATATACCTGATTTGAGAGCCCCCTTTGGCACTCACGTGACTGGCCGGCTCTACCCTCTCCCTAACTGACAGCTGCAGCGGGAGGGGCCAAGAAATCAGTGAGGAGGACAGGAGGAGAGAGGCGGCCAGTCACGTGAGTGCCAAGGAGCACTTTGAAATCAGGTATATAGCGGCATTTTGTTCATAAAGCACAGACACTGGGGCTTTTTACATTATTAAACACAGAGGATTGTATGACAATTTAAATGTGTCTTTAGCAGCAGGAGGGGAGGGGTGGGCACTGTCACTAGCTGACAGGTAGGGAGGGGGGAGAGGACAGAGGAGAGCAGAGAGCAGAGCTGCGGATAACGGAGGCATGTAAACTGACCACAGTGTCAGGGCTCAGCATCCATGATAAACTGTGGTCAGTTTACAGTGGGGAGTGCAGAACCATGGTATTTCAGGTGATACAGGGGACCAAATTACACAGCACAAGCATTGTGCTGTATAACATGCTATAGAGCAGAGGTCTCAAACTGGCGGCCCTCCAGCTGCTTCAAAACTACAAGTTCCATTAGGCATTGCAAGACTGACAGTTACAAGCATGGGGGGTCACCAGTTTGAGACCCCCTGCTTTAAAGGAACAGGATCCATTTTTTTTTTTTTTTAGGGTAACAAACACTTTAATGTATATATAAACCCTAGCAATTAATTTGTATTTGCTCTCTTTTGAACTGGTAAATATACAACTGAAACGCACTGTACCCGCTAAACGCCAGTGTACGATCAAGTACACTGATCACAGTCTCTATGAGCACCAACAGCTGGACATACATGCAGGCCCAGACATAACCAAATGTATTATCCCTACTTTAGTTTATTTATCTTAGTAAATAAGGCCCAGTGATTAAATGGACGCTACTTACCATAGCCAAAACGAAAGTAAACCTTTGAACGTAATTCTGCTTTAAAGTTGATCTCCAGGCAAATATAAAATACAGAAATGAATGCTGCTCTTTTCATTGATGCATTGTTAAATGTATATTTAAAGTAAATTAAAAAAATACCTGATTTAGCATCAGCCTTATGTAATCTCAACACAGCAGAGCCCAAATTGGGAGGGGGTGAAGCAGCATGTTAGCATGGTGAAACAGCATGCTGCTAGGTGTATTGTACAGTTACCCGTGTAGCGCACTCACCCCCTTCACCTGCCTTTGGCTCCCCGCAGGTAGAGAGGGCACACCACGCCACAAGCCCGTACCCACCTGTGTAAAGAGGTTGAGCGGTGTTGTTGGTGGGTCTCCACAGCCAGAAACCAGAAAGATGTATCGTATCACGGATATAAGAGGGTGTGGATAGTACAAAGGGGCGAATGTGTTCATCTATAAGTTTTGAGAGATTTTCCGTAATGGAGCCGTTGCCTGAAACGATTGGTCTGCCCGGGGGGTCTGATGTGTTCTTGTGTATTTTTGGCAAAGAATAGAAAGTTGCCAGACGTGGATGAGGGATGCGAATGAAGTCCCAAGTCTGTTTAGAAATTATTTTGTTGTAAAAGGCATTGTCTACAAAAGAGTAGAATTGTTTGTTGAATGCTTCTACGATATCAATGCCAATTGGGCGGTACCAATTGTGGTTACTTAGAATGTTGGTACACATTCTATGGTACTGCTCATTATTCATAAGGACAATATTACCTCCCTTTTTACTGGGTTTTATTGTTACATTATGATTACTTGATAACGTTTTTAAGGCCATTTTTTCATGTTTTGTTAGATTTCCTGGATGTGGAGAGGTAGAAGTTAGAGACTTGATTTCTTGAGTTGTCATTTTCAAAAATGTTTGGACCCCATGATTGGAGCTAGGTGCTGGGTAAAGGGAGGACGTTTTTTTTCAAGGAAGATTTGACAGGTAAGGCAACTGGAGATGAATCCAAATATTGTTTCAGAAGTGATTCTATATCGACAATGTCGATTAGATCCCTAGATTCATTCTCCTCCAGAAGAGAATTTAAGTTGTCTAAGGCTTGTCGTTCACTAAATGTGTGACAACCTTCGCTGCCGAGTTTCTCCTTTTCAAACATGCTCTTCAACAATAGTTTGCGGGTATAGAGGTGTAAATCCTTTATAGCCTCAAACCGATCAAGTTTGTTAGTGGGACAAAAGGTCAGCCCCTTGGATAGGACTGAGATTTCGTCAGGGGTGAGTATATGTGTTGAAAGATTGATAACATTTAATTGTGAGGAGAAAAGTGATGAATCTAGGGGGGTTTTGGAATGGGGGGTGCAGGGAAATTCCCCATTTTTTGGAAAAAACATAACCGGAACTTTGGGTGGGACAAGAGAAGAGGGGGAGGGCGCCACAGTATCAGCCGAATACTAAGCACGTGGCACAGACATTCACCTGTGGTGTCGGTGGCATGGCACCATGAGCGGCTGTTGACTTGCTCATCATCCTGGCCTCTCTTTGCCTTTCTGGTACGTTTTTGCTGTTTGGAAGAGGTGTGAGAGACATTAGATGACGCTGATGAGGTGTCAGAAATATCTGAATATACAGTATGTTGTTTTGGATTACGCTGGAAACTTCTTCCCCCTACCCTTTGAGACCACTTATATGCATTTCCCTCATGGAAGGCTTGTTTGTCTCTAAGAAATTTGTACTCTTTCTTAGAGAGAATTGTTTTGTTGAAGAGTTCTATATGATTCTTCAATTTTTCATTTAGGTCTGAGAAGGAGGGGTGAGTTTGAAAAGGTTTAATTCTAGCATAAATAAGATCTATATTATTATTTATATCAATCAGCCGTCTCTCATATTCTTCAATCAGCAAATTCATCATACCATTTGAGCATACTTTCAAATTATTCTCCCATGCAGTTTTGAACATAGAACTAATATTGTCAAAAGAAGGAAAAATTTGGACACGAAGTCCCAAGGGATTGAGATTATCCTTAATATATTCCTCAAAGGTCTTGATATGCCAATACATAAGGGATTTCTTCTCAAGCCATTTGGTAAGACTCAAGAACATAAAACCCAATTCTGATTCAAGTGATTCGTTTTGTCCATAGTCCTTTTGGAGTTTAAAGCGGAGGTTCCAAGGCATTTTTTTTTTTTTTCCGCTTGCATGCAAAGTATTTTTAGATCACCAATTTGTACTCACGTGTTTGGTGACTTTAAACCTCCCCTGTCTTTTTTCTGGCAAAAGATGCACTTTTAAAATCAGCCGTCTGAATTTTCCATTTTGCTTGTGGGCATTTTGAAGCCCACAAGCACTGACTTCCTGGTGGTGGACGGTGTAATGCAGAAAAAGTTCCCCGGCGGATAAGGTTCCCCCCCCTGTACTGCACATGCGCGGCACGAACCTCAACGGAGTTTCCGAAAGTAGCCGAACATGTAGAGCTGCGAGTTGGCTCTACACGGCGCAATGACTAGGAGTCATGTAGAGCTGACTGCGCAGGCGCTGTGTAGAGCCGACTCGCAGCTCTTCATGTTCGGCTACTTTCGGAAACTCCGTTGAGGTTCGTGCCGCGCATGCGCAGTACAGGGGGGGGGAACCTTATCCGCCGGGGAACTTTTTCTGCAGGACATGTCACATCTGGGCGAACTCCCAGATTACATTGCGGGTGAATAGAAACGCCTACTCCCGCGGGAGTGAGTACCCGGAAGACGAAATTGGAAATGACATTAGTACGGTATGTACTACATAAAAAAAAAAAAAAGTGGCTACTGTACATGTTCGTTCTTTAAGGAGTGTGCTTGTATATGGATGTTATTTTGCCTGAACCTCCGCTTTAACTACAAATTCATCCCAAGATACACTATAAAGTTCTGCCATGTCTGGGGAAGAAAAAAAGAGGGTTGGGGGGGGGGGGGAAGAGGAAAGGAGGCAGTATACCAAAAATTGATAAAAGATTTATGGTTGGGAGATGATCTCAAAACAATAGTTTCAAAAAGTGGGGACTATAGGGGTATCTACTATCCAAATTGGGATCAAAAATATATGTAAGAAACTATATTGAGATAAACTTTAATCCTGAGAATTCCCACCACATCCCAGTTTTGTAGACAAAAAGGATAGGAGGCCCCAAGGGATAGTCTGGGTGGGAAAGGGATTCAGGATAACACAAGAAAGTAATGTAAAATTGTATTTATTAAGAAAATTGAAAAAAGTTTGCTAAAAACAGTAATGGAATACAGAACAAAAAACATCTGCTCAAGGACGTATTGTATAATGTGCTGATACAAATCAGAAACAAAATTTTTTTATTATTACATACGACCAACCCTACATGTTTCAGAAAAACATAAAGGCATATGTTGCTATTATGATGGGTACATTCCTTCTTCAGGGGTTTGAGTCGAGCTTGCTGATATATTTCTATAGAAAAAGGGGTATAGAAGTAAGTAACAAAGTAGGGTAATACTTGTTATCCCCAACCAAAGTGAAAAAGAAAAAAAAAAAAAAGAAAGGCTAAAAGGAGAAGAAAAAGAAAAGAAAAATGAAAAAGAAAAAATAAAAATTATCAAAATTAAGAAGAAGATAATAAAAATATAAAAGGGAGAAAAGAAGAAAAGGGGAAACCAAGAAAAAAAAAAAAAGGGGGAAAGAAAAAGAGAAAAAGGCAGAAGGAGAGCAGCACAATCACATGTGTTTAAACAATATTTTCCAAAGTACTCACATGTTTGATATTCCTTGCACATATGAAATGCACAGCGTTGATGCAGATGGATGGTATCACGGATCCGGACAGGGAAAGACCAAAGAGGGATTTCACACAATGTGTCTAACACGGGGGAGTGTGAGGTATGCACTAACTTATTCTCCTGGTGACACAATTAGGCCTAGGTAGGGACTAGCAGCCAAATGGTACTCTAACTTAACCGCACATTCTCTGCCACAGACTGGATGAACTCGGTCTCTGCCACAGACCTGGTGAACTTGGTCTCTGCCACAGACCTGGTGAACTTGGTGTTTCAAAGCTTGACCTCTTTGTAAGGAGAAGACATCCCTCCAGAGAGTTACCGGGCCCCTTCCTTCACCGTGACTTCTCACTGGTTCCTTGGAACAGTTCCTCCCCCGGCCTCCTCGTCTAAGATACGGGTCCCCTCACAAGGCGATCCTCGATCCTTGATGGGCCCCAGCCAAAGGTGCTGGGCCCAAGGCCTTTGCTACAGTCCCAGGGCTAAATGTGCCTGGGACTGATTCACCGACCTCCGCCCCTGGGCCAAAGGTGCCCAGGGCGGACAGGAACACACTCCCTGGGGTAGGACCCCCGGCCACGACAGACCGCGCAGAACAGAACCCCGAACAGGCAGCGTCTGCCCCTTTTATATCCTCTCCCAGCATGCACAGCAGGCCTGCCACACCCACTGTACGGCTGCTGAGAGGGAACACACAAGGCACAGCACTGTATCAGCTGTTCAACCATGGCCTACCATGGCAGCGCCACCTGCAGGCCACAGGGAACTATACACCGACACTCTCCCTGCAGACAAAAATGGTTGATAGAATCCTGGCAATTTGGGTGTTTGAGCATAACTACCACTCAAACACTTCCCCTTAATGTGGGACCCCGCTACACCCATATAGGTTTAGATACCCCTCATGGCCAGAGGCCAAATTACTTCACCGGACCCAACATACAGAAGGAGAACGTCTTTTACACTTGTTAGCAAAACTTGTCCCAGCACTAACTACAGTCATTTTGATGGATACAGCAATGAGTGCTGAATCTCTCCACCAGCATATCTCACATGGTACACTTGACCATGTTCGGCACTTACTTTTCAAGGCCTCACAAGCTGTGGTGCCAGGTAAAGTTACGTAGTTAGTCTGGTTCTGCAGTGGGCCTCAAGATAGGGACTCAACTGCTCAGTGGGATGCACCAAGTGCCAGGCCACCCTTCTTATAGAACCTCCATCACCTTCCACCACTGCTCCTCTCCAAAGCTTTTACTTCTTATTACTCCTCACTTCATAACCCAAAAGATCAACTTGTAATTGTACACTTTGCTCCCCAGTAGAAACACATTTTCTCTCTCTTCATCAAGTGAATCAGACCAGACATTGTCACTTAACCAGAACTTCTTTTCTTAAACTTTCAATGTTTTCAATCAAGTTCACAGAGCAGTAGAGTCATGCAAACATGACGTTTCTAGACATGTGCACACTGAAATATTTTGTTTCGGAATATCGTTTTCGTCTGAAAAATTTAATTATTTAGTTACTTCCGAAATTTGTTTTTATTTATTTTGTTTCGTTTAAAAATGCATTCGTCCGAAAATCCGAATTATTTAAGGTCAAATCTGTTATTGAAGGCTTATGGTGTCTGTCGAATGTTCTAAGAAGATTCGACGAAGCAGCTAAACTATACGACACCAAAATCGTACATTTCCGGTAGAATTCTCCGCCCACAAGCTATAGTAGAATTCTAATGTTGTATGACTAGTAATAATTATATTTATTAATCATTATTACTAGTCAACCAACATTAGAATTCTTCTATAACCTATGGGCCGAGCACTTGACCATAAATGTCCGCTTGTGGCGATCGTATGTTTTTAGCTGCTTCGTCGATTCTTCATGTCTCTATAATGTTGAATCTTTTCTCTTCATGTCGAATCTTTTCTCTCTATGTAGAATGATCTCGGACTAATAGAGTTAGGTTAGGCACATTCAACCTCAGGTTCAATAGACACAGATCGCTATTGTCACCGTCATGTCGAATCTTCTATCTATATCGAACTTTTTTTATGTCGGATCTTTCGGATTTCGGACTCTGCACATTCGTTATTGTTTGTTAAAACGAACGTAAAAATCCCCGAAATTCGGACAAAAATGCATTCGGACGAAAACGAATGCACATGTCTAGGCATTTCACATTCCCCTTTTTGATAAGTGCTGTGAAAACAGAAAAAAACAGAAAAGAGGCGCCACTTAGTAAAAACTGTTTCACTTTAATAATACAATAGTATTAAAGCACTCACTCGTAAGTTGACTGTATGAAGCACATAGATGATCAGGTCTGTGGTCGTATTCCGCTAGCTAGCAGTCTCAGTGTGAGATGACCTCCTCGTTTGCTGTATTAGAAGCCGGAATAATAGACCTGATCATCTATGTGCTTCATACAGTCAACTTACGAGTGAGTGCTTTAATACTATTGTATTATTAAAGTGAAACAGTTTTTACTAAGTGGCGCCTCTTTTCAGTTTTTTTCTGTTTTCATATGTTTGGAGTCTGGCTTCAGCTCCCTCAGCAAGGCTGCCCGGTTACCTTCCTGGACTGTTTTCACTCACAACTGAGCTCTTCGCATAGCTCATAGGACATTTTAGGTATATGTATATATGTATTGTCTTCTGATACACTTTAAGCACCATTATTGTGATTTAATTTGATAAGTGCTGTGCATGGTCTGTGCTGTGGTTCTCATACCTTAAGTTAGGCCTGATTCCAAAGAATAGGTAACAAAGTTTCAGTCCATAGTCCCATAAGGGTGTCCCACTGATGGTTAACCCCCACTCCACAGCTGATTACATCCCAGGTGTATGGTCTTTCTCTCAACCTCCATAGACCTGAAGACCACAAGGTCCTACCTCCTCCTGCCTATATCCCTTATGGAAGTGACACATACAGAGGGAGGGCACACCATGGCACACATTAAACCCTTGCATAACCAGATTTTAGCTCTTTTGGCACACAAGGCAAATAACTTTTAGGCACCTGCCTACAAGCACAATGAGCCAATCAGCTACAGTGCTCAGGTGTTAATAAGGAGTGTAATGATAGGGAGGAGAGTGCAGAGTCCAGTCACAGGCTGAGGGAAGGAAAAGGGAAGCAAATCCTTGCCAGACAGAGCTCTACTGTGTGACAGAGTTGGGTAAATCCCAGGGCTTGTTGGAGAGGAGTACAAATCTAGTTTGCAGGTCAAACAGCTTATCTATGTATTTGGCTGGTTGCCACACTTTAAATTTTCTCATACCATGGCTTTATATGGTCAAATGTATTCTTATGTTGGCAATGTAAATGCTCTACAAGACCAAAGAATTGTTTCAGTAATTTGAGATGCATCTGATGTTTTCAAGGTGCTGCAGCAAAACCGGTGGTGACCTTCACTCCGAACGTGAACAAGATATTCGAGGGAGAGAATATAGTAATGACCTGTAATGTTGAGTCTATCCTCCAAGGAGATGCTACATACTACTGGTACAGAGATGGTGAGTGGGTGCAGACAAGGAGGATTGCCACCATCTCTTCTGCAGAAATGACAGACGGGGGGGATTACCATTGTTGGACCAAATATACTAAAGGAAGTGATGCACTTAGGTTGGATGTTAGCAATGGTAAGTTCAGTTCTGATATTGCAATATGCACTTATGGTGATATTTTTCCAAATATTTTCTTTTCCCCTGCATTTAGACTCTTGGGTTTGGCATAGCTTGAACTTTGACTTCAGATGCTTGCGTGCATCATTAGAGGAACCCAAGTCTCTTTATGTTAGCTGTGACCAGAACTAACAATACCGCATTTTAGGCCTTACCCCTTGCTCCATTATGTCTGTCTTTGGGCAAAACAGATGCCCGAGCAACATACTTAGTGGCTGATAAGCAGGTGTATAGGATCGGCAGGGCAGATTAGAGTGCAGTGGGAGGGGATGGGACTAACTAGGAGATTTGACAGATCGTGTTTTCTACTTTGTAGAAAGACACAATCTGTCTGGTCTCCTCAGACAGCATGGGGGTTTGTGTGTTTACACACACAAACCCCCGTGCTCCCACTTGTGCACGTAATGGGGTTCCCTGCTGTGCAGGGGGCGCGCGCGCCTCTGGTGGCACTTGTGCGCTCTCTGGTGGCTCTCCTGGGCAAAGCCGTATATATACAGCATTTCACCCAGGAGAGCCATTATGCAGCAGTATATCTACATGAGTCAGTCGCGAACCAGTTAAGGCACAAATGCTTATTTAAAAGTTATAAAGTCGCCAACCAAAAATTGTTATTTAGGGCTTGTTTACGCTTGCTTCAAAATGTGCCATTGGAAATACTTTTTTAAGGCCCTCTAAATGCCAATCAAATCTCCTGTCACTAAATAAAATGGTTAGCTTACAGTCTTGCTCATATGTTGTGTTTGCTTTGCTTCAAAAACTATTCTCATGTCGCTTTCTTGGTGTTTCAAAGTGTCTCCAAAGCCTCCATAGAAGTCCACGATAACGCTCACTTACAGTACCTGAAGCTTTTGAAGGGCTTTTATTTAGCTTTGTTTTTGTTTGGAGGTATTGCAGGTATGAGATATCCCAAGAAGCAATTGGAAACCAACAAGCAAACTGGAAAGACGTCATCAGCAGTCACTTCTAGTTCATGTGTATATATTCTGTGAATGTCTGATGCAGACGTCACATCTGGTGTGCAGCGTGGAACAGAGCGAAGGTGAGCAGGGTCCAGACTGGAGCGGAGACCGGAGAGAGAGGATTGAGCGGCAAAAGAAAAAGGCAGAGCTAGGGGACCAGAGCAGAAAAACTAGCAGATGTCAGACATGATGAGCAATGTGGAAGCAATATAGTGGAAGATGAGCAGGGACCAGGGAGAGAAGGATCAGCGTGTGCAAAATGAAGCAGCAGAAAGGTAAGTGGGGTCCGGACTGAAGTGGGGAAACTAGCAGGCAGCACATATGGTGTGCAACATAGGAACGCTAAAGCAGAAGGTGAGCGGAGACCGGAGAGAGAGAGGACTGACCAGCAGAGGATCACCAGAACTGGGGGACCAGAGCAGGAGAAACTAGTAGATGTCACACATGATGAACAGCATGGGAGTGGGGACCAGAGAGAGAGAAAGGTCAGAAAACCAAAGGATCAGCAGAGCTGGGGGTTACTACTGAGTGGGGGATCAGCAGAGATGAGGGTTACTACTGAGCAGGGCATCAACAGAGCTGGGGGTACTACTGAGCAGGGGATTTGCTGAATGAGGGTACCAATAAGCTTGGGATCTGCTGAACAGGGATACTAATGAGCTTGCGGATCTGCTGAAATGGGGGGGACTACTGAGCCGGGGGTCTACTGGACCCCTTTAAAGCAAAAAGAAAAACCAACACACACAGGGCATTTGCCAAGTCGAAGCAAGTGTAAATGGAATCCCATATTTATTGCGTGCCTAAAACATGCGCATTAAAATATGTATGATTACTCTGAAATCCACATTCACAGTTAGAATTTTGTTTGTAAAAAGGTTACCATTCTGTCCCTTCAAAATTTCTTATCTCTATTTTTCCTGTTTCAAAAAAAAAATGTCTCCCCAAACTTCACCAACTGTAATTTTTAGTGAAAAAAACGGTCCCCAACAATTTTTTTTTTTTTAAATATGATTGTCGAATTAACCCCAATAACCTTTAAGAAAGTCAAACGAAACATTCCGAAAACCAACATTTTCAAATGAAATTTTATTTGTATATGACCAGGGGGCTTGACTGTATTCTACAACTATTTCATGTAAATGAATTGTAAAAGCAAAAATTGTTATAAAAATAAACTTTAATTTTTAACACAGCATTGTTGGGATAAAATAAAAAGTACCAGTGACCTCAATTAAATGGAAAAATGCAGACAAATGTTATCTTTGTGAATTGAGCCTATTACAGGTGCATCTAAAAAATTTGAATATTCATCAAAAAGTTTTTTTTTTCAGTAATTCGATTCAAAAAGTGAAACTCATATAATATATAGATTCATTACACACAGAGTGATATATTGCAAGAATTTTTAATTTTTTTGATGATTATTATAATACAGGATTTATATAGCACCAACAGTTTACACAGCGCTTTATAATATAAAAGGGAGACAATACAGTTATAATACAAAAAAATACAATAGGATTAAGAGGGCCCTGCTCAGAAGAGCTTACAATCTAATAGGGTGGAGCAGTTGGTACAAATGGTTGTAACTGTGGGGAATGAGCTGATGGAAGTGGTAAAAGATTAGTTGGAGGTGTGATACGCTTCCCTGAAGAGATGATTTTTCAGGGATCGCCTGAAGGTAGCAAGAGTAGGGGATAGCCAGACAGGTTGAGGTAGCGAGTTCCAGAGGATGGGAGAGGCTCTGGAGAAATCCTGGAGACGAGCATGGGATTAGGAGACAAGAGAGCTTGAGAGTAGGAGGTCTCAAACACTCAAAGTAACCTGATGTCTTCTTCTAATACAAACAAACAGATTATTCTATGTAAGTCTGAGGAGATCAGAAAACATACTATTCATACACTTTAGTACCAAAACTAATAGGACGCCTGCCTTTACATGCACATGAACATTAATGGCATCCCAGTCTTAGTCTGTAGGGTTCAATATTGAGTTGGCCCACCCTTTGCAGCTATAACAGCTTCGACTCTTCTAGGAAGGCTGTCCACAAGGTTTAGGAGTGTGTCTATGGGAATGTTTGACCATTCTTCCAGAAGTGCATTTGTGAGGTCAGGTACTGATGTTGGACGTGAAGGCCTGGCTCACAGTCTCCTCTCTAAAGCCGCATACACACAGTCGGAATTTCAAACGGGAAAACGTCCATCAGAAATTTCCAACGGAAAAATAGAGAACCTGCTCTCTATCTAATGCTGTCAGAATTTCCAACACAAAAAGTCAGATGGAGCATACACACAGTCGGAATTTCCGACCAAAAGCTCCCATCTGACTTTTTCTGTCGGAAATTCCAACCGTGTGTACGCGACATAATTCATCATCCCAAAGTTATTGAGGTGCAGACCAGTCAAGTTCCTCCACCCTAAACACGCTTACCCATGTCTTTATGGACCTTGCTTTGTGCACTGGTGCGCAGTCATGTTGGAACACGAAGGGGCCATCCCCAAACTGTTCCCACAAAGTTGGGAGCATGAAATTGTCCAAAATGTCTTGGTATGCTGACGCCTTGAGTGTTCCCTTCATTGGAACTAAAGGGCCAAGCCCAACCCCTGAAAAACAACCCCACACCATAATCCCCCCTCCACCAAATCATTTGGACCAGTGCACAAAGCAAGGTCCATAAAGACATGGATGAGCGAGTTTGAAGCTGTTATAGCGGGCCAACTCAATATTGAACCCTACGGACTAAGACTGGGATGCCATTAAAATTCATGTGCGTGTAAAGGCAGGTGTCCCAATACTTTTGGTAATATAGGGTATATACAGTATATGTACTGTATACTGTATATCTCAAACGCAACACAGCATGGTACCTTGCTGTCTGCAAGCAGTGATTCCTGTACTGACTCCGCCTCCTGAAACTCCTCCTCTCAGCACCTCTGTAGTTCAGAAGGCAGGCTCTGTGAAATGTGTGAGATAGCAGTGCATACCCACAGGGAATAGCTCATTTGCATCACAGAATTCAAGGAAGAAAATGCGTGAGGATCTTCAAAAAGTACATTTCCAAACTTCAATATTGTTTAAATTAATAGGAGTAGGCTAGAAATAACTGGAAATTAGCATATGATTTTATATTTTGACCATAGGTATGCGTTCTTTGAATTAGCTACTTATCTCAGGCCTCCCTTGTGTGTGTTTCAGATTGGGTGATCCTGCAGGCTCCTCGCTATGTTCACGAAGGAGATAACATAACTTTGAGGTGTCGCCATCTTTCTCAGTATGATGCGGGACAGACTATATTCTACAAAGACGACGTTGTCGTTCAAGACTGGAGTTATATAGATGAATTCCTTATTGGAAACATGGATGTGCAGAAGACCGGGAAATACGCATGTACAAAACAAGTGCTCCACTATGGCATGTACCACAGACATTCGGATGGAGCTTCCATTTCAGTCCAAGGTACTGGCACTGGCAATATATTCTTTACAGAGATTACGTGTATTGCCCCTGGAAGAACAAGAGGGAGCAGCACACCCAAAAGTTACAACAGTCTAAAAAAATCCATAGTGTAACGACACGTTTCAGTAAATGGAGAATGCACCCTTCATCTGGGCTTAGAATTTTGGGCGCTCCTTTCTCTGATGCATTTCATTCCAAAGAGCTCAATCATAGATTTAATACACAATTGTTATAATGCACCAGTTTGTAATTTACTAATGTGAAATATTATTACCAATTTTCCCAAAGGTTTGCCAATAGATTGAGAGTCAAATTATAGGCATCCTCTGCAAAAAGGTTTTTTTTTTTGGTGAGATACTTTGGCAACTCTTATATCTGAAGTTGCTGGTGTTCCTTTTCTTATTATAACAATAATGCCACGTACACACGGTCGGAATTTCCGACAAGAAAAGTCCGATGTGAGCTTTTGGACGGAAATTCCGACCGTGTGTAGGCTCCATTGGAATTTTTCTGTCGGAATTTTCACCAAGAAAAATTTTGAGAGCTGGTTCTCAAATTTTCCGACAAGAAAAGCACCAAAAACCACGCATTCTCGGAATCAAGTCGACGCATGCTCGGAAGCATTGAACTTAATTTTTCTCGGCTCGTCGTAGTGTTGTACGTCACCGCGTTCTTGGCAGTCGGAATTTGGTGTGACTGTGTGTATGCAAGACAAATTTGAGCCAAGATTCCGTAGGAACAAAATCCACAGTTTTCTTGTCGGATTTTCCGATCGTGTGTACACTTCATTAGACTGATCAGGTAGTGATACACAGATTTCCTCATTCTCAGGCCTCGTACACACGACCGAGTTTCTCGGCAAGAACCAGCAAGAAACTTGCTGGCAGAGATGTCTTGCCGAGAAACTCGTTCGTGTGTATGGTTTCTCGTCAAGAAAACCGACAAGTAATCTCGACGAGAAAATAGAGAACCTGCTCTCTATTTTCTCGTCGAGATTCTCGTCGGCCTGTTTCTCGACGAGAAAAGTGAGTGTGTGTACACTTACCTGTCCTCCCAGAAGCCCGTGCATGTTCGAAATGAATTTGACGCATGCGCGGTAGCTTCCTAGGCATAGGTAGGGTATACCAAGATGGCGGCGACGGCATCGAATATGACGAGCGCATGCTCGTCGTAGTCGATGACGTCACCGCGTACGCTCCATTCAAAGAACCGCAGGTTCTTTGAATCGAGCGTGTGTACACTCGGCCGGGACAAGTTTCTTGTCCAAGAATCTCGTCGAAAAAAACGACATGTTTTTTTCAACGAGAATCTCGGCCCTGTGTACGAGGCTTCAGTTTGAAAAATGGTAAGGCAATTTTTGTTTTCACAGAAAAGGGTACACATATTCAAATACATCAGCTAAAATTCTTGTAATGTACCTAAATAGATTATTGTGTGCAAACAAAATCGGACAATGTTAAATTTGGGCCGCATTTCATGGATTTGGATGGACAAATTCAAATTTTTATTTCATTATTATTTTGGGTGGTTCAGATTTCAAAAAGACATGTGGGAGTAAGGGATCAATGGCTGCTTTAAAAGCAGTTTCTGCCCTATATCTGCTTCTGCTGTTGCTTGGGTACCCTTAGATACCAGTGGCGGCTGGTGTTTTTTTTGGTGTTTTTTTGGGTGGCGGCAAACAACCAAACCCTGAGGGGGGGGGGTTGTTTGCCGCCACCCCCCCCAAAATAAAAAACACCAGCCAAGGCCACCCTTTTTTGAAGCCTCTTAGAGCCTCTGGCTGTAATCACATGCTTAAAAAAAAAAATCATCCCATTGGAATCCATGCATCCAGCAACCATGTATGTAGATTAGAGGGCCGGACGCATGGATAGGGCGGGCAGCGCCCGTGCGCCCCTAATGGACGGGCCGCCACTTCCAGTGCCATCAGGTCCTACTCCTTAGCTCAAGCTGTTCTTTGGAGAAGGTGGCAATCCTCTCCAGATCTGAAGAAGGTCTGGAGAAAGTGGCTATCCTCTCCAAGCCCAGAGAAGGCTTCTAGCCTCTGCAGAATGCTGGGGGGTGGCCCTCCACCTCACCTCCACCTTTGATGACAACATTGTCAATTTTAATTTTTGGTGGTGATTCATTGTATTTCCATGTTTTCTCTTTAATATTTATTGTTGGCTTTTAAATACCGTATATACTCCAGTATAAGCCGACCCAAGTATAAGCCGAGGCACCTAATTTTACCACCAAAAAATGGGAAAACGTATTGACTCGAGTATAAGCCTAGGGTGAGAATGCAGCAGCTACTGTTATGCCGCGTACACACGATCTAAAAAAATGACCGTGTGTGGGCTCCGCGGCAGTGTTTCCCTATGGGAAAACTGCCGCGGAAAAAAACGACGGGAATCACGACGAGAAAAATTAGAGCATGTTCTAATTTTTCTCGTCGTGATTAAAAACGACAAAAAGCCCACAGACGATCGTTTTTCTCGTCCAAAGGAAAAAAATTCATTTTTCTCGACGGGAAAAACGGTCGTGTGTACGCGGCATAAGCGGAAAAGAGGGTCAACAATGCCTATTTGCAGCCTCACTGTGCCCATTTGCAGCCTCACTGTGCCTATTGCATTCCTCACTGTGCCCATTGCAGCCTCACTGTGTCCACAACAGCCTCACTGTGCCCATTGCATGTCTCACTGTGCCCATTGCAGCCTCACTGTGCCCATTGCATGCCTCACTGTGCCCATTGATGCCTCCCTGTGTTCATTGCATGCCTCACTGTGCCCATTGCATGCCTCACTGTGCCCATTGCATGCCTCACTGTGCCCATTGCATGCCTCACTGTGCCCATTGCACGCCTCACTGTGCCCATTGCAGCCTCACTGTGCCATACCTGATCATGCATTGCAGTCAGATGGTGGCCATCCAGTGTACAAAAGCCGCGCCTCCTCCTCGTCCGTGATAGGGGAACACTCAGTTTCCCAGCAGTGAGTCAGTGTTCAGTGATCCATCTATCACGGACATCCTCTCGTCCTCGTCCGTGGGAGGACGTCCGTGATAGGCGGAACACTGAACATTGACTCACTTCTGGGAAACTGAGTGTTCCCCTATCACGGACGAGGAGGAGGCGCGGCTTTTGAACACTGGATGGCCGCCGTCTGACTGCATGACATGGCTCATCAGGTATGCAGATGACACAGACTCGGGTATAAGCCGAGGGGGGCATTTTCAGCACAAAAAAATGTGCTGTAAAACTCGGCTTATACTCAAGTTTATACAGTAAATGTATTTATTTCCCTCTGTTTTAACCCCATTGCAAGGTCTAATTAGTCTTGTGGTTTATTAAGCTGGTTATGAGGACAACATCTTTATTGATGAGTTGGCCAAATTATATAACGACAGGGGTGCTCTCAAATGTTTTTATTGGAAGTCTTTAAAAAGCTCCATGCCACCTACCCTGGATCAGCATAACGTGTTGCCATGGGGTGTGTGTGTGTGTGTGTGTGTGGGTGTGTGTGGGGGGGGGGGGCAGCTGCTAACATCATGGCAACAAATGATTCCATGCGTCCTGCCCTAGAGCTTTATTGGTTGTTATGGTGCTGTCAGCCAGCCCGTCCACAGCATGGCAACTTATGTTCAAGCTAGGTCCTGTGTTTCTGTTACCCTGAAGAACCCAATGGCACCCCAGTTGAGAATTGCTGCTCCAACATATCGACCAGTCTTTGAAGATGGCTGCTTAGCTTTATAAACGTTCCAAAAAGTTGGCAACTTTGACTCAAAGTTGTATTCATATACACTATGTTAAAAAATAGTGTAGGACGTTAGGGAAATAACAAACACTAATATACATCACATGAGCATGCATATACATGAACACAATTTTAGAGTAAATGTTATCTGTACAATATTTAAAAGTAAAGCTGGCTGATAAGAAACCAACTATATCCAACAGATTTCATAGTAAGCTTCAAACAGTCTGTAAAGCGGACAAAATATGGTAACGCAGTTGTAACACAACCATATTTTTCATGTCTTTCTAGAACTTTTCTTGAAGCCCGAACTTACAATAACTCCCGATTCGGTGACAGAAGGAGATCACATGACCCTCTTATGTAACGCCAAACTAAGCTGGCACCGGCAGAAGGCAGAACTGCAATTTGTATTCTATAAAGATGGACAGAATGTTCTGACATTCAGTTCATCTCACCAATATGAAGTCCAGTCCGCTCAGCTGGAGGATTCTGGGAATTATTCCTGTGAAGTGAGAGCGCCAACCAAAAGTGTAAAGAAGAGAAGCGGAGAATTATACATCCACATAAAAGGTGATTACTGGATTGAAGTTTATTTAAATATTGCAACAATTTTTTTAATTAACAACTGTCTTGTTCAATCAAAAAGTCAAGATAACTTCTTTCCTAAGGTAATTTAAATTATGATAATGTATTCTTTTAATTTACTAGCAACCAATCTAACATCCTAAACAGGATCCAGTTGCAGGTCTCTCCAAAAACCTCACTATGTCTAACTGAGTGTTTTAGTCTATAAGAACCTCAGGTCATGCTCATTAACCAATAAATGTTATCTTCCTCCTTTCTAGAGCCACTCTTCTATATTTTATTAAAAGCGAACTCAAGTGAATTGGTTGAAGGTGATCGAATGACTCTAACGTGTGACATAATCCCTGGTTCACATAGACAGACAACAGAACTGCAGTTTGCTTTCTACAGAGATGGAAGGAATCTTCAGAGATTAGGCTTATCTGATCAATATGGAGTCCAGTCAACTCAGCTTGAGGATTCTGGGAATTATTCTTGTGAAGTAGTAACTACAGCCAGCAGTGCGAAGAAGAGGAGTAAAGAAATCAATATCCATATACAAGGTGAGCCACAACGTAATCATGGGGCTGTGCTTACTGATGCCCCTCCTCTTCTGTGTATGCCCCTCCTCTTCTGTGTATGCTCCCTTTGCAAGTTGTGTGCTATGGGGGGTACATGTGCAGGCATAAAAACAAGAAGAAAAAAAAAAACATGCACATGTGCAAAAAAATTTTTTATTCAAAGCTGCAAACACATGCAAGAAAGTATCCCTCCCATACACCATGTATGTATAAAAAATTGTGTTGCGCTAAAATAATAAATTACTGTGAATTGTGACTAATCAAATCTCTTATACAGAATCAGTCATTGAAAAATCCAAACAGTGTAAAAAAAGTCCACAGAAAGTCCCAATGATTAAATCCAGTGAATCCGTACGAAGTGCTCTTAAGTTGAATTTAACACCAACAACCAGGTGTGATAAAGTTTCTGCTTACCAGATTGACATGACCCTGTTTCTCAAGAGAAGTCATGTATCACTCCAGGAGCCATTACTATAAGTCCCCAGCATTCTCCTAGTCACCTGGAGTCAACCCTTGAACATGCCAGCTAAGACTCAAGATGGAGGTAATCATGTAAGAAAAGAAGAGAAGGGCCTCTCCATAGTGTGATAAAAGACTAGTAACGTATTTATTGAGCCAGTAGATACACTCACAAGTTAAAAACAACATGCCCATGTACTAATATAACCCAGCCAGCTACGATAACTTGTTCCACAGGTGTGGTGTCGTCGGCACAAGGCTCCGCCCGATGCTTTTTATCAATAAAAAGACGTCTTCCAAGGGCCATGTGCAAGCATGCTCCTGAGCCATGCTGTGTGCTTCCACACAGTGCAGCTCGGCCCCATGCCCCACTCTCTCCTCACAGGATTACACTAACAGCAGCAGAAATGTATGAAGCCTGTAAATGCAGGAAGAGAGTAGAGAAGACCTGCGGCCAGGCACAGCGCTGGATTGATAGAGGACTCTGGCAAGTGTTTGGAGGAGGAGAGAATAGTTAGTGAGGTATTTTTTTTTTACCTTAATGCAGGAAATGCATTACAATAAAAAAAACACCCAGACTTTAGAGCTACTTTAAGAGGAGTATGCCTGGTCTCCATGTTGATGTTGCAAAAATGAATGGCCCTTATAGTGCAACTCTAATCCATAGTAGATCTGATACCAAAATGAGAGCTGCCAGAGAGCTAAATTTTCTTGTTTCCCAGGCAGGATTATATGGTACAAAGCCACTGCACCCAAATAAAAGTTTAAGGGTGTTTTGTAGGTTGGCTGGAGTGTTTTATAATGTTCAGGGAAAACATCCCTAGTACCAACTTACCTTGGGTACATCTACATTTCCAGATGACCAACCAACCATAAAGTTATACAATATGTAAACCAGTTGTCAGGGCCCGGACTGGCGGCTAGTGAGGACACAGGAGGTGGATCCTCTGTGCCAGAGAGGCGAAGGCACGGGTCGCACTGGAGGACCGGTTCTAAGCAGCTACCGGTTTTCACCAGAGCCCGCCGCAAGGCGGGATGGACTTGCTGCGCCGGTAGCAACCAGGTCGTGTCCCCCAGTAGCGGCTCGACTTCTCTGGCAGCTGAGATAGGCACGGTACACTGGGACTAGGCAAAGGCAAGGTCAGACGTAGCGGAAGGTCAGGGCAGGCGGCAATGGTACGTAGTCAGGGGCAACGGCAGAAGGTCAGATACACTGGAAAGGCAAGTACAAAACGCTTTCTCAGGGCACTAGGGCAACAAGATCCGGCAAGGACAGGAAGGGGGAGTGGGTTTTTAAGTGTTTTTGAGTGTGACACAGTAATTGGACCAGGCACCAATCAATGGTGCACTGGCCCTTTAAATTTAAGAAGACCGGCGCGCGCGCGCCCTAGAGAGCAGCGGGACCGCGCGCGCCGGGACGGAGCTGGAGGAGGAGGCCGGTGAGCAGGATGGGATGCGATCCGTGGGTGGACAGGTGCCGCCGCATGGATCGCATCCCCGCCAGCATCAGAGCAGCGCTCACGGTCAGAGGAGCCGACCGGAGCGCTGCAGGGGGACAGACGCCGCGGGCGCTCCGGGATGGATGGGACACCCGGAGCGCTCGGCGTTACAGTACCCCCCCTTAGGTCTCCCCCTCTTCTTGGAACCCAAGAATCTTTGGATGAGCTCTTTATCTAAAATGTTGGCCTCAGGTTCCCAGGACCTTTCCTCAGGACCACAGTTCTCCCAATCCACTAAAAAACATTTTTTACCTCGGATGACCTTGGAGGCGAGGATCTCTTTCACCGAGAAGACATCAGAAGAACCAGAGACAGGAGCAGGAGCAGTGACTTTAGGGGAAAATCGGTTAAGAATGAGGGGTTTAAGAAGAGACACATGAAAAGAGTTGGGAATACGAAGAGAAGGAGGAAGGTGGAGCTTGTAAAAAACAGAATTGATTTGGTTTTTGATTTTAAATGGCCCGAGGTAACGAGGGCCCAGCTTGTAGCTAGGTACCCGAAACCGAACATATTTGGAGGAGAGCCACACTTTGTCACCAGGGGCATAGACAGGAGGGATTCTTCTTTTTTTATCTGCATGTCTCTTCATGCGGGCAGAGGCCAGTGAGAGCGACTTTTGAGTCTCTTTCCAGATAGAGGCAAAGTCCTGAGTTAATTCATCCACGGCCGGAACTCCAGAAGACGTGGGAATGGGGAGGGGGGGGCAATGGGTGACGGCCGTAGACCACAAAGAAAGGCGACTTGGAGGAAGATTCAGAGTTCTTGAAATTGTATGAGAATTCTGCCCAGGGCAATAGGTCGACCCAATCGTCTTGACGGGCGGAGACAAAATGTCGTAGGTAGTCGCCAAGGACCTGGTTAACTCTCTCCACCTGTCCATTGGACTGCGGGTGATAAGCGGAAGAAAAATTCAACTTAATTTTTAGTTGAGTACAGAGAGCTCTCCAAGATTTTGAGATGAATTGAACACCTCTATCCGAGACGATATGTGAGGGCAGCCCATGGAGGCGGAAAATTTGAAGAAAAAAATGCTTCGCCAACTGAGGTGCAGTAGGCAGACCAGGGAGCGGGACAAAATGAGCCATTTTAGAAAAGCGGTCAACGACCACCCAGATGACAGTGTTACTACGAGACAAAGGGAGGTCCGTGATGAAATCCATGGCGATGTGGGACCATGGTTGTTCAGGCACAGGTAGGGGAAGGAGAAGACCTGCAGGCTTCTGGCGAGGAGTCTTGTCACGTGCACAGATAGTGCAGGCCCATACAAAGTCAGTCACATCTTCCTCCTGGGTAGGCCACCAATAGTGTCTGGCAATCAATTGTATGGATTTTTTGATCCCAGTGTGACCGGCTAGATGGGAGGAATGGCCCCACTTGAGTATCTGAAGCCGAAGGCGTGGAGGAACGAAAGTCTTTCCTGGAGGAATTGGCACAAGAGAAGCGTCAGCAGAGGAAATCAGATACTCAGGGGGTATGATGTGTTGAGGAGGAGTCTCGGTTTCAGAGGTATCGGAGAAACGGGACAAAGCATCAGCCCTGACATTTTTGTCTGTGGGCCGAAAATGGATCTGGAAGTTGAAGCGGGCAAAGAACAATGACCACCTGGCCTGGCGAGGATTTAGGCGCTGAGCGGACTGAAGGTAGGACAAATTTTTATGGTCAGTGTAGATGGAGACAGGGTGAAGGGATCCTTCCAGGAGATGTCTCCACTCTTCTAATGCCAACTTGATGGCCAACAGTTCACGGTCACCTATGGAATAGTTTTTTTTCCGGAGGGGAGAAAGTTTTAGAGAAAAAACCACAAGTGACGTTTTTCCCTTTAGCGTTTTTTTGAAGAAGCACAGCTCCGGCTCCTACCGAGGAGGCGTCGACTTCAAGGAAGAACGGCTTTAGAGGATCTGGCCGAGACAGGACAGGTGCAGAGGAGAAGGTGGTCTTAAGGCGAGTAAAGGCTTCCTCCGCTTGAGGCGGCCAGGACCTAGGATTCGCGTCTTTTTTGGTCAGTGCCCCTATAGGAGCAACGATGGTGGAGAAGTGGGGTATGAACTGACGATAGTAGTTGGCGAAACCAAGGAAGCGTTGGATAGCATGAAGTCCAGAGGGGCGTGGCCAACCCAAGACTGCGGAGAGTTTGTCAGGGTCCATTTGAAGACCTTGTCCAGAGACCAGATAACCTAGGAAAGGAAGACTGCTGCGCTCAAAAAGGCATTTTTCAAATTTAGCGTAAAGATGATTTACGCGGAGGCGCTGGAGCACTTGACGGACATGGAGCCGATGTTCCTTAAGGTTGGCAGAGAAGATTAGGATGTCGTCAAGATAGACAACCACACAGGTATATAGTAGGTCCCGGAAGATTTCGTTGACAAAATCTTGAAAGACTGCAGGGGCGTTGCAAAGTCCGAACGGCATGACGAGATATTCAAGGTGACCATCTCTGGTGTTAAATGCGGTTTTCCATTCATCTCCTTTACGGATTCTGATGAGGTTATAAGCGCCCCTGAGGTCCAATTTAGAAAAAACTTTTGCTCCGCGCAGACGGTCAAAGAGCTCCGAGATGAGAGGCAGAGGGTAGCGGTTTTTAATAGTGATTTTATTGAGACCACAATAGTCTATGCAAGGGCGTAGAGATCCGTCCTTCTTGGCCACGAAGAAGAAGCCCGCTCCGGCTGGAGAAGATGATTTCCTAATAAAACCTCTCTTGAGGTTCTCCTGAATGTATTCAGTCATGGCCTTGGTTTCAGGAGAGGAGAGAGGGTAAATTCTGCCACGGGGTGGTGTAGTACCTGGGAGCAAGTCAATGGGGCAGTCGTATGGTCTATGTGGTGGTAAGACCTCCACCTGTTTTTTGCAAAAGACATCAGAAAAGTCCTGATAGGCCTTTGGAAGGCCAGGCAAAGGAGTAGTGATGGGGACTTGACAGGTCGGTACAGACTTAAGGCAATGCTTGAGACAGGAGTCACCCCAGGATTTGATGTCCCCAGTGGTCCAGTCGAGGGTAGGAGTGTGACGCTGGAGCCAGGGTAGGCCAAGAAGGATGTCAGAAGTACAGTTCGGCAAAACAAAGAATTCAATCTTTTCTTGGTGAAGAACACCAACGGACATGAGCAGGGGTTCGGTGCGGTAACGCACGGTACAATCCAAATTCTCTCCATTTACAGAGGAAATGAAGAAAGGTTTGATGAGACGGGTAACAGGAATGTTGAACCTGTTGATGAAAGAGGCTTCAATAAAGTTTCCTGCAGAACCAGAGTTCAGGAAGGCCACCACAGGGAAGAGGGAGCCAGCAGAAGGAGAAATCCGCACAGGAATAGTCAGACGTGGAGAGGAAGAATTCACACCCAGTAACGCCTCTCCCACGTTCACTAGGTGCGGGCGTTTCCCTGACGCGGAGGACGAATAGGGCAGTCTTTTAGGAAGTGATCAGAGCTCGCACAATAAAGGCATAAGTTCTCGTTCCTACGGCGAGACCTCTCTTGTAGGGTCAGGCGAGACCGGTCCACTTGCATGGCCTCCTTGGCGGGAGGCACGGTAACAGGATGCATTGGATTCAGAAAGAGAGGAGCCAGGCGCGGATAACGCCTGGTGCGAACGAGATCTTTCTCCTGGCGAAGCTCTTGGCGTCTTTCGACGTAACGCATATCGATGCGGGTAGCTAAATGGATGAGTTCCTTCAAGGAAGAGGGTATCTCTCGTGTGGCCAGACAATCCTTGATGTGGCCGGATAAACCCTTCTTGAAGGTCGCGCAGAGAGCCTCATTATTCCAAGCTAACTCTGAGGCCAGTGTGCGGAACTGTATGGCATATTCGCCCACAGAAGAGTTTCCTTGGACAAGGTTAAGCAGGGCGGTTTCAGCGGATGAGGCTCGGGCTGGTTCCTCAAAAACGCTGCGAACCTCAGCAAAGAAGGACTGAACGGTGGCTGTAGCAGGGTCGTTGCGGTCCCAGAGTGGCGTGGCCCAGGCCAAGGCCTTTCCAGACAACAGAGAGACCACGAATGCCACTTTAGACCGTTCTGTGGAAAACTGGTCAGACATCATCTCAAGATGCAAGGAACATTGGGACAAGAATCCCTGGCACATCCTAGAATCCCCGTCAAATTTCTCCGGAAGAGACAGGCGAATTCTTGAGGTAGTAGCGGCAGCTCGGAGAGGGGAAGATGCTGGAGGCTGCGGCGGCAGAAGCTGCTGGACCATGGCGGTCAACTGCGACAGCTGCTGTCCTTGTTGGGCGATCTGTTGCGACTGCTGGGCAACCACGGTAGTGAGGTCAGCGAGATTTGGCAGCAGTACCTCAGCGGGATCCATGGCCGGATCTACTGTCAGGGCCCGGACTGGCGGCTAGTGAGGACACAGGAGGTGGATCCTCTGTGCCAGAGAGGCGAAGGCATGGGTCGCACTGGAGGACCGGTTCTAAGCAGCTACCGGTTTTCACCAGAGCCCGCCGCAAGGCGGGATGGACTTGCTGCGGCGGTAGCAACCAGGTCGTGTCCCCCAGTAGCGGCTCGACTTCTCTGGCAGCTGAGATAGGCACGGTACACTGGGACTAGGCAAAGGCAAGGTCAGTCAGGGCAGGCGGCAATGGTACGTAGTCAGGGGCAACGGCAGAAGGTCAGATACACTGGAAAGGCAAGTACAAAACGCTTTCTCAGGGCACTAAGGCAACAAGATCCGGCAAGGACAGGAAGGGGGAGTGGGTTTTTAAGTGTTTTTGAGTGTGACACAGTAATTGGACCAGGCACCAATCAATGGTGCACTGGCCCTTTAAATTTAAGAAGACCGGCGCGCGCGCGCCCTAGAGAGCAGCGGGACCGCGCGCGCCGGGATGGAGCAGGAGGAGGAGGCCGGTGAGCAGGATGGGATGCGATCCGTGGGCGGACAGGTGCCGCCGCATGGATCGCATCCCCGCCAGCATCAGAGCAGGGCTCACGGTCAGAGGAGCCGACCGGAGCGCTGCAGGGGGACAGACGCCGCGGGCGCTCCGGGATGGATGGGACACCCGGAGCGCTCGGCGTTACACCAGTATATCATTGAGCAGAATAAAATTATGATTTGTTAGATTCCAAATATAATAGGTCTATGTTGTGTATTTCTCCTAGGAGTTCTAAGGTGTCTTAGTAGCCCTGTAGATCATGTAAGATAGTCATGTTTGGTGACTAAGCAATAGTTGTATCTGCTTCTACAAAAATGTAGCCACTTTTAAGGAAGGCAACTCTATTACAGTAGGAATTATGGAATGTGTATGAATATGGTATCTGGGAGTTCAGTTTTTGGTCAAACCTAGCCCATTTAAGATCTGGCCATTTACAATAGGGAGTGGCCTGAAAGTGGTATAATGATAAATCAAATTACCATATAGTTAAAAAATTTAATGAATGATGATATTAAATTGAATAAATCCAAAAATATAAAATGGTGAAAATAAAGTGAAAAAATTAATCTACAAAGTGCACAAACAGTGGAATAATATTGAATAAATTAAAGCAACCAGAGCTATAAATGAATGGTAAGTAATATTTCCTCCAAAAAAAGTTCATGCAGATTGAAATAAAAAGAAATATTCCATTAAACATAAATGGATGAAAGATCCACAGTGGTGAAAGTCCAGAAAGCCCAAGGAAGTGGGCAAACGAACACTTACATTTGCGAAGATAAAACACAGCATTAAAAAGATTGAGCCATCCAGCTCTCGATAACAGCCCGTTACTTCCGGGACTTAGCGTAATGCGCGGTGACATCAGCCTCTCCCTACACGTTTCGTCACTCAAAGGACGTCGTCTCGGGTGTTCATTTGGTTTTTACCTAATAAATTGTTAAAAGGTTTTACACTATCAAGCCTTTTTGTTTTCATATGGGAATCCTTTAATCCTGCCCACCCATACGAGGATCTATATCGTAGAGGCTGAAAGATTAGGTGTATGTTCCAGAAACCCCTGGCTGGGCTTTAAGCCATAGGCGCCCTCGATCCCCTATAATAATGGATCATACATATCCGGTGTGCAGGTGGAGGCACTTTCCAATCATCACTTCCTTGGGCTTTCTGGACTTTTCACCACTGTGGATCTTTCATCCATTTATGTTATATGGACTATCATTTTTTGTTTACATATATATTTTTTTGCCACGGAATATTTCTTTTTATTTCAATCTGCATGAACTTTTTTTGGAGGACATATTTTTTGCCATTACATTGAGTTTCATCACTGGGCCCCTTTTTTTCACTGTAACATTTATTCACGTTTTGTATTCATTTATGCTTTTGATGTTTTTACTTACCATTCATTTATAGCTCTGGTTGCTTTAATTTATTCAATATTATTCCACTGTTTGTGCACTTTGTAGATTCATTTTTTCACTTTATTTTCACCAATTTGTATTTTTGTATTTATTCAATTTAATATCATCATTCAGTTACATTTTTAACTATATGGTAATTCGATTTATCTTTGTACCACTTTCAGGCCACTTTCATTCTTTGCTTACTTTTGGTCATATTCACTTCATCATTGTGAGTACACCCACGTCACTGTTTGGCTGGGACAATACTTCACAGGTCACTCCATATAGCGCAGCTTTTTCTTTTTCATATTCTATTTGGTGTTGTATAACATTTTTAATTGCAGCTTTTTAGTATAGGGTAATAGCACAGTCTTTTTCTCATCAGAAGCCCTTTAAAAACCTGGGACAGTTAAGGTTTATAATGCCTCTACACTCCTTTTAAGTTGACTGATTTTTTTTTTTTTGTCAAGCATGCTGTCTTCATTGGCTGCTCAAAAGAGGCAATTTTAATCTAACCCTCTTGTTTTCTAACCTTTACATTTTGGGAAAATGAGGGAGGCATGGTGATTAGCACCACTTTCCCTTCTCTGTTCTCTTCCTCTTTGACCCTATATACTGAGATCATAATAATCTTGCAGATGTTTTCTCCTAGCAATAGGTCACATCTGGTGACAATCAGGCTCCTTTCTCAGTAGACTTTTTCACAACCTTACCTGTATTTTTCACTATAATAACATATTTGCTTTCATTTTCTTTTAATTCCAGAAGCATTTGAAAAACCAAACATTACTGTAATCCCTTATCCAGTTATAGAAGGAGATGACATGACCCTGACATGTAACACAAGTCTGAGTCCACTCAGACAGGGGACAAAACTGCAGTTTGCGTTCTACAGAGATGGACGGAATGTTCAGGAATTCAATTTATCTGACCGATATGGAGTCCAGTCCGCTCAGCTGGAGGATTCTGGGAATTATTCATGTGAAGTGAAAGCTTCAGCCAGGCTTGAAAAGAAGAGTTCAGTGGTTTTTATTCAGGTAAAAGGTCAGTACTTTAAGGTAATTATGAGTTACTTATACTTATGCTACAGAGGTTTGGTAATGTTCCTCTAGATGTTGTTAAGGGTTCCTTGAGCAACAAGCAATTTCTAAATGTAAAAAAACATTACCGTTGACAAAAATTAAGTTTTCAGCTATCAGTAAGCAGATTTGCTTTTTATTTTGTTTTAAGTGATGCATCAGTAAGGAGAGCATTCCCATTTCCCACTGTTCACTATTTTAGGAGACATTCTTCCCACTGTCCACCATCATAATAAGAGGCATTCTCCCCACTGATCACCAATGTAAGGATCATTCATCCCACTTGCCATCAATGTAAGGGACATTCTTCCCAAAGACCACCAGCGTAGGGGGCATTCTTCCCACTGTCCACCATTATAAGAGGTAATCTTCCCACTGACAACCAATGAAAGGGACATTCTGTCATGTACCTGGGTGTATTTGAACCAGGATCTTCCTGGTCCCAAAGCTGCAGCCTTACCTGTTGCGCTACTGAGCAGATCTAGACTTTTGGAAATGTCCTCTCAGTATTAAACATTACCTTGGACTCACTAGCCCCACCTACTGCCAGCTGTGGACAATTTTCAATCAAAGCAGCCCTTAAAAAGGAAGTGATGCTATCTCTCAGCGCCCGTTTGTGTGGAATAGCTCCCTGGGTGTTGTGACTGCTTTTGATCCTGATTTTCGTGTTGAACTTCTGCCTGAATTCCTAACTACTCTCCAGCCTGCTGATTTTGTACTTCACTGCCAGCTCGTGTATGACCTTTGCCTGCCTGACCACTCTCTGGATTTCGATCGTGTACCATTTTGCCTGATCTGTTGCCAACCTAATCTGCCTGACTACGTTTTCGCCTGAATCCTCAGCACACAAGTTCCACTTCGGACACTACCTATCACAGGTACCTTACATTACAAATGGGCCACAATGACAGTGGACCCTGCTGAGATTGTTAAGGCGATTTCACGTCAGGGACAATTGATTGGAGCTCATGAACAGCATCTTTCTTCCCTGGACGCCAAGTTAGATGAACTTTGTACTATGCTTAAATCTTGTTTGCCTGCTTCCTCTGCAACGGTCCAGACTCTGGATCCTACTCCTGCTACGATCCAACCCACCTCTTCTGTACCACCCAAACTTCCTATGCCTGACAAATTTGGTGGTGATACTGAGGACTGCAGAGGCTTTTTAAATGTTTGCCGTTTGCATTTCCGCAACAACCCTGGGACCTTTAGCACTTCTTCTGCCAAAGTGACTTTTGTAATTTCCTTGTTAAAGGGGAAGGCCCTGGCCTGGGTCTCTCCTTATCTGGAACGCAATGATCCTGTGCTGCAAGACGCTGACAAATTTCTGGCTTCTCTCCAGACTGTATTTGACAAGCCAGATAGAGCTTCTGCAGCTGAGTACTCACTCTTGGACATGCAACAAGGCACCAGGTCTGTGGCACAATATGCTATTGAGTTTTGTACCCTTGCTGCTGAGACTACTTGGGACTCAAGGGCATTACGTGCAGCCTTCCGAAAAGGTCTTGCAGATCGCATCAAAGACGAATTAGTCTATAAGGATTCCCCAGAAGACCTAGAGAAATTCATAGAGCTCTGTGTTCGTCTGGATGTCCGGTATCATGAAAGGTGCCAAGAGAGACTTAGAACTCGCAAGTTTCCTCGGCCAGTCTACCGTTTGGCCCCTAACTTCCAAGCACCACCTCAGCCAGAACCTGAAATCTCAGTTGAACCCCAGACACCTGTGGAACCCATGGATGTAAGCCGTCTCCACCTAACTGAGTCTGAGAAACAAAGGAGGCGTGCATTGGGCCTATGCCTATACTGTGGACTTAAAGGACATTTATTATCTGTCTGCCCTTCCCGTCCAGTAAAAGGCAGGGTCTAACCAATGTTGGAGGAGCTGGCTTAGACCTTACAGGTATATCCCCCAAGACCAAGATTACCATTCCTGCAATTATCCATTTACCCTCTAAACTTGTCTCCTGTGAGGCTTTTGTGGATTCTGGAGCTGCTGGCATATTCTTGGACTACACTTTTGCTAAAAAAAATAATATCCCATTTGTTCCAAAATCTAGACCCCTGAACATTACCACCGTGAATGGACAACCCTTGGGAGATGGCATTGTAAAATTTGAGACTATGACAATCACCCTTCAGGTAGGCGTACTCCACAAAGAGGAAGTTGTCTTGTCTCTTATTGATTCTCTACTTCTGCCTGTTATCCTTGGTTACCCATGGTTACAACAACATAACCCTTCTTTTGATTGGGAAAATGGAGAACTAACCTCTTGGGGGTCGTTCTGTCATTCAAACTGTTTGTCTCAACCCAAAAGACTTCCTGCTTGTATGTTGGCTTCCGTGGCCGTCCCACCTACCTTGCCTCATGAATACCATGCGTTTGCAGACGTATTTTGCAAGCAAAAGGCAGAGGTTTTACCTCCACATCGTTCTTTTGACTGTGCAATTAAATTGATTCCTGGAGCACCTCTTCCCAAAGGAAGGACCTATCCCCTGTCTTTGCCTGAACAAAAATCCATGGAGGAATACGTAAAAGACAACTTGGAAAGAGGTTTTATCCGACCCTCTTCTTCTCCAGTAGGGGCAGGTTTTTTCTTTGTTGAAAAAAAAGATGGGGGTCTTCGACCATGTATAGACTATCGAGGGTTAAATCAAATCACTGTAAAAGACTCCTACCCTTTGCCTCTCATTCTTGAACTGTTTGATGTACTTAAGGGGGCTGTTATCTTCTCCAAGCTAGACCTACGAGGGGCTTATAATCTAATTCGAATTAAAGACGGGGACGAGTGGAAGACAGCATTCAACACTCGTAATGGACATTTTGAATATCTGGTTATGCCATTTGGGTTGTGTAACGCCCCTGCTGTCTTCCAACGTTTCATGAATGAAATTTTTCATGATTTCAGCAACAGTTTTGTGATCATCTACTTGGACGACATTTTAATCTTTTCCAAGACTCATCTAGAGCACATCTCGCATGTAAAGCAGGTATTGCAACGACTGAGAGAAAACCATCTTTACGCGAAGATTGAGAAATGCAGTTTCCATCAAAGCCGTATTCCTTTCCTTGGATACATTATAAGTGCTGCCGGTTTCCAAATGGACCCTCAAAAACTTTCCGCTGTCTTGCAATGGCCCCAACCGACCACTTTAAGAGGGCTCCAAAGCTTTCTAGGGTTCGCAAATTACTACAGACGCTTCATCAAAGGTTTTGCCTCCATTGCGGCCCCCCTTACTGCTATGACTAAGAAAGGTACAAATTGCAAGGTATGGTCCTCAGAAGCAGAATCGGCTTTCCAGCAATTAAAAGACATGTTCAGCAAAGCTCCAATTCTTCAGCATCCAAATCCCGATCTCCAGTACATAGTTGAGGTTGATGCCTCTGAGGTAGGAGCAGGTGCCGTGCTCTCCCAGAGACAGCCTAAGTCTGGTAGAATCCATCCAGTAGCATTTTTTTCTAGAAAGTTTTCTCCAGCGGAGATGAATTACGATGTTGGGAATCGAGAACTACTGGCCATCAAATTGGCATTGTCTGAATGGCGACATCTTCTGGAAGGGGCTCCCAAACCTTTTTCTATCCTCACTGACCATAAAAACCTACTGTACCTTCAGACTGCAAGACGTTTGAACTCACGTCAGGCTCGATGGGCTCTGTTTTTCTCCCGTTTTAATTTTGTTCTTTCTTATGTTCCTGGGCATAAAAACAAGAAAGCCGATGCTCTTTCCAGACAGTTTGCTACCTCTGAAGAAGACCAACCTACCGAGCAGTAGTGATGAGCCGAACACCCCCGGGTTCGGTTCGCACCAGAACCCGCGAACGGACCGAAAGTTCGAACGAACATTAGAACCCTATTAAATACAATGGATGCGAACGTTCGAATTCTAAAGTGCTAATTATAACAACTATTATGCATGTTATTGTCCTAAAAAGGGTTTGGGAACCCGGGTTCTGCACCAGGGGACATGTATCAATGCAAAAAGAAGTTTTAAAAACGGTCGTTTTTCGGGAGCAGTCATTTTAATGATGCATAAAGTGAAAAAAAAAAAGTCAAATATTCCTTTAAATATCGTACCTGGGGGGTGTCTAAAGTATGCCTGTGAAGTGCCACGTGTTTCCCGTGTTTAGAACTGTCCCTGCACAAAATGACACTTCTAAAGGAAAAAAAAGCCATTTAAAACTGCTTGCGGCTTTAATGTAATGTCTGGTCCCGGTAATATGGATGAAATTCTTTAAGAAAAATGGCATAGCTACCCCATGACCCCCCCCCTACCCCAGCCCATTACCAGCCCCTTTGGGTCTTGTATGGATATTAAGGGGAACCCCGCACATAAAATAAAAAAGGCCCTATATACTCTGAACAGCCCTATACAGGCGGTGCATACAAGACAGGGACTGTAGGTTTGTTCTTATGTAGAGTCTGTTTGTAATTTTGAACAGGTACATTGTTGAAGTGTAGCTCCAGACCAAAAATCTATTTTTAAACTTTTTGGAAAACATAGGTAAGGGTTATCACCCCTGTAACATTTGTTTTGCTGTCTGTGCCCCTGTTCAGAACATTTCACCTCACTTTCCGTCCCAATGACAACTGTTTTTGAAATGTGGTGTTTTTCTTGAAACAAGGATTGCTGATAAAGCATCAGTACAGAGGAGACACCTTTCTCCCATATTTATTCTTACAGGAGAGAATTTTCCTTCCTAGTGGTAGATTTCCTCTCACTTCCTGTTGTCTTCTTGCGTTTGCAAGTAGGAGTCGTTTGTAAGTTGGATGTTTGAAAGTAGGGACCTGCCGTATATACTCTGCAGAAATAGGCCCCTTAGTTGTTGGTGTTGGCACAACACTGTAAGCACTCACAGTTACTCTTGGTTGGTGCTGGAACGCCCTGCTGTCAACTATTATATCAGGAATTTTAATTACATATAATTGTTGAACAGTGGTAGTAAAAATTGGGCCTTTGATGGTGGTGCTGGTGCCACAACACTGTAAGCCCTGACAGTTACTCTTGGTGGGTGCAGCAATGGGCCCTGCTGTGAATTATTAGATCAAGAATTGTAATTACATGCCCCTGTTGAACAGGGGCTGAAAAATTGGGCCTTAGGCACTGGTGGCACAACACTGCAACCCCTCACAGCAACTGTACTTGGAGCACAGCAATGAGCCCTGTTGCAAAGTATTGCTTCAAAAATTGTAATGACACGCCCCTGTTAAACAGGGGCTGAAAAATTGGGCCTTAGGCACTGGTGGCACAACACTGCAACTCCTCACAGATACTGTACTTGGAGCACACCAATGAGCCCTGTTGCAAAGTATTGCTTCAAAAATTGTAATGACACGCCCCTGTTAAACAGGGGCTGAAAAATTGGGCCTTAGGCACTGGTGGCACAACACTGCAACTCCTCACAGATACTGTACTTGGAGCACAGCAATGAGCCCTGTTGCAAAGTATTGCTTCAAAAATTGTAATTACACGCCCCTGTTAAACAGGGGCTGAAAAATTGGGCGTTAGGCACTGGTGGCGGCACCCATAAACAAAAATGATCTTACAAGCTATCATCATCAATCGTATCATTGAGG
This sequence comes from Rana muscosa, assembly GCA_029206835.1. Classification (NCBI taxonomy): domain Eukaryota; kingdom Metazoa; phylum Chordata; class Amphibia; order Anura; family Ranidae; genus Rana; species Rana muscosa. The sequence goes on from CM055126.1 coordinate 44,274,250, forward strand.
ACTCGGAGGAGGAGGATAGCCAGTCAACATAACAGCACAGGCACTCAGCATCAGCATCAGTCTTGAAGGGATGTGACATGTTAAAATCAATTAGTCTGTTATATCAGCATCAGGTGTGTGGTAGCTGGTGGTGATCCAAGACTGGTTCATCTTGATGAAAGTCAGTCGATCAACCGAGTCGGTGGACAGGCGCACCCTGTGATCCGTGACAAATCCTCCAGCAGCACTGAATGTGCGTTCCGAAAGAACGCTGGATGCAGGACAGGCCAGTAGCTCAATTGCATACTGTGCAAGCTCTGGCCAGTGATCCATCCTCAAGACCCAGTAAGCCAGAGGATTTTCGGTGGGGAAGGTGTCCAAGTCTGACCTTGCCCCTAGATATTCCTGCACCATGTTTATCAGACGCTGGCGATGGTTGCTGGAACCGATCATACTTTGGGGCTGCGGACTAAAGAATTGTCTGAACGCATCGGTCAGACGGCCACCTTCCCCACCGCTCCTTCTTTGACTGGCCGAAGCCTCAGCAACTCGTTGTCCAGGACCAGGAGTTTGCAACCTCCCAGTCTCTGGGAACGCGTTGCACAGACCTTTCTGCAAGGCCTCCCGGAGTTGTCTCATCCTCTGCTCCCTCTGCGACGGTAACATAAGGTCCGCAACCTTACCCTTGTACCGTGGATCAAGGAGAGTGGCCAGCCAGTAATGGTCCCTCTCCTTGATCCGAAGAATACGAGGATCCTTCCGCAGACTTTGCAGGATCAGGGAGGCCATGCAGCGTAGGTTTGCTGAGGCATTCGCTCCGGAGTCCTCTGGGTCACTAAGGACGACATGATCCGCAGCCACCTCCTCCCAGCCACGTACAAGTCCACTGGTTTCTTGGGACTGTAAATCATCCCTAAAAGACTGCTGCTGATGATGCTGAGTGCCAGCCTCCACCTCCATGCTGACACAATCCTCCTCCTCCTCCTCCTCCTCCTCCTCCTCCTCCTCTTCCTGTGCGATGGGTGGGACAGAAGGAACACTGTCTGGGTAAAGGGGGCCTTGAGAGGCAAGGAAGTCCTCCTCTTCCTGCCTCTGTTCTGCCTCAAGTGCCCTGTCCATTATTCCACGCAGCGTGTGCTCCAACAGGTGGACAAGAGGTACAGTGTCACTGATGCATGCACTGTCACTGCTCACCATCCTCGTGGCCTCCTCAAATGGTGCCAGGACAGTGCATGCATCCCTGATCATGCCCCACTGGCGTGGAGAAAAAAAACCAAGCTCCCCTGACCCTGTCCTGGTGCCGTAGTCGCACAGGTACTCATTGATGGCCCTCTGCTGCGTGTGCAGCCGCTGCAGCATGGCCAACGTTGAGTTCCACCTGGTGGGCATGTCACATATAAGGCGGTTCTTGGGCAGGTTCAACTCCTTTTGCAGCTCAGCCAGGCGAGCACTGGCATTATAAGATCTGCGGAAATGCACACAGACTTTCCTGGCCTGCCTCAGGACATCCTGTAAGCCCGGGTACCTGCCCAAGAAGCGCTGCACCACCAGGTTAAGGACGTGAGCCACACAGGGCACATGGGTCAGTTGTCCCTGTCGGAGGGCGGAGAGGAGGTTGGTGCCATTGTCGCAAACCACCATTCCTGGCTTAAGCTGGCGTGGCGTCAACCACCTCTCGGCCTGGCCCTGCAGAGCAGACAGGACCTCTGCCCCAGTGTGGCTTCTGTCCCCCAAACACACCAGCGCAAGCACGGCATGGCATCTTTTTGCCTGCGTACTTGCGTAGCCCCGTGAACGGCTACGGAGCACCGCTGGTTCATAGGACAAACCACAGGAAGAGGCCATGGAGGAAGAAGAAGAGGAGGGGGTGGAGGAGAGAGGTGTGTCACAACCAGTAGTAGCATTTTGGAGGCGTGGCGGTGGGACAACCTCCAACACTACTGCACCTTGTCCTGAATCCTTCCCAGCTGCCAAAAGAGTGACCCAATGGGCCGTGAAAGAAAGGTAACGTCCCTGTCCATGCCTGCTGGACCATGAGTCAGCGGTAATATGCACCTTACCGCTGACCGCCCTGTCCAGCGAGGCCAAGACATTGCCTTCCACATGCCGGTAGAGAGCCGGAATAGCCTTCCGTGAGAAAAAGTGGCGTTTGGGAACCTGCCACTGAGGAACTGCACATTGCACAAACTCACGGAAGGGGGCCGAGTCTACCAACTGAAAAGGCAGCAGTTGAAGCGCTAGCAATTTAGCCAAGCTAGCATTCAACCGCTGGGCATGTGGATGGCTGGGAGTGAACTTCTTTCGACGGTCCAGCAGCTGGGGCAGGGAAATTTGCCTGCTAGAATCGGACGTCGGTGTACTGCTAGCAGAGTGGGCGCAAGTACTTGGCTGTGACACACCTAATTCTACACCTTCATTCCTCTCAGTGCATGTTTCAGAGAGGACTGAAGTTATAGTGGGGTTGGAGATCCCAGCTGATGCGGTGCAAGGAGAGGTCCGCTTTGTTCTTTGGTGTGGGTCTTTGAGGTAGGCTTGCCAACGAGCTGCATGGCAGGTCAACATATGTCTGGTCAGGCATGTGGTACCCAAGCGGCTGATGTTTTGGCCACGCGATATACGCTTGAGACATATGTTGCAAACAGCAGCTGTGCGATCTGATGCACTAGCCTCAAAAAAGGCCCACACCAAAGAACTTTTTGAATGACGGGCAGAGGCAGCGCCCTGCACAGGCGGAGCTCTGCGGTGTGATTCCGTCGGTGTACTGCCCTTACGCTGGCCACCAAAGGGCATCCTGCCTCGTTGGAGATGTGCCTCCTCCTCATCCTCCTCCTCCTCCTCTCTCCTATTAGGCACCCACGTGGAGTCAGTGACCTCATCATCCCCTCCCTCCTCATCACTGGAGCCAATCTGGCAGTATGCTGCAGCTGCTGGAACATGACTGCCAGATTGGTGTCCTTCTTGAGCATCCCCTCTGTCTGCTCTCACGCTACTGCCTTCCTCTAGCTGGGTTTCATCATCAGACCCTTCGAAACGCTGGGCATCCTCCTGGAGCATGTACCCAACACTGTGCTGAAACAGTTCGGGGGACTCCTCAGGAGGAGGACATGGTGGGTCTAGGGAAGGAGTGACTGATGATTTGTCTGACATTGATACCAGGGAAGACGACGCTTTGGCAGCTGCTTTTCCAGTACCCTGAGCCTGGGTGAGAGAGGATGAGGAGGAGGAGGAGGGCTTGGTCATCCACTCTACCAAGTCTTCGGCATGATGTGGCTCAACATGTCCAGCTGCCGAAAAGAAGGACAAGCGTGTCCCATGGCCATGTGCTGATGACAATGCACCGCGTCCACGACCAGCACTGTTGCCCCCAGACACAGAGCCTGCTTGCCCTCTTTTATTGCCTCCTGACTGTCTGCCTCTCCTTGTTTGCCTTCCAGACATTCTAATAGATGGCCTGCAGGGAGATGGGAAAAAAGCAATAAGGGCTACCTTCAGGTGTCCTTCTCTGTCCCTTGAAACAAGGACTTGCAGAGTGAAATAAACTGACACTCTCCCTACCTACAGTTTTCTGTCCCTAGAATAAATGTTTTTTTTAATCACAATATAGCACAAGGACAATTCAGTCACTGTCCTTCCAGGTCCCTGGAAACAAGGACTTGCAGAGTGAAATAAACTGACACTCTCCCTACCTACAGTTTTCTGTCCCTAGAATAAATGTTTTTTTTAATCACAATATAGCACAAGGACAATTCAGTCACTGTCCTTCCAGGTCCCTGGAAACAAGGACTTGCAGAGTGAAATAAACTGACACTCTCCCTACCTACAGTTTTCTGTCCCTAGAATAAATGTTTTTTTTAATCACAATATAGCACAAGGACAATTCAGTCACTGTCCTTCCAGGTCCCTGGAAACAAGGACTTGCAGAGTGAAATAAACTGACACTCTCCCTACCTACAGTTTTCTGTCCCTAGAATAAATGTTTTTTTTAATCACAATATAGCACAAGGACAATTCAGTCACTGTCCTTCCAGGTCCCTGGAAACAAGGACTTGCAGAGTGAAATAAACTGACACTCTCCCTACCTACAGTTTTCTGTCCCTAGAATAAATGTTTTTTTTAATCACAATATAGCACAAGGACAATTCAGTCACTGTCCTTCCAGGTCCCTGGAAACAAGGACTTGCAGAGTGAAATAAACTGACACTCTCCCTACCTACAGTTTTCTGTCCCTAGAATAAATGTTTTTTTTAATCACAATATAGCACAAGGACAATTCAGTCACTGTCCTTCCAGGTCCCTGGAAACAAGGACTTGCAGAGTGAAATAAACTGACACTCTCCCTACCTACAGTTTTCTGTCCCTAGAATAAATGTTTTTTTTAATCACAATATAGCACAAGGACAATTCAGTCACTGTCCTTCCAGGTCCCTGGAAACAAGGACTTGCAGAGTGAAATAAACTGACACTCTCCCTACCTACAGTTTTCTGTCCCTAGAATAAATGTTTTTTTTAATCACAATATAGCACAAGGACAATTCAGTCACTGTCCTTCCAGGTCCCTGGAAACAAGGACTTGCAGAGTGAAATAAACTGACACTCTCCCTACCTACAGTTTTCTGTCCCTAGAATAAATGTTTTTTTTAATCACAATATAGCACAAGGACAATTCAGTCACTGTCCTTCCAGGTCCCTGGAAACAAGGACTTGCAGAGTGAAATAAACTGACACTCTCCCTACCTACAGTTTTCTGTCCCTAGAATAAATGTTTTTTTTAAGCACAATATAGCACAAGGACAATTCAGTCACTGTCCTTCCAGGTCCCTGGAAACAAGGACTTGCAGAGTGAAATAAACTGACACTCTCCCTACCTACAGTTTTCTGTCCCTAGAATAAATGTTTTTTTTAATCACAATATAGCACAAGGACAATTCAGTCACTGTCCTTCCAGGTCCCTGGAAACAAGGACTTGCAGAGTGAAATAAACTGACACTCTCCCTACCTACAGTTTTCTGTCCCTAGAATAAATGTTTTTTTTAAGCACAATATAGCACAAGGACAATTCAGTCACTGTCCTTCCAGGTCCCTGGAAACAAGGACTTGCAGAGTGAAATAAACTGACACTCTCCCTACCTACAGTTTTCTGTCCCTAGAATAAATGTTTTTTTTAATCACAATATAGCACAAGGACAATTCAGTCACTGTCCTTCCAGGTCCCTGGAAACAAGGACTTGCAGAGTGAAATAAACTGACACTCTCCCTACCTACAGTTTTCTGTCCCTAGAATAAATGTTTTTTTTAATCACAATATAGCACAAGGACAATTCAGTCACTGTCCTTCCAGGTCCCTGGAAACAATGACTTGCAGAGTGAAATAAACTGACACTCTCCCTACCTACAGTTTTCTGTCCCTAGAATAAATGTTTTTTTTAATCACAATATAGCACAAGGACAATTCAGTCACTGTCCTTCCAGGTCCCTGGAAACAAGGACTTGCAGAGTGAAATAAACTGACACTCTCCCTACCTACAGTTTTCTGTCCCTAGAATAAATGTTTTTTTTAATCACAATATAGCACAAGGACAATTCAGTCACTGTCCTTCCAGGTCCCTGGAAACAAGGACTTGCAGAGTGAAATAAACTGACACTCTCCCTACCTACAGTTTTCTGTCCCTAGAATAAATGTTTTTTTTAATCACAATATAGCACAAGGACAATTCAGTCACTGTCCTTCCAGGTCCCTGGAAACAAGGACTTGCAGAGTGAAATAAACTGACACTCTCCCTACCTACAGTTTTCTGTCCCTAGAATAAATGTTTTTTTTAATCACAATATAGCACAAGGACAATTCAGTCACTGTCCTTCCAGGTCCCTGGAAACAAGGACTTGCAGAGTGAAATAAACTGACACTCTCCCTACCTACAGTTTTCTGTCCCTAGAATAAATGTTTTTTTTAATCACAATATAGCACAAGGACAATTCAGTCACTGTCCTTCCAGGTCCCTGGAAACAAGGACTTGCAGAGTGAAATAAACTGACACTCTCCCTACCTACAGTTTTCTGTCCCTAGAATAAATGTTTTTTTTAATCACAATATAGCACAAGGACAATTCAGTCACTGTCCTTCCAGGTCCCTGGAAACAAGGACTTGCAGAGTGAAATAAACTGACACTCTCCCTACCTACAGTTTTCTGTCCCTAGAATAAATGTTTTTTTTAAGCACAATATAGCACAAGGACAATTCAGTCACTGTCCTTCCAGGTCCCTGGAAACAAGGACTTGCAGAGTGAAATAAACTGACACTCTCCCTACCTACAGTTTTCTGTCCCTAGAATAAATGTTTTTTTTAATCACAATATAGCACAAGGACAATTCAGTCACTGTCCTTCCAGGTCCCTGGAAACAAGGACTTGCAGAGTGAAAGAAACTGACACTCTCCCTACCTACAGTTTTCTGTCCCTAGAATAAATGTTTTTTTAAGCACAATATAGCACAAGGACAATTCACTCACTGTCCTTCCAGGTCCCTGGAAACAAGGACTTGCAGAGTGAAAGAAACTGACACTGTCCCTACCTACAGTTTTCTGTCCCTAGAATAAATGTTTTTTTTAAGCACACTATAGCACAAGCACAAAACACACTGACACTCTCCCTACCTATCCTTCTCTTTCCCTAAACTAAAGGAATCCAGGTTAAGCAAGAAAGAAATAACAGTCACTGTCCCTGCCTATGCTGCTCTATCCCTGCTCCGGAACACACTACACTAGGCCGCCGTGCTGGCGGCCTTTTATAGTGTGGGGCGTGTACTAAACACCCTCAGCAATAATTGGCCACAGGCATCCTGCCTGTGGCCAATCATTGCTCTCCTCGCTGCCGGCGCTGTGATTGGCCAAGCATGCGGGGTCACAGTGCATGCTTGGCCAATCACAGCGCCTGGATGACACTGCGATGGCGTAGTGCATTGTGGGCCGTTCGCGTCACTCGAATTTGGCGCGAACGGCCCAAATCGTTCGATCTTCGTCGAACGATCGAACAGCCGATGTTCGAGTCGAACGTATGTTCGACTCGAACACGAAGCTCATCCCTACCGAGCAGTATATAATCCCACCTCACAAAATTGTCGCACAGATCTCTACGGCTCTTTCCCAACAGTTACAAGAAACCCAGAATTGTGTTCCCCAAGGCTTGAAGATACCACCAGGTCGCCTGTTCGTAGCCCCTAGCCTCAGAAAACCTGTACTCCTCTGGGCACATGATGGTGTTTTATCTGGTCATCCTGGTGTCACCATCACTCTTAAGACCTTGCAGCGTCATGTCTGGTGGCCTCATATGAAAAGGGATGTTACTGACTATGTGGCTGCCTGTCCAACTTGTGCTGCTAATAAAGTACCCCGTACATTGCCTACTGGACTGTTACAACCACTTTCAGCACCTCGTCAGCCTTGGACCCATTTGACTATGGACTTCATTACAGACTTACCCAAGTCCGAGGGCATGACTGCTATATGGGTCATAGTGGATCGCTTTTCAAAAATGTCTCATTTTGTGCCGCTCCCGGGATTACCTACAGCGGAAGCACTGTCTACTCTCTTCCTTTCCCATATTGTGAGATATCATGGCATACCTACCAATGTCGTCTCAGACCGCGGATCCCAGTTTGTTTCCCGATTCTGGAGAGCGTTCTGCAAGAAACTGGGAGTAACACTTTCACTCTCTACCTCACATGACCCTCAAACAGATGGTCAAACCGAACGCATGAACCAGACCCTAGAAACCTATCTTCGACATTATGTCAATGCCTTACACTCCAACTGGTCTGAGTATTTGCCTTTAGCTGAGTTCGCCATTAATTCCCGTTGGCACAGTGCTCTTCATACCACACCATTCTACGCAGCCCTAGGCTATCACCCTCAGACTTTTCCCCTACTTCAGCCTTCTTCTGGTGTACCAGCAGCAGATCAGCGGGTTAAAAATATTCTGCTACATTGGAAAAAGATTCGCTTATTACTACGGAAGTCAGCAGGCAAGTATGCACTTTTTTCCAACAAACAAAGACGCCATATACCTCCATATGTGGTGGGGGACAGAGTTTGGCTATCAACCAAATATGTGAGACTGAAACAACCTTCTACCAAATTGGGCCCTCGATTCATTGGTCCTTACAGAATTATTGCTCGAGTCGGGCCAGTCTCCTATCGGTTGAAATTACCCTCCTCTCTCCGGATTCATCCTGTGTTCCACGTTTCCCTCCTCAAAAAAGCAATTTTCAATCGCTACTCCAGAACGCAACAGCTACCTCCTCCTGTTCTTGTTGATGGACAAAATGAGTTTGAAGTCTCCAAGATTCTTGATTCTAGAAGACAGGGTCGTGGCCTTCGGTATCTGGTTCATTGGAAGGGATATCCTGTCACAGACCGTTCCTGGGTTCCAGCCAAAGATCTGCATGCCCCTTCTCTTATTCAAGACTTCCATGCCTCCTTTTCCACTAGGCCCCGCTAGGCCCCCGGAGGGGTCCACTGGGGAGGGGGCCCTGTCATGTACCTGGGTGTATTTGAACCGGGATCTTCCTGGTCCCAAAGCTGCAGCCTTACCTGTTGCGCTACTGAGCAGATCTAGACTTTTGGAAATGTCCTCTCAGTATTAAACATTACCTTGGACTCACTAGCCCCACCTACTGCCAGCTGTGGACAATTTTCAATCAAAGCGGCCCTTAAAAAGGAAGTGATGCTATCTCTCAGTGCCCGTTTGTGTGGAATAGCTCCCTGGGTGTTGTGACTGCTTTTTGATCCTGATTTTCGTGTTGAACTTCTGCCTGAATTCCTGACTACTCTCCAGCCTGCTGATTTTGTACTTCACTGCCAGCTCGTGTATGACCTTTGCCTGCCTGACCACTCTCTGGATTTCGATCGTGTACCATTTTGCCTGATCTGTTGCCAACCTAATCTGCCTGACTACGTTTTCGCCTGAATCCTCAGCACACAAGTTCCACTTTGGACACTACCTATCACAGGTACCTTACACATTCTTCCCACTGACCATCACTGTAAGGAGCATTCTTCCCATTGACCACCGATGCAAGGAGCAGTCTTCCCACTGACCACCAATGGAAAGCACATTCTTCCCACTGACCATCAATGTAAGAAGCATTCTTCCCATTGATCACCAATGTAAGGGACATTCTTCCCACTGACCACCAATGGAAAGCACATTCTTCCCACTGACCATCAATGTAAGAAGCATTCTTCCCATTGATCACCAATGTAAGGGACATTCTTCCTACTGACCACCAATGTAAGGGACATTCTTCCCACTGACCATCAATGTAAGGAACATTCTTCCCACTGAGAATCAATGTAAGGAACATTCTTCCCACTGAGAATCAATGTAAGGAACATTCTTCCCACTGACCACCAATGTAAGGGACATTCTTCTCACTGGCCATCAAGATAAGAGACATTCTTCCCACTGACTGCCAATGTAGATGGCATTCTTACCACTGATAATCAATATAAAGAACATTCTTCCCACTAAACACCAGTGCAACAGGGCCCTTCTCCACTGACCATCAAGCTAAGGAGCATTCTTCCCCCTGGCCATCAATGTAAGGAACATTCTTCCCACTGACCACCAATGTAAGGAACAGGGATGAGCCGAACACCCCCCTGTTCGGTTCGCACCAGAACCTGCGAACAGACAAAATGTTCGTGTAAACTTTAGAACCCTATTAAATACAATGGACTCGAACGTTCGAAATCTACAGTGTTAATTATAAAGGTTAATATGCAAGTTATTGTCCTAAAAAGTGTTTGGGGACCTGGGTCCTGCCCCATGGGACATGTATCAATGCAAAAAGAAGTTTTCAAAACGGCAGTTTTTTCGGGAGCAGTGATTTTAATAATGCTTAAAATGAAAAAATAAAAGTGAAATTATCCTTTAAATTTCGTACCTGGGGGGTGTGTATGATATGCATGTGAAGTGGCGCATGTTTCCCGTGCTTAGAACTGTCCCTGCAAAAAATTTCATTTTTGAAAGAAAAAAATGCATTTAAAACTGACTCGCGGCTATTAATGAATTGTCGGCTCCCGGCAATACATACAAAAGTCATTGATAAAAAAAAAAAAAAAAAAGCGTGGGGGTTCCCCAGAATTCAATTACCAGGCCCTTCAGGTCTGGAATGGATATTAAGGGGAACCCCGCCGCAAATTAAAAAAAAATTGACGTGGGGTTCCCCCAAATATCCATTCCAGGCCCTTCAGATCTGGCATGGATTTTAAGGGGAACTCCACCCCAAATTTAAAAAAAAAATGGCGTGGAGTCCCCCTAAAAATCCATACCAGACCCCTTATCCGAGCACGCAACCTGGCCAGCCGCAGGGGAAAAGGGGGGGAACGAGAGAGCGGCCCCCCCTCCCTCCTGAACCATACCAAGCCACATGCCCTCAACATGGGGAGGATGTCCCCATGTTGATGGGGACAAGGGCCTCATCCCCACAACCCTTGCCCGGTGGTTGTGGGGGTCTGCGGGCGGGGGGCTTATCGGAATCTGGAAGACCCCTTTAACAAAGGGGACCCCCAGATCCCGGCCCCCCCCTATGTGAATTGGTAAGGGGTACATTGTACCCCTACCATTTCACGAAGAAAGCGTAAAAAAATGTTTAAAAAAACACACAAACACCTTTAAAAAGTCCTTTATTTAAAAAAAAAAAAAACAAAACATTCCAGCGATGAAATCCAGTGTCCCGCGGCGATCCCGATGTCCAGCGCTGTCCTTCATTGGTTGTGCCTGAGCGGACCTGATGGGGAACTCCCTCTCAGTATTTTAAATGTATAGACCCGCCCCTTCTAAAGTTCCCCATCAGGTCCGCTCAGCGGACCAGATGCGGAACATGAGAAGGGGCGGGTCTATACATGTATTACCAAAGTGAGAGCAGGTCCGCCCCCTCGGTATGTCGGACCCGCCTACGTCATTGGCTTGAGCGGGGAACTTCCTTCACTATGTAAATTTAAATTACACAGTGAAGGAAGTTCCCCGCTCAAGCCAATGACGTAGGCGGGTCCGACATACCGAGGGGGCGGACCTGATGGGGGACTGCTCTCACTTTGGTAATACATGTATAGACCCGCCCCTTCTCATGTTCCGCATCTGGTCCGCTGAGCGGACCTGATGGGGAACTTTAGAAGGGGCGGGTCTATACATTTAAAATACTGAGAGGGAGTTCCCCATCAGGTCCGCTCAGGCACAACCAATGAAGGACAGCGCTGGACATCGGGATCGCCGCGGGACACTGGATTTCACCGCTGGAATGTTTTTTTTTTTTTTTTCTAATAAAGGACTTTTTCAAGGTGTTTGTGTGTTTTTTTAAACATTTTTTTACGCTTTCTTCGTGAAATGGTAGGGGTACAATGTACCCCTTACCAATTCACATAGGGGGGGCCGGGATCTGGGGGTCCCCTTTGTTAAAGGGGTCTTCCAGATTCCGATAAGCCCCCCGCCCGCAGACCCCCACAACCACCGGGCAAGGGTTGTGGGGATGAGGCCCTTGTCCCCATCAACATGGGGACATCCTCCCCATGTTGAGGGCATGTGGCTTGGTACGGTTCAGGAGGGAGAGGGGGGCCACTCTCTCGTCCCCCCCTTTTCCCCTGTGGCCGGCCAGGTTGCGTGCTCGGATAAGGGGTCTGGTATGGATTTTTAGGGGGACTCCACACCATTTTTTTTTTAAATTTGGGGTGGAGTTCCCCTTAAAATCCATGCCAGATCTGAAGGGCCTGGAATGGATATTTGGGGGAACCCCACGTCAATTTTTTTTTTAAATTTGCGGCGGAGTTCCCCTTAATATCCATTCCAGACCTGAAGGGCCTGGTAATTGAATTCTGGGGAACCCCCACGCTTTTTTTTTTTTTTTTTTATCAATGACTTTTGTATGTATTGCCGGGAGCCGACAATTCATTAATAGCCGCGAGTCAGTTTTAAATGCATTTTTTTCTTTCAAAAATGACATTTTTTGCAGGGACAGTTCTAAGCACGGGAAACATGTGCCACTTCATATGCATATCATACACACCCCCCAGGTACGAAATTTAAAGGAATATTTCACTTTTATTTTTTCATTTTAAGCATTATTAAAATCACTGCTCCCGAAAAAACTGCCGTTTTTAAAACTTCTTTTTGCATTGATACATGTCCCCTGGGGCAGGACCCAGGTCCTCAAACACTTTTTAGGACAATAACTTGCATATTAGCCTTTATAATTAACACTTTAGATTTCGAACGTTCGAGTCCATTGTATTTAATAGGGTTCTAAAGTTTACACGAACATTTTGTCTGTTCGCAGGTTCTGGTGCGAACCGAACAGGGGGGTGTTCGGCTCATCCCTGCCAGGGATAGGGATGTGGGTTGGATTTTTCTAGGCACTGATAACACGACAACAAAGTCATATAAAAAATATATATTTATTACATAAAAAAAAAAACTATACAATTAAAAACATGAGCCAAACCCCACAGCAGAAAAACAGTGTTGTAGGTAACGGAGCCACCGTCACACTCTGTTTGGGGTGGAGAGAGGCGCAAACCTCAACCGGTTTCGCGGTTAACACCGCTTCTTCAGGAGGGTCTGTACAATACATAATATACAGTAAATACACTAGCAAAAACATACATATACAATACAGAAAATTACATTTATGAGTAATGTGGGTACAGTCGATATCACTGTTACCACTCCGCTTACCGTGTGCGATTCATGGATCAACCAACTGCTCAATGGATACCCCCCACGGCGAACGAGGGGGACATGTGTGGTGCTCTCTAATAAAATTAATTGAATACTGTTAGGTATAGTCATTCATCTAGTTGGGAATGTTTGTATGGACCACCAGGTATAGGTGTGATGGGACAAGTGGAAGGAAAAAGGAAGGGGAAAGGGGGCGCAGAGAAGGGGGGGAAAGGGGAAAGGAGGGGAAAAAGGGGGGAAAAAGGGGGAAAAGAAGGAGAAAAAAAACTCACCACCATCGGGCGACATATCGGTTTATACCATCGATATGATCTGTCCGCAGTTTGATTTCTAGTCCTTGAGGTGGTCACACCTAGTCCCAGGGGTGGTAGTTGGGACAAGACTATCCTACAGAGGGAAACTCTGTGGATAGAAAACCTCAATGCCACCATATTTCCGGGGCTGAATGAGATGAATTCTTATAAACCATTTTTATAAATATTTCTTCCCCCCTCTCTATCTTTTTTTTTTTTTTATTCTTTATTTTCATTATTATTATTTTTATCTTTATTTCTTTTCATTTTCATTTTTATTCTTTAATTATTTATTTCCTCACCTTGGTTTGTTTCGTTTTTTCCGTCCTTAATTGTTTCCCTGTATTAGTTCCATCCTGCCCATCCTGTAGCATTAGTCATGATTGGTGGTTATTGTTTCCCTAGTGAATGATTCTTCCTACATTCCCAGACTTACAGTTGGTGATTACTATTGTAGTTTTATTTCTCCAATAGTCATATTGTTTGATGTAATATACATTTTTCTTGTAATTATTTTATGACAATTATATTGTGGTCTGCAGTTACTGTCACTGGCTTTCCGTTGCCGATGTGTCATGCGATACGGCGGCTGTTCCTATATCACCCTATCGGCGAACGAGTTTCCTTCCTGGTCGAGACAGCCTTTGGCTGTCCCGTACTTGCACCAGCAGACCTGGCCTTTTTGCCAATGGGTCTTGCTGGCGCGCACCTGCGCAATAGCCTTCTCAGGCTTTGCCAAGTGCGGAAGGGATGACCCCTCGACGTCACACGCCGCACGTTCCGGATGGCGTGGTGCGCGACGGGGTTGGGGATCACATTTAAATGGCTTCTGAGAAGCCGTAGATGTGAGTGGTAATCACTCTCCCTGGGGTTCCACACGATCGGACTACACACTGAAGGTAAGCGCCTTGATGCTTTATGGGATATCCATCTTGAGCCTTATTTGTTTACACCACCCTTATATGTATCTCATTTCTTCTTATATAGCTTTTAGCTCAGGCCTTTGACCTGCCTGTCCCTGGCGCCTACCCTGGTCAGTCCTTTCCACTGTGGGCGATAGTACAAACCCCCAGACATTGTACCACTATATATGGTTCTCGTTACCCCAATTATATCTAGTCTCCCTACATTGTGGTAAGAATCACCATTTTAATACCCATGGTGGTGGTTCCCCCCCCCCCCCTTTTGAGCACAGGTAGTGGTTTTCCTCTGGGTGTCTTCCCTCTCTTTTTCCCTTCCCCCTCCTTCCCTTGTTTTCTCCCCCCACTCTCTCTCCCTTCCCTTCCTTTTTTCCATCCCCCCTCCCCCCCTTGTCTCCCTTTTCTACCCCCCCCCTTCTGCCTCTTTTTCCTTCCCCCTCCCTCCTTTTATTAATTTCTTCCCCTTCCTTTCCCCCCTCTCCTTTTCTCCTCTCCCTTTCCTCCTTCTTTTCTCACCTTTTTTTTCTCTCTTTTTCTTGTTTTCTCACTTTTTTCTTGTTCCCCTCCCCTCACCCCTTTTCTTCCCCCTTCCCCCCTTTCCCTCCTCCCTCCCCTCCTTCTTCTTCCCCCCCTTCTTTCTTTCTTTCCTTCCCTCCCCCTCTTCCCTTTCTCCCCGTCCTTTCCCCCCCCTTCCTTCCCCCCTAATTTTCCTCCCCCCTTCCCTTTTTTCCCTTCTATACCCCCCTTTTTTTTTTCTTCTTTCCCCCTTTTTTCCCCTCATTTCCCCCCCCCCCTCCTTCCCTGCGCCCCCTTTCCCCTTCCTTTTTTCCTTCCACTTGTCCCATCACACCTATACCTGGTGGTCCATACAAACATTCCCGACTAGATGAATGACTATACCTAACAGTATTCAATTAATTTTATTAGAGAGCACCACACATGTCCCCCTCGTTCGCCGCGGGGGGTATCCATTGAGCAGTTGGTTGATCCATGAATCGCACACGGTAAGCGGAGTGGTAACAGTGATATCAACTGTACCCACATTACTCATAAATGTAATTTTCTGTATTGTATATGTATGTTTTTGCTAGTGTATTTACTGTATATTATGTATTGTACAGACCCTCCTGAAGAAGCGGTGTTAAGCGCGAAACCGGTCGAGGTTTGCGCCTCTCTCCACCCCAAACAGTGTGACGGTGGCTCCGTTACCTACAACACTGCTTTCTGCTGTGGGGTTTCGCTCATGTTTTTAATTGTATAGTTTTTTTTCTATGTAATAAATATATATTTTTTATATGACTTTGTTGTTGTGTTATCAGTGCCTAGAAAAATCCAACCCACATCCCTATCCCTGGTGATCAATCATGGGTTTGATGGCACTAGCAGCCATTACCCTATGTTCATTGGGCTTTTTTTTCATTACTTATTATGGATGATGGCACTACCCATATTTTTGTTTATTATCCTTTAATTGAGGCTATACTCAAAATTTTGCTATGTTAAAAAGGTTGAGAAAGGCTAATCTAAAGTATATGTTTTTGTTTTAGATAAAGTAGGAAATAGTTAAGGCCCATGTTAGTTTTTTTCCCTGTCCAAACTTTTTTTTCCAATTTGGGAGATTTTCCTTCACCCCCTGTCCCAGAGACACAACAGGAAGTTGGAGAAAATCTTTTTTAAAGTGAAAATATATCCTATATAGTTGCCACCACAAAAGGTGGAAGATGTCCACTCATCCCCTGTTCAAGTGATGACTCATTTTGGACTTTCCATTTTGTACTGGAGACAGTGGCCAATGTGAATCTCCCGAGCAGGACACAGATAGAAAAGAATGACAAAGGTTCAAAACCTTACAGGTTCTATTAAAAAAATGTTTTAGCAATACTCTCATATCATGATAAAATACTTTTAATATTTAAAACAATAAAAAAAAAGATATATAATATTATTATATACAGTGTATGTAGCACCCTCTAGTGTGTGCTAGAGTTAGTGTAGGTAAAATCTAGTTAGCTCAGGGCTAAGCCTGAGCTGTTGAATCTGGGTCAGTGTTCAATGAGTTCAGGGCTGGATGACTCATCCTGACAGCTGATATGGTGCCTCCCCCTGTTTCTGGAACATTGTAGCATGTTCTAGAGCTAGTGGCTGGAGGTTAGGAAGAGCTGTCTTGAATATTTATGGAGCCTCAGCCAATCCCCAGGAGCTGGCTGGAAGGGGGCTGAGACCACTCCATAAATACATGGGCCATGTCAAAAGGGGCAGTGGGGTTGAAGCTGGATCAAGAAAGAAGGAATCTGCTGCTCCAGGTGTGTACAATAACCCAAATGGAACCAAGTAGGAGTGCTATCCCCGGCCTGCCTCTGTAGAATACATGAGAAAAGAAAATGGCTCCACATCCAAAGGTTCCAAAGTGCCTTAAATGAAGATCACCAGGATACACCAGGGACACCAGATATTTAGTCACGTAGACGCGTTTCACAATTCCAACCTGTGCTTAATCATGATTAAGCACAGGTTGGATGTGTGAAACGCGTCTACGTAACTAAATATCTGGTGTCCCTGGTGTATCCTGGTGATCTTTAATTAAGGCACTTTGTTTGAAACCTTTGGATGTGCAGCCATTTCTCTTTTCCCGGTTTGAAGATGGAGATACAGTGCTGTGGAGGATGTCGGTGCCCTCAGGCGTGCCCCCTAGTCTGGGGGGGTGTCCTGCCTTGGGCTGGGGCTCAGGTGCTGGAAGGATCCTGCCATAAAACATGGGAGGAAACCCTTTCTGGAGGCACAGGCGCAAAGGACAGGACAACGTGAGTAGATCAGCACTGCTGGGGACTTACAAGGGGGAGACTGCCACATGTAGCCAGTTCTCCCTGAACACAGCAGTGGGCTTAAGTCTTCATCCTTCCTCAGTAGAAATATCCTGAAGAGTCAGCAGGGTGGGCTGGTGAAGAGTCAGTCTGGAGGACTGGTGTGGAGAAGTTAGCCTGGAGGGCTGGTAAAAGGGCAGCTACAGCCAGGTGGGTTGGCAGTGCCTGAAGAGGAGGTGCTGGGATCAGTGACCACAGAGAGAAAGTGATGTGAATGTACAAGCTGTGTCACTCTATTGTTCTACACTCATAGGGACTGTGAGTCCCTGCCTGTAATGGGCTGTTGCTACATTTAACTGGAGCCTGTCAGATCATCACAGAGTGACATAGCTGTCATCCCTATCCAAATTATTACCCTAGGAAAAATAAAATAAATCACGGACTGTTCTTTGTCTCTGGAGTGCCTGTGAAAATACAAAGTGCCTTGCTGTGCAGGAGAGGGGGATCCAGTTCACCTGTGGCTCCATAGGGAGTGCTCTACACATATAATGCTATGTTCTACTGTATTACAGTATATTATACTATAATATATTATATTGAAAAAATTCATTTTTAAGATTTTTTAAATTAAGTATTACAGTATATACTCGAGTATAAGCCGAGATTTTCAGCCCTTTTTTTTGGGCTGAAAGTCCCCCCCTCGGCTTATACTCGAGTCAGCAAAATTGAACATTGTAAATTGTACCTGAAGGCTGCGGCGTCCATCGTTTAAAACTTGCGGTCTCTTCCGTGATAGGCGGAACTGTGTCTGCTGAGAATCGCCTATCACGAACGTTCTCTCATCCTCAGTTTCCCAGCAGACGCCCGTGATTGGCGGAAACTGAACACAGTGTCTGCTGGGATGGGTGAGGATGAGAGAACATTCGTGATAGGCGATTCTCAGCAGACACAGTTCCGCCTATCACGGAAGAGACCAGGAAGAGACCGCGAGTTTTAAACGATGGACGCTGCAGCCTTCAGGTACAATTTACAATTTACAATGTTCAATTTTAATTCTAGGGGCACATGTGAGGATGGGCACCTGTGAGGATGGGAACAGTGAGGATGGGAACAGAAAGGTGGCAATGGGCACAGTGAGGCGTGCAAATGGGCATTGTTGACCCTCGGCTTATACTCGAGTCAGTAAGTTTTCCCAGGTTTTTGTGGTAACATTAGGTACCTCGGCTTATACTCGGGTCGGCTTATACTATTATATTGAATACCGAATATACTGAGTATACTGAAAATGAAGTAAAAATCGTTTTTGAGGTTGGTAAGCCATGATATTTTTGGACATTAATAGGTACATATACTGTAAGTGTTTTAATGGTCAATTTTGTCTCTTTTGTTTTTCTCAGGTAGAAAACTTGTGGATGTTACATTTTCTAACAAAATTCGATTGATACTGTCTGGACTTGTATTAATAAAGATAGTCATCTTATTTTTCTGTGGAATAAAAACAGCGAGAGGGTCAAACAGAAAGGAGGCCCAAAAACTACAAAGAATTATGGAAAAGCGTCCAGACTCAAATTCTGTGTGTGCTAGGAAAACAAAACGTCGATCCGGTGTTGGGGTCCACAATCTGTACCTATAGCCATGCAAACTTCTGAATATATCTGTATATCTACTTGTAACAAACTTCCACCATCTAGGCCAACCTTTCTCAACCCTTTTACCCTAGAGGAACCCTTAAAATTAATTTCAGGTCTCAGGGAACTTTTGCTAAAACGAATTCATGGGGCTTCAGTGGAACGCATGCCCCCCTACATTGGTGGTCAATAGGAAGAATTCTCCTTACATTGGTGGTCAGGGAGAAGAATGCTTCTTACATTGGTGGTCAGTGCTTACATTGGTGGTCAGGGGGAAGAATGCTTCTTACATTGGTGGTCAGTGCAAGTACAGTCTTTCACCGACCACCAATGTAAGAAGCATTCTTCTCCCTGACCACCAATGTAAGGAGAATTCTTCCTAATGACCACCAATGTAAGGGGGGCAGTCTTTCCACTGAAGCCCCATGAATTTGTTTTAGCAGAGGTTCCCTGAGACCTCAAATAAGAGGTTCCCTGAGACCTCATAAGGGGGGTCAGTAGTAAGGAGAATGTCCCCTGAAGCCCTGTACACACGACCGGGAATCCCGTCTGTTTGAAAACCGTCTGTTTTCCTGACGGGATTCCTGACAAGCTTGCCTTGAAAAGCCATGTATACACACGGCCACACAAAAGACCCGCCGTTCTTTTGAATGGCAAGAAAGCGTTGACGTCAAAGACTACGATGAGCCGGCTAAATTACGTTCTATGCTACCGCGCATGCGTCGAATTGTTATCAAGCATGCCCAGTTTATTTCCCCCTCAGGTAAGCATACAGACGACCAGTTTTCTCGGCAGGAGACACTCTGCCGGGAATCCCGACGGAAAAATAGAGAGCAGGTTCTCTATTTTTTTACGGCAGTTTTCCTGTCGGGAAAACTGCTAGGGAGAATACACATGGCCGGGTTTCCCGCCCAAAAGCTCACCTGGCAGTTTTCCTGCTGGTAAAACTGGTCGTGTGTACAGGGCTTCACAGTAGAGGTCAAAGTGCCATCCTTACAGACAGCGGTTGGCTTTGCCAAGTGTCTTTGAACCTGGAACTATTAAGGCACCATCAGATGGGGGGGTCAATCAGCCACACCTAAAGGAACCCCTAGCAACTTGTGGAGGAACTCTAAGGTTCCACAGAACTCTGGTTGAGAATGGTTGATCTAGGCATTCATGCAAGTATTAGAACTCCTTGTGCTGGTACAAGGTATGCCAATGTTTACCTGAAACTGCTGTATTTTATAAGAAGCTTTGTGAACTCTTGATTATTTTGGAATAGCTAAAGGTTTAGTGTAAAAGCTCTTATTATAGTATTACATACATAAGAATGAGAAGACTCTAAAGAGTAGTTTTTCTCCTTGCTAGGTTGCAATTCAGCTTTTATTCAGCCTGTTGTGATAATAGATTCCTCAATTTTGTATGGCTATAAAACTCTTTATACAGAGGGAGGTGAACAACTACATAATTACTTTGCCCCAGAGGATAGATGGCTACTTCTGTCTAGGTCAGTGGTTCTCAACCTGGGGGTCGAATGACGATTTGCCAGGGGTCACCAAATCCTTAGCTGTTCCTGAAGCCCGCACAGCTCTCCCAGCCTTCTCACGGCCGCCCAGCAGGGTTGTCCCTGAAGCCTGTGGCCGCCCACTCGGCCTCTTCGCAGCCGCCCATTCAGTTCACGGCATGGCTGGGGGGCAGAGACTAAATGTCAGCTGACTGGTGAGAAATGTGAAGTGGGAGGGGCTGAAGGAGACTATCTCCTGATTTCGGCATAGGTGTCACTGCTGAGCCACCACAAAGTCGGAGACACAGTGAAGCCAGAGACACAGTGAACAACATCACCTGTCATTATAGTTGCCATTAAAAGTCCCCACTACAGTTCTCAGATCAGCAGATGACCTTGATCAAGAGCACCTAAGTTGGCTGATCAGAACTCCTTACCAGTACTGCCACTCATCCCACCCCTCACCAGCACTGCCACTCATCACATCCCGCCCCTAATAAGGAGTAAGAGAAGGAATAAAAATAGAGAATACATGGAATGGAGAGGAAAAGAGGGGGAGGAACAAAGAAAAAGGGAGAGAAAGAATAAGAGAAAGAACAAGAAAGGTGGCTAGAGAGGCATGGGGGAAAAAACAAGAAATTAGGATGGAGAGAGATAAAAGGGAAAGAAAGGAGAACAAAGAGTAAGAGTGGTACATCCTAAAATGTACCATAAGGGGTTTTTATTCCTTTATGAGTGGAAGGGACTCGGGGAGCGCTATATGTCCGTGGATTTGGGGCACAGATTACTTGTTTTTCCTTGGGTGCTTAGAACCCAGGCTACGAAAATTATTTTGTTAGGGGTCCCCACAACTTTATCAAGGGGTCACGGCACTAGTAAGGTTGAGAACCACTGGTCTAGGTAGTCTCATGATACCATGGTTGAATATAAAGTGCTCCGTATTTATGTATTTATTTTATTTTTGTATATAGTACCTTAAATTTCAGCACTTCAGTCTACGCACTCTTATGTCACGTACACACGATCGAAATTCTTGACAATAAATGTTCGATGTGAGCTTTTGTTCGGATATTCCGACCGTGTGTAGGCTCCATCAGACATTTGCTGTCGGAATTTCCGACCACAAATGTTTGAGATCAGGATGTCAATTTTTTCGACAAGAAAATTTCTTGTCGGAAATTCCGACCATGTGTAGCAATTTCCGACGCACAAATGTGCTGCGCATGCTTGGAATAATTTTGACGCATTCTCTGAATCATTGTACTTAATTTTTATCGGCTCGTCGTAGTGTTGTACGTCTCCGCGTTCTTGACCATCGGAATTTCCGAGCAACATTTGTGCAGCCATGTGTGTGCAAGACAAGTTTGGGACAACATCCGTCGGAAAAAAAAATCCACGGTTTTGTTGTCGGAAATTCCGATCGTGTGTACGCAGCATTAGGCTAAGTTCACACTTGTTAATTTTCTGAAAAGCAATAAGTGGTGGAGCCCTTTTCAGAGTGCAGCTAAGCTATCAGTGTCCCTCCAGCTGAACTACAAGTCCCATTGTGCCTCTGCTTCTGTAAGTCAGGCTTGTAACTGTCAGCCTTGCGATGCTCATAAAGACGTGTAGTTCCGCAACAGCTAGAGGGCCACAGGTTGAGCACCCGTGCTTTAGATTATCTCATTTGTTATTTTGAAAAGTCAGTATTAAAAACAAGTATTATTAAAAAAAAATGTGTGAGTTTAGCCAATCTTTTTTGTGTTCATTTTTCATGGTCCCTGTAGCTTGGGGTGCATTAGAAAGTCCTTTGGGCTGATATCAGATGAACAATTTTTCCACAGCACCCCCCTTTAAAGGATTTCTCGTTAAATTCTTATTTATTTTTATAGAATCACCAACTGGCAAATTTTTCTGTGAGTTGTAGTTTAATTGCTCAATGATTTCAGTTTTTAGCAGTGTTTTATGTTGGCGACATTTTGCCAGTGACCATCGCCCTTCATTCACTCATAGGAGCCTAGATACAAATCACTAAAGGAGAACCATATTGTAGCAGAACACTCAAACCCAATGTTATAGCACTAGTTTAGCTTGTAGCAGCAAGAAATTGCTTCTTGGTGACAAATCACCACACTTCACAAACAGCTATAGTTATTGATCGCCCCCCTGACATCAGCCTTCTTTTTTTTTATACATTTCTGTTTGTTTTTATATTTAATTTGTATTTTTGCAAAGTCATTATGTTGATGTAAAAATGTAATGAAGTCTATTTTATTATTTATTTATTTATACGTGTGCTTTGCTTCTATTTTATCTGCACAGTTGTAAATGTTACTGCGCATAGCAGGGGTTCCCAATCGTGGGTGCAAGATGGAATTTCAGGGGGGTGCAACAAACTGTGGCTCGAGTCCCTCAGAGACCAACTACCAGTGTGCTTTGAGCAGTGGCAGTAAGCGGTTGTGTTGTATAGATAATATTCTCGTTGTTACAAGACATTTTTATGGTCCAGTTTATTGAGGCCTCGACTAGGAATGACGCTCTGCTGGACCTGGTCATTTCAAACCATGCAGAGCCTATTACCAATATTCATATAAAAGAGCACCTGGGTAGCAGTGACCATAACATGATTTCATTTAATGTTAGCTTTAAGCAACAAACACATACGGGAAAGATAAAAACACTTAACTTCAAGAGAGCAAATTCTCCAAGGATGAGTGCTGCTCTCCAGGACTTAGACTGGGAGGGAATATTGGCATCAATGGACACAGAACAGAAATGGGAATTCCTCAAAGTGACTGTATGTTAACTCACTGCAAAGTATATTCCCATGGGCAATAAGTTTAAAAGGCTAAAAAAAAAACTACCGGTATGTCGCTCACGGCCAAAGTTAAAATGGCTATAAATAATAAGAAAAGAGATTTTAAAAAATATAAAAAAGAAGGAACGCTATCATTGTTTAAATGTTACAAAGAATATAACAGAATATGTAAAAAGGAAATCAAGGACGCAAAAATTCAAAGAAATTCTAAATAGTAAAAAGGTCAGGTCTGAGCATGTAGGCCCTTTACAAAATAATCTAGAGTGGGTGACTGGGGACAAAGAGAAGGCAAATGTATTAAATACTTTCTTCAGCTCTGTGTATACAAAGGAGCATGGGGGGAGTTCAGGTCCATAATGGGGGTGGTAGTGACACAGCCCCAAATGCTCCACAATGGCTCAAAAGTGAAATGGTCCAGAAATATTTAGACAGAATAAAGCTGGATAAAGAACCTGGACCAGATGGCATCCACCCATTGATCTTAAAAGAATTGAGCTATGTAATTTCAAGGCCATTGTTTCTAATATTTAGGGACTCATTAATAGCTGGACTGGTACAACTGGATTGTCGTAGGGTCAATGTGGTGCCCATATTTAAAAAGGGATCAAAAGTCTTTACCGAGTAACTATAGACCTGTTAATTTAACTTCTATCGTCGGGAGGATACTGGAGAGTAGAACTGATACATCTACTCAGAGGTATGGAGGAGATCAGGGCTACATCACAGGAGAATACAGAAAAATTCAATAAAATGTGGCAACCGTGGATCATTTTTAAATACTCTGATTCCTATACCACCTATACTCGAACATAGACCTTCAAATATAGAGAAACGTGAATGAACAATATCTCTCCTTATTTTTATTTCCCTTCCTTCTATTCCCTTTCATTTCTATCATTATACCTTCTTCTATGGGCTTCTCCCTGAGGTCCACAAAGTTTTACTTTTGTTCCTTTCTTTTTGAGATTAAATAATCAATTTTTTCTACAAATATTCAGAGTATTTCTAAATAGACTATCGATGCAATGATCGGTTAATTATGAAGCCACTTCAATGGTTTTATTATTAAAATACTCTACTATTGAACTCAATTATACAATGTTATACTTTTATATGATACTTATGTACAAATGCTAGTATGATTGTACAAATGTTATTATTAAGCATTAATAAAAGCTTTATGGTTTAAAAAAAAGACCACATAGACAAGTTCTTGTTGGAAAAAAATATTTTAGGCAACAGACAGCATGGATTCATGAAAGACAGAAGTTGTCAAACAAATCTGATTTCTTTTTATGAAGAGGTAGGTAAAACCTTGGACAGAGGGGCGGCGGTGGACGTGGTATACTTGGATTTTGCAAAAGCGTTCGATACAGTTCCCCACACACGGCTCATGTGTAAGGTAAAGTCTACAGGATTGGAAATATCAGTTTGTAAATGGATAGAAAACTGGCTAAAAGACAGAATTCAGAGAGTAGTGGTAATGATTCTTACTCTGAATGGTCTCAGTGGTGTACCCCAAGGTTCGGTGCTGGGACCCTTACTTTTTAATATCCTTATAAATGATATTGGGTCTGGGATTAAAAGTAACATTTCAGTCTTTGCAGATGACACTAAGCTATGCAGTGGAATAACGTCCTTACAGGATGTCGCCAATTTACAAACCAACCCCAATGCACTGTCTAATTGGGCGACTAAGAGGCAAATGAGGTTTAATGTTGATAAATGTAAAGTTATGCACTTGGGGGCTAAGAATATGAATGCATCATACATACTAGGGGGAGTACAACTGGGGGGATCCATAGTGGAGAAGGATCTGGGGGTTTTGGTAGATCATAAGCTCAATATTAGCATGCAATGCCAAGCTGCAGTTTCCAAAGCGAGCAAAGTCCTTTCTTGTATAAGAGAGGTATGGACTCCAGAGAGAGAAATATAATTTTGCCCCTGTTTAAATCATTAGTAAGACCTCATCTGGAATATGCAGTTCAGTTTTGGGCACCAGTTCTCAAAAAGGATATCGGGGAACTGGAGAAAGTGCAGAGAAGGGCAACCAAACTGATAAGAGGCATGGAGGAGCTCAGCTATGAGGAAAGATTAGAGGAACTGAATCTATTCCCTCTTGAGAAGAGGAGATTAAGGGGGGATATGATCAACACGTACAAATATATAAGGGGTCCATATAGTGAACTTGGTGTTGAGTTATTCACTTTTAGGTCATCACAGAGGACAAGGGGGCACTCTTTATGTCTAAAGGAAAAAAGATTTCTCCAAATACAGAAAGGTTTCTTTACAGTAAGGCCTCTGTAGACGTCCTGTTAGGAACGAAACGCGTCGGACTATGCATTTTGCTTCCCATGTTGTCTTTTAATATATGAACTGTGATCACTTTTTATCTTTGTATGTTGGTGTTTTTCTGATTAAAAACCCAAATTTTTTTTGACCTACACCATTGGAGCCCCCTATTTTTTTCTTCTCTTTGCATGAAATCGGTGAGGAAAAGTTTTTTCAGTTTTCTCCAGTTGGTCTTTCTACAATACCCTTGTCGGGGTATTTTCCATTTAAGTTTGATCGTATCCCATCGTCCGGTTGAATACCGGGATCCAGAGTGCCAGACTTCTGGTGGGATCTCCAGCCTTGGAGGTATTGGAGACCCGAGAAGTACTGCATCCATCAGTTCCACCCAGGATTGAAGACATCCGATCGTCTAGCCGGTATACCTCTATATCCATCAGAGATCCGGAGACGTTCCTGTGGAGCAGCCGTTGGAGATACTCTCAAGCTCGATTGATCCGCTGTCGTATGACATTCGGGTCCAAAGTTTCTGGTAAGCACATATGAATGTCACCAGGGCCGGTACAAGGCAGGGGCGGGAGGGGCCACTGCCCTGGGCGGAGTGTGGGAGGGGGCACCAAAACACTGGAGCATCATGCTTTGTTTCAGCCTCTGTGTTGCTAATTGTGTCCAAAAGCAGAGCCGAGAATGTGCCCTTATCTGCTGCTGGCTTCCCCGGAAAGGCCAGAGACACTCTCCTAGGCACAGGTCCCTGACAAACTGGGCGGCTGAATCGGGCAGTGAGAGCTCCAGTACAGGTGGGCGGAGCAAGCAGACAACAGTACACTGAAGCCCTGATCACTGCTTTCTGCCCAGCAGCAGACATCGGAACTTTCCTCTCTCCTCCTACAGACTGAAGATAAGGCTGTGAGTGCCGACCTGTTCTGCTATCCACACTGTGCAATGCTGTGCTGTAAACCTGTGCTGACCCTTGCAGTGCAGGTTTACTAAAGTAAAAGTAACATTTTTATGAATTGATTAGAAATATACTGGGACTTTTCATGCTCTACATAGATGTATTGCACACACACACTGTATCTTAATGAAAATCATGCATTTTAATAAAATATAGTGTGTATGTGGAGTACATCTATGTAGCACCTGAAAAGTCCCAGTATATTTCTGACCTATGGAAAGATTTGACCACAAACAGCAGGTGTTGTAATGCAGCCCTAATCCAGCAAAGTAAAAAAGTCCACCCTTGCAGTGCTGGGGGAAAACTTGTCTTTGCTCCAGGTAGCTGCAGTGCTCTCCTCCCTCCACCCAAAGCCTAAGCATCATCATACCATGCAGGAACATTAACCCCGTATGGTATGATGAAGCTGGAGTGTGACCACAGCCACTCACAATTCACCCAGGAGCTTCACAGGACCAGTCACAGCACTGGGAGAGCCTACTGGAGCAAGGAATAAGGTAAAGCTGGGTAAGCACCGATCAAAATTCATTCTGTTTAGTAGGGACCAGCTAAATTTTGATCTGTGTGGCCTTGCCTGTTAGAATCCACCCCATCAGATCAGCTCCTGTAGAATGGGACCGCTGGAAAACCTTGTTCGACCAGCGGCTTGCAGCCAATCAGCTGCAGCATTGATCAATGTATTCTGACAGAGAGTCCCCACTGTCAGAATACGTCTCGGTATGAATCTACCTCTCTTGTGTGGATGGATGAATTGTTCGTTTCAGGTCTGATTTCGGTCTGAATTTTTGGCTGAATTCGGACCTGAAACGGAACAGAAGACACACAGGACTCCAGTGCAATTCGCTCTGCAGCCGTCCCGGAGCTGTGTGAACGGGCTCCATAGAGAGGTGGTCACAATCTCCTGACATGCGAATTGGATGCAAGGAAAACCCACATACAATTTGCACTAGTGTGAACCCAGCCTAATGCCGTGTACACACGACCGTTTTTAATGTCATTGAAAAAAAAGGCATTTTTCTCGACGTGATTCTTCTCAAGCGTCCTTGCCTACACACTATCGTGGAAAAAAATGTTCGAGAAAAACGCAGTGACGTACAACACGTACGACGACACTATAAAGGGGAAGTTCCATTCGGATGGCGCCACCCTTCAGTTAGTAAAGTTTGTTGAGAGACGATTCGCGTTTTTCAGCCTCGTGCTTTTCAGTCCGTTACAGCGTGACGAATGTGCTATCTCCATTACGAATGCTAGTTTTACCAGACTGAGCGCTCCCGTCTCATACTTGATTCTGAGCATGCGCATTTTTTTTTCACGTCGTTAAAGCCTACACACGGCCATTTTTCATGACGAGAAAAATGACGATGTAAAAAACAACGTGAAAAATTAGAGCATGTTCCAATTTTTTCATGGCCGTTTTTCACGTCGTGAAAAATGCTCTGACGCCCGCACACGATCATTTTTAATGACCATTTTAAAAAATTTAATTTTTCTCATCATTAAAAACGGTCATGTGTATGCGACATTAGTGGTTTTTTTTTTAATTCAGCCCAATGGCTGAATGAAAAGAAAAATTATGCATTTATGCCAGTTTAGGTGGTTTTATCTTAATTCTCTGCTCCTAGAGTAAAAGGCCCATACACACAATGAGAATATTAGACAATTTTGTTTTCCATGCTGGTCTCATATGGAAAACAAATAGATTACTAAAGTTACAAAAATTCTCATTAGACAGAATACAACTTCAGAAATGATGTATTGTAATGTATTCTTTCATTTCCAAGCATGCACACATTTTCCGTGCAAATACCATATTAATTACATGAAAATCGTTCGTTCCACTTTCTTACAAGAATTTTTTTGTGCTTATTTTGTGATATTTTCACATGAACTGTCATAATCAGCTCTTGAAAGCTGTGTACTTGATCAGATTATGAGACAATTGAGCCAAATGCACTTGTTTTCATCCAATGTTCTCATCATGTGGTGGGGGGGGGGCGCAGTTTGGCATGTTCGCCCTGGGCGCTGGATGACCTTGTCCCGGCACTGAATGTCACCATCCATGTGAAGAATTGTGCCAGAAGTTTTACATCCATTCCTTGTTATTTACCCACTGTTTTGGACACTCTTAATTTTTAGTTTTTGTTTATTATTGTGGATATTTTATATATATTGGGTAGGGCGTTCAGCCTGCCCCTTCTCACTTTTTTGTGTGTTTCCATTTATGGTCACATTTGAGTTACAGTCCAGTTTTTACTGGCCTATATGTAGCGCTGTACTATTACCTTCCACTTTGTTTGAATTTGTCACATTCCAACACAGCTGCTTCACCTCCCTCTATAGAGTTGTTATTATTTATGTGTTTTTTAGGTAGCGCATTTATTTCTTTTTATCACTGTTTCTTTACAGTAAGAGCTGTGAAAATGTATAAGGCCTCATGCCCATGGACGTTTTTACAGCCGCGTTTTTGAGCGTTTTTTACAGCTTAAAAACGCCTGTCCATGTTAGTCCATAGCTTCATGCCCACCTAGATGTTTTTGAGCTGCAAATAGCATAGGCGTTTTTAAGCTGTAAAAAAAACCCAGGACCAGTGCGTTCCTCAGCGTCAGAATTAGGCAGAAAAAAACGCGAGCGTCAAAAAATGCGCAAAAACGCGCACTAACGCGCAGTCGCGTTTTTAGCTCCGACGTGTTTTTTTTTTTTTTTCAAAAAAAAAATAAATAAAAAATATTTACAATAACATGGACAGGCGTTTTTAAGCTGTAAAAAACGCAGCTGTAAAAACGTCAGTGGGCATGAGGCCTAATAGACTCCCTCCAGAGGTAGTTCTGGCAAGCT
The DNA here is from genome assembly GCA_029206835.1 of Rana muscosa. Lineage (NCBI taxonomy): Eukaryota > Metazoa > Chordata > Amphibia > Anura > Ranidae > Rana > Rana muscosa. Next base: position 44,302,964 of record CM055126.1, read on the forward strand.
CAGTCGATTGTTTTAAAAAAGGCCTGGATACTTTCCTAAATGTACACAATATAACTGAGTACTAACATTAATAGGTAAAGTTGATCCAGGCAAAATCCGAAATCCGATTGCCTCTCGGGGGATCAGGAAGAAATTTTTTCCCCTGGTGTAGCAAATTGGAGCATGCTATGCTGGGGTTTTTTGCCTTCCTCTGGATCAACTGTAGGTATAGGTTTGTGTATATGGGATTGTATTTATTTATTTTTTGGTTGAACTTGTGTCTTTTTTTTTAACCTAACTATGTAACTATGTTTATTTAATCAAAAGATGAAAACAACAGAATTAACATATAAGTAAGTGTAGCGCTACTCCCATTAGGAGCTGTTGAGTATTCTGGGTACCCTGTTCACTACTGAGCCGTGAGCAGAGATTTGCCCCTGCTGACACCACCGAAATACCTTATCCAGGTGACTACCTAGCTGTCACACAAAGGATAAACACGTACACACACTGATGAGGTGAATGTTTAACTTGTATTAAAGTCACAGAAATCTTTAAAATGGCAAAACACCAACAGGAAAAAAGGAAATATAACACAACACAGTACCATTTTAAGCCACTTCCACCCATCCTGCAGGACTGAGAATTAAAAAATGAACTCCCCAAGTTTTTCCCCATGTGAGCAAAAGAGATGAGAAAGAAAGAACAAACATTGGACTAGCTCACTTGTGGACTATCAGTGAAAAGAGTCAGGGTTTAACTCTCAGGAAATAAGGCAAGTCAATTCTTAGCAGATACCCCAAGTACATAAGGAACTCTTCTGCTGGCTAGTTGTAGTAGTAGTCTCCTGCCATTTAAAAGAAAGACTTTGGAGGAGTTTTGGTGTACAGCCTTGGAAATACTTTCAAGACTTGTATCACGTACCTGGTAGCAAAGCCTAAAATGATGAGGAAGGCCTCTCTTACACCTCTGACTAGGGGCCCCTGATAGTGTGAACAGAAGGAGCAGGAGTGCAGAGTGGCACGATCGCCTGTGTCAGGGAATTGACCGTGGAAGTTTTTGCAATCTTGCCAGTAGAAGAAATGGGTGCCATAGGAGCATCATGTGACAGATGGATCCCCCTGCTGGCCTATAAAAGACTGCCACTGTCTGACCCAAGTTGCTGGATTGTAGCCAGCTTCCTGTACTAATGAACCTCTGTGTTATTTCTTGGATCTCCTGTTCTTGACCCGGCTCATTCCAGACCTGTTGACCTCCTCTCCTGGCTCATCCCCTGGCTTGCTCCTTGACCTTCCTTCTGCTGATTATCCCTGCATGACCCCGGCTTGCTATATAGACTTTGCCTCTGCCTGATTAACCGCCCATGACCCTGGCTTGCTATATGGACTTTGCTCTTGCTCGATTATCAGTTTATGACCTCAGCTTACTTCATGGACTTGCTCTTGCTTCTTTACATCCTATGTTTGACCCTCAGCCGGGTGTCCACTGGCCATCCTGTATTTGACCCTCAGCCAGGTACCCACTGCTGTCCTCTGTTTATTCTAAGCATGGCGGGAAGTTCCTGACTGCCTGTGCACCACCACGCCCTGGCAGTCCTCACAAGGTAATGCTCTTCTGGACCCATCCAGATCCTGCCGCCAACCCGTGCTTCTTCAGGCTGTATAACTTCTGTTGCACTTTCAGAGGTATACCGCAACAAACCGCAAGGGGAGCCCCTCTCTGCATATTGGCTTTGGATCAGGTACGTGACAGCCTGTAAGGCTTGCTAGTAGCTGATTGGGTATTCACGCCAGGCAGGGTAGTCGGGGAAGGGGAGTCGTCAGTAGTCTTCAGTGAAGCAGGCGGGCTGGTAGACACCTGGTGGATGGCAGACTGAAGAAGGCTTGTACTGGCAACAGCTGGCAGGTAAGGCATGCACTGGAAGCAGACTGTAGAACACCAGGCACAGCATGATGTGTCAGGAAGCAATGTCAGGTAAGCCAAGTCATACACTGGCAAGATGTTAAAGGTACAGAGGAGCAGGCAGCAGCATGGTCTGGGTGCGAGCCGTGTCAGAAGCCAATCAGTGGAAGAGAAGCTAATGGAGCGGACAGAAGCAGAGGTCAAGGACAAGCTAGGGTCAGTGCAGATGAAGTTTAGAGAGTGATCAGGCAAGCTGGGTCAGCAACTGGAATCAGGATACAGAATCACAGGGTCACAGGATACACAGGAGGCTGAAAGACAAGCAGCACTGATCCAGAGCACTGACACAGTTCATATAGCCCATTTGATGCCAACATCTGTCACCTGGGCATGTGAGAACGCTAATGCGCATGTGCATGCGCACGCACCTCTGCGCGTGCCCATAGGTATTCACGCATGCGCATTAGTATTAGCCAAATTCCTACATGTATGAGAGGGAGCATGAATTAGCTTGTGAAGGGGCACAGAAGTATGCCTAGAGGAACCATGATGTCTACTGGCATGCCCTTTCTGACAAGTTGGTGGGGAAACACTCATTCCATTTGCAACAACATAGTTGTGTGAATCTGGATTTAGTTCTTTTTTTGTTAATCAAGACAAAATCTAGGAATCGCTGAATCCAGGGGCAGACCCACATGTTTTGACAAAATCATGAATGAGAAGCAAGAGCAAAGAAGTCATTGAATTTTATGTTCACAATTGTGATTGATTTTCACATTTTTTATTTTTTTTTCAGAATAAATTAGAATCGAATTGCTCAATTTATACTGTATATGCATTTTATGCACCAACGTAAAAGATTTTTACAGTATCTCACAAAGCGTATCTTTATAAGCGATCAAATTCCCTCTGTTCTCAGCTGCATAAGAGCTGGGGGGTGGAGAAGCAGCAGTAGCAGCACATTGAGCTTCCCAGTGAATGGCTGTGCAGGGTAGGCGTGTCAGGACAAGTGTGATCATTGTAGGAGATTACACTGAGTTCCCAACACAACTAGAGAACTAACTATGTTGATCTTTCCTGCTAAGTGTGGTCAGTTTTTAACAGGAAAGCAGCGGGATTAGCAGAACCAGAAGGGATTTCATATAAAGGAAGCAATACAAAAAGAACAGGATATTTTCTCATACAAGTACATAGCTCCCAACTGTCCCTGATTTTGAAGGACTGCCCCTGTCCCTCTGTCCCTCTTTCCTCCTCATTTGTCCCTCATTTTGTCCCTCATTTTGGTCTGATCTATAGAGTTGTATATAAAATGCACTTTTTATCTTTCAAAAATTGTTTCCCAGTGCTAAACCTTTCATCCAAATTCTAAATTGCTGCATTTGTAAATTTTAAAAGCCAATATAAAGGAATAGTAGTGGTAAAAAAAAGTCCTTGTGGATTTAATTAACCTTTTTTTTGGTTAATTCTCCGTTAACCACTTAAGGACCGAGCCTCTTTTTCAGATATGTTGTTTACCAGTTAAAAAAAAAAATTTGCTAGAAAATTACTTAGAACCCCCAAACATTATACATCTTTTTTCTGTCTCCCTAGAGAATAAAATGGCGGTCATTGCAATACTTTATGTCACACCGTATTTGCGCAGCGGTCTTACAAGCGCACTTTTTTGGGAAAAAAATACACTTTTTTGAATTAAAAAATAAGACAACAGTAAAGTTAGCCTAATTTTTTTTTTATATTGTGAAAGATAATGTTACACCGAGTAAATTGATACCCAACATGTCACGCTTCAAAATTGCGCCCGCTTGTGGAATGGCGACAAACTTTTCCCCTAAAAATCTCCGTAGGCGATGTTTACCCACTTCAATTTTGAGCTTTCAGCGCTGTCGCAATTTGAATGACAATTGCGCGGTCATGCTACACTGTACCCAAACACATTTTTTATCATTTTGTTCCCACAAATAGAGCTTTTATTCGGTGGTATTTGATCGCCTCTGCGATTTTTATTTTTTGCACAACAAATAAAAAAAGAGCGAAAATTTTGAAAAAAACAAAGTTTTTCTTTGTTTCTGTTAATTTTTTTTCTAAATAAGTACCTTTTCTACTTCAATGACGGGCACTGATAAGGCGGCACTGATGGGCACTGATAAGGCGACACTGATGGGCACCGATGAGGTGGCACCAATGAGGTGGCACTGATGAGGTGGCACTGATGGGCACTGATGATGGGCACTGATAGGCGGCACTGATGGTCACTGATATGTGGCACTGGTATGCGGCACTGATTGGCACTCATAGGCGGCACTGATTGGCACTCATAGGCGGCACTGATTGGCACTCATAGGCAGCACTGATTGGCACTTATAGGCGGCACTGATAGGTGGCACGGACAGGCACTGATAGGTGGGCACTTATGGGCACAGATGGGCACGGATGGGCACTGATAGGTGGCGCTGATGGACACTAGTAGGTGGCACTGATGGACACTGATGCCCAGCAATGCCAGCCACCACACATTGTGGTGGTGCCATCATAGTGCCAGTCAGTGCCCATTTGTGGGCACTGATTGGCATATTTTTTTTTTTTTTACTACATGTGGATGGCCATGGGGGCCATCCACATGCTTGGGGCTTCCCTGTGGTCCTGGGGGGCTTCTCTGGTGGTCCAGTGTGGGTATCCGAGTGGGGACTGCGCTGATAAACAATCAGCGCGAACCCCCTGTGTCAGGAGAGCCGCCGATCGGCTCTCCTCTACTCGCGTCTGTCAGACGCGAGTGAGGAAAAGCTGATCAACGGCTCTTCCTGTTTACATTGTGATCAGCCGTGATTGGACACGGCTGATCACGTGGTAAAAAGCCTCCGCCGGAGGCTTTTTACCGAGATCAGTGTAGCGGTGGGTCAGACTGACCCACCGCTCCACCGATCGCCGTGATGCGCGCCCCCCCGGGCGCGCGGCGGCTGTTATCCCGCAGGACGTCATATGACGTCCAGTGTGGATAACTGAACCACTTCCCGGACGTCAATATGTTATTGACTGGGCGGGAAGTGGTTAAAAAATTCTACAGGTTGCATGTTTTGAGTTACAGTGAAGGTCTAGGGCTAGAATTATTCGTCGTGCTCTACCGTTGGTGGCGAAACCTCACATGTGTGGTTTAAGCACCGTTTTCATATGCGGGCGCTGATCACGTATGTTTTCGCTTCTGCACGCGAGCTCGGCAGGACGGGGCGCGTTAAATTTTTTATTTATTTTTTCTAATTTATTTTGCCTTTTATTTGTAATTTTTCCCTGTTCTTTTAAAAAAAAAAAAATGTGTCACTTTTATTCCTATTACAAGGAATGTAAACATCCCTTGTAATAGAAAAAAGCATGACAGGTCCTCTTAAATATGAGATCTGGTGTCAAAAAGACCTCAGATCTCATATTTACACTAAAATGCAATGAAAATAAAAAATGGCCCTTAAAGAGCTATGGGCGGAAGTGATGTTTTGATGTCGCTTCCGCCCTGCTATGGTATGGAGACGGGTGGGGGCCATCTTCCCCTCACTTGCCTCCATACTTGTCTCCATACCCAGCATGAGAGAGGACCCGATCGCCTCCGCTGCTACAACGGCTCTGGTAAGCGGCGGAGGGCACGGGAGAGCGGCGGGAGGGGGCCCTCTCCTGCCGCCGATAACGGTGATCTTGCGGCGAATCCGCCGCAGAGACCACCATTATCGGAAACCGGACCACCGCCTGAAGACGAGGATATCTGGGTTATGGCAGCTAGCTGCTGCCATAACAGAGATATCCCTCTTCAAAGTGCCAACGTATAAAGTCGTGCGGCGGTCCGGAAGTGGTTAAGGGTGTGTGTCAGGGGGGTGTGTCCTTTGCCTACATACGTTTGCAAGTAGGTGTCCCTCATTATCATCTCAAAATGTTGGGAGGTATGCTAGTACATGGTAAAGCAGACACATATCAGGAATATGAAGTATTGGGATAACAAAAGCTTTAAGTAGTTATTCTTAGGAAGTCACTGAGGGAGAGTGGGAGAACATCAATCTTCATATTATTAATTAGCAGCTTTATCTTCTGGATGTATAGCTATATAACAAAATATAATGATATCTGACAATGTATGTGTAGGGCACCCCCTAAAGAGTTGCTGGTGAATTTGGCTTGTACTTCCTCAGAAGTGTAAAATCTACACACTGTAACTACTCATCAGCATTGAGGTCACAAACAGTTGGAAGCTTATATGAGATTATAATTATAATACAAACTTTTGAAAAACTGTTAGAACAGGAGGCCCGCGGGCAACATGTGGCCTATGGAGCCCTCTGATGTGGCCTGCGACCTCAAACCAGGTAGGTGCACTCAGGGCCCCTTACACAGCTTCAGGCATGGGGCCCCCTGGAGCAGAGGAGAACCGGGGGGGGGGGTGCTGCCGCCGTTAATTGAGAAGCGGGGGGGGGGGGAATTGAGAAGCGGGGGGCTTTGGGTGCTGGGGACCTCTGGGCCCCTTACAAAAAAATAAAGAAAAAATGGAAAAATAAAAAAATTATTAAAAAAACAGGGGAGTCGCCTGACAAAAAAATATAAAAATAAAAAAAAATTAAAACAATTTTTTTTTTTTATTTAAAAAAGGGGGGTTTCCATCCAGGGCCCTGGGGATCTCCGGGCCTCTGGGGACCTCTGGGCCCCTTACAAAAAATAAATAAAAAATAAAAAAATATATATATTTTTTATATAAAAAATAAATAAAAAAGGGGGGTTGCCATCCGGGGCCCTGGGGACCTCCGGGCCTCTGGGGACCTCTGGGCCCCTTAGAAAAAATAAATAAATAAAAAACAAATAAATAAATAAAAATTAAAAAAAGATATCTTTTTTATATAAAAAAGGGGGGTTGCCACCCGGGCCCTGGGGACCTCCGGGCCCCTGGGGACCTCTGGGCCCCTTACAAAAAAAAAAAAAAACGGGGGTTGCCATCCGGGCCCCTTACAGGTGTACTGCCTGTACCCCCCTGATGGCAGCCCTGGGTGCACTGTCCTGTAGTGCGGGTAAATCACAGCGCATCAGTGTAAAAGCAGCCTTATAGGGGGCTCAGGACAGTAACGGCACCTTTACATTTTCTGTTTGAAGGGTGGTAAAACCCCATAGTTCATTGTGGCTTAGTTACCAAATCACTTAAGTGGCCCTCACTCTTCAAAAGTTTGTGCACCCCTAGGTTAGAAACTCTGTCAAATTTATCTTGCTATCTGTGCCTACTCTTGGTAAATTCCTTCTTACATGTTTTTCTACGTGAAGGATGTCTTATGGAGAAAATTGTTGTACATCCAAAAAAAAAAAAAATGTAGTAAAGAGAGGAAAGGCCACAACCTTCGATTGAATTGTTGTCCATGAGCAAAGCAGAAAAACCCCTATAACAATGACGGGACACACTCTTCCTGGCTCCATCCAAAACTAGAAAATGGTTTTGAAAAAAAAAGACAAATTACAAGGAGATATTAATGCATATATAATACATTGTATCCAGCTCTGTGTACAGCTCAGGTGGGCAGAGGCTGCAAAGAAAGAGATGGAAATCAACAGCCATTTCCTGTGGGCATGAGACCTATAGATGTCTGGTGGTTGTGGTTTGCACTGTACATCTCAACAGAGAGAAAAAAAAAAAATCAAAACGAAACTCTTTAAGCAACTTTTGCGATGTTATAAAACTCAGCATGTTACCCACAACTTTGTCATCCTTTGTGTGTATTTTAACCCATTGAAAATCTTAATTTTATTAAAATTTGCCAATATGAGCAGGTGTATTCCTGAAAGCAATGGACTCGGCTGTGGGCATGCTGAGTCTGCCGTCTGCTTCCTTCCTATGCGGGATGATGCAGATGCCCCTGTTATATTGATTAGGTTCTAGACTAGAGTTAGTCAGGTATGTTCCTCGGGGAAATGGGCTTGCTTTTTTTTTTTTTAAGTTAAGTTGTGCAGTCTAAAATAAATTGGGCATGTTACCTTCATGAATAGGTTGTATGATGATCGGTTGAAAAACCACTAGAACAGCCTTTCTGCCTGTTTCTGCCTCTCGGATAAGTTTCCAGTAACACCAGTGATCTTTGTAGCTATCTGTAAGAAGGGGGGTCTTTTCACTAAACAGTAATTTAAAGAGAATTCTTCTTGTTGACCACCAACGTAAGGATCTTTCTTCTCATTGACCACCAAAGTAAAGAGCATTCTTCCAACGAACCACCAATGTATGTAGCATTCTTCTCACTGACCACCAATGTAAGGAGTATTCTTCTCACTGACCACCAATGTAAGGAGCATTCTTCTCACTGACCACCAATGTAAGAAGTATTCTTCTCACTAACCACCAATGTAAGGAACATTCTTCCCACTGATCACCAATGTGAGGAGTATTCTTCTTACTGACCACCAATGTAAGGAGTATTCTTCTCACTAACCACCAATGTAAGGAGCATTCTTCTCACTGACCACCAATGTAAGGAACATTCTTCTCACTGACCACCAATGTAAGGGACATTCTTCCCACTGATCACCAGGGATGAGCCGAACACCCCCCTGTTCGGTTCGCACCAGAACCTGCGAACAGACAAAATGTTTGTGTGAACTTTAGAACCCTATTAAATACAATGGACTCGAACGTTCGAAATCTAAAGTGCTAATTATAAAGGCTAATATGCAAGTTATTGTCCTAAAAAGTGTTTGGGGACCCGGGTCCTGCCCCAGGGGACATGTATCAATGCAAAAAAAAGTTTTAAAAACGGCCGTTTTTTCGGGAGCAGTGATTTTAATAATGCTTAAAATTAAAAAATAAAAGTGAAATATTCCTTTAAATTTCGTACCTGGGGGTTGTGTATGATATGCATGTAAAGTGGCGCATGTTTCCCGTGCTTAGAACTGTCCCTGCAAAAAATGTCATTTTTGAAAGAAAAAAAGTCATTTAAAACTCACTCGCGGCTATTAATGAATTATCGGCTCCCGGCAATACATACAAAAGTCATTGATAAAAAAAAAAAAAAAAAAGCGTGGGGGTTCCCCAGAATTCAATTACCAGGCCCTTCAGGTCTGGAATGGATATTAAGGGGAACCCCGCCGCAAATTTAAAAAAAAATTGACGTGGGGTTCCCCCAAATATCCATTCCAGGCCCTTCAGATCTGGCATGGATTTTAAGGGGAACTCCACCCCAAATTTAAAAAAAATGGCGTGGAGTCCCCCTAAAAATCCATACCAGACCCTTATCCGAGCACGCAACCTGGCCGGCTGCAGGGGAAGAGGGGGGGACGAGAGAGCGGCCCCCCCTCCCTCCTGAACCGTACCAGGCCACATGCCCTCAACATGGGGAGGATGTCCCCATGTTGATGGGGACAAGGGCCTCATCCCCACAACCCTTGCCCGGTGGTTGTGGGGGTCTGCGGGCGGGGGGCTTATCGGAATCTGGAAGACCCCTTTAACAAAGGGGACCCCCAGATCCCGGCCCCCCCTATGTGAATTGGTAAGGGGTACATTGTACCCCTACCATTTCACGAAGAAAGCGTAAAAAAATGTTTAAAAAAACACACAAACACCTTGAAAAAGTCCTTTATTAAATAAAAAAAAAAAAAAAAAAAAAACATTCCAGCGGTGAAATCCAGTGTCCCGCGGCGATCCCGATGTCCAGCGCTGTCCTTCATTGGTTGTGCCTGAGCGGACCTGATGAGGAACTCCCTATCAGTGTTTTAAATGTATAGACCCCGCCCCTTCTAAAGTTCCCCATCAGGTCCGCTCAGCGGACCAGATGCGGAACATGAGAAGGGGCGGGTCTATACATGTATTACCAAAGTGAGCGAAGTTCCCCATCAGGTCCGCCCCCTCGGTATGTCGGACCCGCCTACGTCATTGGTCTGAGCGGGGAACTTTCTTCACTGTGTAATTTAAATTTACACAGTGAAGGAAGTTTCCCCACTCAGGCCAATGACGTAGGCGGGGTCTGACATACCGAGGGGACGGACCTGATGGGGAACTCCCTTCACTGTGTAATACATGTATAGAGTCTATACATATTACACAGTGAAGGGAGTTCCCCATCAGGTCCGCCCCATCGGTGTGTCAGACCCCGCCTACGTCATTGGCCTGAGCGGGGAAACTTCCTTCACTGTGTAAATTTAAATTACACAGTGAAGGAAGTTCCCCGCTCAGGCCAATGACGTAGGCGGGTCCGACATACCGAGGGGGCGGACCTGATGGGGAACTTCTCTCACTTTGGTAATACATGTATAGACCCGCCCCTTCTCATGTTCCGCATCTGGTCCGCTCAGGCACAACCAATGAAGGACAGCGCTGGACATGGGGATTGCCACGGGACACTGGATTTCACCGCTGGAATGTTTTTTTTTTTTTAATAAAGGACTTTTTCAAGGGTTGTGGGGATGAGGCCCTTGTCCCCATCAACATGGGGACATCCTCCCCATGTTGAGGGCATGTGGCCTGGTACGGTTCAGGAGGGAGGGGGGGCGCTCTCTCATCCCCCCCTCTTCCCCTGCGGCCGGCCAGGTTGCGAGCTCGGATAAGGGTCTGGTATGGATTTTTAGGGGGACTCCACACCATTTTTTTTAAATTTGGGGTGGAGTTCCCCTTAAAATCCATGCCAGATCTGAAGGGCCTGGAATGGATATTTGGGTGAACCCCACGTCGTTTTTTTTTTAAATTTGCGGCGGGGTTCCCCTTAATATCCATTCCAGACCTGAAGGGCCTGGTAATTGAATTCTGGGGAACCCCCACGCTTTTTTTTTTTTTTTATCAATGACTTTTGTATGTATTGCCGGGAGCCGACAATTCATTAATAGCCGCGAGTGAGTTTTAAATGACTTTTTTTCTCTCAAAAATTACATTTTTTGCAGGGACAGTTCTAAGCACGGGAAACATGACTCGAACTCGAAGCTCATCCCTACTGATCACCAATATAAGAAAAAAAAATGACATTTGTATTGCCAGCAATACAATACCATTGCCGGCAATACAAAAAATGTTTAAAAAAATGGCGTTGGAGTCCCCCCAATCCATACCAGACCCTTATCCGAGCATGCAGCCCAGTAGGTCAGGAAAGGGGTGGGACAGGCGAGCACCCCCTCTCCTGAACCTCACCAGGCCACACGCCCTCAACATGGGGGGGTGCTTTGGGGCTCTGCCCCCCCACCCCAAAGCGCCTTGTCCCCATGCTGATGGAGACAAGGGCCTCTTCCCGACAACCTGGACTGTGGATGTGGGGGTCTACGGGCAGGGGGCTTATTGGAATCTGGAAGCCCCCTTTGACAATTCCTTTGTTATAAATAAATAATAAAAACATGTAGATCCATCGCCAATCACAACGCCCGCCGCACTGCCGGACCCCCCCCCCCCCCAATTTTTTATTTTTAAAAACGCTCCGCCCATGAAGAAGGCTAACCCCTGAATGCCTGCTCTGCCTTTTGACAGTTCTTAAACAGGTAAGGGGCAGAGCCACCTGGTGAAGTCACCTGGTGGAACGGCCCCCTTGTGACTTCACTGACTGAACCGAATGGACAAACAGGCGATGTTCGATGTTTTGCTTGGCTCAAACTGTTCGCCCAACTCTACGAAGCAACAAAGTGCTAATGTTTCAATGCACTGGCAACCAGACATGTAAGTATGTTGTGTCTTCTTTTACCGACACGGTAATGTATAGTGAGCCTTCACTGCAAGGATTAAATGCTTGTTTTCGTCTAGGGGGAACTTACTTGCCTTGTTAGCCCAGCAGCTGGGGATCTTTATCTCTCTACAAGACTTTGGTTTGTGTGATTTCTTACAATGCAGGACTGCTGGTTCTGCATTTTCTGTGATGATGTCAGAGTGCCTGAAACTGAGGGAGCAGTGAAGAGAGTTGGCTTTGACAAAGCTGTCATGTAATTGGAAAAAAGCCTGTGGGTGTAAGGATTAAGGTTTTTTTTTTTGTTTTGTTTTTAAGGTTTGAGTTCAGCTTTAAAGTTATATTAAAGGATATTAAAGCCCAGTGTGTAATAGGTGATAGCAGCTTTCAGCCTAACTCCATCCAGGCCACATCCCCGACATGTTTCGTCCCACCCACGGAGCTTAGTCCATGACCCTCGCTATGTTTTCCTTTTTTCTCCTTTTTCTAGAGATTATATGGAGTCAGGGTGTACTCCTAGCCTGACCTGGACCCTCAGTAGAATACATTAGATGGGGGACATACATGCCGGAGCGGAGACCCAAAGTTGTCTTAGGTTCATTCAAATTATAAAATATGTTATACTTTCCTCCTCTGTGCAACAATATTCCTTACCTCCTTTTTTCAGTCCCACATCAGTTCTGTCCACTTCTTTATCCTCCAGGTGCCTCCTCAGCAAGCAGGGTGCTAAGGGGGCACCCGTGCATGCACATTCCTAAACCAGGCTGTGTTCATTTATGGACAGACACAGCACCAGGTCCCTCCACCCTGGAGTTTGTCTGACAGCAGGAGCCTATTGTGTCCAGCTCTGTGTACAGCTAAAATGAGCAGAGGTTGCAAAGTAAGAGAAACCAACAGCCATTTCCTGTAGACATGAGCAACTCTGATGCACAGACAGGGCTTTTTTTCTCAGAGAATAGGTGCAGGAACCCGTCCTCCCCAGTCAACTTCCCAACTTCCCACCACCTCCCACCCTCACTTCTGCACCCCTATCTACAGATCACCCCAATCCATAGCTCTCAACCTCTGCAACCTCCAATCTTTCACCTCTGCACCCCCAGCTCCCTCCACAGCTCTCACCTCTGCAGAACACCCACAACTTTTCTACAGCTGTCTCTCTACACTGCCAACCCCTCTGCAGCCCTCTCACCTCTTCACAGTTGCATCAGTATAGTGTAGCTGGCTCCAGTTTATTAGTGTAGCACCCTCTAGTTAGGTAGGTGATAGAGTGAGGATTTTTCTGAGGAGTAGGAAAAATTTGTTTTCATTCTGAGCTGAGAGTGGCTCAGGCCAGGGCTGGGTGACTTACAGGTAGCATCACTGACACCTCCCTCTTCCTTCTAGAACCTGCTGGAAGGAGAGGAGGGGAGGAGAGGTGGAGCTGCCTGTGGTATCTTGAGTAGCATTGACCAATCCCCAACTTTGATTGGCAGGGGGCAGGCATCCTTAAATACCCAGGGTCGGCCCAGCTGAGGAGGAGTTGTTGGGTGGAAGAGCTGGAGTGAGAGAGTGTGGAGGCTGTCGGGGCCTGTCGGATTTCCCCATTCTGGGGGGGGGTTGACCCTGGGCCGGGGCTCAGGTGCATCCAGGAGGAGTGAAGAGATCCTGGAAGGAGTCGCACATGAGAGAGCAAGGAAAGGACAGTGGGAGAGAACACTGCTAAGAGTCTCCAGGGAGGACAACTGGTCGCAGCCGGGAGGGCTGGTGAGTGGAGCACAGTCGGGAGGACTGGGGAGGCACGTCTGAGAGAACTGGGAGATTGCAGTTTGAGATGGGTGTAGAACCAGAAGAGAGGACTGTGGGAAGGGCAGCGGAGAGAGGCCAGTCTAGCTAGTCTGGAGGAGTAACGGTGTGCAGCAAGTGAAGTGCTGGAGGAGTGAAGGATAAGAGGTCTTAAGCAAGAGTTTGTGCTGGAGAGAAAACTAGAGTGTATTGGAGTGTATATATTAGTCCCAAGCAGTTTTGCAGTGAAAATTCCTGGGCATCCCATAATTCCCTATTTCCCATCCAAGTTCAATCCCCTCAATAAAAAACAAAAACAAAGCTTATGGACTGTTCTGTGTCTCTGAGTGACTGAAAGATGGATGCCTGGCTGGGCGGGGTGACAGGCAGGGGCGGGCTGGGCCAGGGGGCAGTGATGCGTTTTCCTCCTGGGCTGCTCTGATCTGCTTTGCAAAGGCTGCCTTGTTGCCAGCTCAGAACCGCACATGCACAGTTTTTGAGCTGGCCGAGTGCGGCAGCTATATCCAGCACTGTGAGCAGCGATGTCTTCTCTGTCTCACAGCCGACAGTCTGTGTTACAGAGCCCAGCCCCTCCCTCCTCCACACAATTGGCTGGCAGAGGCTGCTCTCTCTCTTTCTCCGCCCACACTCCGGCCAGCCTGTGTGCTGTCTGTGAAGAAGATGTGTGGGCGGGAAAGTTCAATCTGAGCAGTCGGCTCGAATGCAGTGAGTCTCCTGGGACCATCCAAGTCGGTGAGCTTCTCCTCCCTCCCCCTCTCTGCAGCTAAAGAGTTTTTTTTTTTCTAGCAGCCTGTGACACTACCTTGCCCTCCTAGGTGTTATGATGTGGGCTCACACTGGTATCCTGCAGTTTGTCTTCCTGCATGTTGCCCTGGTCTCATAGTGGTTGCACATTTTTACTGCATGTTCTGAAAGTGCACAAAACATCCTGCATGCTGCATCTTTGGTACAATTCCAGAAAATGCAGCAAAAATGTGCAACCTGAGAGACTATGACTGCAAGCAGTGTCAAGCGGTCTCTCTCTCTGTGCAGGTAGTGTCAAGTGGCCTCTCTCTCTCTGTGCAAGCAATGTCAAGCAGTCTATCTCTCTCTTTGCAGGCAGTGTCAAGCGGTCTCTCTCTCTCTGTGCAGGTAGTGTCAAGTGGCCTCTCTCTCTCTGTGCAGGCAGTGTCAAGCAGTCTCTCTCTCTTTCTCTCATGGCAGGCAGTGTCAAATGGTCTCTCTTGTTCGGGGGCAATATGGAGCAGTCTCCCCCTCTCTCTCTCTCTCTCTCTGTGTGGGGAATGTGGTTTAGATGGATGGTGAGCCGATTCGGTGGTTCAATGGGCCACGTGACTGGACTTGCCCCCCAGGCCTAAGGCTGCCAGCCCTCCCCTGGTGACAGGCTAACCACTACATTCAGCAACCCCTATGGGGGCATGGCTACATTAGGTAGGTCTCTTTTTTTCTCAGCCTACTGAGCAGTCTCTTCTGTGAAGCATCACCTGTCAGATCAGTGTAGCACAGAGCCAAGGAGGACTTTCAGAGTGCTTCACTCAGCTTGATGATGACAGAAGCTGCCACTGGAAGCCCATATTTAAAAAAATTCCAACAGTTGTGGCATCTGGACATGGGGCACCTATCAACAGGTGTGGGGAACGTGCCCTGAGTGCCGGCACTAGCACACAAAAAGCCGGTGGTGGGAAGTGAGTAATATAGAACACTTCCTCTACTGGCTTCTGTGTTAAGTGACATCCTGGAGAGGAGGGGGATGCCGGAGGTGGCAGAATGCTGTTACTCCACATTTTGGCTTAAAAAAAAAAGCAATACATTGTGGTCCACTATACATCTCATCTCTATAAACACTACAGCTCCAAAGTTTTCACATCACAGGCGGTCCCTGAGTTAAAAACACCTGGCTTACAAACGACTTATACATACAAACGGAGGGAGACAACAGGAAGTGAGAGGAAATCTACATGTAGCATCCTCTAGTGTGCTAGAAAAGTAGTACATATTTTTTTTAAGAACAGGTAAATTTCCAGGCTTGGCTGCGAGCCAAGCCTGGGTTTTTTTGATCTGGGTTGGGAGTGACCTAGAATAGAGCTGGGTAACTCACAGGTGGTGTCACTGGAACCTCCCACTTCTTTCCAGAATCTTCTAGTGCTTTCTGGAAAGAGAGGTGGAGAGGGGAGGTGGAGCCACTTGGGGTATTCTGAGGAGCCCTGACCAATCCCCAATCTCGATTGGCAGGGGGCAGGCCTCCTTTAATACCCAGGGTCAGCCCAGCTGGGGAGGAGTTGATCAGGTGGAAGATGGAGATGGAGTGTTAGGCAGTCGAAGCCTTGGAGGGAGCACCCCAGTTTGGGGGGGGGGGTAGTGACCTTTGGCCTGGGCTCGGGCGCGGACAGACCCTCTTACAACCCACAGAGGTGTCCTGACCAGCAGGCACAGGAGAAGCAAGAGAGGACAGCGGGGGAACACTGCCAGGCAAGTCTCCAGGAGTGCCACCGCAGCAGCCAAGAGGTCTGGTGAGTGTTCACACAGTCAGGAGAACTGGGAGGCACGCCTGAGAGGACTGAGATGCAGCAGTCTGGGATGGGAGCAGAGCCAGTCTGGAGGATTGTGGTGGCATGGGCAGTGGAGAGGCAGCTGCAGCCAGGAGGGCTGTCAGTGCTTTAAGAAGTGGTACTGGGAGCAGTAGCCACAGGGACAGCTAGCACTGGATCTTTCTATTTTTGCTACACTATAGGGGCTTGCGGTCCCTGCCTGCAAAGGTTATTTGCTTTAGGCCTGGCCGAGCCAGTGTCAGGCCTAAAGTGCTAGCTAGTCCAGGAAATGCAAGCAAGTAAGTGATAGTCTGCAAGTTCGCACCAGAACTCCCAAACATAGAAAAAGTTTGGACCCGAACCTCGAACCCCATTAAAGTCTAAGGGATCTGAACTTGAAAAATCAAACGTCCCCATTTTGAAGGCTTATATGCAAGTTATTGGTCATAAAAAGTGTATGGGGACCCAGGTACTGCCCTAGGGGTGATGTGTCAATACAAACAAAACTTTTAAAAAAGATCGTTTTTAAAGAAGCAGTAATTTTAATGATGCTTGAAGTGAAACAATAAAAATGAAAAATGTATTTAAATATAGTGCCTGGGGGGTCCCCTTAGTCTGCCTGTAAAGTGGTGCATCTGTACCATGTATAGCACTACCCCCGTAGGAGCAGCTGGTTTAATTTTGGGTCTGCCGTTACCTCACTGTTCACCATATCCGCCATAGGGGTCCCATTGTAGAGTTGTTCACAGATGTCCGCACCAAACACTTAGTCTCTTTTTCCCAATGCTTTTATTAACAACGTCAGATAGAGGGATGGAGGGTTAGGGGAGATTCAGGTACAGGTTTTGCGGATAACGGGTACTTCTTTGATCCAGAGGACAAACAGCTTCCACAACTGGATCCAGCAACCACCGGATAGGCCTCTCTCAGTGACCTAGCAGCCGGTGCGGTGCTCGGTCATAGTCTCTGCCACAGACTGGATGAATATACACCCTGTTCCAAATTATTATGCAAATTCAATTTCAGTGTCACAAAGATTAAATATGTTGTTTTTCAGTTTAACTCATGGATGGCATTGTGTCTCAGGGCTCTTTTGATCACTGAAAACAATCTTGGACACCTGTGATAATTAGATTGCCAGGTGAGCCCAATTAAAGGAAAAACTACTAAAGGAGGGTGTTCCACATTATTAAGCAGAGCACCATTTTCAAGCAATATGGGGATCTCTCTGCTGCCGAAAAGAGTGAAATAGTTCAATGCCTTGGACGAGGTATGAAAACACTAGATATTTCACGAAAACCTAAGCGTGATCATCGCACTATTAAGAGATTTGTGCCTGATTCAGAGCACAGACAATTCCGTGCAGATAAAGGCACATTGAGGAAGATTTCTGCCAGATCCATGCATCGAATCAAGAGAGCAGCTGCTAAAGCACCATTACATAGCAGCAAACAGATATTTGAAGCTGCTGGTGCCTCTGGAGTCCCACGAACATCAAGGTGTAGAGTCCTCCAGAGTCTTGCAACTGTGCATAAACCTTCCATTCAGCCACCACTAACCAATGCTCACAAGCAGAAACGGCCGCATTGGGCAGAAAAATACATGAAGACTAATTTTCAAACAGTCCTGTTCACTGATGAGTGCCATGCAACCCTGGATGGTCCAGATGGATGGAGTAGTGGATGGCCACCCTGTTCCAACAAGGCTGCAATGTCAGCAAGGTGGTGGTGGAGTCATGTTTTGGGCCGGAATCATGGGAAGATAGCTGGTCGGCCCCTTTAGGGTCCTCGAAGTTCCTGACTGACCACTCCCTTCCCTGGTACAGAAGGAAGAACTATGCTTTCCGTAATAAAATCATCTTCATGCATGACAATGCACCATCTCATGCTGCAAAGAATACCTCTGCATCAATGGCTGCTATGGGGATAAAAGGAGAGAAAGTCATTTTGTGGCCTCCATCCTCCCCTGACCTCAATCCTATTTAGAACCTTTGGAGCACCCTTAAGCAAAAGATCTATGAGGGTGGGAGGCAGTTTACATCCAAACAGCAGCTCTGGGAGGCTATTCTGACATCTTACAAACAAATTCAAGCAGAAACTGTCCAAAAACTCACAAGTTCAATGGATGCAAGACTTGTGAAGCTGCTATCAAATAAGGGGTCCTATGTTAAAATGTAACGTGACCTGTTAAAATGTTTTAAAGTTAAAATGTTGTTCAAAGCTTGATTGAAATAGCTTTTGATTTCAGTAAATATGCTGCAAACACAACAAATGACAATTTTATGTTCTTTACAACCTATAAAGTGTTTTGAAACTGTGCGTAATAATTTGGAACAGCGCACTGTACGTTTTTTATTTTGAAAAAAAAGACTGTTATCATTAGGAGGTTTGTTCAATAAAATTTGAATTGTACTGTTAATAGTTGATAACATGAGAATTATGCTGACTGTTGTTTACATTAATTATTTGGGTAAACGAGAAAAATATCATTGGCATAATAATTTTGGAACAGGGTGTACTAGAGTCGTTGTACAATCCCCTGCCACAGGATTGTATAACCAAGAACTTTTGCAAAGTCAAAGAACAGTTACACAGTACCAGTTTCTTTCAGCCATCCGGCAATACTGTGTTGTTTGGCTTCTCCAACTGCTCGGCTTCTCCCCGCAGGCAAGACAGCACAGGACCACCCCTGGACCAGTAGACCCAATAAACTCCTGGGCCTACTTTCAGTAACGATGCCTCGGGCCAGCAGGCCCTGAGGCAGAAGAACTGCTACGACATACCTTAGGCCAGGAGGGCCATCAGGTCAGAGAGAGCCTGAAAACTGTGTCTGTCCCTTAAGTACCCTCTTCCAGAATGCACAGCGAGGGAACCACTCCCACTGGGCTGTTTCTGGGTAAAGAGGTACTCAATACATCCAGCCCGTTGTATTTCCAACACTGACCGGTGGTGACAGCGACACCCACGGCCAAGTGGAAAACACACAACACAAGCTGAACTGGAACAGAAACCAGCAATTTAACATAATCACTCTGAGCTAAACTACAGCTCAGATAAACCCAAAAACTCAATAGGAGCAGGGCGCTACATATATATATATATATATATATATATATATATATATATACGTGATCCTGCGCACAGCGGCGCTCTGTAGCAGTGAAGCTACAATAGGACGGTCATAAAGTGTTTAATGGTTGAAAAAGTTGAAATAAAAAAATTGCTGAAAAATAGGGACAGATTAGGGGAAGTATTAGGACCGAGTAAGATTAAATAAGGGTTTACAAGGGGAAAAACTTAATTTAAAAAAAATTATGGTCGTGGATAGCCCTGGGTGTCCTTAAGACTGCTGGTTTTGTATTTTCTGTGATGACATCATAATGCCTGCGACCAATAGAACAGCGAAGAGAAGCTGCTTTGTAGGACTTGTTGTGGATTTGGGAGGAAGCCTGCAGGAACGAGATATAAGGTTAGTATACCTGCTTTTTCTCATCCACCTAGAGTAGACAAAAACAAGTATGTAACTCTTGTAGCTTGAGGGTCAATTTGTTTCCTCCCCAGAGTTTAGCTTTTAAGAGAAAACATCACTACAATGTTTCACTTACTTATTTCCTGTGCTTTATTTTTAGTTATGGTATTACTTTTATCTGATCTTTATTGTGGCTTCTATTAGCATAAGCCCTCAATGCTTCCTGGAAAACCAAAATCTTCTTAGAGTACTTTCTACACTTGCTCAAACATAATCACAAAACTGAAATGATGGTGCAGTCCACAGCTCTAATTGTCCTCATCTGTAAGTATCAGGCTTTATAACTGTTAATATTTAATTATCTACCTATTTTCCTATATGTTTAAATTTCTACCCTAAGGCCCGGTTCACATAGGGGCGACTCCTCAGGCGACTCGGTCGCCTGAGGAGTCGCATCCCGATCTGTGCTATGGAACCGTTCTAATAGGAGTGACCTGAGTCGCTCCGACTTAGAAAAAGGTTCCTGTACTACTTTTGTGGGCGACGCAGGGCGACTTGCATTGACTTCTATACAGAAGTCATTATGCAAATTGCCTCGGCGGGCTTCTCAAGTCGTCTTGAGATCGCGCCGCCGAGGTCGCCCCCGAAGTCGTGCCGACCCTGTGAGAACTGGGCCTAAATGTTGTTACCTATTCTAGCTACTTAATCAATCAACAAATAACTAGTAACTTTTTTTCTAAACAGAGCTGCAAGATGTATAAGGGTTTACTTTAAGTGGTTGATTGTTCTCAGTTTGTTGGTAACATAAAACACTTGTTTCTTGATCTGTCCACCTACTGCTGCCTTTACGATGGGGGGTCCACTATTAGAGTTGCCACCTGTCCAGGATTCACCCGGACAGTCCGGGTTTTGAATCATGTGTCCGGGTTTTAGGAGGACTGAAAACCGGACACATTATTCAGACCGAGCTCTAGCTCCCCAAGTAACCAAGATAGTCACGCACAAATCTGTTGCCATCTGGGAGCTGCGGGCGACTGTCTGGGGGCCAGTTTAGCATCGCTGGGGGGCAGGATGTCAGCAAGAACAATTTGGCCACACTCACTGATCGCTGTGGTATGCTATGCGCACTGCATTGCTACTCTCCTTGGGGCATCAAGTGTTCGGATTTGGCTTGAAGAAAAGGTGTCAACCTTAATCTCTTTGCATGTCTATTTCAATATATCATGGAGAATTAGGACCACCCCTGTTGTAGCATGAGGAACAGCAGCAGGCCTGTCCATTAGGGGCAGACGGGTGCTGCCCCCCCCCCCCCCATCCATGCGTGCAGAATCCTGATCTACAAGCAGGGCACCGGACGCATGGATTCCAATGGCAGGGGTGTGTTTTTTGAAGCATGTGATTAATGCCAGAGGCTCTAATCAGCTTCAAAAAAGGGTGAGCTTGGGGGGGTAGAGTACTGCGCCCTGATCCCACCCAGTTGTGTGACAATAGCGAATGAATATTCGCTGTCGCCACACTGATCCTCCTCCTGGTCAAACAGGAACCGGGTCTTGAGACCCGTCACCCAATTGGCAGAAAGGACAGGTGATCCTATAGGAGTCACACGGCGGAAGCCGCCATGATGCAGAAGAGGAAGAGGGGACACAGGAGCCGCTGCCCGCCGCTCCGTAGGAGCCCACACTGATGAGGAGTGAGATATCAATGTGAAAAAAAGGGCCAAAAATTTTAATGGGGAAATGTCACTGTTGGAGGCTCCAAGAACTGAAAAAACCCTGGGGTGAGCTTACCAGACTCTTTAAAAATCGTATGTTGGTTGCTTTGAGGCAACCAGCAAAGACAACAAGCAACCAATCATATTCAATAGCTCACTTGCTATCTGTCTTTTTGCAGTGCAGGTTTGCATTTGATTGGCTGCTGTGAGGCAAAAAAATATATATATATATAATTCTAGTAAAACGCACTATGATGAAAGTGAGCAGAAGAAAGTGAATCTTGTTGGATAACTTCAGTTCGTTCTTACTACCTGATAATAATGTGACTGATTCAAGCATTGCAGAGGACAATTAGACTGTACAGGCTCAACATGGCTCCTTCTAAATCCACATCAGTTTGTCATCAGTAGCATTATCACACCAGTCATCATTCCCCACCGCGTAACACAGTTTATTACCTGGTGATACTGGCAGTCATGTCTGGTACACACGAGAAGATAATCGGACAAATGATCGTCCCTTTTTTTTTTTGCATCCTAGTCTCCATATCGAAAATGAAGAGGTTACTCAACTTATGAAAGTTCTCGTACGACAGAAGTAAAATTAGGAAGTGATGTAATGTGTTGCATTGTATTTTTGGACGACAGCTATACTGATTAAATGAAAATCGTAGGATCTGTTATCATATGAGAATGATTTTTGTTTTTGTCCCCACTTGACAACCGCCTAACTGTAAATATACGTCATTACTTTGAAGTTAAATACCCCTCCCGCAGCTTCCCGTTTGTTCCTGGGTTTACCGGAGCCATTGGTAGACATGGAAGCGATCCGGTATGGCAGATGGCTGGGCAGGAAGTCATCTTACCTTCACTTGGCTCTATGCCCTTGTTTTAAAGGTAATCGGGAGATCTGGGGTCTTTTTGAGCCCAGATATCTCAATAAAGAGGACCTGTCATGCTTATTTTTATTACAAGGGATGTTTACATTAAATAAATAATTAATCATTTTATACATTACATAAAAAATAAAAAAAATAAAAAGTTAAATAAATAAGAAACAAAATTAAAGTAATAAAGCGCCCCATCCCTCCATGCTCACGCACAGAAGCGAACGCATACCTAAGTCGCGTGCCCGCATATGTAAACAATGTTCAAACCACACGTGAGGTATTGCCGCGATCATGTACCGTACTGATCTCATCATCCTGGAGTCTGTCTGGGATGACATGAAGAGACCAAAGGATTTCAGTTTGTTCTCCAAGATATTTGGAACAACCTACCTGCTGAGTTCCTTTAAAAGCCTTGTGCAAGTTTACCTAGAAGAATTGATGCTGGTTTGAAGCCAAAAGGTGGTCACACCAAATATTAATTTGAACTTTTGCACAGTACTGTACAGTGCTGTGAAAAAGTATTTGCCCCTTCCTAATTTTTAATTTTTTTTGCATATTTGTCATACTTAAATAATTCAGATCATCAAAAAAAATTAATATTACACAAAGATAACCCAAGTAAATACAAAATGCAGTGTTGATGATTTTACTTATTACTTATTACTCAGTTGCCTACCTTCTGTGTCCTACACACGTCCATAAAACCCCCCCCCTCTGTACACAAGGCGTCTCCCGTATGCCCAGCAGTTTCTTATCTCCCCTGCTCCCTCCAGTGCACAGCCCTGTGAGACCTGGTGTCTGTAGAAAGATGAGTCCCAATTCTACGACTAGGAGCCAATCACAGTGAGCATTCAGTGTAACATTTGTTTTCAATCTCTTTTTATTTTAATTTGTTTAGTACATACATACAAAAATTTCACATTTAAACATAGTTAAAACTATATACATTACATTACATTTACTATTGCTTATCCTCCTATATGTCATATATGTCAACTGAATTCCTTGATGTACATTATAGGGACTATTTATCCAATTATCTTCCTCATGCTTTTCCTATATTCCCCTAACTTTCCTCAGGAGTTCTGTATTCTACTCATCCATCCTCACACAAAAAAAAATAAAAAATATCCCGCTATCTCCCCCCCTCCCCTTAGGGTTATATTTTGTTCTCCTTTATAAATATTCTATTATTCTCCTTGAGGACCGAAATTCTTCCCATTGTTGCCATATATCTGGCATTTGATTATTTATATATCCTTCTTCTCGTATTTGTTTTTCCATATATTGAATTTCGTTCATTTCACTTATCCACTCAGCTATAGTCGGGCTAATTGTATTTCTCCATTAATGCGCTATTACTTTTCTGGCTGCTGTTGTCATGTGGTGAAGAATATCTGTTTGAATAGCTTTTATTGACCCTGACATTATAGATAATATTGCAATATTTATATTTATTTATTTATTTATCTCCTTTCCGGACACTTTTTGATATATATATCAAATATCTTATTCCAAAATTCTCTCACCACATGACATCCATACCAAATATGCTCCATTGTCCCCGTTTTGTTCTGACATCTCCAACAAGTCTCTGAGTTTTCCCTGTTTATTTTATTTAATGCTACCGGGCTCCAGTACCATCTCATCAGGATTTTATAATTTCTTTCCTGATGTTTAATCGCTATCAATGTTTTATGTATTGTTATAAATGCTTTCTCCCATTCCGTCTCTGATATCGGGCTTTCTATTTCCTTTTCCCCTTTTTTCATTCCTACTAGTTTGTTAAGAGTTCCAGCAGGGAGTAATTGATTATATATCTTCGACAGTTTATTATTCGTTTTTTGCTCTTCTAGTAATATTTTTTCAAACTTAGTTATTTGACGAGTTATTAAAGATAATTGTATTTTTGATTCAATTAAGGTACTTAATTGATGGTATTGCAACCATTTATTTTTATGTTCAGGCCCAATTTCCTGCAGCTTTGGAAGTTTACCATCCACTAGGATCTGAACCATCCTTACATTCTCCAAATTATTCCATTTTAAATATTTAGTGACTCCTAGAGCAGGCGAAAAATCTGGATTGAAAAACAGGGGAGTCATGGGTCCAATCATAGTGGAGAGTTTCCCTTTTCTTATTACTATATCCTATATTTTTAATGTAGCTGGTACAAAGATCGTTAGATTTTTTTTTCTCAGGTCGTAGATAAGGTTTTATCCATGGAAGGGATTTAAGTGGTATTCCTATAATATCCTCCTCTAATTGAACCCATTGTTTATTTTCCATATTTTGGTGCCAATCTATTACTCTAATCAATAATGCTGCTTGTGAATATCTGGAAAAATCAGGTAGTGCCAGGCCTCCATCTTTTTTTGTTCTAATTAAAATGTCTCTCTTTATTCGGGGAGTTGTTTGAGCCCAGATAAATCCTTCTATTGCTTTACGTAATTGCATCTTTATTTGTTTGGGCGGGATTAAAGGTATTGCTTGAAATATATATAATATTTTAGGTAATATATCCATTTTAACTATATTAATTCCACCTATCCATGAATAGTTCAATTTATCATATTTTTGGAGTAATTTTTATAACCTTTTGAATTATGACAGTATAATTCAGATCCTGCAAACTATTTAGTTACTTGTGATATATATTCCCAATACTTAATTGCTTCTTTTTGCCATTTAAACGGAAAATGTTTTTGAAGTAATAACCGTACCTTATCTGTCAATGATACATATAACATCTCTGACTTATTGTAATTAACCTTGAAGTTACTTATTTTCCCAAATAGTTTAAATCCTTGTATTACGTTTGGAATTGTTATGATCGGGTTTGTGATATAGATTAATAGGTCATCTGCATATACTGCCATTTTATATTCTTTACCTTTGATATTAATCCCTTGAATATTTTTATTTTCCCTTATTGCTGTAATAAGATGTTCCATTACCATTATATACAGAGGCGTAGTTTGAACCTTGTGGGCCCCGATGCAAAAGTTGACCTAGCCCCCCCCCCCCCACTACCACCTGCCGCCTCCACCAAGTGCCAAGATACTTCAAGTGGCTAAACAGTTATTTCAGATTTTTATTTACATATTGAGAGGGTAATTAACAAGAATTGGAGAGGTATGTCAAAATGTGGACAGTTTCTCCAAAATCTTTTGAATATCATAGAGCAGGGGTAGACAACCTTTGAGAGGTGCAGATCTACCTGCACATGAAGGATCAAAGATCACCGGGGCTCAGTGCCTTTTTTTAAGAAATTATCCAGCCAGGCCTAACTAAACAGTAAGGAAAACTTAAAAAAATTTCACTGTAGAAATATAAATGTGTCAGTCAGTAGAGCAGTGGATGGTGTCAGTCAGTAGAGCAGTGGATTCTGTCAGTCAGTAGAGCAGTGGAAGGTGTCAGTAAAGCAGTGGAAGGTGTCAGTCAGTAGAGCAGTGGATGGTGTCAGTCAGTAGAGCAGTGGATGGTGTCAGTCAGTAGAGCAGTGGATTCTGTCAGTCAGTAGAACAGTGGAAGGTGTCAGTAGAGCAGTGGATAGTGGCAGTTAGTAGAGCAGTGGAAAGTGTCAGTAGAGCAGTGGAAAGTGTCAGTAGAGCAGTGGAAAGTGGCAGTAGAGCAGTGGAAGGTGGCAGTGGAAAGTGTCAGTAGAGCAATGGAAGGTGGCAGTGGAAGGTGGGAGTCACTAGAGCAGTAAAGGTGGCAGTAGAGCAGTGGAAGGTGGCAGTAGAGCAGTGGATGGTGTCAGTCAGTAGAGCAGTGGAAAGTGTCAGTAGAAGGTGTCAGTCAGTAGAGCAGTGGAGGGTGTCAGTCAGTAGAGCAGTTGAAGGTGTCAGTCAGTAGAGCAGTGGAAGGTGTCAGTCAGTAGAGCAGTGGAAAGTGTCAGTAGAGCAGTGGAAAGTGTCAGTAGAGCAGTGGAAGGTGGCAGTAGAGCAGTGGAAGGTGGCAGTCAGTAGAACAGTGGATGGTGTCAGTCACTAGAGCAGTGAAAGGTGGCAGTAGAGCAGTGGAAGGTGGCAGTAGAGCAGTGGAAGGTGGCAGTAGGGCAGTGGACGGTGTCAGGAGAGCACTGGAAGGTGGCAGTAGAGCAGTGAAAGGTGGCAGTAGAGCAGTGGAAGGTGGCAGTAGGGCAGTGGACGGTGTCAGGAGAGCAGTGGTAGGTGGCAGTAGAGCAGTGGAAGATGGCAGTAGAGCAGTGGAAGGTGGCAGTAGAAGGTGGCAGTAGAGCAGTGGAAGGTGGCAGTAGAGCAGTGGAAGGTGTCAGTGAATAGAGGAGTGGATAGTGGCAGTAGGACAGTGGATGGTGTCAGTCAGTAGAGCAGTGGATGGTGGCAGTAGGGCAGTGGATAAAGAGAATATGATTACTTATGTGCTAACCAATACCAACTAATATGACAAAAAACAGCCAAGGGCAGTTGCCAACACTATAATGTGTCCCCACACTTACTAAAAAGAAAAAGTGTGGCACTATCCCTCAAAAAAACTTATTGGGTACTAAATCAAAACCCCAGCGCTGCAAGAGGTTCATATGAATGTACAAATAATCAAATAATGTAAGGAACATCAATAACAGAGATCATTAATACTCTACTGGATATTACAACTAAAAACACCAGTGCTGCACATAATGAAAAATGTGCAAACAAAGCAAAATAAATAGATAAAAAGGAAAAATACCATATATACAGATCAAATTCATCAATGAAGTTCAATTGAATGTGCAAATAACAAATAAATAATATATAAAAATCAATAGTACCCTACTGGATATTGCAACCAAAAGCACCAGTGCTGCAAATATAAAAAATTGTGCAAACAAAACAAGATAATTCCACATGCATATAAAGTTTTTTTTAATGCGGTAGCGATATCCAAATAAGATGACCCTGATGGGTATTGCAACCAAATGCACCAGTGCTGTACAAAATCAGAATATGCGCAAATATGGCGAATAGGTAAACCAAATAAGTTTCATAGGATAATAAACTTCATCAATAAAGTGTCCTTTTTTGTGTTTCACGTCCCACATCAATGTGTCCAAGTAAATAAATAAATCAAAAAGATCCCAGTGGTGATAGACATATATGAAGAAATTATGGTGTGATCACTCCGTGTGTGCTAACAGCTCATCACCTCACATCAAGACCTTTGTTTTTTTTACAGCACTGGTGCTTTTGGTTGCAATATCCAGTAGGGTACTATTGATTTTTATGTCATACAGGTGATACTCGAAAATTTAGAATATCGTGAAAAAGTTAATTTATTTCACTAATGCAACTTAAAAGGTGAAACTAATATTTGAGATAGACTCATTACATGCCGTGATTTGTCATAATTGTGATGATTATGGCTTACAGCTCATGAAAACCCTAAATCCACAATCTCAGAAAATTAAAATATTACATGCAATCAATAAAACAAGGATTTACATAGAACAATATCGGACCTCTGAAAAGTATAAGCATGCATATTATGGAAGACCAGGATGCTTCAATAGCGGCCTTCAGCTCTTCTGCATTGTTCGGTCTCATGTCTCTCATCTTTCTCTTGGCAATGCCCCATAGATTCTCTATCATAGATTCTCTATGGGGTTCAGGTCAGGCGAGTTTGCTGGCCAATCAAGCACAGTAATCGCACGGTCATTGAACCAGGTTTTGGTGCTTTTGGCAGTGTGGGCAGGTGCCAAGTCCTGCTGGAAAATGAAGTCAGCATCCCCATAGAGCTCGTCTGCGGAAGGAAGCATGAAGTGCTCAAAAATCTCCTGGTAGACGGCTGCGGTGACCCCGGACTTAATGAAGCACAGTGGACCAACACCAGCAGATGACACGGCTCCCCAAATCAACACAGACTGTGGAAACTTCACACTGGACTTCAAGCATCTTGCAGTGTGTGCCTCTCCATTCTTCCTCCATACTCCGGCTCCTTGGTTTCCAAATGAGATGCAAAATTTGCTCTCATCAGAAAAGAGGACTTTGGACCACTGAGCAACAGACCAGGTGTGTTTTTCTTTAGCCCAGGTAAGACGCTTCTGACGTTGTTTGTTGTTCAGGAGCGGCTTGACAAGAGGAATGCAACATTTGAAGCCCATGTCCGGGATCCGTCTGTGTGTGGCGGCTCTTGATGCACTGACTCCAGCCTCAGTCCACTCCTTGTGAAAGTCCCCAACACTTTTGAATGGCCTTTTCCTGACAATCCTCTCCAGGCTGCGGTCATCCCTGCTGCTTGTGCACCTTTTTCTTTCACACTTTTCCCTTCCACATAACTTTCTATTAATGTGCTTTGATACAGCACTTTGGGAACATCCAACTTCTTTTGCAATTACCTTTTGAGGCTTTCCCTCCTTATGGAGAGTGTCAATGATGGTTTTCTGCACAACTGTCAGGTCAGCAGTCTTTCCCATGATTGTGATTCCTACTGAACCAGACTGAGAGACCATTTAAAGGCTCAGGAACCCTTTGCAGGTGTTATGGCTTAATTAGCTGATTAGAGTGGGACACTTTGAGGCCTAGAAAATTGCACCTGAACTAGAAATGACTGATATATGCAAAAAAAAAAAAAAAAAAACTTTATTTCTTTTGTAAATAATTTTAACATGCTTTGTACCTAAAATGTAATTTTAATGTTGTTGTGTGGTACTTGTGTTCAAAATTTTATTGACCAAACTTGAAAAAATATTTTTCTACTCTTTTTCCACCATAAAATACAAATAAGTTAAAAAAATTCTCAGATGACTTCAGGGTCACAAGAATGCCCCGTTTGTCTCCCAAAAAACGATATATGTATCAATTCTTTATCATAAGTAATTACAAGGTTATAGACTCATGAATTGATACATAGCAGAAATGTGAAAACATCGTCTGGTTCATAGTGGGTAAACGGATGTGAGAGCCAAAGTGGTTAAGGGGAAAAAGCTGTCCAAACTTGCCTGCCTGCCCCGATGTGAAAAAGTAATTGCCCCCTAATAACTGGTTGTGCCACCCTTAGTGCCAACAACTGCAATAAAGCGTTTGCGATAACTGGCAGATAGGGATGAGCTCGGTGTTCGAGTCGAACATAGGTTCGACTCGCACATCGGCTGTTCGCGCGTTCGGCGAACAACGAACGATTTGGGCCGTTCGCGCCAAATTCGAGTGATGCGAACGGCCCACAATACACTGTGCCATCGCAGTGTAATCCCGGCGCTGTGATTGGCCAAGCATGCACTGTGACCCTGCATGCTTGGCCAATCACAGTGCCGGCAGCGAGGAGAGCAATGATTGGCCACAGGCAGGATGCCTGTGGCCAATTATAGCTAAGGGGGTTTAGTACACGCCCCACACTATAAAAGGCCGCCAGCGCGGCGGCCTTGTGTAGTGTGTTCCGGAGCAGGGAAAGTGA
This sequence comes from Rana muscosa, assembly GCA_029206835.1. Lineage (NCBI taxonomy): Eukaryota > Metazoa > Chordata > Amphibia > Anura > Ranidae > Rana > Rana muscosa. The sequence goes on from CM055126.1 coordinate 44,332,251, forward strand.
AGGATAGGCAGGGACAGTGTCAAATCTTGCCAAATCTATTCTTTGCTAAACCTTGTGTGTAGGGACAGAGAAGGATAGGCAGGGAGAGTGTCAGTGTCATATTCTTTGCTAAACCTTGTGTGTAGGGAGAGAGAAGGATAGGCAGGGAGAGTGTCAGTGTCATATACTTTGATAAACCTTGTGTGCAGGGAGAGAGAAGGATAGGCAGGGGACAGTGTCAGTGTCATATTCTTTGCTAAACCTTGTGTGCAGGGAGAGAGAAGGATAGGCAGGGAGAGTGTCAGTGTCATATACTTTGATAAACCTTGTGTGCAGGGAGAGAGAAGGATAGGCAGGGGACAGTGTCAGTGTCATATTCTTTGCTAAACCTTGTGTGCAGGGAGAGAGAAGGATAGGCAGGGAGAGTGTCAGTGTCATATACTTTGATAAACCTTGTGTGCAGGGAGAGAGAAGGATAGGCAGGGGACAGTCTCAGTGTCATTGTTGCTAAGCCTCCTGCACATTATACACCTGAAGTTAGCCCGTATTGCTGCTTTTTCCTGGTGTGTTACACCAACAGGATTTTGCGGCACTTACAGCGGGCGGAGTGTACCTCCTGACCATATTACACCTTAACTTAGCCTGTATTGATGCTTTTTCTTGGTGTGTTACACCAACAGGATTTTGCGGCACTTACAGCGGGCGGAGTGTACCTCCTGACCATATTACACCTTAACTTAGCCTGTATTGCTGCTTTTTCCTGGTGTGTTACACCAACAGGATTTTGCGGCACTTACAGAGAGCGGGGTGTGCCTCCTGACCATATTACACCTTAACTTAGCCTGTATTGCTGCTTTTTCCTGGTGTGTTACACCAACAGGATTTTGCGGCACTTACAGCGGGCGGAGTGTGCCTCCTGACCATATTACACCTTAACTTAGCCTGTATTGCTGCTTTTTCCTGGTGTGTTACACCAACAGGATTTTGCGGCATTTACAGCGGGCGGAGTGTGCCTCCTGACCATATTACACCTTAACTTAGCCTGTATTGCTGCTTTTTCCTGGTGTGTTACACCAACAGGATTTTGCGGCACTTACAGCGGGCGGAGTGTGCCTCCTGACCATATTACACCTTAACTTTGCCTGTATTGCTGCTTTTTCCTGGTGTGTTACACCAAAAGGATTTTGCGGCACTTACAGCGGGCGGAGTGTGCCTCCTGACCATATTACACCTTAACTTAGCCTGTATTGCTGCTTTTTCCTGGTGTGTTACACCAACAGGATTTTGCGGCACTTACAGCGGGCGGAGTGTGCCTCCTGACCAAATTACACCTTAACTTAGCCTGTATTGCTGCTTTTCCCATTTCCCTGCAGGCCATTAGAATGTCTGGAAGGCAAACAAGGAGAGGCAGACAGTCAGGAGCCAAAAAAAGGGCAAGCAGGCTCTGTGTCTAGAGACAACAGTGCTGGTCGTGGACGCGGTGCATCGCCATCAGCACGTGGCCATGGGACACGCTTGTCCTTCTTTTCGGCAGCTGGACGTGTTGAGCCGCATCATGCCGAAGACTTGGTAGAGTGGATGACCAAGCCCTCCTCATCCTCCTCATCCTCTCTCACCCAGGCTCAGGGTACTGGCAAAGCAGCTGCCAAAGCGTCCTCTTCCCTGGTATCAATGTCATCATCAGTCACTCCTTCCCTAGACCAACCATGTCCTCCTGAGGAGTCCCCCGAACTGTTTGAGCACAGTGTTGGGTACATGCTCCAGGAGGATGCCCAGCGTTTCGAAGGGTCTGATGATGATACCCAGCTAGAGGAAGGCAGTAGCGTGAGAGCAGAGAGAGGGGATGTTCAAGAAGGACACCAATCTGGCAGTCATGTTCCAGCAGCTGCAGCATACTGCCAGATTGGCTCCAGTGATGAGGAGGGAGGGGATGATGAGGTCACTGACTCCACGTGGGTGCCTAATAGGAGAGAGGAGGAGGAGGAGGATGAGGATGAGGAGGAGGCACATCTCCAACGAGGCAGGATGCCCTCAGGGGGCCAGCGTAAGGGCAGCACACCGACGGAATCACACCGCAGAGCTCCGCCTGTGAGGGCGCTGCCTCTGCCCGTTATTCAAAAAGTTCTTTGGTGTGAGCCTTTTTTGAGTCGAGTGCATCAGATCGCACAGCTGCTGTTTGCAACATATGTCTCAAGCGTATATCGCGTGGCCAAAACATCACCCGCTTGGGCACCACATGCTTGACCAGACATATGTTGACCTGCCATGCAGCTCGTTGGCAAGCCTACCTTAAAGACCCAGACCAAAGAACAAAGCTGACCTCTTCTTGCACCGCATCAGCTGGGATCTCCAACCCTACTATACCTTCAGTCCTCTCTGAAACCTGCTCTGAGAGGAATGAAGGTGTAGAATTAGATGTGTCACAGCCAAGTACTTGCGGGCACTCTGCTAGCAGTACACCAACGTCCGATTCTAGCAGGCAAATTTCCCTGCCCCAGCTGCTGGACCGTCAAAAGAAGTTCACTCCCAGCCATCCACATGCCCAGCGGTTGAATGCTAGCTTGGCTAAATTGCTAGCGCTTCAACTGCTGCCTTTTCAGTTGGTAGACTCGGCCCCCTTCCGTGAGTTTGTGCAATGTGCGGTTCCTCAGTGGCAGGTTCCCAAACGCCACTTTTTCACACGGAAGGCGATTCCGGCTCTCTACCGGCATGTGGAAGGCAATGTCTTGGCCTCGCTGGACAGGGCGGTCAGCGGTAAGGTGCATATTACCGCTGACTCATGGTCCAGCAGGCATGGACAGGGACGTTACCTTTCTTTCACGGCCCATTGGGTAACTCTTTTGGCAGCTGGGAAGGATGCAGGACAAGGTGCAGTAGTGTTGGAGGTTGTTCCACCGCCACGCCTCCAAAATGCTACTACTGGTTGTGACACACCTCTGTCCTCCACCCCCTCCTCTTCTTCTTCCTCCGTGGCCTCTTCCTGTGCTTTGTCCTCGGAACCAGCGGTGCTCCGTAGGCGTTCAAGGGGCTACGCAAGTACGCAGGCAAAACGATGCCATGCCGTGCTTGCGCTGGTGTGTTTGGGGGACAGGAGCCACACTGGGGCAGAGGTTCTGTCTGCTCTGCAGGGGCAGGCCGAGAGGTGGTTGATGCCACGCCAGCTTAAGCCAGGAATGGTAGTTTGCGACAATGGCACCAACCTCCTCTCCGCTCTCCGACAGGGACAACTGACCCATGTGCCCTGTGTGGCTCACGTCCTTAACCTGGTGGTGCAGCGGTTCTTGGGCAGATACCCGGGCTTACAGGATGTCCTGAGGCAGGCCAGGAAAGTCTGTGTGCATTTCTGCAGATCTTATAATGCCAGTGCTCGCCTGGCTGAGCTGCAAAAGGAGTTGAACCTGCCCAAGAACTGCCTTATATGTGACATGCCCACCAGGTGGAACTCAACGTTGGCCATGCTGCAGCGGCTGCACACGCAGCAGAGGGCCATCAATGAGTACCTGTGCAACTTCGGCACCAGGACAGGGTCAGGGGAGCTCGGGTTTTTTTTCACCACGCCAGTGGGGCATGATCAGGGATGCATGCACTGTCCTGGCACCATTTGAGGAGGCCACGAGGATGGTGAGCAGTGACAGTGCATGCATCAGTGACACTGTACCTCTTGTCCACCTGTTGGAACATACGCTGCGTGGAATAATGGACAGGGCACTTGAGGCAGAACAGAGGCAGGAAGAAGAGGACTTTCTTGCCTCTCAAGGCCCCCTTTACCCAGACAGTGTTCCTTCTGTCCCACCCATCGCACAGGAAGAAGAGGAGGAGGAGGAGGAGGAGGATTGTGTCAGCATGAAGGTGGAGCCCGGCACTCAGCATCATCAGCAGCAGTCTTTTAGGGATGATTTACAGTCCCAAGAACCCAGTGGACTTGTACGTGGCTGGGAGGAGGTGGCTGCGGATCATGTCGTCCTTAGTGACCCAGAGGACTGCGGACTGAATGCCTCAGCTAACCTACGCTGCATGGCCTCCCTGATCCTGCAAAGTCTGCGGAAGGATCCTCGTATTCTTCGGATCAAGGAGAGGGACCATTACTGGCTGGCCACTCTCCTTGATCCACGGTACAAGGGTAAGGTTGCGGACCTTATCTTACCGTCGCAGAGGGAGCAGAGGATGAGACAACTCCGGGAGGCCTTGCAGAAAGGTCTGTGCAACGCGTTCCCAGAGACTGGGAGGTTACAAACTCCTGGTCCTGGACAACGAGTTGCTGAGGCTTCGGTCAGTCAAAGAAGGAGCGGTGGGGAAGGTGGCCATCTGACCGAAGCGTTCAGACAATTCTTTAGTCCGCAGCCCCAAGGTATGATCGGTTCCAGCAACCATCGCCAGCGTCTGATATACATGGTGCAGGAATACCTAGGGGCAAGGTCAGACTTGGACACCTTCCCCACCAAAAATCCTCTGGCTTACTGGGTCTTGAGGATGGATCACTGGCCAGAGCTTGCACAGTATGCAATTGAGCTACTGGCCTGTCCTGCATCCAGCGTTCTTTCAGAACGCACATTCAGTGCTGCTGGAGGATTTGTCACGGATCACAGGGTGCGCCTGTCCACCGACTCTGTTGATCGACTGACCTTCATAAAGATGAACCAGTCTTGGATCACCACCAGCTACCAAACACCTGAAGCTGATATAACAGACTAATTTATTTTCAAATGTCACATCCCTTCAAGACTGATGCTGATGTGATGCTGAGAGACTGTCCTGTCATGTTGACTGACTATCCTCCTCCTCCTCAATGATCCGATTGACGATGATAGCTTGGAAGAACATTTTTGTTTCTGGGTGCCGCCACCAGTGGCTAAGGCCCAATTTTTCAGCCCCTGTTTAACAGGGGCGTGTAATTAAAATTTTTGATGCAATACTTTGCAACAGGGCTCATTGCTGTGCTCCAAGTACAGTATCTGTGAGGGGTTGCAGTGTTGTGGCACCAGTGCCTAAGGCTCAATTTTTCTGCCCCTGTTTAACAGGGGCATGTAATTACAATTCTTGATCTAATAATTCACAGCAGGGCCCATTCCTGCGCCCACCAAGACTAACTGTGAGGTCTTACAGTGTTGTGTCAACACCACCACCACCACCACCACCAAAGGCCCAATTTTTCAGCCCCTGTTTAACAGGGGCGTGTAATTAAAATTTTTGATGCAATACTTTGCAACAGGGCTCATTGCTGTGCTCCAAGTACAGTATCTGTGAGGGGTTGCAGTGTTGTGGCACCAGTGCCTAAGGCCCAATTTTTCTGCCCCTGTTTAACAGGGGCATGTAATTACAATTCTTGATCTAATAATTCACAGCAGGGCCCATTCCTGCGCCCACCAAGACTAAATGTGAGGCCTTACAGTGTTGTGTCAACACCACCACCACCACCACCAAAGGCCCAATTTTTCAGCCCCTGTTCAACAGGGGCATGCAATTACAATTCTTGATCTAATAATTCACAGCAGGGCCCATTCATGCGCCCACCAAGAGTAACTGTGAGGGCTCACAGTGTTGTGGCAACACCAACATGTAAGGGGCAAATTTCAGCTGAGTATATACGTCAGGCCCCTACTTTCAAACATCCAACTTACAAACGACTCCTCCTTGCAAACGGAAGGATACAACAGGAAGTGAGAGGAAATCTACCCCTAGGAAGGCAAATTCTCTCCTGTAAGAGTTAATATGGGAAAAAAAGTGTCTCCTCTCCACTGATGCTTTATCACCAATTCTTGTTTCAATAAAACCCCCAAATTTTCAAAAAACATTTGTCATTAGGACGGAAAGTGAGGTGAACTGTTCTGAACAGGTGCACACTGCACAGACAGCAAAACAAATGTTACAGGGGTGATAACCCTTCCCTATGTTTTCCAAAAAGCTTAAAAATAGATTTTTTGGCTGGAGCTACACTTAAACAATTTACCTGTTCAAAATTACAAACAGATTCTACATAAGAACAAACCTACAGTCCCTGTCTTGTATGCACCGCCTGTATACGGCTGTTCAGAGTATATAGGGCCTTTTTTATTTCATGTGCGGGGTTCCCCTTAATATCCATACAAGACCCAAAGGGGCTGGTAATGGGCTGGGGTAGGGGTGGGGGTGTGATGGGGTAGCTATGCCATTTTTCTTAAAGATTTTCATCCATATTACCGGGACCAGACATTACATTAAAGCCGCAAGCAGTTTTAAATGGCTTTTTTTCCTTTAGAAATGTAATTTTGTGCAGGGACAGTTCTAAACACGGGAAACACGTGGCACTACACAGGCATACTTTAGACACCCCCCAGGTACGATATTTAAAGGAAAATTTGACTTTTTTTTTCACTTTATGCATCATTAAAATGACTGCTCCAGAAAAACGGCCGTTTTTAAAACTTCTTTTTGCATTGATACATGTCCCCTGGTGCAGAACCCGGGTTCCCAACCCCTTTTTAGGACAATAACATGCATAATAGTCGTTATAATTAGCACTTTAGATTTCGAACGTTCGCATTCATTGTATTTAATAGGGTTCTAAAGTTCGTGCGAACTTTCGGTCCGTTCGCGGGTTCTGGTGCGAACCCGGGGTGTTCGGCTCATCACTACTGGCAGAGTCTTTCACACCGCTGTGGAGGAGTTTTGGCCCACTCTTCTTTACAAAATTGTTTTAATTCATCCACATTAGAGGGTTTTCCAGCATGAATGGCCTGTTCAAGGTCATGCCACAGCATCTCAATCTGATTTAGGTCCAAACTTTGACCACTCCAAAACCTTAATTTTGTTTTTAGGACACATGATAAATGCTCACCTAGGGAGCTGGGATTTTTAAGGTGCCAATAACTAAATTTAATGAACAACTGTTAAAATTCATACATTTTATTATGTTGATTAAAAAATAAAAACATAACAAAAGATACAGATAACAAGAGAGGACATTTAAAATTGCTGGTTCACATAATTTTTGGAAGTTTGACAGACATGATCAAAAGTTGATAGTAAGGCCCCTCTCACACTGGGGCGGGCAGGTGCGGTGGCGGTATACCGGCGCGATTTTCAGCGTCGCTATACCGTTGTTATTACCGCGGTATGCGGCCGCTAGCGGGGTGAATTTAACCCCTGCTAGCGGCCGAAAAAGGGTTAATACCGCCCGCAAACCGCGGCTATTGCCGCGGTTTGCGGGCGGTATTACTACGGTGTCCCATTGATTTCAATGGGCAGCCGCGGTAAAGGAGCGGTGAACACACCGCTCCTTCACCGCTGTAAAGATGCGGCTAGCAGGACTTTTGGAGCGGTCCTGCTAGCGCACCGCTTCAATGTGAAATCCCTCGGGCTTTTACACTGAAGACTGCAGGGCACGATTTTTTCAGGCGGTATAACAGCGCTATTATTAGCGCTAAACCGCCTGAAAAAACGTGTCAGTGTGAAAGGGGCCTAATTGTAGGGTGAAAATTCTGACATGTTTCGCCAGTGACTTTGGCTTCCTCAGGGGATATTTGACACCTAAATAGAAGAATAAATCACAATATAGATTATCTTTGTAAACAATGATATGTGTTCATAATCAATGGGTTTTAATTAATGTAACAAAATGTATGAATTTTAACAGTTGTTCATTAAATTGAGTTATTGGCACCTTACAAATCCCAGCTCCCTAGGTGAGCATCTATCATGTGTCTTATATTTATTTGATGGGTTGCGGTGCCTTTGAGTTTTCCTCGATTTACTTTTTCCTCTGCTACATTTTGTTTTTGTTTTTTGAGCCATTCAGAAGTGGACTTGCTGGTGTGTTTCAGATCATTGTCTCCTTCAGAATTTTCTGGTAGGGCTTTGAATTCATGGTTCCATCAATGGCAAGTCATCCAGGTCCTGAAGCTGCAAATCAGCCCCAGACTGTCACACTACCACCACCATGTATGAATGTTGGTATCATTTTTATGAAATGTCAAACAACAGCAAAGAAAAATTGCCAGGTCAACTTACCAGCCAGCCTGCAACAAACCGAATTGTCCTGTCTAACAATTCCTGTTAAAAACAGGGCTTTCCATGACACCCCAGTATTATCTTCAGTCCTAATTCTATAAATTTTGAGAACCTCTATAGTAGGAGCACATATTTTAATAATGGATGGATTGAAGGCAGGCATGCCTGGAGGGAGCCAGCACATATCTTTTTATAAAATTCTGTGTTCGTTTTTTATACACCAGATGTAACGGGACACACACCTCTCAAAAAGTTCAACTTTTGTCTCATCAGTCCACAGAATATTTGCCCAAAAGTCTTGGATGATCAAGGTCTTTTTTTGGCAAATGTGAGACGAGCCTTTGTGTCCTTTTTGGTCAGCAGTGGCTTTTGCCGTGGAACTCTCCCATGGATGCCATTTTTGCCCAGTCTCTTTCTCATTGTTGAATCATGAACACTGATCTTACCCGAGGCAAGTGAGGCCTGCAGTTCTTTAGATGATGTTCTGGGTTCTTTTATGACCTCCTGGATGAGTCGTTGTTGTGGAGTAATTTTGGTAGGCCAGGCACTCTAGGGAAAGTTCACCACTGTTCCAAGTTTTCTCCCTTTATGGATAATGGCTCTCACCATGGTTCGCTGGAGTCCCAAAGCCCTAAATGGCTTTTGTAACCCTTTCCAGACTGATACATGTCAAATACTTTGGTCCTCATCTGTTCTTGAATGACGTGTTGCTTTTTGAGATCTTTTAGTGTGCTTAACTTTGTCAGACAGCTTCTATTTAAGTGATTTCTTGATTTAACAGGTCTGGCAGTAATCAGGCCTGGGTGTGACAAGTGAAATTTAACTCAGCTTTGCAAAAAATTTGGTTAATCACAGTTTATTCATGATTAAGCAAGTGGGGGCAATTACTTTTTCACATAGGGCCAGGCAGCTTTGGACAGCTTTTTTTTCCCTTAACCACTTCAAGTCTGGACACTTTCACCCCCTTCCAGTCCAGGACAATTTTCAGCTTTCAGAACTGTTCCAATTTGCATGTCAATTGCACGGTCATGCAACACTGTACCCATATGAAATTTTTATATCTTTTTCACACAAATAGTACTTTCTTTTGGTGATATTTGATCACCTCTGGGTTTTTGATTTTTTGCTATATTAATTAAAAAAGACCAAAAAAAAAACAGCTTTATTTTTGTTATAAAACTTTGCAAATAAATAATTTTTCTTCATAGATTTAGGACAAAATTTATTCTGCTACATTCTTTGGGTAAACATAACCCACAACAGTGCATATTATTTAGTTTGTGTGAAAGTTATAGAGTCTACAAACTAGGGGATATATCTGAAAATTGATCAGTTGAGAACCTAAATGCTGGACGTTGGTATGATGTATGGCAGGACACTATATGGAGATCAGGACACAAAAAAAAATTAGGAAGGGGCAAATACTTTTTTCACAGCACTATATATGGAAAGTTCTTCTCCTAGAAACAATACAGGATTTTTGCATAAACTGCCTTCTGTATTACAGACATGTAATTTTTTTTGTCTTATTTTACAGCCACAATGCTGGGACACACAGGTGAGTCTTTATTTTATATCAATCAATTAATCGATCAATCATTCAATCACTAAAGTAAAATTCTAGAAATAGTAGAATTATAGAGGTAATTCTAGTAGGCACATATTCCAATTCATTTTATCTACACTGAAAATACTGTATAATCCTGATTGAGTGGATATTTTTAAGTGATTTTTTAAATTTTTACATCATGAGTAGGGATGAGCTTCGAGTTCGAGTCGAACTCATGTTCGACTCGAACATTGCCTGTTCGCCCGTTCGCCTAACAGCGAACAAATTGGGGTGTTCGCGGCAAATTCGAAAAATCTATGGGAGAAATCTAAAGTGCTAATAATAAAGGATTATATGCAAGTTATTGTCCTAAAAAGTGTTTGGGGACCGGGGTCCTGCCCCAGGGGATATGTATCAATGCAAAAAGAAGTTTTAAAAACGGCCGTTTTTTCGGGAGCAGTGATTTTAATAATGCTTAAAATGAAAAAATAAAAGTGAAATATTCCTTTAAATTTCATACCTGGGGGGTGTGTATGATATGCATGTAAAGTGGCGCATGTTTCCCGTGCTTAGAACTGTCCCTGCAAGAAATGTCATTTTTGAAAGAAAAAAATGCATTTAAAACTGACTCGCGGCTATTAATGAATTGTCGGCTCCCGGCAATACATACAAAAGTCATTGATAAAAAAAAAGCGTGGGGGTTCCCCAGAATTCAATTACCAGGCCCTTCAGGTCTGGAATGGATATTAAGGGGAACCCCGCCGCAAATTTAAAAAAAAATTGACGTGGGGTTCCCCCAAATATCCATTCCAGGCCCTTCAGATCTGGCATGGATTTTAAGGGGAACTCCACCCCAAATTAAAAAAAAATGGCGTGGAGTCCCCCTAAAAATCCATACCAGACCCCTTATCTGAGCACGCAACCTGGCCGGCCGCAGGGGAAAAGGGGGGGGGACGAGAGAGCGGCCCCCCCTCCCTCCTGAACCGTACCAAGCCACATGCCCTCAACATGGGGAGGATGTCCACATGTTGATGGGGACAAGGGCCTCATCCCCACAACCCTTGCCCGGTGGTTGTGGGGGTCTGCGGGCGGGGGGCTTATCGGAATCTGGAAGACCCCTTTAACAAAGGGGACCCCCAGATCCCGGCCCCCCCTATGTGAATTGGTAAGGGGTACATTGTACCCCTACCATTTCACGAAGAAAGCGTAAAAAAATGTTTAAAAAAACACACAAACACCTTGAAAAAGTCCTTTATTTAAAAAAACAAAAAACATTCCAGCGGTGAAATCCAGTGTCCCGCGGCGATCCCGATGTCCAGCGCTGTCCTTCATTGGTTGTGCCTGAGCGGACCTGATGGGGAACTCCCTCTCAGTATTTTAAATGTATAGACCCGCCCCTTCTAAAGTTCCCCATCAGGTCCGCTCAGCGGACCAGATGCGGAACATGAGAAGGGGCGGGTCTATACATGTATAACCAAAGTGAGAGCAGTTCCCCATCAGGTCCGCCCCCTCAGTATGTCGGACCCGCCTACGTCATTGGCTTGAGCGGGGAACTTCCTTCACTGTGTAATTTAAATTTACATAGTGAAGGAAGTTCCCCGCTCAAGCCAATGACGTAGGCGGGTCCGACATACCGAGGGGGCGGACCTGATGGGGAACTGCTCTCACTTTGGTAATACATGTATAGACCCGCCCCTTCTCATGTTCCGCATCTGGTCCGCTGAGCGGACCTGATGGGGAACTTTAGAAGGGGCGGGTCTATACATTTAAAATACTGAGAGGGAGTTCCCCATCAGGTCCGCTCAGGCACAACCAATGAAGGACAGCGCTGGACATCGGGATCGCCGCGGGACACTGGATTTTACCGCTGGAATGTTTTTTGGTTTTTTTTTTAAATAAAGGACTTTTTCAAGGTGTTTGTGTGTTTTTTTAAACATTTTTTTACGCTTTCTTCGTGAAATGGTAGGGGTACAATGTACCCCTTACCAATTCACATAGGGGGGGGCGGGATCTGGGGGTCCCCTTTGTTAAAGGGGTCTTCCAGATTCCGATAAGCCCCCCCGCCCGCAGACCCCCACAACCACCGGGCAAGGGTTGTGGGGATGAGGCCCTTGTCCCCATCAACATGGGGACATCCTCCCCATGTTGAGGGCATGTGGCTTGGTACGGTTCAGGAGGGAGGGGGGGCCGCTCTCTCGTCCCCCCATTTTCCCCTGCGGCCGGCCAGGTTGCGTGCTCGGATAAGGGGTCTGGTATGGATTTTTAGGGGGACTCCACGCCATTTTTTTTTTAAATTTGGGGTGGAGTTCCCCTTAAAATCCATGCCAGATCTGAAGGGCCTGGAATGGATATTTGGGGGAACCCCACGTCAATTTTTTTTTAAATTTGCGGCGGGGTTCCCCTTAATATCCATTCCAGACCTGAAGGGCCTGGTAATAGAATTCTGGGGAACCCCCACGCTTTTTTTTTTTTTTTTATCAATGACTTTTGTATGTATTGCCGGGAGCCGACAATTCATTAATAGCCGCGAGTCAGTTTTAAATGCATTTTTTTCTTTCAAAAATGTCATTTTTTGCAGGGACAGTTCTAAGCACGGGAAACATGCGCCACTTTACATGCATATCATACACACCCCCCAGGTACGAAATTTAAAGGAATATTTCACTTTTATTTTTTCATTTTAAGCATTATTAAAATCACTGCTCCCGAAAAAACGGCAGTTTTTAAAACTTCTTTTTGCATTGATACATGTCCCCTGGGGCAGGACCCAGGTCCCCAAACACTTTTTAGGACAATAACTTGCATATTAGCCTTTATAATTAACACTTTAGATTTCGAACGTTCGAGTCCATTGTATTTAATAGGGTTCTAAAGTTTACACAAACATTTTGTCTGTTCGCAGGTTCTGGTGCGAACCGAACAGGGGGGTGTTCGGCTCATCCCTGATCATGAGTCCAGTGAATAGCAGCCAACTGCCCAATGAAAATGTTAGTAATGCCCTTGCTTAACATCATTGCCCTTATAAGGAAATGCTATACTATTAGAAAGCACCTTATATGGGTGGATGACTTTGAAGGGACCCCCGCCTTTTTGAATTTTAGTGAACTAATAAGCAGTCCTTTTGGGATACATTCTCAGGTTCAATGTTACTCCAGTTGGGACCTCTATTCCAGAGGTCCCCAACCCCCAGGCCATGGACCGATGCCGGTCCATGGCCTGTTGGGGGCCTGGCCACATGGCTGATGGCGGGCCGCGGGTGAGACTTGATCTGTATTGGTGGGTGCACTCAATGCCACCTGGGCTCAGTCTCCTGTGGGGTCGGCAATGTGGGCCCTGCTGTGGGCTGCACGTGTGGGGGAGATGAGTCCTTGTGGGGGTCTAGTGCCTGGTGCTCTGGCAGGAGTCATGATGTCAAGATAATGAGCCAGTACAACCTGCACTATTAAACTCCCATCACCAATGGGCGCCCGCTCCTCTTCTCCCAGCACCATCACTCCCGTCCCTCTCTTTGGTCACGTCACTCAGCCAATGGCATATATATATATATATATATATATATATATATATATATATATATGACATTTTAGAATATTTATTTGTATCTGTTTTGCTGATTACATGAGCTCAATCTATTATTCTATTATTTATAATTATTATCATTACGTTAATAAATTATTATTAAAAATACAAATAGAAAAATTGTATGGACTTTTTTGCTGGCTGCTGATTTCTAATGATGTATAATATTACATATTTGTTTTAATATGTTTTACTTCCAAGCGTGGATGCATTTTGCTTTTAATAAATTATTATTATTAGTAGTATTATTATTATTTATTTATTTTTTTTGTTTCATAAATTTTTATTGAGTGAGATATGATAACATAAGATATCAGTTTATACGTATGAACATCAAAAATTCTTAACATAGGAAAATAGGACAAATCATGTCTTGTAAAAACATATGGTTCACATACAGTTACATCTAAAGGTATCCATGAGTGTTAGTAGTCAACATATTACACCAGTTGATTTTCCTGCTTTGTTCTAGAAGAATATTCTAGTCAATAAGGCACATTTTATTTGTCTATTCAATAATTATCTTTCCTTTTTCCCCTCTCCACCTCTCTGGGGAGGGGGAGGGGAGCAGAGAAGGAGGGGAAGAAAAAAAAATTTAAAAGGGGGGGGGGGGGGGTAGGGACAGCTGAACAGTGAGTTAGGATTTCTCCAATATAGGATTTTCCCTTAGAGACATATATGGGTTAAGCTCCTTAGGAAAGAATACAGTTTCTACTCCATTACTTGTTTGTATGCCTGAGAGTTTTTGAAAGCAATCCAATCGTGCCAGGTTGTCGAGAATTTAATAATATTTTCTTGAGAGATACTAATGAGTTCTTCAATTTGTTCTATATTGTTTATTCTCCGAAACCATTCTGTTTTTGTCGGTATTTTGTTAGATCGCCAGTGACAGGGGATACAGTGACGTGCAGCATTAATCATAAACATAGGTAATGACTTCAGGTAAACTTTTCTGGGAATGGAATTAAAATGCAACAAATATTGCGCAGGGCCAAATAATAGGTGTTCTGACGTGATTAAGATAATGGTTTCATGTACCAATTTCCAGAAACTTTGAATTAAGGGGCAGGACCACCAAATATGGAGCATCGAGCCCTCCTCTTGTTTGCATCTCCAACACTTGTCAGAGCTTTGGGGATAAAATTTGTGTATGATATTGGGAGTTCTGTACCACCTGGTGAGAATTTTAAAACCACTCTCCTGGGTGGCTACATTTAGTGACCCTTTATGTGCGTACATGAATATTTTTTCCCAGTTTTCTTTCGTCAGAGTGATACCTAGATCACTTTCCCATTTTTGACACGACACACTGGAGAAATCCGTCAGTCCTTCAAAGAGCGAGTTATAAATGGTTGAAATGATATGTCTGTGGGGGGATTTTTTTGTACAAAGGTCTTCTAATGTTGTAAGAGGTCTTGTCCAGAATTGAGTCATGTCTCGTTTAGTCAGGAAGTGTCTTATTTGGTTGTATGTCCATTGTGTGATTGAGAATGGTTTAATGACTTTATTTAGATCATCCCTGGATAGAATTTTTCCGTCTTTTAGGAAATGATTGACCAATATGTCTTTGTGAGGCCAACAGTCTGATAAAAAAAAAATTTCTAGACCAGGGGGGAAGTCTGGATTATTTCTTAGTGGTGTGAGTGGGCTCAGCCACGGCGATGGATTCACCGTTTTAAAAGTGTTGTGAAATGTCTCAAGAGTGGGACCTATAAGAGGATGTGATTCAATGTGTTTTGAGTAAAATTTGGGGTGGATCCAAGATAGGGACTTTAATTCTTGTGGGAACTGGATGTGTTCCAGAGTGACCCAATCTTTAACTTTTTGGTGTATGTTCCAGTCCACTATTCGTGTTAGAAGTGTTGCTTGATGGTACTTTTTGAGATCGGGTAGAGCAATTCCCCCCCTGTTTTTGGGTAGGTTTAATCTAGTGAATTTTATTCTGGGAGGTTTGCCCCTCCAGACAAAGAGGGAACATGCCTTACGAAAGGATGAAAAGAAAGATGATGGTAATTTGATGGGAATTGTTTGCATGACATATAGAAATTTGGGTAGGATTGTCATCTTTATCAGTGAGGCCCTCCCAAACCAGGATATATTTAAACAATTCCACCTCTTCAGGTCAGCATGTGCTTCTTTTAGTATGGGGGTGTAATTTAATTGGTATAAATTGTTTAGGTTAGAGGGGATTTCAATTCCTAGGTATGTGATGTTTTGATTTGCCCAAGTAAATGGGAAGTTTTTTTTGCATAGTTCTACTGAGCTTGTGGGTAGCGTGACATTTAGGGCGTTAGATTTGGAATGGTTGATTTTTAAATTTGAGAGTAATTGGAAATGTTCTAAGTCTTTCAATAAATTTGGCAGTGATATATGAGGTTCCGAGAGAAAAAGAAGCATATCATCTGCGAACGCTGCGATTTTATATGTTTTGCTGTGAATCTCAATCCCCCTGATATCATTGTTATCTCTGATCCTGTTTAATAGTGGTTCTAGAGTTAGAACAAATAATAATGGGGACAAGGGGCATCCCTGTCTTGTGCCGTTTCGTAAATTGAAGGCGTTCGACAGATGACCATTGACACGCACTCGAGCTGTTGGATTAGAATACAGTGCTTTGATGTAAGATCTCATCAATGGCAAAATGCCTATATGTTCCAGTATCGCGTCAATGAAATCCCATGCCACTCTGTCGAACGCCTTTTCGGCACCTAGGGACAGAAAAAAACCTTGTTGCCTTTTTGTTGTTAGCCAATGATTAATGTTCAGCGCTTTAATTGTATTGTCTCGTCCCTCTCTGCCTGGTATGAATCCCACTTGATCGAGGGCTATCAGGGAGGTCAATAAGGGAAGTAATCTATTTGCTAGGATTTTAGCATAGATCTTCACGTCTACGTTAATTAAAGAGATTGGTCTGTAATTTGTAACCTGAGTAGCATCTTTTCCCTCCTTGGGTATTACAGTGATATGGGCTTCTAGCAATTGTTTAGGGGGTCGTTTATCAGAGTGTAGTGACCTAAATGTTTTCAAGAATCTTGGTTTTAGTATGTCAGTGAAAGTTTTGTAATATTGTAAGGGTAGACCATCTGGGCCAGGGGCTTTCCCTAATTTCATTTCTTTTAATGCTTTGTCAAATTCTAGGCTTGAGATCGGTTCTTCTAGTTCTTTTGCTATATTCATTGGAACTTGGGGTGAGCTATATTTCCCTAGGAACTCCTGAATGAGCTTCGCTCTTTTGTCTGAATCATGCGGGCATTTGGGATTGGATGGAATGCTATATAAGGATTGGTAATAAATTTCGAACTGCTTTGCGATCTCCTCATTCGAGGACTGTAGTTTGCCTTGTTTGTCACTTATTTGGTGAATAGTTGCATTGACTTTTTTGCTCTGGACCGCTTTTGCAAGCAGTTTTCCGCTTTTATTTTTTTGTTCATAATAAATCTTGTGTCTCAATATGTATTGTCTTTTGGTTTTCATGTTTAACTCCTCCGAGAGCAATTTTCTGGTTTTTGTTAGATCCTCAAAAGCTGAGACCGCAAGAGTTCGTTTGTGAGCAATTTCCAGTTTGTGAATGTGTTCAATTAATGTCTTTATTTTAGATTGTTGTTCTTTCTTAATTTTGGCTAATCTTTTAATAAATTCCCCACTGATGACGCATTTGTGTGCCTCCCATTGCGTAAGTGATGTGGTGTCTTCGTTTTCATTTCTCAAAAAGTAGTCTTTTAATGTGTCTCTGAACTCTAGTACGTCAATAGGGTCTTTTAGAACGGTCGTGTTGAGTCTCCATGTTTTGGTAACAGTGTTTTTCTCTGGGAATGTCAGCGTCATGGTGATTGGGTTATGATCAGATATAATTAAGGGTTCTATTGTTGAATTTGTTAGAAGGGTTAGGTCGGGCTGTGATATAAAAAAGTAGTCAATTCTCGAGTATTTTTGATGAAGACTCGAGAAGAACGTATAGTCTTTAGTTTGAGGATTAAGAGTTCTCCAGGTGTCGTGTAGCGTCAGTTCTTGCAATTGAAGTTTGATTTGTTTGAGTGCTCTGTATGGAAGGCTCGAGGCTCCACTCGAGGTGTCTATGATGGGGTTGAGCGGGACATTGAAGTGCCCACCCAGTATAAGGATACCTGTTGCAAAGGTCGTTAATAGGTCCTTTATTTTGCGAAAGAAGATTACTTGCTTCGAATTAGGGGCATATATGTTTGCTATTGTTACGGGATACTGGCCTATTTTCCCTTTTAGGAAGAGATATCTTCCATCAGGGTCCGATAAGGTGTTTAGAATCTGAAACGAGGTCTGCTTGGAGATTAAAATTGAGACTCCTTTTGTTTTCCCTTCAGGGTTTGTGGCATGGAATACTGTTGGGTATCTTTTATTTTGTATTTTAGGAATTGTGTCAGATTTAAAATGAGTCTCTTGGATACAAATGATGTTAGCTTTATGTTTATGGAATTCATTAAGAAATGTTGTTCTTTTTTCAGGTATATTAAGTCCTTTGGCATTTACTGATAATAATTTAATTGATAATGGAGTAGTTTGTTGTTTATTGTTGGACATCTTTAAAGGTGATTTTTAGAGAGAGAGAGATTAAATAAAAAAAAAAAGGGGGGGGGACGGGGATATAGGGAGGAAAGTTTTCCGGGGATAGATCTAGGCCTGCTAGTCTACCCTCAAATTAGGGAAATCCGGTTGGTTCAAAGGGCAAATTAGTTTTGCCCCTTGTGTGGGAACGAGGTCTAATCAGAATCAGACGGATTCTTATACTCACTAGATATTTATTTTAGGCTATTGTAGGAAACTAGACAAAACAATTCAGAAATCTCTTATTTCTTTAAAATTTCTGTCTAGTTGAAGATGCTTTCTTTACTTTTTTACTCTTTTTGTCACCTATCAACCCGGTGAAGCTAGCTGAACAAGTTATTTTAGTATTTCAGGATGTTGATATGGAGTAATGGGTCTGGGGGAGGGTGTAGATGTTTTTGTAATAGATTTGAGTCGGTGAGCCTTAGTATCATACAATTCAGTACAATCTAAATTTGTAGCCTATGAAAGGAAGTTAGATTGTACGTCACAAAGCAATTAATGTAGAATAGAAATGATATGGGAGGAATTACTAATGTATTTTTATGTTTTGACCACTAGATGGGGCCTATGTATAACAGTGCTCTAAGATATCTATTTATCAGTACATTGAAATATTAACTGCCTAGAAACAAGTATAAACCATAACTAGAAGATGGATATTCTGATTCAAACCAGGTCTATTAATTCTCATTTTCGAGCTATCGCCACAGTCTTCGGTACACGCAGGGAAATACATCCAGTGAGGATATAAACGACAATATTTCTATATATATCGTACACACTCTCCTTGATTCTGGTAATAACTCTTAACTGAAGGAGAGGACAATCATATCTGGTCCAAGAAAGTGAAAGACTTTCACTGGGGTATATTAACCTGCGTGTTTAAGTCTGGAGTCTGGATGCAGAGAATCGCCAATCTACCTTATCATTACAATGATTAAGAATAATCAAATATTTACTGTAATATCATCTTAACCGTTGTTAATCCTATAGCAGAAAAAAAGGGGCAAAAGAAAACCTTCATAAATTTTTTGCGTTTTGTTACGTGGGTGTAAGAACTGATTCACCATTAAGGAATGACATTGTCCGATAAATCGCGGTGGAGCCTACTCTGTCGTATCAGAATATGGGTTATAGGACAATCGAAAGTGTTCTTTTTCTGCTGGTTGTTGAGAATACATTTTTTTATACCGTCTGGGGTAATCAAAGAACTGTTGGTCGCAAAGCCCTAAGCATAGAATAGTTTTTGCGGGACTTAAATGATCTAGTGCAGAAGACTGCCATAACCTTAGGGGATCAAGAGTACGAGATCAGCCCGGGTGACTAGGGATGAGCTTCGTGTTCGAGTCGAACATACGTTCGACTCGAACATCGGCTGTTCGATCGTTCGACGAAGATCGAACGATTTGGGCCGTTCGCGCCAAATTCGAGTGACGCGAACGGCCCACAATGCACTACGCCATCGCAGTTTCATTCAGGCGCTGTGATTGGCCAAGCATGCACTGTGACCCCGCATGCTTGGCCAATCACAGCGCCGGCAGCGAGGAGAGCAATGATTGGCCACAGGCAGGATGCCTGTGGCCAATTATTGCTGAGGGTGTTTAGTACACGCCCCACACTATAAAAGGCCGCCAGCACGGCGGCCTAGTGTAGTGTGTTCCGGAGCAGGGATAGAGCAGCATAGGCAGGGACAGTGACTTTTATTTCTTTCTTGCTTAACCTGGATTCCTTTAGTTTAGGGAAAGAGAAGGATAGGTAGGGAGAGTGTCAGTGTGTTTTGTGCTTGTGCTATATTGTGCTTAAAAAAAACATTTTTTCTAGGGACAGAAAACTGTAGGTAGGGAGAGTGTGTCAGTTTCTTTCACTGTCAAAGTCCTTGTTTCCAGGGACCTGGAAGGACAGTGAGTGAATTCTCCTTGTGCTAAATTGTGCTTAAAAAAAAACATTTTTTCTAGGGACAGAAAACTGTAGGTAGGGAGAGTGTGTCAGTTTCTTTCACTGTCAAAGTCCTTGTTTCCAGGGACCTGGAAGGACAGTGAGTGAATTCTCCTTGTGCTAAATTGTGCTTAAAAAAACATTTTTTCTAGGGACAGAAAACTGTAGGTAGGGAGAGTGTGTCAGTTTCTTTCACTGTCAAAGTCCTTGTTTCCAGGGACCTGGAAGGACAGTGAGTGAATTCTCCTTGTGCTAAATTGTGCTTAAAAAAAACATTTTTTCTAGGGACAGAAAACTGTAGGTAGGGAGAGTGTGTCAGTTTCTTTCACTGTCAAAGTCCTTGTTTCCAGGGACCTGGAAGGACAGTGAGTGAATTCTCCTTGTGCTAAATTGTGCTTAAAAAAAACATTTTTTCTAGGGACAGAAAACTGTAGGTAGGGAGAGTGTGTCAGTTTCTTTCACTGTCAAAGTCCTTGTTTCCAGGGACCTGGAAGGACAGTGAGTGAATTCTCCTTGTGCTAAATTGTGCTTAAAAAAAACATTTTTTCTAGGGACAGAAAACTGTAGGTAGGGAGAGTGTGTCAGTTTCTTTCACTGTCAAAGTCCTTGTTTCCAGGGACCTGGAAGGACAGTGAGTGAATTCTCCTTGTGCTAAATTGTGCTTAAAAAAAACATTTTTTCTAGGGACAGAAAACTGTAGGTAGGGAGAGTGTGTCAGTTTCTTTCACTGTCAAAGTCCTTGTTTCCAGGGACCTGGAAGGACAGTGAGTGAATTCTCCTTGTGCTAAATTGTGCTTAAAAAAACATTTTTTCTAGGGACAGAAAACTGTAGGTAGGGAGAGTGTGTCAGTTTCTTTCACTGTCAAAGTCCTTGTTTCCAGGGACCTGGAAGGACAGTGAGTGAATTCTCCTTGTGCTAAATTGTGCTTAAAAAAAACATTTTTTCTAGGGACAGAAAACTGTAGGTAGGGAGAGTGTGTCAGTTTCTTTCACTGTCAAAGTCCTTGTTTCCAGGGACCTGGAAGGACAGTGAGTGAATTCTCCTTGTGCTAAATTGTGCTTAAAAAAAACATTTTTTCTAGGGACAGAAAACTGTAGGTAGGGAGAGTGTGTCAGTTTCTTTCACTGTCAAAGTCCTTGTTTCCAGGGACCTGGAAGGACAGTGAGTGAATTCTCCTTGTGCTAAATTGTGCTTAAAAAAAACATTTTTTCTAGGGACAGAAAACTGTAGGTAGGGAGAGTGTGTCAGTTTCTTTCACTGTCAAAGTCCTTGTTTCCAGGGACCTGGAAGGACAGTGAGTGAATTCTCCTTGTGCTAAATTGTGCTTAAAAAAAACATTTTTTCTAGGGACAGAAAACTGTAGGTAGGGAGAGTGTGTCAGTTTCTTTCACTGTCAAAGTCCTTGTTTCCAGGGACCTGGAAGGACAGTGAGTGAATTCTCCTTGTGCTAAATTGTGCTTAAAAAAAACATTTTTTCTAGGGACAGAAAACTGTAGGTAGGGAGAGTGTGTCAGTTTCTTTCACTGTCAAAGTCCTTGTTTCCAGGGACCTGGAAGGACAGTGAGTGAATTCTCCTTGTGCTAATTTGTGCTTAAAAAAAACATTTTTTCTAGGGACAGAAAACTGTAGGTAGGGAGAGTGTGTCAGTTTCTTTCACTGTCAAAGTCCTTGTTTCAAGGGACAGAGAAGGACACCTGAAGGTAGCCCTTATTGCTTTTTTCCCATCTCCCTGCAGGCCATCTATTAGAATGTCTGGAAGGCAAACAAGGAGAGGCAGACAGTCAGGAGGCAATAAAAGAGGGCAAGCAGGCTCTGTGTCTGGGGGCAACAGTGCTGGTCGTGGACGCGGTGCATTGTCATCAGCACATGGCCATGGGACACGCTTGTCCTTCTTTTCGGCAGCTGGACATGTTGAGCCACATCATGCCGAAGACTTGGTAGAGTGGATGACCAAGCCCTCCTCCTCCTCCTCATCCTCTCTCACCCAGGCTCAGGGTACTGGAAAAGCAGCTGCCAAAGCGTCCTCTTCCCTGGTATCAATGTCAGACTCATCATCAGTCACTCCTTCCCTAGACCCACCATGTCCTCCTCCTGAGGAGTCCCCCGAACTGTTTCAGCACAGTGTTGGGTACATGCTCCAGGAGGATGCCCAGCGTTTCGAAGGGTCTGATGATGAAACCCAGCTAGAGGAAGGCAGTAGCGTGAGAGCAGACAGAGGGGATGCTCAAGAAGGACACCAATCTGGCAGTCATGTTCCAGCAGCTGCAGCATACTGCCAGATTGGCTCCAGTGATGAGGAGGGAGGTGATGATGAGGTCACTGACTCCACGTGGGTGCCTAATAGGAGAGAGGAGGAGGAGGAGGATGAGGAGGAGGCACATCTCCAACGAGGCAGGATGCCCTTTGGTGGCCAGCGTAAGGGCAGTACACCGACGGAATCACACCGCAGAGCTCCGCCTGTGCAGGGCGCTGCCTCTGCCCGTCATTCAAAAAGTTCTTTGGTGTGGGCCTTTTTTGAGGCTAGTGCATCAGATCGCACAGCTGCTGTTTGCAACATATGTCTCAAGCGTATATCGCGTGGCCAAAACATCAGCCGCTTGGGTACCACATGCCTGACCAGACATATGTTGACCTGCCATGCAGCTCGTTGGCAAGCCTACCTCAAAGACCCACACCAAAGAACAAAGCGGACCTCTCCTTGCACCGCATCAGCTGGGATCTCCAACCCCACTATAACTTCAGTCCTCTCTGAAACATGCACTGAGAGGAATGAAGGTGTAGAATTAGGTGTGTCACAGCCAAGTACTTGCGGCCACTCTGCTAGCAGTACACCGACGTCCGATTCTAGCAGGCAAATTTCCCTGCCCCAGCTGCTGGACCGTCGAAAGAAGTTCACTCCCAGCCATCCACATGCCCAGCGGTTGAATGCTAGCTTGGCTAAATTGCTAGCGCTTCAACTGCTGCCTTTTCAGTTGGTAGACTCGGCCCCCTTCCGTGAGTTTGTGCAATGTGCGGTTCCTCAGTGGCAGGTTCCCAAACGCCACTTTTTCTCACGGAAGGCTATTCCGGCTCTCTACCGGCATGTGGAAGGCAATGTCTTGGCCTCGCTGGACAGGGCGGTCAGCGGTAAGGTGCATATTACCGCTGACTCATGGTCCAGCAGGCATGGACAGGGACGTTACCTTTCTTTCACGGCCCATTGGGTCACTCTTTTGGCAGCTGGGAAGGATGCAGGACAAGGTGCAGTAGTGTTGGAGGTTGTCCCACCGCCACGCCTCCAAAATGCTACTACTGGTTGTGACACACCTCTCTCCTCCACCCCCTCCTCTTCTTCTTCCTCCATGGCCTCTTCCTGTGGTTTGTCCTATGAACCAGCGGTGCTCCGTAGCCGTTCACGGGGCTACGCAAGTACGCAGGCAAAAAGATGCCATGCCGTGCTTGCGCTGGTGTGTTTGGGGGACAGAAGCCACACTGGGGCAGAGGTCCTGTCTGCTCTGCAGGGCCAGGCCGAGAGGTGGTTGACGCCACGCCAGCTTAAGCCAGGAATGGTGGTTTGCGACAATGGCACCAACCTCCTCTCCGCCCTCCGACAGGGACAACTGACCCATGTGCCCTGTGTGGCTCACGTCCTTAACCTGGTGGTGCAGCGGTTCTTGGGCAGGTACCCGGGCTTACAGGATGTCCTGAGGCAGGCCAGGAAAGTCTGTGTGCATTTCCGCAGATCTTATAATGCCAGTGCTCGCCTGGCTGAGCTGCAAAAGGAGTTGAACCTGCCCAAGAACCGCCTTATATGTGACATGCCCACCAGGTGGAACTCAACGTTGGCCATGCTGCAGCGGCTGCACACGCAGCAGAGGGCCATCAATGAGTACCTGTGCGACTACGGCACCAGGACAGGGTCAGGGGAGCTTGGTTTTTTTTCTCCACGCCAGTGGGGCATGATCAGGGATGCATGCACTGTCCTGGCACCATTTGAGGAGGCCACGAGGATGGTGAGCAGTGACAGTGCATGCATCAGTGACACTGTACCTCTTGTCCACCTGTTGGAGCACACGCTGCGTGGAATAATGGACAGGGCACTTGAGGCAGAACAGAGGCAGGAAGAGGAGGACTTCCTTGCCTCTCAAGGCCCCCTTTACCCAGACAGTGTTCCTTCTGTCCCACCCATCGCACAGGAAGAGGAGGAGGAGGAGGAGGAGGAGGAGGATTGTGTCAGCATGGAGGTGGAGGCTGGCACTCAGCATCATCAGCAGCAGTCTTTTAGGGATGATTTACAGTCCCAAGAAACCAGTGGACTTGTACGTGGCTGGGAGGAGGTGGCTGCGGATCATGTCGTCCTTAGTGACCCAGAGGACTCCGGAGCGAATGCCTCAGCAAACCTACGCTGCATGGCCTCCCTGATCCTGCAAAGTCTGCGGAAGGATCCTCGTATTCTTCGGATCAAGGAGAGGGACCATTACTGGCTGGCCACTCTCCTTGATCCACGGTACAAGGGTAAGGTTGCGGACCTTATGTTACCATCGCAGAGGGAGCAGAGGATGAGACAACTCCGGGAGGCCTTGCAGAAAGGTCTGTGCAACGCGTTCCCAGAGACTGGGAGGTTACAAACTCCTGGTCCTGGACAACGAGTTGCTGAGGCTTCGGCCAGTCAAAGAAGGAGCGGTGGGGAAGGTGGCCGTCTGACCGATGCGTTCAGACAATTCTTTAGTCCGCAGCCCCAAAGTATGATCGGTTCCAGCAACCATCGCCAGCGTCTGATAAACATGGTGCAGGAATATCTAGGGGCAAGGTCAGACTTGGACACCTTCCCCACCGAAAATCCTCTGGCTTACTGGGTCTTGAGGATGGATCACTGGCCAGAGCTTGCACAGTATGCAATTGAGCTACTGGCCTGTCCTGCATCCAGCGTTCTTTCGGAACGCACATTCAGTGCTGCTGGAGGATTTGTCACGGATCACAGGGTGCGCCTGTCCACCGACTCGGTTGATCGACTGACTTTCATCAAGATGAACCAGTCTTGGATCACCACCAGCTACCACACACCTGATGCTGATATAACAGACTAATTGATTTTAACATGTCACATCCCTTCAAGACTGATGCTGATGCTGAGTGCCTGTGCTGTTATGTTGACTGGCTATCCTCCTCCTCCGAGTCCTCAATGATACGATTGATGATGATAGCTTGGAAGATCATTTTTGTTTATGGGTGCCGCCACCAGTGGCTAAGGCCCAATTTTTCAGCCCCTGTTTTACAGGGGCGTGTAATTACAATTTTTTTAGCAATAATTTGCCATAGGGCTCATTGCTGTGCTCCAAGTACAGTATCTGTGAGGGGTTGGAGTGTTGTGGCACCAGTGCCTAAGGCCCAATTTTTCAGCCCCTGTTTAACAGGGGCGTGTCATTACAATTTTTGAAGCAATACTTTGCAACAGGGCTCATTGCTGTGCTCCAAGTACAGTATCTGTGAGGGGTTGTAGTGTTGTGCCACCAGTGCCTAAGGCCCAATTTTTCAGCCCCTGTTCAACAGGGGCATGCAATTACAATTCTTGATCTAATAATTCACAGCAGGGTCCATTGCTGCACCCACCAAGAGTAACTCTGAGGGCTTACAGTCTTGTGGCAACGCCACCACCACCACCACCACGAAAGGCCCAATTTTTCAGCCCCTGTTCAAAAGGGGCATGTAATTACAATTCTTGATCTAATAATTCACAGCAGGGCCCATTGCTGCACCCACCAAGAGTAACTGTCAGGGCTTACAGTGTTGTGGCACCAGCACCACCATCAAAGCCCCAATTTTTACTACCACTGTTCAACAATTATATGTAATTAAAATTCCTGATATAATAGTTGACAGCAGGGCGTTCCAGCACCAACCAAGAGTAACTGAGTGCTTACAGTGTTGTGCCAACACCAACAACTAAGGGGCCTATTTCTGCAGAGTATATACGGCAGGTCCCTACTTTCAAACATCCAACTTACAAACGACTCCTACTTGCAAACGAAAGAAGACAACAGGAAGTGAGAGGAAATCTACCCCTAGAAAGGAAAATTCTCTCCTGTAAGAATAAATATGGGAGAAAGGGGTCTCATCTGTACTGATGCTTTATCAGCAATCCTTGTTTCAAGAAAAACACCACATTTCAAAAACAGTTGTCATTGGGACGGAAAGTGAGGTGAAATGTTCTGAACAGGGGCACAGACAGCAAAACAAATGTTACAGGGGTGATAACCCTTACCTATGTTTCCCAAAAAGTTTAAAAATAGATTTTTGGGCTGGAGCTACACTTCAACAATGTACCTGTTCAAAATTACAAACAGATTCTACATAAGAACAAACCTACAGTCCCTGTCTTGTATGCACCGCCTGTATACGGCTGTTCAGAGTATATAGGGCCTTTTTTATTTTATGTGCGGGGTTCCCCTTAATATCCATACAAGACCCAAAGGGGCTGGTAATGGGCTGGGGTAGGGGGGGGTGGTCATGGGGTAGCTATGCCATTTTTCTTAAAGAATTTCATCCATATTACCGGGACCAGACATTACATTAAAGCCGCAAGCAGTTTTAAATGGCTTTTTTTTCCTTTAGAAGTGTCATTTTGTGCAGGGACAGTTCTAAACACGGGAAACACGTTGGCACTTCACAGGCATACTTTAGACACCCCCCAGGTACGATATTTAAAGGAATATTTGACTTTTTTTTTTTCACTTTATGCATCATTAAAATGACTGCTCCCGAAAAACGACCGTTTTTAAAACTTCTTTTTGCATTGATACATGTCCCCTGGTGCAGAACCCGGGTTCCCAAACCCTATTTATGACAATAACATGCATAATAGTTGTTATAATTAGCACTTTAGAATTCGAACGTTCGCATCCATTGTATTTAATAGGGTTCTAATGTTCGTTCGAACTTTCGGTCCGTTCGCGGGTTCTGGTGCGAACCGAACCCGGGGGTGTTCGGCTCATCACTACGGGTGACTAATGCCTCGTTTCCACTGAGCGGATCGGTTCGGTACGGTTCGGTACGGTACGCTATTTTGGGTGTTTCCATTATGAAAGCGTGCCATAAAACCGAACCGTACCGCACCATTCTGGGTCCTGCTTCAGATGTGGGGCCATAGAAAATGGAACGGTTCGGTTAGGGCGGAGCTACAATACATTCCACTGATTGGCGGACACGCGAGGCATTTTTTCTAAACCCTGAATGGTCCCTGACGGTCCGACTTGCAGTGGAAACGCTCACCAGAATAGACCGGACCATTCAAACCGTTCCATTCTGTACCGACCCGAACCGTTCCGTTCAGTGGAAACAAGGCATAATATTTTCACAGATTGCTTGAATTCAGAGTGTTTGTGTGTAATACTTACAGGTGTCCCATTCACTCGGGCGGATTCAGCACTCTCTTTAGTTCTGATTTTTTTTTTTTTCCCCAGAGTCACTTAGTAGCCTTAGGGCTCTTAGTCGGTGTGTCTTGATTTGGAAGTATAACAAGCCTGAACTAGAAGAATAAAAACAGAAAAAGAAACAAGCGAACCAAAAAGACATTGAAAAATAGAGGAGGGTAACATGCAATTCCGGCTTCTCATAGTTTCTCAATGTATCGGCCAAGTGAAGGTTCCCTCAACTGGTTTTACCACTCTCCTTTTCCCTTCAGAAGGTGGATGGTATTCTCTTTTCTTTTTCTTTTTTTTTTCCTTTTTTTCTCTTTCTTTCCGTTTCCTCTTTGGGTGTGTGATCTTCAGGTGTCCATTTGATCTCGGCGTTCCACGCGATCTCTTCGTCTGGGTGGTGAGATACCAGGGCTTCCTTGGGAGTACTCTCTCCTGCTGTGGTGTGGTGATGGTGATCTCCGTCGGCGGTCTCTATTTCTTTGGGTTCTTGGAGTGTAGTTGTTTGAAACTGAGATCCAAGATTCGTTAAGCATAAAAGAGTTGTACCATTCTGGGACCTCTGTCATAGGGATATCTAGAGTTTCGCAGAAAGATCGGAGGTCTTCAGGCATGCGGAGTAGAGCATTGTGCCCTCTCCAAGTGGCAGAGAGGCAAAATGGGAATTTCCATCTATATGGGATTCCCCTAGTACGCAATTGGTCTGTGATTGGACGTAAGGCCCTGCGCTGCTGCAACGTGATGCTCGAGAGATCTTGATACAGTTTGATTTCATTTCCGTTGAATATCAGTCTGTTCTTTTCTCTTGCTTTTTTAAGAATTGCTTCCTTTAAAAGGAAATTTACTAGGCAGCAAATTATGTCTCTGGGGGGGTCATTCTCTCTTCCCCTGGGTCTGAGGGCCCTGTGAATCCTCTCAAAATCTATCGGAGAATCTGGTGGTCTATCTAAAATGTCATTGAATATGGTTGTTGCTGTGTGTTCAATTGGGGTTTGGTCAGACATTTCAGGGACCCCTCTAATCCGTATGTTATGGCGCCTCCCTCTGTTATCTAAATCTTCTATATGGCGGTGCATTTCCACAATGTG
Organism: Rana muscosa; assembly: GCA_029206835.1. Lineage (NCBI taxonomy): Eukaryota > Metazoa > Chordata > Amphibia > Anura > Ranidae > Rana > Rana muscosa. The sequence goes on from CM055126.1 coordinate 44,360,343, forward strand.
GTGTAGGTGTAAGTCCGCATTTTTTTGTACCTGTTCAATTGCCTCAGCTTGGCGCACTGTGGCCTGCTCCACTGCTCCTGTTCTTGCTGCAATCCCTCGTATGTCAGCACGGATTTCATTGATGGCTGCTGAGAAGGATGCCTTGATGTCCATCGACATTGCCAGCAGATTGGCCTGCAAGTCCGATAGGCTGAGGGCCTGTGATTGTTGGGGTGGTGAAATTTGCTGGTTTTCAGCTCCATTTGCGCTATTCGCGCCGGCCGTTGCAGACGTGGAGCCGCCGAGCGGCATGGCTGGCTTAGGCGAGGCCGCGGCTTTGAGGCCTTCCCCCACAGAGGTCCGGAACATTGCCGGGATGGTAGTCTGCGGCTGTTGGTTCGGCTCCATTGTTTCTGGGGTTGTTGGGGAGCCTCAATCACCCTTGCCCGTACCCACCGGATGGCTAATTAGATCCTGTAGCTTATTTTAGCTTCCCAGGTTGACGGAGCTCCGGGATCAAGCGTCCATCTTGGTCCGGAGTTAGGCCACGCCCCCTATTATTAGTATTATTATTATAGAAAAAATATCATATTATTATGAATACATTTGTGTTATTATTATTGAAAATAAAAATAATCTTTATTTGTATCTGTTTGGCTGACTACATGATCTCAATGCAATATTATTAATAATATTAAATAGAGCTCATGTGATCAGCCAAACAGATACAAAAAAAAGATTTAAAAAAAAAATATTTTTATTATTATAATAATAATAATATGTTTCTCATAATAATGAGTTGTTAAGCTCATAGTAACAAATTGGGGAGGAGGGGATGAAGGGATTATAGCGAGTACAAGTCAGACAATAAATTTCTTGTTTAAAAGAAGACAAAATGTATTATACATTTGTAGCGCGATAAAGAAGGAGAGCCCCAGATGTACCATACCTGCCAAATCAGAACGACCATAACATGAGCTGCCCCCCCCTCCCTTTCATACCCTCGTATCACCATTTTTGTTTTTGAATAATACCCTTTACCAACATAGTCAATACCTTACAGAAGGGTTTGAAATATGACAGTAAACAAGCCCTGGGCGGTGTCCGAAGAGAGATGACACTGCGCAGGGCCACCCCAGCTAGTCAAGCGACAAACCTAGCCCTTAACTAAACAGACGAATTAGCATGGCACTATGCTACATACGCACCCTCACAAGTGTGACCAATAACCTGTTTTAAGCTACGATCCTATTACCCCTTACCCTCCCTTCTTTCCCTATGTTTCCCCCCCAACCCCACAATCTAATGCTTTACTGTTTATGTTATGTAAACTTTGATGTAAACTTTGTTATACAAAAGGAAGGTATTGAATTTATATATATATTGTGAGGGGGCTAGCTCGGCAGCGGGTATGTGTGACCCCCGGGATGGGCTCCCCACCCAAAAACAGGCCCAGCAGACGGAGGTTGTGGTTTTCAAAATCAAAAAGGTGCGGTTTATTTTCTATTTACAGTGACAAAAACACAGCAAGGCAAAAAAAACAAACACAAAATAAATCCTGGTCAACTTGACCTCTGACTAAACTTACAGGTTTCCTAACTAACGACTGGGATCAGCCTAGTGCTGTCCTAGTCCCTGGTTTTAAATGTCCAAGCAAAATATAGCCACACAGGCTTTCTCTCACCGCACAGGGGTTCACTCTCCCTAGACAGTCCACACAGGTCTGCTTCCAGGCATGAGCTAACATCTAATGAATCTGGGAGTTTTTATAGAGGCCTAAATGAGCTGACAAGCTTCAGCTGGCCTCATCAACTCCCTGTCTGTACGACGCCCAGCCCTCTCCCTAGAGGTATGAGTCATCCATGAGCCCACTAGTCTCAGCTGGGCTTATACAACTCTCCACCTAGCTGTATAAATCGGCGTAAAGCCTGAATCTGGGCGAAATATATCTACCCCCCTGGATGCAACCAGGTGACTTTACCTTCCTGCTGTCACATACCCCCCCCTCTTGTTTTAACCTCGGGGTTGGAACACCAGCAATCAGGCATTCATGTACTCGAGACAAAGCATCCACATTCCCCATTTGAACGCCAGGGCGATGCTTTACTGTGAAGTTGAATTCCTGGAGGGCCAGGAACCACCTATTCACTCTTCTATTTGTTTCCTTGTTTTGAGCCATCCACTTTAACGGAGCGTGATCCGTAACCATGTCAAAGTGCCTACCTAGCAGGTAGTACCGAAGGGAATCTAGAGCCCACTTCACCGCTAAACACTCCTTTTCAACGGTGGCGTAATTTACCTCATGGGACTTCAACTTCCTGCTGAGGTAAATGACTGGGTGCTCTTCCCCGTTCCAGACCTGGGACAATACTGCTCCTAACCCCACATCTGACGCATCACTTTGTACGACAAAGTCTTTAGAGAAGTCGGGTGAGTACAACACTGGCTGGCTACATAAGGCTTGTTTCAAGAATTGGAATGCTGCCTCAGCCTCGGGGGTCCATTTAATCATGACCGACCCTTTCCCCTTCGTCAGGTTGGTTAGGGGCACAGCCTTAGAAGCAAAGTGGGGAATGAATCGCCGATAATACCCAGCGATTCCCAGAAAGGCTCGTACCTGCTTCTTGCTGTTGGGACGTGGCCAACTCTGGATGGCCTCGACTTTGTTGAGTTGGGGTTTTATTACTCCCCTCCCAATGGTGTACCCAAGATATTTGGCCTCCTCCTGCCCAATGGTACACTTCTTGGGGTTAGCCGTAAACCCTGCTTCCCGAACAGAGTCCAGGACTGCTTGCACTTTTGGCAGATGTGAGGCCCAATCTGTGCTATGGACAATTACGTCATCCAGGTAAGCCGCAGCATACTTCCGATGGGGCCTCAGCATCTGGTCCATTTTCCGCTGGAATGTGGCCGGCGCATTCTGTAACCCGAACGGCATTCTTTTATATTGGAACGCCCCGTCTGGGGTTACAAATGCGGTTTTCTCTTTGGCTGACTTGGCCAGGGGGATTTGCCAATACCCTTTTGTGAGGTCAAGAGTCGTCATGTATCGGGCTGTTCCCAGCCGGTCGATCAACTCATCTATACGTGGCATGGGGTAGGTGTCAAATTTTGTAACTTTGTTCAACTGACGAAAATCGTTACAAAATCGCCAGCTCCCATCCGGTTTAGGCACCAACACAATGGGACTAGACCAATCACTTTGGGACTCCTCTATCACCCCTAAGTTCAGCATTTTCTGTACTTCCTCCCGTATTGCCTCCCGTCGGGCCTCTGGGATCCGATAGGGTTTTAACTTCACCCTTTCACCGGGCGGGGTAATAATGTCATGCTCTACCCCAGATGTTTGTCCCGGCAGCTCAGAGAATACCTCCTTGTTGCGAAGCACAAACTCCTTAACCTCCTGTTGTTGGGGTTGTGACAAGGTGGCTGCGATTCCAACCTCAGGAATCACGCAACCAGTTTGAGCTGGTGACCAAGTGTCTGCGACTAGGGACTCTCTATCCCTCCAGGCTTTCAACAGATTAACGTGATAGATCTGTTCGGGCTTTCGCCTTCCTGGTTGTCTGACCTTGTAATTCACTTCGCTCACTTTTTCCATTATCTCGTAGGGGCCTTGCCATTTGGCAAGGAATTTACTTTCAACCGTAGGGACAAGTACCAATATCCTATCCCCCGGGGAAAAGGTACGGGTCTTGGCTCCACGGTTGTACACTCTCTGCTGTGCCAACTGCGCTTGGGCCAAATGTTCCTTCACGATGGGCATTACCTGTGCAATTCGATCTTGCATCAGGGCGACATGCTCAATCACACTCCTGTGGGGAGAACTCTCACTTTCCCAAGTTTCCTTGGCAATATCCAACAGCCCTCTTGGGTGTCTCCCATACAGTAACTCAAAGGGGGAGAATCCCGTAGAGGATTGGGGCACCTCCCTAATAGCAAACATCAAATAAGGAAGTAGACAGTCCCAATCCTTTCCATCCCTATCCACCACTTTCTTCAACATTTGTTTTAGGGTTTTGTTGAATCTTTCAACCAGCCCATCGGTTTGGGGGTGATACACAGATGTACGTAATTGCGTCACTTTGAACAATTTACACAGCTCCTTCATAACCCGGGACATAAAGGGTGTACCTTGGTCCGTAAGCAGTTCTTTACAAATACCCACCCGGCTAAAAACAAGAGATAGCTCTTTGGCTATGGTTTTGGCCGAGGTATTTCTGAGAGGGATCGCTTCTGGATAACGGGTGGCATAGTCCATTATAACCAATATGTACTGGTGCCCCCTAGCGGACTTGATTATAGGACCTACCAAATCCATTGCGATTCTCTCAAACGGGACCTCAATGATGGGTAGAGGGACCAGCGGGCTACGGAAGTGTGGCATCGGGGCCGACCTCTGACACACAGGGCAGGAGGAACAATAATTTTCTATGTCCTTCATCACCCCAGGCCAATAGAATCTCTGTAATACCCTCTCTCGGGTTTTCTCTGTCCCCAGATGACCTCCAAGAATGTGCCCATGGGCCAACTCCAACACCAACTTCCTGTAAGGTTTGGGCACCACCAGCTGCTCAACGGTTTCTTCTGCCCTTTTTGCCACCCGATACAGTAGGTCCTTCTCTACGCTGAAGTATGGGTAAGTGCAGGTATTATCTGGGTTCACTAACTCGCCATCTATTTTCACTACGTTTTCCCGTGCCTTTATTAGGGCGGGGTCTTTCAACTGTTCTGTGGCAAAGTTTTCCCTGTGAACCTCAAGATCAGAAAACTCCACAGACGGTAGGTTTTCGTCTGAGGAGGTGGGCTCCTCTCCAGTTTCTTGAGTCTCCCCTGCCAATACTGACAAGGGAAATTCGGGAGAGTCCTCACCACTCTCAGAGGAGTTCTGGCTATCATATTCCTGGTACATAGGGGCACCAGTGGGGGGCTCATGATCATCCCACAGTTCCCAGAACTTCGGAAAATCCCTTCCCACAATGGCGTCATGCGGTAACTGAGACACTAAGCCCACTGGATGAGAAAGGGTACCTTTGGGGGTCTCGAAACACACTGTAGTCACTGGATACTCTCGGGTGTCCCCATGCACACAAATAACGGCTACCTTGCTATTCCCAGAGACCTCTGTTTTAACTAACTCAGCCTTTATCAGGGTCACAAGGCTACCTGAATCCAGCAATACCACAACATTTCTACCATTAATACACATTTTGCATAAATGTTTCTCAGTTCCCCGAATGGCAGTGCATGCGACTGTCGCACACAGCGACTGACGTCTGCCCGTCAGAAAGTCACACTGCATGGGTTCCTCCAAAACCGGGCAATTTGCTGCAATATGTCCCGCTTGCCGGCAGCGGTAGCAAACGATCCTTCTTGCGGCCTCTTGAGCCGCTGATTTCCCAGGCTGTTCTCGCCAAACTTGGGGTAGAGCTCCCACCCTCTCACTCTCTCCACCCTTACCCCTTGGAATCATCTTATCCGCCCCTGGGGATGGTCTGGTCTTAGGGTGGAAAGTCCGAGTGTCTCTGGAAGAGGCCGTCAGGTTCTCTGTAGCCAAGTATTTCTCCACACGATCCACAAGACCATCGGCCGTCTCTGGGTCTCCATGGCTTACCCACTTTTGGATGGCAGTAGGAAGAGCTCTCAAAAACCGATCCATTACAACACGTTCCACAATCTTTGGTGCGGACAAAGTCTCTGGCTGTAGCCACTTTCTGCTCAGGTGAATGAGATCATACATTTGAGACCTGGGGGGTTTTCCAAGCTGGAAAGTCCAGTTATGCACACGCTGAGCCCGGACAGCCAGGGTGACACCCAGCCTTGCCAATATTTCAGCTTTTAGCATCACATAGTCTTTTGCTTGGTCAGGCTCTAGGTCATAGTAAGCTTTCTGCGATTCACCCGTTAACAGAGGAGCCACCAGTCCAGCCCACTGCTCCTCAGGCCACTTTTCTCTTTCAGCGGTCCTTTCAAATGTGGTCAAAAATACCTCTGGATCATCCTCTCCAGTCATTTTTGTCAATAAACGACTCACCCCAAAGGACGCGGTATTAGTGGGACGGCTTTCCTCACCGGTCTGCGGACGTTGCTGCATTACTGCTTCCATCTGTTGTTGTAGTCTCTGCTCTTGCTTCTGCAACAGGTCTATGAAGCGGGCCTCAGATTGCTGTTGGGCTTGTTGCTGAGCCTCCAGACTCTGTTGTAAAGTTGCAAGGCTCTGTTGATGAGCTTGCTGCTGGGCTGCAAGGCTCCTTTGCAAACCTGCATTTGTCTGCTGTTGATTGGCATTTGCTAGAGCCAGCTGTTTCAGTATCTCCTCCATGCTGGCTTAAAAAAAAACTGCCACTGGTTCTCCACCAACTGTGAGGGGGCTAGCTCGGCAGCGGGTATGTGTGACCCCCGGGATGGGCTCCCCACCCAAAAACAGGCCCAGCAGACGGAGGTTGTGGTTTTCAAAATCAAAAAGGTGCGGTTTATTTTCTATTTACAGTGACAAAAACACAGCAAGGCAAAAAAAACAAACACAAAATAAATCCTGGTCAACTTGACCTCTGACTAAACTTACAGGTTTCCTAACTAACGACTGGGATCAGCCTAGTGCTGTCCTAGTCCCTGGTTTTAAATGTCCAAGCAAAATATAGCCACACAGGCTTTCTCTCACCGCACAGGGGTTCACTCTCCCTAGACAGTCCACACAGGTCTGCTTCCAGGCATGAGCTAACATCTAATGAATCTGGGAGTTTTTATAGAGGCCTAAATGAGCTGACAAGCTTCAGCTGGCCTCATCAACTCCCTGTCTGTACGACGCCCAGCCCTCTCCCTAGAGGTATGAGTCATCCATGAGCCCACTAGTCTCAGCTGGGCTTATACAACTCTCCACCTAGCTGTATAAATCGGCGTAAAGCCTGAATCTGGGCGAAATATATCTACCCCCCTGGATGCAACCAGGTGACTTTACCTTCCTGCTGTCACAATATGTATATTTTGCTAATAAATATATATTCAACTCTATACATTTGTAGCGCTACCCCCAGTTAAGAGAGCCGCTGGTTTGATTTCGGGCCCTGTGTACAGCACCGCCAACCCCCGGCAATCTTACTCGACCCACTCTGGCACAGTTAGTCTAGGGTTAAACTCATATCATAAGCAATGGTATTGCACGGGTTAATCTCCTTATAGTAAGGCAACATACTGAGGCGAGAGGTTAAATATAACAGTTTTACTTTCATCAAATAGGCATAGGCAGAACAGAACACATGCAACTTGCTCACAGAGCCCTGCAGCAATAAATGTAGCACACAACAGTGGCTACACGCGGTAACCCACCGTGCGCAGCTATTATGGTGTACGCACCCTATGGTGTATTAAACAATACCCCTATCACCCCTCCCTAGTCAGGCCTGACTTAGAAGAAATCTCAGTCTTTTCACTTGCTATTTCTTCGCATGCAAACTTTCGGTGGTGCACTTGATGAAACAGTTTTTGTAATCCACAAGTAGGCAGTCTCAAGGAAACACTATACTGGAGACCCTTCAACTCTGTCCTGCTACTGGTCTCCAGTGGAACAACAAACTAACGATCGGTGGGCCAAGGCAGTCTATAGGCCTAAACGGTAAAGTCTATTTGATTGAGCAAGTGCTCGCTCACCACTCCGGACGCGATCCCAGTCCGGGACTTCCACCTGCTGTGTCTCCGCACACAGCGTCTGCAACGATCGGGTCCCCGATCTGGCTGATGTCCGCACTCGACAAGTCTGGTGCCACCTAGGCTCCGCAGTGGGGTGGAAGGCTCTTCGGAAGTAGCGCAAGGCCCCAGGCTTCAGGCCCTGCACTGCAGCAGATCCACACAGGAAGAAGCTGTTGCTTGCAGCGCGGTGTCCAAAGAGGCCGAGCTCCGCCTCGCCTCCTTCTTAAATAGCCCCTCCCATGAGTCTCTGCGCTGGCAATTTGCATCTGGGTGCCGAACGGGGTTCTGGGTAACGTAGTCCCGGGGCCTTAAAGGAGATATAATAATAATATTGATCAATACTTCATATAGTACACTGAGTTGAATTATACAACAGTTTCTCCCAACATGTTTCACCAAAGCATTGGCTTCTTCACGGGAATAATGTACATTCAGTGTGGTATTAAAGTCTATAAGGAGAGACAATAGATTAATGATAATACAAAAAGCAAAATTATATATTAAGAAACACAATGAATAGGGCAAAACTGAGGGTTACAAGTGCCAGAATACAAAGGGTCCATTCAAAGTCCAGCTATCAAAGTAGCCTCTATGCAAGAACCAAGCATACAATGCAGCTGTACCTACCCCGTGATTCCACAAAGGTCAGGTCGGCAAGGATGTCCACAGATGGCAGACCAGCACACCAGCTCTAGTGTGGCTACAGGGGACTATAGAAACAAAGCTGCAAAAAAATAAATAAAGGACTGTTAAAGAGAGACAGAGAGCTCCATGGCTGGTGACTGTCCCTAAATGGAGCTAACATAGCCTCCATACCTACCATATGTAAACGAAAAGTGAAGCATGAAATTGGGGGCGCTGAGTATATTACCAATATCCAAGCAAAGGACCAAAGGCAGATAAGATGAAACTAAAAGAAAATTAGAAAGAGGATAAATGGCATATTTTTTAATGGTGATCCAAATGCCCTAATGTATTAAGGCCTGAAACACCAAAGAATTACACTAAGCTGGCTTACCTGTGTACAGTTCCCTCCCTGTATGTTGGGATTTGACAAGGCTAGATATTGGCACAGATAGAGCCCAGACAAACTATCCAAGTATGGGGCAATAAGTCAAATACAGAAAGCCTATGTAGTCAAGAAGTTGAAAGGACATAGGTAAGGACATAGGTAAGGTACGGCATATTACATGGAGAAGAAGCATGTATCTATTAAGCCAAATAGGATGGCATTTACCTTAAATCAACAGAAACTATGGATTCAGCGCCCCTCCCCGACAAGCCAGCACACAATGGCTGGCGATGTCGGTTTAAATAGCCCTCCAGCCAGTCAGCGTCTGACGTCGCCGACCGGGAGCGGACGTAGAGATAGCCAGCACGCCTGTGCAGTTCTAGTGCTGGAGTCTACAATCCCCATGGTGCTGTGCGATGTAGTCAGCGTCAAGACGTGATGCGGCTCAAGGCGGGCGAGACTAAACCAAGCCAGCCAGGGAAGCAAAGGAGGTAGAGCAGGTGGAATGAAGCAATGGGCGTGGCTATGAGGCGGGCATCGGTGTCAAAAAGACAATCGGCCCTTGGGTGTCCAAGCAGCCACAGAAAACAGTATATAGAAGCTTAATTATCAAACAGAAAATATCCTAATAATAGCGACGGTCTGAAGCCCCAAATATCATCTAAGTGGATCCCCAAAACGTAAAGGGATCTAAGATAACGGTGCACGGTCATAGGCATGCACACAGGGTGTGCCAGGTGTGCCTGGGCACACCCTAATCACGCTGTGCTGCTCAGATTCCCTCTGCTGCTTGGCTGCAAAAGAAGGGATTATGGAATCTCTGTCTTAAAAGTGAGACATCAGGGGTCTGTTTAGACCTCTGATATTTCACCAAAGCTCCCCAGTGAAGCTCCTAAAAAACTGTATAAAAAAAAATTATAATAATAATGTAGCGATACCCCACAAGGAGCTGCTGGATTAATTTTGGGTCCTGCCGTTACCCCACATTTCACCGTCCCAGAACTTAAGAGTTAAATAATTTTGAAAGATGTGATTGCCAGTCACTTCAGTCTTTTTCTCAATTGCTTTATTAAACAACTTCAGGTAGAAGTATAGAGGGTTAGGGGAAGTTTAGATACCTTGGCTTTGAAGATCACGAATGCGGTTCTTGTATCCAGATGACAACAGCTTTCTGTCTCTGGATCTTGCGACAACCGGATAGGCCTCTTACACCGACCTAGCAGCCGGTATGAAGCACGGACAAAGTCTCTGCCACAGATTTAGGCGATAAGTGGAAACTCCTGGATAATCCCCTACCACAGGATTGTTTAGCCAGTAGTCAGTTAGTTAGGTCAGCTGCACAGTATCTGAACCTTTAAACCATCCGGAAGTACTGTGAGGTAGGTTAACTTGAGTGCATCCTCCAAACAAGTCACCAGGCCCTTCCTGAGATACCAGCCTTCAGCTCGGTCCTCTCCAGTAAGGTCCTCCCCTGGAATCTTCTCAGTTTGAGTGGCTTCTTCCCACAGGCAAGACAGCACAGGACCACCTTCAGTTAAGTAGGCCCCAGACAGGCTGCTGGGCCTACTTGCAGCAACACATCGGCATAGCCTCAGGCCTGGAGGGCCATGAGGCAAGAAGGACCCCGAAGCACATGGCACTGCCCCTTAAATATCCTTCCCCAGCATGCCCAGCTACAAAGAAGCTCCTGATTGGGCTGTTTTCTGGGGAAAGAATATCCAATACACTTCAGCTCGGTGTATTTCTCACACTGGCCTGTGACAACAGTGACACCTACTGGCCACAGTGGGAAATGCACACAACACAGCCAAAGCTGGAACAGAACCCAAACAAATTTACATAATCACTCTGAGCTATTTACCCCTAAATTTACACATAGCGCCTGTTCAAAAGTAGCAGGGCGCTACAATAATATATTATTAAATGAAATTGTAAAAAAAAATAGAAAAATTGTAAAATAATTATAATAAAAAAAAATAATAAAAATAAACTACTGACATCAATCTCTTGCCTACTGACCCTGTCCACTGCTCTACTGATATATATATATATATATATATATAAACACGTGTGTTTGAGCTTTTTGGGTGCACACCCTAATGCCATGGTCTGGGCACACCTATGTGCACGGTCCAGGGAGAACCAATGAGGAGAACCTAAATGGGAGGGGCAAAATGAACACAGTCAAGGATACCACATAGTGAGGATAAAAAATGGCATAGAGGATACATAGTTTGGAGGGAGGATCATATGAGTGAATCAGTGTAGGTAGGGTAGGGGCAACGGGAATAAAACTTATATATATATATAATAATTTACAGAGAGACCAACTGTAACCCCTTACAAGTAGTCTATCACGCAAGTCATTGGCCACCTTATGAAAGTCCAAGTCAAGAGAGTACAGTTTCTCCTAAGCCGTAAAAATTGGCTATAGGGGATGCTGTCAAGTAGGGATGAGCCGAACACCCCCCCGGTTCGGTTCGCACCAGAACCTGCGAACGGACCAAAAGTTTGCGCGAACTATCGAACCCTGTTAAAGTCTATGGAACTTGACCGTTCGGAATCAAAAGTGCTAATTTTAAAGGCTAATATGCAATTTATTGTCCTAAAAAGGGTTTGGGGAACCGGGTCCTGCCCCAGGGTACATGTATCAATGCAAAAAGAAGTTTTAAAAACGTCAGTTTTTTCGGGAGCAGTGATTTTAATGATGCATAAAGTAAAAAAAAAAAAAGTGAAACATTCCTTTACATATCGTACCTGGGGGGTGTCTATAGTATGCCTGTGAAGTGGCACGTGTTTCCCGTGTTTAGAACTGTCCCTGCACAAAATGACATTTCTAAAAGGAAAAAAAGTCATTTAAAACTGCTTGCGGCTTTAATGTAATGTCTGGTCCCAGCAATATGGATGAAAATCATTGAGAAAAATGGCATGGGTACCCCCCCCCCCCCCCAGCCCACTATCATCCCCTTTGGGTCTTGTATGGATATTAAGGGGAATCACGAACCCAAATTAAAAAAGGAAAGGCATGGGACCCCCAGGCCCTATATACTCTGAACAGCAGTATACAGGCGGTGCAAACAAGACAGGGACTGTAGGTTTGTTGTTACGTAGAATCTGTTTGTAATTTTGAACTGGTACATTTTTAAAGTGTAGCTCCAGCCAAAAAAATCAATTTTTAAGCTTTTTGGAAAACATAGGGAAGGGTTATCACCCCTGTAACATTTGTTTTGCTGTCTGTGCACCTGTTCAGAACATTTCACCTCACTTTCTGTCCCAATGACAAATGTTTTTTGAAAATTTGTGGTTTTTAGTGAAACAGGGATTGGTAATAAAGCATCAGTGGAGTGGAGACACATTTTTCCCATAGTAACTCTTACAGGAGAGAATTTCCCTTCCTAGGGGTAGATTTCCTCTCACTTCCTGTTGTCTCCTTCCGTTTGCAAGTAGGAGTCATTTGTAAGTTGGATGTTTGAAAGTAGGGGCCTGCCGTATACACTCTGCAGAAATTTGGACCTTAGGTGTCTGTGTTGCCACAACACTGTAAGCCCTCACAGTTACTCTTGGGGGGCGCTGGGTCGCCCTGCTGTGAACTAATTTATCAAGAATTGCAATTACATGCCATTGATGAACAGTAGTAGGAAAAATTGGGCCTTTGGTGGTGGTGGTGGTGGTGGTGCCACAACACTGTAAGTCCTCACAGTTACTCTTGGTGGGCGCAGGAATGGGCCCAGCTGTGAAATATTAGATCAAGAATTGTAATTACATGCCCCTGTTGAACAGGGGCAGAAAAATTGGGCCTTTGGTGGTGGTGGTGGTGTTGCCACAACACTGTAAGCCCTCACAGTTACTCTTGGTGGGCGCAGGAATGAGCCCTGCTGCAAAGTATTGCATCAAAAATTGTAATTACACGCCCCTGTTAACCACTTCAGCCCCGGACCATTTTGCTGGTCAATGACCAGGCCACTTTTTGCGAGTCGGTGGACAGGCGCACCCTGTGATCGGTTACAAAGCCTCCAGCAGCACTGAATGTGCATTCCGAAAGAACGCTGGATGCAGGACAGGCCAGTAGCTCAATTGCATTCTGTGCAAGCTCTGGTCAGTGATCCATCCTTAAGACCCAGTAACCCAGAGGATTTTCGGTAGGAAAGGTGTCCAAGTCTGATCTTGCCCCTAGGTATTCCTGCACCATGTAAACCAGACGCTGGCGATGGTTGCTGGACCCGATCAGACCTTGGGGCTGCGGACTAAAAAATTGTCTGATCGCATCGGTCAGACGGCCACCTTCTCAACGCTCCTTCTTTGACTGACCGAAACCTCAGCAACACGTTGTCCAGGACCAGGAATTTGTAACCTCCCAGTTTCTGGGAACGCGTTGCACAGACCTTTCTGCAAGGCCTCCCGAAGATTTTTCATCCTCTGCTCCCTCTGCAACGGCAAAATAACGTCCGCAACCTTACCCTTGTAACGTGGATCAAGGAGGGTTGCCAGCCAGTAATGATCCCTCTCCTTGATCGCACGAATACGAGGATCCTTCCGCAGGCTTTGCAGGATTAGGGAGGCCATGCAGCGTAGGTTTGCTGAGGCATTCGGTGCAGAGTCCTCTGGGTCACTGAGGACTACATGATCCGCAGCCACCTCCTCCCAGCCACGTACAAGTCCATGGGTGTCTTGGGACTGTAATTGATCCCTTGAAGACTGCTCCTCCTCCTCGTCCTCTTCCTGTGTGATAGGCGGGCCAGCAGGAACACTGTCTGGATAAAGGGGGCCTTGAGAGGTAAGGAAGTCCTCCTCTTACTCCCTCTGCCTCAAGTGCCCTGTCCATTATTCCACGCAGCATGTGCTCCAACAGGTGGACAAGAGGGACAGTGTCACTGATGTATGCACTGTCACTGCCCAAGAACCGCTGCACCACCAAGTTAAGGACATGAGCCAAACAGGACACATGGGTCAGGTGTCCCTGTTGGAGGGCAGAGAGGAGGTTGGTGCCATTGTTGGAAACCACTATTCCTGGCTTAAGCTGGCATTGCATCAACCACCTCTAAACCTGCCCCTTCAGAGCTGACAGAATCTCTGCCCAGTGTGGCTCCTGTCCCCCAAGCACACCAGTTCAAGCACCACATGGCATCTCTTTGTCTGCGTACTTGCATAGCCCCTTGAACGCCTACGAAGCACCGCTGGTTCCGAGGACAAAGCACAGGAAGAGGCCATGGAGGAAGAAGAGGAGGGGGTGGAGGAGAGAGGTGTGTCAGAATCACCAGTAGTAGCATTTTGGAGGCGTGGTGGCGGAACAACCTCCAACACTACTGCACCTTGCCCTGCATCCTTCCCAGCTGCCAGCAGAGTCACCCAATGCACCGTGAAAGATAGGTAGCATCCCTGTCTATGCCTGCTGGACCATGAGTCAGCAGTAATATGCACCTTACCGCTGACCGCCCTGTCCAGCGAGGCCAAGACATTGTCTTCCACATGCCGGTAGAGAGCCGGAATCGCCTTCCATGAGAAAAAGTGGCATTTGGGAACATGCCACTGAAGAACCGCAAATTCCACAAACTCACGAAAGGGGGCAGAGTCTACCAACTGAAAAGGCAGCATTTGAAGTGCTAGCAATTTAGCCAAGCTAGCATTCAACCACTGGGATGGCTGGGAGCAAACTTCTTTCGGCGGTGCAGCACCTGGGGCAGGAAATTTGCCTGGTACAATCTGACGTTGGTGTAGCGATAGCAGATTTCCCGCAAATACTTGGCTGTGACACACCTAATTCTACACCTTCATTCCTCTCAGTGCATGTTTCAGAGAGGACTGAAGGTATAGTGGGGTTGGAGATCCCAGCTGATGAGGAGCAAGGCGAGGTCCACTTTGTTCTTTGGTGTGGGTCTTTTAGGTGTGCTTGCCAACGAACTGCATGGCAGGTTGACATATGTCTGATCAAGCATGTGGTGCCCAAGCGGGTGATGTTTTGGCCACGCGAGATACGCCTGAGACATATGTTGCAAATAAGAGCGCTGCGATCTGATGCACTCGTCTCAAAAAAGGCCCACACCAATGAACTTTTGGAATAATGCGCAGAGACAGCAGCGGCCTACACATGCGGAGCTCTGCGGTTTGATGCTGTCGGTGTGCTGCCCTTAAGCTAGCCCCTGGAGGGCATCCTGCCTCATTGGAGATGTGCCTCCTCCTCCTCCTCTCTCCTATCAGGCACACACGTAGAGTCCGTGACCTCATCCCCCTCCCAAACCTGCAGGATGCTGCAGCTGGGGGAACATGACTGCCAGATTGCTGTCCTTTTTGGGCACCCCCTCTCTCTGGGCTCACGTTACTGCTTTCCTCTAGCTGGGTACCATCATCGGAGCCTTCAAAACGCTGGGCATCCTCCTGGAGCATGTACCCAACACTGTGGTCAAACAGTTCGGGGGACTCCTCAGGAGGACATGGTGGGGCTAGGGAAGGAGTGACTGATGCCATTGAGCCGAGGGAAGAGGCCGCTTTGGCAGCTGCTTTGCCAGACAATGTACCCTGAGCCTGGGTGAGAGAGGATAAGGAGGATGAGGACGGCTTGGTCATCCACTCTACAAAGTCTTCGGCATGTTGCGGCTCAACGTGGCCAGCTGCCGAAAAAAAGGACAAGCGTGTCCCACGGCCACGTGCTGATGAGGATGCACCGTGTCCACGACCAGCACTGGTGCCTCTAGACACAGAGCCTGCTTGCCCTCTTTTATTGGCTCGTGACTGTCTGCCTCTCCTTGTTGTCCTTCCAGACATACTAATGGCTTGCAGGGAGATGTAGCTGCACAAAGCTGGGATGTATATATATACTGATTATACTGCAGCTAGCAGAATCAACTGCCTTCCTGTAGTATTATTAGTATGAGAACACCAGCAATTGTCTTCAGTTGCAAAGAACACTAAATAAAAATTCTGCAGCTCCCTGCCTGTATTTGTATGAGAACACCAGCAATTGTATTCAGGTAAGCTTTAGGTGCACACTGTGCAAAGGACACTAAATCAAAATACTGTAGCTCCCTGCCTGTATTTGTATGAGAACACCAGCAATTGTATTCAGGTAACCTTTAGGTGCACACTGTGCAAAGGACACTAAAACAAAATACTGCAGCTCCCTGCCTGTATTTGTATGAGAACACCAGCAATTGTATTCAGGTAAGCTTTAGATGCATAGTGTGCAAAGAACACTAAAACAAAATACTGCAGCTCCCTGCCTGTATTTGTATGAGAACACCAGCAATTGTATTAGGGTAAGCTTTAGGTGCACACCGTGCAAAGGACACAGTACACTAAGTGAAAATACTGCAGCTAGCACAATCACCTGCCTGCCTGTCAGTATATTATGAAGAGAATAACAGGAACGGATCTAGCTAAACTGAATACAGTGTATAAATATATATATACAACACCTAGGATGCATATATATCCTCTACACACTGTAACTGAAGCTAACTGACTCGCCTGCCTGCTCTATCTAACTCAAAATAAATTACACTGTCTCTCTCTCTCTCTGTCTGTCTTTAACCACCGCCGCAACACACTACACAAGGCCGCCACGCAGGCGACCTTATATAGTGTGGGGCGTGTACTAAACCCCCTGAGACATAATTGGCCAAAGCCACCCTGGCTTTGGCCAATTATGTCTCTCCGTTTTTTCCGCGCTGTGATTGGCCAAAGCATGCGGGTCATAGTGCATGCTTGGCCAATCATCAGCCAGCAATGCACTGCGATGCCGCAGTGAATTATGGGCTGTGACGCGCCACTTGAATTTGGCGCGAACGGCCCATAATGTTCGAAATTCGGCAAACGGCCAAACAGACGATGTTCAAGTCGAACATGGGTTTGACTTGAACTCGAAGCTCATCCCTACTGTCAAGCAAGGGTTTAGGGTGTGCACTGCTAGCGTGCAAAAGGGTGTTGCCCGCTGAGGGTTTCCGATAAAGAGAAGAATGGAGAGTCCCTTCTTGGTTGACGTGAATCTTAAGATCTAGGAAATTAATACTCGATTGACTACATTCCATAGTGAAGCTCAAATTATAATTATTTATAGCCAGTAAGTCCATCAGTTGCGAGAGCTCATCCCTGGTTCCAGACCAAAAAATTAAAATGTCATCTATATACCTGTGCCAAGCCAACACGCGTTGTAGCAAGCTAGATAGACGATCATTGGAAAAAAGTTCCCTCTCCCACCCCCCAAGGTACATGTTGGCATATGAGGGGGCACAAATGGTCCCCATAGCCACACCCTGCACCTGGAGGAAGTGGGAGGTGCCAAATATAAAACATTGCGTGTGAGGATGAAGTCAAGCAACCGAAGGAGGAACTGGCTATAACGAGAGGAGGATGGTCCATGTTCGACCAATTGAATCTGGATGGTTTCAATACCTTTTTTATGTGGTTATATAAACTCTCAACATCCAATGCCATTAACCAAGTGCCCAGAGGAATTTGTTTTCCATCAATACTACAAAGCAAATCTATAGTATCCTTAACATAAGAAAATAACAAAGTGACGTGAGGATGCAGATATTTGTCTACTAGAGCACTGCCATTTTCTGTTAGACCTTGGCATCCAGAAACAATTGGACGACCATGAGGATAATCTAGGGATTTATGTACTTTCGGTAGAGAATAGAAAGTTGGTATTTTAAGGTCTGTGACATTTAAGTAATTCCAGGTAGTTTGATCAATAGGTCCATATTGATAAGCCCTAAGAATAAGGCCATAATATTCCTGAGTGAAATTTTCCACAAGGGTCTTGGAGATGGGGCGATACCAGAGTCTGTTGTCAAGGATGTCGAGGCACATGCGCTCATATGCCCCAACATCCATTACAGCGACATTGCCCCCCTTATCTGCTGGTTTTATAACCAAATTAGAATGGCTCTGGAGGTCTCTAAGCGCCTTACGATGCCTAGGAGACAAATTGTGATCATGTTTGTTCGACAACTCCATGTTCCTAATCTCAGACGTACTTTCTGAACAAAAGCCCAAATATTGGGATTGGCATGGAGTAGAGGAAAAGTTTGGTGGGTCACAATCTTCAGTGTGTCCCTCCTCCCAAAGTAACATGAGATCATCCATTGCCTGAAGTTCCACCTCAGACAACTCCAATGGAGGAAAGTCAATTTGTTCAGAAAAGGATGGTTTATCATATATGATGACCTTAAACATCAGCCGTCTGGCAAATAGATGTATATCCTTGATAAGTTGAAACCTATCAATATTAGTAGAGGGACAAAATGTAAGCCCTAGTTTAAGTACATGAATCTGTTCCTCAGTTAGGGGTACCGAGGAAAGGTTCAACACTTCTAATCCTGAATTGCCTTGATTGGAGGAGCATCTATTGGGATCTGAGCTAGATCCAGTGTTTTCCCTAAAAAAATGGGTGCAATTTTGGGGTCAAGGGATTGTGCACTAAGGGGGAACATGGTAGTTAAAGACGGTTCACTACCCCTAAGAGTGACAGTGGAAGGAAGAGAAAAGTGTGCAGATGTGGCACCCAGTGTGGATGGTGAAGGTAGGTTAGAAATTGAAACAGATGATCTAATAGGCATGGGTGTAGAGGAGTGCGCGTTAGTGATAGTGTTACGAACCACCGAAGATCGACAAGTGGAATTTGGTCCACTTGTGCGGTGAAGGGAGTCTGAAGAAGTGGTGGTACGAGTTAAGCTCATGTTGTCAGTCAAATAAAGATTACAAAATGATTACTGTATATGGAAGGTGAGGTGGCAGGCTGCAAACCACAGTGGCCCCCACAAACCTACCTCCCTTCCCCCCTGGTCCGTGGAGGGGTTGTCTTCCGTGAGGCCGGTCCTTGGTGACGGGCAGGTTAGGGACCGCTTCTCTACTGTATTCTACAAGCACAGAGGATTTTCCAATATTTGCTCATCTTTAATCTTTCACACCCAACACTAATGCCGCGTACACATGATCGGACATTCCGACAACAAAACCGTGGATGTTGGCTCAAACTTGTCTTGCATACACACGGTCACACAAATGTTGTCGGAAATTGCGAACGTCAAGAACGCGGTGACGTACAACACTACGACGAGCCGAGAAAAATGAAGTTCAATGATTCCGAGCATGCGTAGAATTTTTGTGCGTTGAATTGTGTACACACGGTCTGAATTTCCGACAACAACTTTTGTTGTCGGAAAATTTGAGAACCAGCTCTCAAAGTTTTGTTGTCGGAAATTCCGACAGCAAATGTCCGATGGAGTCTACTAGTGATGAGCCGAACACCCCCGGGTTCGGTTCGCACCAGAACCCGCAAACGGACCGAAAGTTCGAACGAACATTAGAACCCTATTAAATACAATGGATGCGAACGTTCGAATTCTAAAGTGCTAATTATAACAACTATTATGCATGTTATTGTCATAAATAGGGTTTGGGAACCCGGGTTCTGCACCAGGGGACATGTATCAATGCAAAAAGAAGTTTTAAAAACGGTCGTTTTTCGGGAGCAGTCATTTTAATGATGCATAAAGTGAAAAAAAAAAAGTCAAATATTCCTTTAAATATCGTACCTGGGGGGTGTCTAAAGTATGCCTGTGAAGTGCCAACGTGTTTCCCGTGTTTAGAACTGTCCCTGCACAAAATGACACTTCTAAAGGAAAAAAAAGCCATTTAAAACTGCTTGCGGCTTTAATGTAATGTCTGGTCCCGGTAATATGGATGAAATTCTTTAAGAAAAATGGCATAGCTACCCCATGACCACCCCCCCCTACCCCAGCCCATTACCAGCCCCTTTGGGTCTTGTATGGATATTAAGGGGAACCCCGCACATAAAATAAAAAAGGCCCTATATACTCTGAACAGCCGTATACAGGCGGTGCATACAAGACAGGGACTGTAGGTTTGTTCTTATGTAGAATCTGTTTGTAATTTTGAACAGGTACATTGTTGAAGTGTAGCTCCAGCCCAAAAATCTATTTTTAAACTTTTTGGGAAACATAGGTAAGGGTTATCACCCCTGTAACATTTGTTTTGCTGTCTGTGCCCCTGTTCAGAACATTTCACCTCACTTTCCGTCCCAATGACAACTGTTTTTGAAATGTGGTGTTTTTCTTGAAACAAGGATTGCTGATAAAGCATCAGTACAGATGAGACCCCTTTCTCCCATATTTATTCTTACAGGAGAGAATTTTCCTTTCTAGGGGTAGATTTCCTCTCACTTCCTGTTGTCTTCTTTCGTTTGCAAGTAGGAGTCGTTTGTAAGTTGGATGTTTGAAAGTAGGGACCTGCCGTATATACTCTGCAGAAATAGGCCCCTTAGTTGTTGGTGTTGGCACAACACTGTAAGCACTCAGTTACTCTTGGTTGGTGCTGGAACGCCCTGCTGTCAACTATTATATCAGGAATTTTAATTACATATAATTGTTGAACAGTGGTAGTAAAAATTGGGGCTTTGATGGTGGTGCTGGTGCCACAACACTGTAAGCCCTGACAGTTACTCTTGGTGGGTGCAGCAATGGGCCCTGCTGTGAATTATTAGATCAAGAATTGTAATTACATGCCCCTTTTGAACAGGGGCTGAAAAATTGGGCCTTTCGTGGTGGTGGTGGTGGTGGCGTTGCCACAAGACTGTAAGCCCTCAGAGTTACTCTTGGTGGGTGCAGCAATGGACCCTGCTGTGAATTATTAGATCAAGAATTGTAATTGCATGCCCCTGTTGAACAGGGGCTGAAAAATTGGGCCTTAGGCACTGGTGGCACAACACTACAACCCCTCACAGATACTGTACTTGGAGCACAGCAATGAGCCCTGTTGCAAAGTATTGCTTCAAAAATTGTAATGACACGCCCCTGTTAAACAGGGGCTGAAAAATTGGGCCTTAGGCACTGGTGCCACAACACTCCAACCCCTCACAGATACTGTACTTGGAGCACAGCAATGAGCCCTATGGCAAATTATTGCTAAAAAAATTGTAATTACACGCCCCTGTAAAACAGGGGCTGAAAAATTGGGCCTTAGCCACTGGTGGCGGCACCCATAAACAAAAATGATCTTCCAAGCTATCATCATCAATCGTATCATTGAGGACTCGGAGGAGGAGGATAGCCAGTCAACATAACAGCACAGGCACTCAGCATCAGCATCAGTCTTGAAGGGATGTGACATGTTAAAATCAATTAGTCTGTTATATCAGCATCAGGTGTGTGGTAGCTGGTGGTGATCCAAGACTGGTTCATCTTGATGAAAGTCAGTCGATCAACCGAGTCGGTGGACAGGCGCACCCTGTGATCCGTGACAAATCCTCCAGCAGCACTGAATGTGCGTTCCGAAAGAACGCTGGATGCAGGACAGGCCAGTAGCTCAATTGCATACTGTGCAAGCTCTGGCCAGTGATCCATCCTCAAGACCCAGTAAGCCAGAGGATTTTCGGTGGGGAAGGTGTCCAAGTCTGACCTTGCCCCTAGATATTCCTGCACCATGTTTATCAGACGCTGGCGATGGTTGCTGGAACCGATCATACTTTGGGGCTGCGGACTAAAGAATTGTCTGAACGCATCGGTCAGACGGCCACCTTCCCCACCGCTCCTTCTTTGACTGGCCGAAGCCTCAGCAACTCGTTGTCCAGGACCAGGAGTTTGTAACCTCCCAGTCTCTGGGAACGCGTTGCACAGACCTTTCTGCAAGGCCTCCCGGAGTTGTCTCATCCTCTGCTCCCTCTGCGATGGTAACATAAGGTCCGCAACCTTACCCTTGTACCGTGGATCAAGGAGAGTGGCCAGCCAGTAATGGTCCCTCTCCTTGATCCGAAGAATACGAGGATCCTTCCGCAGACTTTGCAGGATCAGGGAGGCCATGCAGCGTAGGTTTGCTGAGGCATTCGCTCCGGAGTCCTCTGGGTCACTAAGGACGACATGATCCGCAGCCACCTCCTCCCAGCCACGTACAAGTCCACTGGTTTCTTGGGACTGTAAATCATCCCTAAAAGACTGCTGCTGATGATGCTGAGTGCCAGCCTCCACCTCCATGCTGACACAATCCTCCTCCTCCTCCTCCTCCTCCTCCTCTTCCTGTGCGATGGGTGGGACAGAAGGAACACTGTCTGGGTAAAGGGGGCCTTGAGAGGCAAGGAAGTCCTCCTCTTCCTGCCTCTGTTCTGCCTCAAGTGCCCTGTCCATTATTCCACGCAGCGTGTGCTCCAACAGGTGGACAAGAGGTACAGTGTCACTGATGCATGCACTGTCACTGCTCACCATCCTCGTGGCCTCCTCAAATGGTGCCAGGACAGTGCATGCATCCCTGATCATGCCCCACTGGCGTGGAGAAAAAAAACCAAGCTCCCCTGACCCTGTCCTGGTGCCGTAGTCGCACAGGTACTCATTGATGGCCCTCTGCTGCGTGTGCAGCCGCTGCAGCATGGCCAACGTTGAGTTCCACCTGGTGGGCATGTCACATATAAGGCGGTTCTTGGGCAGGTTCAACTCCTTTTGCAGCTCAGCCAGGCGAGCACTGGCATTATAAGATCTGCGGAAATGCACACAGACTTTCCTGGCCTGCCTCAGGACATCCTGTAAGCCCGGGTACCTGCCCAAGAACCGCTGCACCACCAGGTTAAGGACGTGAGCCACACAGGGCACATGGGTCAGTTGTCCCTGTCGGAGGGCGGAGAGGAGGTTGGTGCCATTGTCGCAAACCACCATTCCTGGCTTAAGCTGGCGTGGCGTCAACCACCTCTCGGCCTGGCCCTGCAGAGCAGACAGGACCTCTGCCCCAGTGTGGCTTCTGTCCCCCAAACACACCAGCGCAAGCACGGCATGGCATCTTTTTGCCTGCGTACTTGCGTAGCCCCGTGAACGGCTACGGAGCACCGCTGGTTCATAGGACAAACCACAGGAAGAGGCCATGGAGGAAGAAGAAGAGGAGGGGGTGGAGGAGAGAGGTGTGTCACAACCAGTAGTAGCATTTTGGAGGCGTGGCGGTGGGACAACCTCCAACACTACTGCACCTTGTCCTGCATCCTTCCCAGCTGCCAAAAGAGTGACCCAATGGGCCGTGAAAGAAAGGTAACGTCCCTGTCCATGCCTGCTGGACCATGAGTCAGCGGTAATATGCACCTTACCGCTGACCGCCCTGTCCAGCGAGGCCAAGACATTGCCTTCCACATGCCGGTAGAGAGCCGGAATAGCCTTCCGTGAGAAAAAGTGGCGTTTGGGAACCTGCCACTGAGGAACCGCACATTGCACAAACTCACGGAAGGGGGCCGAGTCTACCAACTGAAAAGGCAGCAGTTGAAGCGCTAGCAATTTAGCCAAGCTAGCATTCAACCGCTGGGCATGTGGATGGCTGGGAGTGAACTTCTTTCGACGGTCCAGCAGCTGGGGCAGGGAAATTTGCCTGCTAGAATCGGACGTCGGTGTACTGCTAGCAGAGTGGCCGCAAGTACTTGGCTGTGACACACCTAATTCTACACCTTCATTCCTCTCAGTGCATGTTTCAGAGAGGACTGAAGTTATAGTGGGGTTGGAGATCCCAGCTGATGCGGTGCAAGGAGAGGTCCGCTTTGTTCTTTGGTGTGGGTCTTTGAGGTAGGCTTGCCAACGAGCTGCATGGCAGGTCAACATATGTCTGGTCAGGCATGTGGTACCCAAGCGGCTGATGTTTTGGCCACGCGATATACGCTTGAGACATATGTTGCAAACAGCAGCTGTGCGATCTGATGCACTAGCCTCAAAAAAGGCCCACACCAAAAAACTTTTTGAATGACGGGCAGAGGCAGCGCCCTGCACAGGCGGAGCTCTGCGGTGTGATTCCGTCGGTGTACTGCCCTTACGCTGGCCACCAAAGGGCATCCTGCCTCGTTGGAGATGTGCCTCCTCCTCATCCTCCTCCTCCTCCTCTCTCCTATTAGGCACCCACGTGGAGTCAGTGACCTCATCATCACCTCCCTCCTCATCACTGGAGCCAATCTGGCAGTATGCTGCAGCTGCTGGAACATGACTGCCAGATTGGTGTCCTTCTTGAGCATCCCCTCTGTCTGCTCTCACGCTACTGCCTTCCTCTAGCTGGGTTTCATCATCAGACCCTTCGAAACGCTGGGCATCCTCCTGGAGCATGTACCCAACACTGTGCTGAAACAGTTCGGGGGACTCCTCAGGAGGAGGACATGGTGGGTCTAGGGAAGGAGTGACTGATGATGAGTCTGACATTGATACCAGGGAAGAGGACGCTTTGGCAGCTGCTTTTCCAGTACCCTGAGCCTGGGTGAGAGAGGATGAGGAGGAGGAGGAGGGCTTGGTCATCCACTCTACCAAGTCTTCGGCATGATGTGGCTCAACATGTCCAGCTGCCGAAAAGAAGGACAAGCGTGTCCCATGGCCATGTGCTGATGACAATGCACCGCGTCCACGACCAGCACTGTTGCCCCCAGACACAGAGCCTGCTTGCCCTCTTTTATTGCCTCCTGACTGTCTGCCTCTCCTTGTTTGCCTTCCAGACATTCTAATAGATGGCCTGCAGGGAGATGGGAAAAAAGCAATAAGGGCTACCTTCAGGTGTCCTTCTCTGTCCCTGGAAACAAGGACTTTGACAGTGAAAGAAACTGACACACTCTCCCTACCTACAGTTTTCTGTCCCTAGAAAAAATGTTTTTTTTAAGCACAATTTAGCACAAGGAGAATTCACTCACTGTCCTTCCAGGTCCCTGGAAACAAGGACTTTGACAGTGAAAGAAACTGACACACTCTCCCTACCTACAGTTTTCTGTCCCTAGAGAAAATGTTTTTTTTAAGCACAATTTAGCACAAGGAGAATTCACTCACTGTCCTTCCAGGTCCCTGGAAACAAGGACTTTGACAGTGAAAGAAACTGACACACTCTCCCTACCTACAGTTTTCTGTCCCTAGAAAAAATGTTTTTTTTAAGCACAATTTAGCACAAGGAGAATTCACTCACTGTCCTTCCAGGTCCCTGGAAACAAGGACTTTGACAGTGAAAGAAACTGACACACTCTCCCTACCTACAGTTTTCTGTCCCTAGAAAAAATGTTTTTTTTAAGCACAATTTAGCACAAGGAGAATTCACTCACTGTCCTTCCAGGTCCCTGGAAACAAGGACTTTGACAGTGAAAGAAACTGACACACTCTCCCTACCTACAGTTTTCTGTCCCTAGAAAAAATGTTTTTTTTAAGCACAATTTAGCACAAGGAGAATTCACTCACTGTCCTTCCAGGTCCCTGGAAACAAGGACTTTGACAGTGAAAGAAACTGACACACTCTCCCTACCTACAGTTTTCTGTCCCTAGAAAAAATGTTTTTTTTAAGCACAATTTAGCACAAGGAGAATTCACTCACTGTCCTTCCAGGTCCCTGGAAACAAGGACTTTGACAGTGAAAGAAACTGACACACTCTCCCTACCTACAGTTTTCTGTCCCTAGAAAAAATGTTTTTTTTAAGCACAATTTAGCACAAGGAGAATTCACTCACTGTCCTTCCAGGTCCCTGGAAACAAGGACTTTGACAGTGAAAGAAACTGACACACTCTCCCTACCTACAGTTTTCTGTCCCTAGAAAAAATGTTTTTTTTAAGCACAATTTAGCACAAGGAGAATTCACTCACTGTCCTTCCAGGTCCCTGGAAACAAGGACTTTGACAGTGAAAGAAACTGACACACTCTCCCTACCTACAGTTTTCTGTCCCTAGAAAAAATGTTTTTTTTAAGCACAATTTAGCACAAGGAGAATTCACTCACTGTCCTTCCAGGTCCCTGGAAACAAGGACTTTGACAGTGAAAGAAACTGACACACTCTCCCTACCTACAGTTTTCTGTCCCTAGAAAAAATGTTTTTTTTAAGCACACTTTAGCACAAGGAGAATTCACTCACTGTCCTTCCAGGTCCCTGGAAACAAGGACTTTGACAGTGAAAGAAACTGACACACTCTCCCTACCTACAGTTATCTGTCCCTAGAAAAAATGTTTTTTTTAAGCACAATTTAGCACAAGGAGAATTCACTCACTGTCCTTCCAGGTCCCTGGAAACAAGGACTTTGACAGTGAAAGAAACTGACACACTCTCCCTACCTACAGTTTTCTGTCCCTAGAAAAAACGTTTTTTTTAAGCACAATTTAGCACAAGGAGAATTCACTCACTGTCCTTCCAGGTCCCTGGAAACAAGGACTTTGACAGTGAAAGAAACTGACACACTCTCCCTACCTACAGTTTTCTGTCCCTAGAAAAAATGTTTTTTTTAAGCACAATTTAGCACAAGGAGAATTCACTCACTGTCCTTCCAGGTCCCTGGAAACAAGGACTTTGACAGTGAAAGAAACTGACACACTCTCCCTACCTACAGTTTTCTGTCCCTAGAAAAAATGTTTTTTTTAAGCACAATTTAGCACAAGGAGAATTCACTCACTGTCCTTCCAGGTCCCTGGAAACAAGGACTTTGACAGTGAAAGAAACTGACACACTCTCCCTACCTACAGTTTTCTGTCCCTAGAAAAAATGTTTTTTTTTAAGCACAATTTAGCACAAGGAGAATTCACTCACTGTCCTTCCAGGTCCCTGGAAACAAGGACTTTGACAGTGAAAGAAACTGACACACTCTCCCTACCTACAGTTTTCTGTCCCTAGAAAAAATGTTTTTTTTAAGCACAATTTAGCACAAGGAGAATTCACTCACTGTCCTTCCAGGTCCCTGGAAACAAGGACTTTGACAGTGAAAGAAACTGACACACTCTCCCTACCTACAGTTTTCTGTCCCTAGAAAAAATGTTTTTTTTAAGCACAATTTAGCACAAGGAGAATTCACTCACTGTCCTTCCAGGTCCCTGGAAACAAGGACTTTGACAGTGAAAGAAACTGACACACTCTCCCTACCTACAGTTTTCTGTCCCTAGAAAAAATGTTTTTTTTAAGCACAATTTAGCACAAGGAGAATTCACTCACTGTCCTTCCAGGTCCCTGGAAACAAGGACTTTGACAGTGAAAGAAACTGACACACTCTCCCTACCTACAGTTTTCTGTCCCTAGAAAAAATGATTTTTTTAAGCACAATTTAGCACAAGGAGAATTCACTCACTGTCCTTCCAGGTGCCTGGAAACAAGGACTTTGACAGTGAAAGAAACTGACACACTCTCCCTACCTACAGTTTTCTGTCCCTAGAAAAAATGTTTTTTTAAGCACAATTTAGCACAAGGAGAATTCACTCACTGTCCTTCCAGGTCCCTGGAAACAAGGACTTTGACAGTGAAAGAAACTGACACACTCTCCCTACCTACAGTTTTCTGTCCCTAGAAAAAATGTTTTTTTTAAGCACAATTTAGCACAAGGAGAATTCACTCACTGTCCTTCCAGGTCCCTGGAAACAAGGACTTTGACAGTGAAAGAAACTGACACACTCTCCCTACCTACAGTTTTCTGTCCCTAGAAAAAATGTTTTTTTTTAAGCACAATTTAGCAAAAGGAGAATTCACTCACTGTCCTTCCAGGTCCCTGGAAACAAGGACTTTGACAGTGAAAGAAACTGACACACTCTCCCTACCTACAGTTTTCTGTCCCTAGAAAAAATGTTTTTTTTAAGCACAATTTAGCACAAGGAGAATTCACTCACTGTCCTTCCAGGTCCCTGGAAACAAGGACTTTGACAGTGAAAGAAACTGACACACTCTCCCTACCTACAGTTTTCTGTCCCTAGAAAAAATGTTTTTTTTAAGCACAATTTAGCACAAGGAGAATTCACTCACTGTCCTTCCAGGTCCCTGGAAACAAGGACTTTGACAGTGAAAGAAACTGACACACTCTCCCTACCTACAGTTTTCTGTCCCTAGAAAAAATGTTTTTTTTAAGCACAATTTAGCACAAGGAGAATTCACTCACTGTCCTTCCAGGTCCCTGGAAACAAGGACTTTGACAGTGAAAGAAACTGACACACTCTCCCTACCTACAGTTTTCTGTCCCTAGAAAAAATGTTTTTTTTAAGCACAATTTAGCAAAAGGAGAATTCACTCACTGTCCTTCCAGGTCCCTGGAAACAAGGACTTTGACAGTGAAAGAAACTGACACACTCTCCCTACCTACAGTTTTCTGTCCCTAGAAAAAATGTTTTTTTTAAGCACAATTTAGCACAAGGAGAATTCACTCACTGTCCTTCCAGGTCCCTGGAAACAAGGACTTTGACAGTGAAAGAAACTGACACACTCTCCCTACCTACAGTTTTCTGTCCCTAGAAAAAATGTTTTTTTTAAGCACAATTTAGCACAAGGAGAATTCACTCACTGTCCTTCCAGGTCCCTGGAAACAAGGACTTTGACAGTGAAAGAAACTGACACACTCTCCCTACCTACAGTTTTCTGTCCCTAGAAAAAATGTTTTTTTTAAGCACAATTTAGCACAAGGAGAATTCACTCACTGTCCTTCCAGGTCCCTGGAAACAAGGACTTTGACAGTGAAAGAAACTGACACACTCTCCCTACCTACAGTTTTCTGTCCCTAGAAAAAATGTTTTTTTTAAGCACAATTTAGCACAAGGAGAATTCACTCACTGTCCTTCCAGGTCCCTGGAAACAAGGACTTTGACAGTGAAAGAAACTGACACACTCTCCCTACCTACAGTTTTCTGTCCCTAGAAAAAATGTTTTTTTTAAGCACAATTTAGCACAAGGAGAATTCACTCACTGTCCTTCCAGGTCCGTGGAAACAAGGACTTTGACAGTGAAAGAAACTGACACACTCTCCCTACCTACAGTTTTCTGTCCCTAGAAAAAATGTTTTTTTAAGCACAATTTAGCACAAGGAGAATTCACTCACTGTCCTTCCAGGTCCCTGGAAACAAGGACTTTGACAGTGAAAGAAACTGACACACTCTCCCTACCTACAGTTTTCTGTCCCTAGAAAAAATGTTTTTTTTAAGCACAATTTAGCACAAGGAGAATTCACTCACTGTCCTTCCAGGTCCCTGGAAACAAGGACTTTGACAGTGAAAGAAACTGACACTCTCCCTACCTACAGTTTTCTGTCCCTAGAAAAAATGTTTTTTTTAAGCACAATATAGCACAAGCACAAAACACACTGACACTCTCCCTACCTATCCTTCTCTTTCCCTAAACTAAAGGAATCCAGGTTAAGCAAGAAAGAAATAAAAGTCACTGTCCCTGCCTATGCTGCTCTATCCCTGCTCCGGAACACACTACACTAGGCCGCCGTGCTGGCGGCCTTTTATAGTGTGGGGCGTGTACTAAACACCCTCAGCAATAATTGGCCACAGGCATCCTGCCTGTGGCCAATCATTGCTCTCCTCGCTGCCGGCGCTGTGATTGGCCAAGCATGCGGGGTCACAGTGCATGCTTGGCCAATCACAGCGCCTGGATGACACTGCGATGGCGTAGTGCATTGTGGGCCGTTCGCGTCACTCGAATTTGGCGCGAACGGCCCAAATCGTTCGATCTTCGTCGAACGATCGAACAGCCGATGTTCGAGTCGAACGTATGTTCGACTCGAACACGAAGCTCATCCCTAGAGTCTACACACGGTCGGATTTTCCGACAACAAGCTCACATCGAACATTTGTTTGTGCTGATCCATTATCAGTGCAGCCCCCCCGAGGATGCCCACTGGACCACCAGGGATGCCACTAGACCACCAGGGAAGCCCACCTATAGGTATTGCACACTAGACCACCAGGGATGCTAATTATATACTAAATGGATACCAATCAGTGCCCACAATGGATGCCTATCAGTGCCCACAATGGGCACCACTGATTGGCAGGCATTATTGTTTGGCACCTATCAGTGCCCATCCGTGCCACCTATCAGTGCCCATCTGTGCCCACCCGTGCCGCCTATCTGTGCCCACTCGTGCCGCCTATCTGTGCCCACCCGTGCCGCCTATCTGTGCCCACCTGTGCCGCCAATCATTGCCCATCCGTGCCGCCGATCGTTGCCCATCCGTGCCGCCGATCGTTGCCCATCCGTGCCACCTCATCTGTGCCCATCCGTGCCGCCTTATCCGTGCCTGTCAGTGCAGCCCCATCAGTGCCCATCAGTGAAGGAGAAAACTAACTTATTTACAACGTTTTGTAACTGAAACAAAAAAACTTTTTTTCAAAATTTTCGGACTTTTTAAATTTTTTAGCAGAAAATAAAAATCGCAGAGGTGATCAAATACCACCAAAGGAAAGCTCTATTTGTGGGAACAAAATGATAAAAATTTAGTTTGGGTACAGCGTAGCATGACCGCGCAATTGTCATTCAAAATGCAACAGCGCAGAAAGCTGAAAATTGGTCTGGGCAGGAAGGTGTATAAGTGCCCAGTATGGAAGTGGTTAATTATCAGGCCATTTTTCAGTTTTAATTGCTGTGATATTTTGACTGACCATCACTCGCTCACGCATTACTGAACCCAAATGAATTTTATAATAGTTTATGGGGGACACGTAAATCTTTGGTGGTATTTAACCTCCCTGGCGGTATTCCCGAGTCTGGCTCGGGGTTAAATTTCAGCACCAAAAGCGGTAACCCCGAGCCACACTCGGGCTGCGTCGCAGTGATCCAGGCAGGAGTTACTTACCTTGTCCCCTGGATCCTGCGATGCTTCCCCGCTGTGTGATCGAGCCGTCATCTCGCTTGATTCACACACTGCCGAATGCCGCCGAGCTCCGTTCCCTGTGACGTTACGACGCACGGGGACGGAGATCGGCGCCAAATTCAAAAAAGTTAAAACACAGTATACATACAGTACACTGTAATCTTACAGATTACAGTACTGTATGTAATAATAACACACCCCCATTGTCCCTAGTGGTCTGCCCAGTGTCCTGCATGCACTTTTATATAATAAAAACTTTTTTTTTTCTGCCTGGAAACTGGAGATTGTTCATAGCAACCAAAAAGTGTCCCTTTATGTCAAAAGTGGTTTTAGACCAGCTAAAAAACAGCGATAATAAATTAGAATCACTCGCAGAATTAAGCGATAGCGATTTGTGGGGAAATTCCTCATCAAACACTGAAAAACACTTTTATTATTATTATATTATTATTTGTTATAATTATTTTATAGTTATTTATTTTATTATAATGTATAATTTTGTTTTTTGAACTTTATCATACCCGGGATGTCTACTAGACTCTGGTTTGGACAGATTTAAGTGAGTTATTCCTAAGAATTACAGGCCTGCAATATAAAACGCCAAATTTCCATGCAGAATAATGGTACCGCTTTCAGCGCCTAAAATCTGACAGAATCATACCGCCAGGGAGGCTAATAACTGCTGTTTTTTGTTTTGCTTGTTTTTTTACTGTAGAAAGGAAAAAAGACCAAAATGTTGCAAAAAAATAAAAAAAAAAAAGAAAACTCCCCTTCCCCATAGCACATAAGAATAGTAGGTCACAACAAACATCCACATAATACAGTTAAACCTTGGATTGGAAATGTGCTTGTAATCCAAAGCACTCATATATCAAAGCAAATTTCCCCTTATAAAATAATAGAAACTCAGATGATTCGTTCCACAGCCTTTTATTCTTAAGTCCTTCAGTCTATAGTCCATGTAAAAAGATTATAGCAATGTGACTTCAAGGCAACTTTGAGGCAACTTCCATTAAATACTATGGGCACAAGTCGGATAGAAGTCGCCTTGAAGTAGTACAGGAACCTTTCCTTAAGTCAAAACAGCTTCAGTGGTGCTAATTAATACGGCTCTCATTGGCTCCCCGCATCCAATTTGCAATAGCAGGAGATTTTGACTGGCTCTCTATGGAACCGGTTCACATATCTCCGCAGCGGGTCCAGTGTGTTTTGCACAAAAATGTGTGCGTCTTTTGGTCCGTTTCAGGTCCGAATTCAGCCCAAAATTCGGGCTGAAATCGGGCCTGAAACGGTGAAATAACACGCACCGGACCCCTGCTGTGAGCCACATGCGGCTCATATGTGAACCCAGCCTGAATGTAGCCATATTGCTACACTTAGAGGCGCCTCTCTTCTCAGTTGTGATGTGACGCTACTCGTATTGCAAGACCTCACTTGTTTATTAAGTTAAAATGTATAAAAAAAAATGTTCCTCGTCTTGTAAAACCCTCGCAGACCAAGTTTCTTGCAATCCAAGGTTTTACTGTAATCCCTTTCTGAAAAGTAGAGACCCCAATGTGAGCTAATTTTTGCAGCAATTTTTTTTTTTTGGGGGGGGGGGGGATAAAGCCTAAGTGCAGCCAAAATATTCGGATAAAAACTCAAAAATCAGCAAAAGGGACATATTTTACAGTGTCCCTTGTTCTGATGCCTCTTCTGTGCGGTGCAATCCTTCTCCGTCCATGCCCCACCCATGCTTCTGTAATCTTCCTGTGCACAGGGAATAGATTAATAGAACTGTGGGAACTGTGAGTCCCCGACTACGTCTGCCCTTTCCGCCCAGTTCTACCATTCATAGAATCTATACTACCCATTACATCCACTTCATTCCTCTTCAGGATCGGCAGTGAGCCCTGTGGTCACCTTCACCCCAAACTGGAGGAAGATCTTCACAGAAGAGTCTATAACAATGAAGTGTGATGTGGGGTCCACTGGAGGAAGAGGTCTGACCTATAACTGGTACAAAGATGGTGACTGGGTACATACAGGAAAAATCTTTACCATCGGATCTGCAAACAATGAAGATACCGGGAACTACAGATGTCAGGCCGGTGCAGAAAGAAGTGGCACTGCCAGACTGGATGTTGTTACTGGTCAGTTGGAAATATGCCAAATAATGTGTTTTTGCCCATTCCAGACAAAATAAGAGAAATAGTAGCAAAGCAGGAGGGATGAGCTACAGGTTTGGTCTGATCCCTGTGATGTCACAGGCCAAATTGTTTTCCATCCATAGTTTGTCAGTATTACCCAGGATACCCCTAATGAGCTCATCTCTCAGCAAGATCTTTATTAGCATACAGTATGAGTACTGCACCACTGATTAGCTCTTTGTGTTGATTTTCCCTCTCCCAATCTGAGCTCTGCTGCACAGGGGACTGTAAGAGGCTGATGCAGAGTCACATCCAGATACTTACACTTCTTGCCTTCAAAAAAATTACAGTGGAACCTCGGATTACGAGTAACGCGGTTAACGAGCATTTCGCAATACGAGCAATTTTTTTTTTTTAAATCCTGACTCGGCTTGCGAGTGTTGTCTCGCGAAACGAGCAGGATTCAAGCCTTTGCGGTGTGCAGTACTGCATTTGGACAGAGGTGCGGGGGCGCCGGTGACACTCGGAGCCATTTGGAGCCGTTCGGAGCTGTTCGGAAATACTCAGAAACACTCGGAAATACTCCGTTCCCGAGTGTTTCCGAGTGCGGCCGAGCGGTCTCTGATTATTTTCGCGTCTCCCTGGCGCCCCCCCACCTATGGCCACATGTGGTATTGCATGCAATAGAAGTCAATGTGGAATAAATTATCTTCGTTTCCATTGACTTCTATGGGGAAACTCGCTTTGATATGCGAGCGCTTTGGATTACAAGCATTCTCCTGGAACGGATTATGCTCGTAATCCAAGGTTCCACTGTATGTGAAAATGTGAAATAGACTCCCTCAAGAGCTGGTTCTGGCAAGCTCAGTAGATTACTTTAAAAAATACCTGGATACTTTCCTAAATGTACATAATATAACTGGGTACTGACATTTATAGGTAAAGTTGATCCAGCGAAAATCCGATTGCCTCTCGGGGGATCAGGAAGGAATTTTTTTTCCCTGCTGTAGCAAATTGGATGGTGCTCTGCTGGGGTTTTTAGCCTACCTCTGGATCAACTGTGGGTAGAGAATTGGTTATATGGGATTGTATGGTGTTATTATTATTTATTTTTTTATTGGTTGAACTTGATGCACTTTTGTCTTTTTTTCAACCTGACTAACTATGTAATAGAACGAGTCCAGAGACAGCTAACAAAAATGGTAAAAGGTCTGGGGGATAAGACATATCAAGTCGACTTCAGGAAAATAATGTAGCGCATACCCCGATTTTCCGGGTGTCTGATGGTGACTGCCAGGGGTAGGGAGGGCTGACATACATCCTCAGGGTGCAAGGTACTGGGCATGGTGCGTGATGAACAAGAAAGAATTTGGGCACCAGTCACTTTTATGCTTAACCACTAGCCGACCGCCCGCCGCCGTTTCAGAGCGGCAAAATGGCTCCCCTGCGCGAATCGCTGTACGGCGGTTGCGTCACTGAGGAGCCCATGCTCATGCCCGCCGGTTGTGATGTCGGCCGGGCACCCGCGATCGTCTTCTGACAGAGCAGGAACATGGATCTGTGTGTGTAAACACAAAAATCCATGTCCTGTCAGCGGAGAGGAGACAGATTGTGCCTTCCTAGTATATAGGAACAATGATCGGTCTCCTCCCCCAGTCAGTCCCATCCCCCCACAGTTAGAACACACCTAGGGAACACATTTAACCCCTTGATCGCCCCCTGGATAGGCCTTAGGCTTTAAACCTAGCCACCAGGAGCTGTACACACACATCCACCCAGGCTGCAGCCCTGGGTGGGAAGACTGACCCTAAACACCTGACTTCTTCCAAATAAATACCTGTTCCCAGCATGCATAGCAGCAAATATGATTGGCTGAGAAAGATATACAGTATTTATCCATAACCTGAACTCACTGTAGCTCATCACTCTAATGTCAAAGGCATCAACACCACATACTGATAAAAGGGAGAAACCCCAGCCAAACAGATTAGGAGTGAAGTAATTTAACTACTAAACACTACAAATTAGCCAGGCTGGCTACCACCCAGCATAACTAAATTTACCTGTAGATAAAGATAAAAACAACGGTCGGGACTTTATATAAGAGCGCAAGGCATATGGAGGCAAGCGCCTCCATCACTGATACTTAAAGAAAAGGAAGGAAGGTGGGACTTTACACGAGGCATACATCCAAGGAGATAACACAATATAAATTAATATGGCAGGTACCTAATATAGTAGAACTATGAACATTGCATGACAGCATTGTATAACAACAATTGGCAATCAATAGTTTATTGATATATATAAAATATGACAATAATGATAATAACATGATAATATAATAGCATAATAAGTTCATACTGTAAACATTAAAAAAGGACCAAGTTCAGTGAAGCGTGTCTCCATAGTAAAAAACTGTATCCCTAGTTCATTGGTACAATCCAATTGGTATATGAGGTAGTTGATAGTAATAATACAAAATATAAGCAAGGGGGCATCTATTGGCTCAACGTGTTTCGTGGCGACTGTCACTCTTCAGGAGAAGGTATAGGGTAGATGTCTATAAGTATTAAAACACATAATTAATCAGTGGAAGGATAGAATATTAGGTCTTTCTACGGTGAGAAAGACCTTACGTAGAAAGACCTAATATTCTATCCTTCCAATAATTATGTGTTATAATACTTATAGACATCTACCCCATACCTGCTCCTGAACAGTGACAGTCACCACGAAACACGTTGAGCCAATAGATGCCCCCTCGCTTATATTTTGTATTATTACTATCAACTACCTCATATACCAATTGGATTGTACCAATGAACTAGGGACACAGTTATTTACTATGGAGACACGCTGCACTGAACTTGGTCCTTTTTTAATGTTTACAGTATGAACTTAATATGCTATTATATTATCATGTTATTATCATTATTGTCATATTTTATATATATCAATAAACTATTGATTGCCAAATGTTGTTATACAATGCTGTCATGCAATGTTCATAGTTCTACTATATTAGGTACCTGCCATATTAATTTATATTGTGTTATCTCCTTGGATGCATGCCTCATGTAAAGTCCCACCTTCCTTCCTTTTGCTTAAATTGACCTGTAACCCTTTTCTAGGATGAGGGTGCTACATTAACCGCTTCAGCCCCGGACCATTTCGCTGGCCAAAGACCAGGCCACTGTTTGCGATTCGGCACTGCGTCGCTTTAACTGACAATTGCGCGGTCATGCGACGTGGCTCCCAAACAAAATTGACGTCCTTTTTTTCCCACAAATAGAGCTTTCTTTTGGTGGTATTTTATCACCTCTGCGGTTTTTATTTTTTGCGCTATAAACAAAAATAGAGCGACAATTTTGAAACAAATGCAATATTTTTTACTTTTTGCTATAATAAATATCCCCAAAAAATATATATAAAAAATTTTTTTTTTCCTCATTTTAGGCCGATGCGTATTCTTCTCCATATTTTTGGTAACAAAAATTGCAATACGCGTTTATTGATTGGTTTAAAGCAAAAGTTATAGCATCTACAAATAGGGGATAGTTTTATGGCATTTTTATTATTTTTTTTTTTTTTACTAGTAATGGCGGCGATCTGCAATTTTTATCGTGACTGCGACTTTATGGCGGACACATCAGACACTTTTGACACATTTTTGGGAACATTGTCATTTTTACAGCGATCAGTGCTATAAAAATGCACTGATAACTGTAAAAATGACACTGGCAGTGAAGGGGTTAACCACTAGGTGGCGCAGAAGGGGTTAAGTCAGTACTAGGGAGTGATTCTTACTGTTAGGGGGCGTGGCTACGAGTGACACATCACTGATCACCATTCCGGATAACGGGGAACAGTCATCAGTGACAGTGTCACTAGGCAGAATAGGGGAATGCCTTGTTTACAAAGGCATCCCCCTATTCTGCCTTTGCCGACCGCAATCGCGGGCCTCCCGGGAACATCGAGTTCCCAGAACCCGCAGGCGCAATCACGAGACAGGCGACGGGTGCGCGCCCGCTGGGCCATGAATTTAAAGGGACGTACAGGTACGCCCATTAGCCTGCCCGTGCCATTCTGCCGACGTACTGCGGCGGTCGGCAAGTGGTTAATATCTACAGTCTGGAGGAAAAGAAGGGAAAGGGGAGACATGATTGAAACCTTTAAATCCATCAAGGGGGTGAATAAGGTTCAGGAAGGTGGTCTTTTCAATATGAAACCAAAATCAAGAACACGGGGACATGACCTCAAACTAATTGGAGGTAAGTTCAAAACTAATCTTAGAAAGTATTATTTTACTGAAAGGGTAGTTAATGCTTGGGATAAACTGCCAGCAGAGGTAGTGAGACAGTCAACAGTAAATGGTTTCAAACATGCTTGGGATAAACATAGATCTATAGTCAGTCAGACAATAAAGATAACGGAAAAAAAAAAAAAAAAAAACATCCAAACCCCCCCCCCCCAAAAAAAAATGGGCAGACTCAATGGACTTCCCTGTCTTTTTCTACAGTCAGTTTTCTGTTTCTTTATACTTATACTATAAATGCATTTGGTGGTGGAGCACCACTATGTTACTCATGTAACCTTCATCTTCTCATATGATGTGTTCCAGACCCGCTGATCCTGCGGGTTCCTCTCTACGTTCATGAAGGAGATGATCTGACTCTGAGATGTCACCATCGTTCTGGCTTCATGTCAACATTCATAACCTTTTACAAGGAAAATTCTGTCATTCATGATCAGAGATACACATCCGTATTACGTGTAGAAATTGTAAACATGACGGACTCCGGGAGATACAAATGTACAGATGAACATCCTTTGTATACATTTGTAACTTTACAAGATGAAGTTATCATCTACATACAAGGTAAGTCATAGGATATATCTAAGCTTTAAAGTGGAACTTCTTTCTCCCAATTAACATTGATTATTTTTAATCCTCATGCTGCTAACATTAGTAAATAGATAGGAAAGTAAATCATATTTACTTGTTTTAAACCTTTTTTTTTTCTAATTTCTTCAGTTACTTCCTGGTTTCTTGCCTAGGCAAAATGTGTTATACATCCCAGGAGTCTCAGGCCGGATTCACACTTGTGCGTTGCGTTTTTGAGCTCAGGTTTCTTTGCCAAGTTCTCGAACAGTTGTTCAGTGGTTCCTTTGCGTTTTAGCTGCGGATTTGCTGACCTGGGAGAGGGGAGGGAAGTCTCGCCGCTGTTATTATGAGGGGGAACTCCACGCCAAATTTTAAATAAAAAAAACAGCATGGGTTCCCCTCCAGGAGCATACCAGGCCCTTAGGTCTGGTATGGATTTTAACGGGAACCCTTACGCCAAAAAAAACGGCGTGGGGGTCCCCCCAAAATCCATACCAGACCCTTATCCGAGCACGCAGCCCGGCCGGTCAGGAAAGGGGGTGGGGATGAGCGAGCGCCCCCCCCTTCTGAACCATACCAGGCCGCATGCCCTCAACACCCTGCGGCCCCCACACCCCAAAGCACCCTGTCCCCATGTTGATGAGGACAGGGCCTCTTCCCAACAACCCTGGCTGTTGGTTGTCGGGGTCTGCGGGCGGGGGGCTTATCAGAATCCGGGAGCCCCCTTTAATAAGGGGCCCCCAGATCCCGGCCCCCCACCCTATGTGAATGAGTATGGGGTACATCGCACCCCTACCCATTCACCTGGTGGAAAAAAGTCAATAAAAAAACACACTACACAGGTTTTTAAAGTAATTTATTAGGCAGCTCCGGGGGTCTTCTTCCGACTTCGGGGGTCTTCTTCCGACTTCGGGGGTCTCTTCTTCTGCTCTCCGGTGTCGTCTCTGCGCTCTCCGGTTCTTCTCCTGCTCTCCGGCGCTTTCTTCCTTTTGCCGGGCGCCTCCGCTATCTTCTTCCAGCTCTTTTGCTAGCAGGGGCCCGGTCTTCATCGTCGTCTTCTTCCCTCTTCTCTCCTCCCGATGTTGCCTCGACGCTCTCTGCCACTATAATGCCGTGTGCGCGGAGCGCAACGACTTATATAGGCATGGGGTGTGGTCACCGGATGATGCCACCTGGTGACCCTGCCCCTGTATGACGTCACAGTCCCGGGGAATGATGGGACTATGGGGACACTGTAGTCATAAAGGGATGGACATGGTCAGCAACAAAACTCGGGTAGGCCGTGGTGTTTAAATGATCCTCAATTGGTACTAAGGGGCCCAAAGTGTGCCAAGAAAATCTCCCCCACATCATTACACCACCACCAGCCTGAACGGTTGATACAAGGCAGGATGGATCCATGCTTTCATGTTGTTTACGCCAAATTCTGACCCTACTATCTGAATGTCGCAGCTGAAATAAAGACTCATCAGACCAGGCAACGTTTTTCCAATCTTCTGTTGTCCAATTTCGGTGATCCCGTGCATATTGTAGCCTCAGTTTTCTGTTCTTAGCTGACAGGAGTGGCACCCAGTGTGGTCTTCTGTTGCTGTAGCCCATCTGCTTCAAGGTTTGATGTGTTGTGTGTTCAAAGACGGTATTCTGCATACCTTGGTTGTAACAAGTGGTTATTTGAGTTACTGTTGCCTTTCTATCATCTGGAACCAGTCTGCCCATTCTCCTCTGACATCAAAAAGGCATTTTCCTCCACACAACTGCCGCTCACTGGAAATTTTCTCTTCTTCGGACCATCCTCTGTAAACCCAAGAGATGGTTGTGCGTGAAAATGTGCAGCAAGTTAACAAGACTTACAATTCAACACTGCCACAAATTTGTGGCAAGTTATGCATGGTATCTGGGGTAATACTTATGCCCTTGGCAGTGATAGTGTTAAATAAAAGAGGGCGCTACGTGCAAAATAAAAACACCTGCAGCAGCCCAATTTGTACAGGTGCGATTTGAATTCTGCACTCTGTAGTGATCAATACAAAAGGTACATTACTAATACCGTTTGTCTATATTATTATTTTATAGAGCTATTTGAATTTCCAAAGATAAATGTCACCCCGTATCCAGTGGTAGAAGGTGATGAGATGACCCTGACATGTGACACTATTCTCAGCCCTCTCAGACCGAGGACACAACTGAAATTTGCTTTTCACAAAGATGGACGGAATGTCAGAGAATTCACTTCATATAATCAGTATGGCGTTCCGTCCGCTCAGGTGAAGGACTCTGGGAAATATTCCTGTGAAGTGACAACTGCAACCCACAATGTAAGGAAGAAGAGTCAGGAGATTTTGGTCAAAATAAACGGTGAGTCAGTCATAGGACCAACCGAGGGATTAAATAACATTTCATAACCCAAATTCAGCATTTAATAATTCATGAATTAATAAGCAGTCGTCTAACTCCAAACTTTCTTAATAATGACGCCCAGTCTGAGCTGTATTAGTCCCAAAAAAACAACAGATGGCCAAACCTCTTTGTAGCATCCCCTCACCTGCTGGAGGAAGTTAGGGATCCCCAAGTGGCTCGGTGGGCTGACATTTATTCTCAAGGTTGGATCATTGACTTGTGGGGTGGAAGAAATTGCCTAAGGCCTCGTACACACGACCGATTTTCTCGGCAAGAACCAGCAAGAAACTTGCTGGCAGAGATGTCTTGCCGAGTAAATCGGTCGTGTGTACGCGGCTATCGGGTTTCTCGTCGAGAAAACCGACAAGTAACCTCGACGAGAAAATAGAGAACCTGCTCTCTATTTTCTCGTCGAGATCCTCGTCGGCATGTTTCTCGACGAGAAAAGTGAGTGTGTGTACACTTACCTGTCCGCCGGGAAGCCCGCGCATGGTCGAAATGAATTCGACGCATGCGCGGTAGCTTCCTAGGCATAGGTAGGGTATATCAAGATGGCGGCGACGGCATCGAATGTGACGAGCGCATGCTCATCGTAGTCGATGACGTCACCGCGTTCGCTCGATTCAAAGAACCGCGGGTTCTTTGAAATGAGCGTGTGTACACTCGGCCGGGACAAATTTCTTGTCCAAGAATCTCGTCGAAAAAAACGACAAGTTTTTTTCAACGAGAATCTCAGCCGTGTGTACGAGGCTTAACTCTCAATTTCTTTTACCTAAGCTTGCCACTAAAGTCAGCTCTTAACACTCAGTGCCAAATTTATAAGGGGGCAAAGGCGACAATTGCTCCAGGCCCCCAAGTCAGAGGGGGCCCTAGACTTCCATTAAAAAAAAATAATAAATGTACCTTGAGACTTTAGTAGTATGTCCCCTGAGGAGATTGTCCAGTTTGATGCCTTTGCCAAGCTCCATTTACACTATATTGTCAAAAGTATTGGGGCGCCTGCCTTTACACGCACATGAACTTTAATGGCATCCCAGTCTTAGTCCGTAGGGTTTAATATTGAGTTGGCCCACTCTTTGCAGCTATAACAGCTTCAACTCTTCTGGGAAGGCTGTCCACAAGGTTTAGGAGTGTGTCTATGGGAATGTTTGACCATTCTTCCAGAAGCGCATTTACACGCACATTTGTATATTGGAAGTTAAAAAGATTACATAGAAATGTAAGTCCCAGTGAAAACATTCAGTCTATGCAAGGAAGAGTCAACCTAAAAGACCACCACTGTAAGTAAAGAGTGGAGGCTTACCAGGTATTGTTGACCCTCCCAAAGAAGGTTCTCAAAACGCATATAGTGATCCAAATACAACTGCACAATTGTTCCAGGGGTCCCAAAAAGTTACATCAATGCGTCCCACAACTCCCAAGATTCCACACAGCACTCCAGGCAAAGATGTTATATAGGGAAATAAAAGACACCTTCCATAGCATAAAACTGTATACACTGCAAAATTTTATAGAAAATTATTCACTTACAAAGTCATAATGTTATACAAGTCATTAAGATCCACGTGTATTCCGTCTTCCACAAACTAAGATGGCCACGGCTCAATCGCGCATGAGCAGTGGCGTGTGTTCCGGCTCCGCCCTTTGTATTTTGTCATATGTGATCGTCAGGAACAACTGAGCGGTTGTTCGAGGATCACTATATGTGCTTTGAGACCCTTCTTTGGGAGGGCAACAATATCCGGTAAGCCTCCACTCTTCAGTCATGTTGGCGGTCTTCTGGGGTGACTCTTTGTTGCACAGACTAAATATTTTCACTGGGACTTACCGTACATTTTTATGTCATCTTCTGCACTGTATTAATTTAAGTGTCTTCTTTGGAACCTAACTTACATTTTTTTAGAATTAATGTGGTTTATTATTTATTTCAGTTCACTTTTTTATTTCTCATATAATTACATTTTTACGCTGAGGGTCCTCCAACTTGAAGTGTCCCGGACCCATCCAAGGTCTAAATCCTGCACCCCCTTCCTCCCAACTCTAAACATGTAACTCTTAATCTGTCCTTCAATAATTAACCTTCAAACCCTAACATTTACAGTACATCTAATCCTAAGAACAAAAACTCTAAATGCAATTTACCAGTCTTTAGATGTGGAGACTGGTGGCAGTGGCTTCCTTTTATATATAAAGAAGATAAGGAGAAGAGGAGGATTTTGTAGTCCAAATCAGAAGGTGACAATGCTGCTCCTCCATAAATACAGTAGGGTAATTTAACATTGTCACTCTAGGAAAGAAAGTGTGTTATTGGCAGGATTAAAAGGTGAAAATAATAGGAAAAAGTCTGAAAAAAATAATGCAGCCACAACATTCAAGGACTGGTAAGTTGTAATATATTATTATTTTTATGTTTTGTGTTTAGATATGATTTATCCTTACCCCTATTAGATGAGTCCTTAACATTAAGGCCCCTTTCACACTGGGGCGGGCAGGTGCGGTGGCGGTATAGCGGCGCGATTTTCAGCGCCGCTATACCGTCGTTATTACCGCGGTATGCGGCCGCTAGCGGGGTGAATTTAACCCCCGCTAGCGGCCGAAAAAGGGTTAATACCGCCCGCAAACTGCGGCTATTGCCGCAGTTTGCGGGCGGTATTACCGCGGTGTCCCATTGATTTCAATGGGCAGCCGCGGTAAAGGAGCGGTGAACACACCGCTCCTTCACCGCTGTAAAGATGCGGCTAGCAGGACTTTTGGAGCGGTCCTGCTAGCGCACCGCTTCAATGTGAAAGCCCTGCAGGGCACGATTTTTTCAGGCGGTATAACAGCGCTATTATTAGCGCTAAACCGCCTGAAAAACGTGCCAGTGTGAAAGGGGCCTAAACCTCACAATGTAATCCCCAAAAACTGAACCACAAGCCTAGCACAAACCAACAAAACCTCTAAACCATGGCATTAACTACAGTGCCTTGAAAAAGTATTCACACCCCTAGAAATTTTCCACATTTTGTCATGTTACAACCAAAAACGTAAATGTATTTTATTGGAATTTTATGTGATAAACCAACACAAAGTGGCTCATAATTGTGAAGTGGAAGGAAAATGATAAATGGTTTTCATTTTTTTTTTACAAATAAATATGGGAAAAGTGTGGCGTGCATTTGTATTCAGCCCCCTTTACTCTGATACCCCTAACTAAAATCTAGTGGAACCAATTGCCTTCAGAAGTCACCTAATTAGTAAATAGAGTCCATCTGTGTGTAATTTAATCTCAGTATAAATACAGCTGTTCTGTAAAGCCCTCAGAGGTTAGTTAGGGAACCTTAGTGAACAAACAGCATCATGAAGGCCAAGTAACACACCTGACAGGTCAGGGATAAAGTTGTGGAGAAGTATAAAGCAGGGTTAGGTTCTAAAAAAATATCCCAAACTTTGAACATCTCACGGAGCTCTGTTCAATCCATCATCCAAAAATGGAAGGAGTATGGCACAACTGCAAACCTACCAAGACATGGCCGTCCACCTAAACTGACCGGGTCGGGCAAGGAGAGCATTCATCAGAGAAGCAGCCAAGAGGCCCATGGTAACTCTGGAGGAGCTGCAGAGATCCACAGCTCAGGTGGGAGAATCTGTCCACAGGACAACTATAATGCCCTGTACACACAGCCGAGAATCTCATCAGGAAAAAACACATTGTTTTTCCTGACGAGATTCTTGACAAGAATCTTGTCCCGGCCGAGTGTACACACGCTCGATTCAAAAGAACCGCCGTTCTTTTGAATGGAACGAATGCGGTGACGTCATCGACTATGACGAGCATGCGCTTGTCACATTCAATGCCGCCGCCGCCATCTTGCTACACCCTACCTATGCCTAGGAAGCCTCGTACACACGGCCGGTTTTCTCGG
This sequence comes from Rana muscosa, assembly GCA_029206835.1. Taxonomy (NCBI): domain Eukaryota; kingdom Metazoa; phylum Chordata; class Amphibia; order Anura; family Ranidae; genus Rana; species Rana muscosa. The sequence continues at coordinate 44,403,887 of CM055126.1, forward strand.
CAAGAAAGCTCTCCCGGCAGTTTTCTTGTCGTTTCTTGACGAGAAAACCGGCCGTGTGTACGAGGCTTCAGTCGTGCACTCCACAAATCTGCCCTTTATGGAAGAGTGGCAAGAAGAAAGCCATTGTTGAAAGAAAGCCATAAGAAGTCCCATTTGCAGTTTGTGAGAAGCCATGTGGGGGGCACAGCAAGCACGTGGAAGAAGGTGCTCTGATCAGTTGAGACCAAAATTGAACATTTACGCCTGAAAGTAAAATGCTATGTGTGGCGGAAAACTTACACTGCAAATCACCCTGAACACACCATCCCCACCGTGAAACATGGTGGTGGCAGCATTATGTTATGGGGATGCTTTTCTTCAGCAGGGACAGGGAAGCTGGTCAGAGTTGATGGGAAGATGGATGGAGCCAAATACAGGGTGATCTTAGAAGAAAACCTGTTATGCCCCGTACACACGATCGGAATTTCCGTCGGAAAAACCTTGGATGCTTTTTCCGACGGAATTCCGCTCGAGCTTGGCTTGCATACACACGGTCACACAAAAGTTCTCTGAGCTTTCAACCGTTAAGAACGCGGTGACGTACAACACTACGAAGAGCCGAGAAAATTAAGTTCAATGCTTCCGAGCATGCATCGAATTGTTTCCGAGCATGCGTCGGAAATTTTGCACGTCGGAATTACTACAGACGATCGGAATTTTCGATTAGAATTTTTCCGTCTAAAAAATTTAGAACCTGCTCTCAATCTTTTGTTGGCGGAAATTCCGACAACAAAAGTCTGATGGAGCATACACAGGGTCGGAATTTCCGACCAAAAGCTCACATCTGACTTTTCTTGTCGGAATTTCCGATTGTGTGTACGCGGCATAAGAGTCTGCAAAAGACTTGAGACTGGGGTGGAGGTTCACCTTCCGGCAGGACAACGACCCTAAACATACAGCCATATCTACAATGGAATGGTTTAGATCAAATCATATTCATGTGTTAGAATGGCCCAGTCACAGTCCAGACCTAAATCACATTGAGAATCTGTGGCAAGACTTGAAAATTGCTGTTCACAGACGCTCTCCATCCAATCTGACAGAGCTTGAGATATTTTACAAAGAAGAATGGGCAGAAATGTCCCTCTCTAGATGTGCAAAGCTGGTAGAGACTTCCCCAAAAAGACTTGCAGATGTAATTGCAGTGAAAGGTGAATCTACAAAGTATTGACTCAGGGGGGCTGAATACAAATGTACCCCACACTTTTCAGATATTTATTTGTAAAATAAAATTAAAAACCATTTATCATTTTCCTTCCACTTCACAATTATGAGCCACTTTGTGTTGGTCTATCACATAAAATCCCAATAAAATACATTTACGTTTTTGGTTGTAAATTGGCAAAAAGTGGAAAATGTCAAGGGGTATGATTGCTTTTTCAAGCCACTGTCAATCCTTTTTGCTCTACATGGTCACCTCACCCTGTGTCAGAAGTCCCATAGCATGCTGGGTTCACCTGTTGTATTTTTACATAGAAAAGCATTTATATTTTCCTCCTTGATTTCCTTGTCTGCAGAGCTGTTCATGAATACAAGAATCATAGGAACCCAATATCATAACATAGAAGGAGATCTCATGACCCTGATATGTAACACAAGTCTCAGTCCGCTCAGACAGAGGACAGAACTGTGGTTTGCTTTCCACAGAGATGGACGGAATGTTCAGGAATTCAGTTCATCCAATCAATACGGAGTCCAGTCCGCCAAACTGGGGGATTCTGGGAATTATTCCTGTGATGTGAGAGCTTTGAATGGCAAAGTGATGAAGAGTAGTCACTTCCTCCTTATTACGATAAAAGGTAATTTATTCCCGAACAGATCAGCTTTTAGGTAAATGGTGTTCTGTGCAGAATTATAGACTGTCACCCAGTATGCACTATAAGGCTGGGTTCACACCTAAAACGGCCCCAGAATGCACAGGAACGCTGTGCGTCCCTGTTCTCCATTTCAGGGACAAATCTTTGCCTAAATTCGGCCCTGAAACGGAGCCAAAGACACACAGTGTTTCTGTGCAAGCCGCTTCGCAGCCGCCCCAGAGATATGTGAACCGGCTCCATTGAGAGCCGGTCACATTCTCCTGTCATGCGAATTGGATGCGGGGGGAACCTGGGGTACAGAGGTGTGCTGTGGGGGGAGACAGAGATGTGCAGCAGAGTACATGTGCTGAGGGGTGTTGAGGAGACTGGCGTACTGAAGGATTCTGGGTGTGCAGAGGTGTACAAGGGGGTACAGCAGTGTGCTGGGGTGCAGATGCATGTTGGAGGGGGTGCAGAAGCCTGCTAGGGGTAACAAAGGCTTGCTGGGGAGTACAAAGGAATGCTGGGGGTGCAGAGGTGTGTGGGAGGCTGTAAAAGTGTGCTAGGGGTACTTTGGGATAGAGATTATTCTGAGGGGTGCAGAGGTGTGTGGGGGTATAGACATGTGCTGGGGGCTGTAAAAGTGTGCAAAGGGGGGTGCAGAGGTGTGCAAGGGGGTACAGAGGTGTACTGGGGGTATTTGGCATTTGTTGGGGTATGGAGATGTGATGGGGGCACAGAGGCATGCTAAGGGTTTGGAGGCATTCTGGGGGGTGCAGAGATGTGCAAAAGGGTACAGAAGTGTGCTGGGGGTATTGAGATATGCTGGGAGGTACAGAGGTGTTCTGGGGCTTCAAAGATGTGCTGAGGGGCTACAGAGGTGTGCTAGGGGTACAAAGTTGTACTGGGGGTTCTGAGGTGTGCTGGGGTGTATGGGGCATTTTGGAGGTGCAGGGAGATATGGAAGTGTGCTGGTAGGTATGGAGGCATGAAGAAAAATGAGGGGTGTAGTGGTGGCGCTGCTCTTGCATAAAACCAGTCTGCTGGAAGCCAGATATTGGTAATAATGAAAGTAATAAAAAGGTCTAAAAATGAGCAACAAAGGGGGTTCTACCTGGTATTTTCTGTTATGGAGGTATGTTCAGAACCTGAGTTGAGTGAGACCACACATAGAATGTAAATCTAATCAAATAAATAAATTGGAGTGTCTCTGCCAGGTGTTTGCTTAGCCTTAGCAATAGCCTTCAGAAGGTGATAGTGTTAATGAATGTGTAAGTGAGTGAAGAAATTAGTTGGAATAAATGAATTAGTTGGAATAAATGAGTGGTGTGAATTTTCCAATTCCGGCTCAGCCGGGTGTTTGCTAGCTGAGGGCTAGCTATTGGAAGTGCTGTGAAGCAAATTTATGCTACCAATGTGGTGCTGCAAGAGATGCGGTGTGAACAAATAAAATACAGTAAATACAATAGATTGGGATATTGTCTCGGCCGGGTGTTTGCTAAACCCAGCTGGTTTTATACTCAGTCCCAAGTGGTTGAGCAGTTGAAAAAAGTGTTTATGTGATCCGTAATACACTCTGACAATGTACATAAAATATTCAGCATGAAAATTGAAGTTGATAAAATAAAGTAAAGTCCAATGGTGAAAATCCAGAAAATGGTGACAAGATAAATTGGTGACTTTGCTGCAGTGCTTGTTCTAGTAGCCTGTGCCGTGAATGTGATTGTTTAAGATGTTGTACTCACCAGATCCTTCATACCCTCAGGGGGTATGGTGCAGTCACAGTATATGCCACTGTGTAGCAGTCTCAGGAATCCAGGGTGGCTCCTTTGGTCCCTTATGGTTCTTAATCACACAAGCCAGGAAGCACACATGGCTTGACTGCACCATACCCCCTGAGGGTATGAAGGATCTGGTGAGTGCAACATCTTAAACAATCACATTCACGGCACAGGCTACTAGAACAAGCACTGCAGCAAAGTCACCAATTTATCTTGTCACCATTTTCTGGATTTTCACCATTGGACTTTACTTTATTTTATCAACTTCAATTTTCATGCTGAATATTTTATGTACATTGTCAGAGTGTATTACGGATCACATAAACACTTTTTTCAACTGCTCAACCACTTGGGATTGAGCATAATTCCAGCTGGGTTTAGCAAACACCCGGCCGAGACAATATCCCAATCTATTGTAATTTATTTGTATTTTATTTGTTCACACCGCATCTCTTGCAGCACCACATTGGTAGCATCAATTTGCTTCACAGCACTTCCAATAGCTAGCCCTCAGCTATCAAACACCCGGCCGAGCCGGAATTGGAAAATTCACACCACTCATTTATTCCAACTAATTCATTTATTCCAACTAATTTCTTCACTCACTTACACATTCATTAACACTATCACCTTCTGAAGGCTATTGCTAAGGCTAAGCAAACACCTGGCAGAGACACTCCAATTTATTTGTTTTATTATATTTATTTGATTAGATTTACATTCTATGTGTGGTCGCACTCAACTCAGGTTCTGAACATACCTCCATAACAGAAAATACCAGGTAGAACCCCCTTTGTTGCTCATTTTTAGACTTTTTTATTGCTTTCATTATTACCAATATCTGGCTTCCAGCAGACTGGTTTTATGCACCACTACACCCCTCATTTTTCTTCATATCTTTGCTCCACCTATCTAGGCGGTAGCAATTGGTAGAGGCAGCAGCTCTGACTACTGCGTTGTGTTTGAAGTCCTTTTGCGCGGAGTCACCTTACCTTTCTTCAGGTATGGAGGCATGCTGTCCTAGTTGTGGAGAAACTGTAAAATTTGTGGAGCAACTGTAATATTTGTGGAGCATGCTATAATATTTGTGGTGGAGCAACGGGTGGGGGTTGCATTGTGCAGGGGAGGGGTGTGGTGGGAGGCAGGCTGCAAAATGCACCATTGCCTGTATAGACAGAAATACGTGCACCGGCCCTGACTCCTGGTACCTTTATTGGGTCACCAGCTTTAAGTCTCTGCTTCTCTGGACACTCGGCCTCCTCAGCCCCGCCCCTCCCTCTTCAGCTTATTGCAGTTCTTCCATTTTTGGTCTTCCAGAGGATCCTTTGTGACCTGGCCATAGATCTCCATAACGAGGGGTTTGGATCTGGTTTCTATTGAATACCGACCACTAGAGAGGGAGCCAGACAAAGACCCCCTCTCTACTAGAGGTACCATGCCTACTGACTGTTGCTTGTAACTTGTTCCTTCACTTGGTAACCCATAGCAACTACACTCCTCTTTTTGTCATGCCACATTAACCTTTTGTAGTGGTGTTACTTCATACCCCTTTGTGCTTTACAGACCCTGGTTCTTTAGATACGCCAAAACCAACATGCACCCCTTTGAATAACATTTAGACTCAAAACAGTTCATGTAACTTTACTGAACAAATGTGGCAGAACAGTTCAATATGAACAACGCCCTTCCCCTAATCCTAACTAGGATAGTGTAGTGGCCCAGGCATACCTCCATTAGGTGAGAGTCCATAACGGCTTTGTCAACGGCTTGGATGTCTTCCAAAAACCCAGTTTCCTTCAGCAGCTGTAACTCACTGGACCCACAGGAAACCCAGAACTCCTGGACCTCAGTGGTCCCTCTTTTTATAGCACAGATGGGCTGGCTAAGACCAAAAGCCTGGGAACTAGAGCTAGAAACATTTAACCATTTCCCCAGCCCGGGCCTGCCGTTGACTCACTATACTATATACAATTTAACCTGCCTACACCTTTGTCAATTTTTGGGAGATTTTCAGTAAAATGTATTGATATTAATTGAAGACAAACACATTTCACCAAAATTTCACAGAATTTTTTTAATAATTGTTTTTTTTAGAGCTGTTTTTCACCCCGGTGCTAAAGGTCAGCAGTATCAAAGTCTTAGAAGGTTTCAACGTGACCCTGACATGTGACACGTGTCTGAGCCCATTCAGACAGAGGACAGAACTGCATTTTGCCTTCTACAGAGATGAACAGAATGTCCAGGAGTTCAGTTTATTTGATCAATATGGTATCCGATCTGCTCAGCTGGAGGATTCTGGGAATTATTCCTGTAAAGTGAGATCTGCAGCCAACATTTCTAAAAAGAGTGAGGATGTCTTTGTCCAGGTAGAAGGTGAGTTTTTCAGTTATGAAAAATAAATAAAAAACTGCTTACATATGTATAATGTACATCTACTGATGCAATATCTATTCTCATGATCTAAAAACAGTACTTATTTGGGTCCAGCGGGGATTTGGGAGGAACAACACACATCAAAAACAAATTTCACAGCTCACTAACCAGCCAGCCTCCAACAAAACCAAATTGGTCCTGTCTAACAGTTCACGTTAAAAACAAGGTTTTTATTATATGTCGCAGTGGCCACATCAAGGCACCCCAGTTTACTGCGGTCCTAACTCTATCATTTTGAGATTCTCCCGAATTGGAGCACATACAGTATATGGCCCCTTCCACACGGGGACGGATCCGTCAGCGGCGTCTGCCAGCTCAGCGTGAGATCTCTCAGTTGATCTCCGCTGAGCCGGCGGATGACAGGTCCCTTTCTGCTCACTGAGTGGGGAGGGGCTTGTCAAGCGCCGCTGCTTGCTATGGAGAGATCGGACGAAAACGGACAGCATGTCCGTTTTCATCTGATCTCACCCGATCTGATCCGCCAGGATGGATAGCGACATATCACCATCCGTCTGATTTTAGCGGATCGGATCGGATGTCAGCGGACATGGTCACCGCTGACATCCGACGCTCCATAGACAAGCATGGGGCGCCCGTTCTGGTCCGCCGAAAAAACTGACAGGCGGACCTGAGCGGTCCGCTCGTGTGAAAGGGGCCTAAAGCAGTTGAATAGATTAAGGACAGGTGTGCCTGGAGGGAGCCCACCCCTCCTTAAAGGTACGGGAAGCACGGATGGTCCCTATCCCTTGCTGAGTTTCCCATGTGTCCCTATTCCTTTAGGAGGGCTGGGATCCCTCCAGGCACATCTGCCCTTAATCTATCCAACTGCTATATATGTGCTCCAATTTGGGAGACTCTCAAAATTATAGTATTAGGACCGCAGTAAACTGTGATGCCTTGATGTGACAACTGTGCCTTACAAATATGTTAGCAAATGTGTGGGACTAAACCCCTTGCTATGTTTTGTTTTTTAATGTTACATTTTATTGAAATTTTGATAGTACAAAGTAAGAATAGCAGAATGCAACAGGCTGAACTATAAAAAGGAGAATTTGCATCTCAAGAATTACAAATGAGAAGATTTCTAACAGAAAAAAGGGAACCTATGAACAAAGGTCATGTATAAACCCCTTGTTTTTAACGTGAACTGTTAGACAGGGCCATTTTGGTTTTGTTGCAGGCTAGCTGGTAACTGAGCTGGGAAATGTTTGTTTTTGTATAGTATTCAGCATGACTACTCCCTTTCACATTAGAGGTCAGTTAAATGGTCCACTCTACATTAGATTTAAGAGTGACCTTCCACTTTTCATTAGAGTTAATATGAATTGTCCACTTTACAATTAGCATCCAGAGGACTCCTCTACTTTACATTGGAGTTCAAAAGAATTAATCTCTTTACTTTACTTTACTTTAAATCCATTCTTTTTTTTACATTTGGAAGGGGGTCCACACAAACTCCATGTAAATAGAGTCCTTTGCAAAAATGGAACCAAGGAGCTTAATGGTGTAAAGATTATGTATATCTAAAACTTTTTTTGGGTAGAATGGGGAAAAGTAATCTGACATACAGTAGGTTCTAGCATTTCCCCACTTAACTTAAAACCCAACTGCAGAAAACAGAAAAAATCGACCCTTGCGGTGAGCCCCCCATGCACTGCATGGGCTAAATACTCATGTCTAGGGGGTACAGGAACAGGCAGGTTTACTTACCGTATTGCACACTCTGGCCAGGTCTAGCTTTGCCCCTTCTGTCCAAAGCTCCATTCTGTGGTTGGTGCCTCAATGCCATCATGTAAAATGCAGAGCTATAAATCCTATATTTTACATGGTGGGGCAAGTGTTTAACAGCAGCTGGGAGCACCGTAAAGATTGAAGGGATCTCTCGAGCAGAGCCTCTGATGGCAGTTTTAACGGAACTGAATGCCACCTAGATTAGATGCTTCTGCCAAACAGTACCTCCTTCCCTACAAACCTTTCCAGCAGACCGAAAGCTAATACCAGCCCTGTTACCCCAAGCATCGTACACAAACAAGATGTTGAGGGAAACTCCAAAGGAATTACTGTTTATTGAACAGAAATACAGGTTTTTATACACTTCAAATGTAGGTCAGTCACCACATGAACAATAAAATCAAATATTTACCCAAAACATCACACACAATGGTTTAGATAACGAGGTAGAGCTGACACAAGACTAATCCCATCATAGATACCTCCAGAGTTAGCCAAGTTAGCCAACATACAGAAACACCTAATTAACAATGGGAATGCACACAATGGGAGAGTGCTCCTTGCTACAAAGACCAGTCATAGGTGGGGGCAGTGGCCACTTTTTTGTACCTGGATATATTGGTCAGGCAACGCACTGACGCCCTTTCTGCCAAAGGGCTATGTGCTGGGTATTCAGTGTGACCCTGTACCTTTAAGGAGGGGTGGCTCCTTCCAGGCTCACCTGTCCCCTACCTATCCATTATAAATGCATGTGCTTCAAGATGGAGACTTTCAGTAGTTAGGGGCTGCAGGAAACAGGGTGCCTTGGCGGGGCCTGCAGCTTACGCTTATTTGCAAATGTGTGCAACTAACTCCCTGTTCTTAAAGCGGAGTTCCGCCGAAAAAAAAAATTAAAAGTCAGCAGCTACAAATACTGCAGCTGCTGACTTTTAATATATGGACACTTACCTGTCTTGGGCGCCCACAATGTCGGCACCCAAAGCCGATCTGTCCCTCGGCTCTCGGGTGGAGGTGCCACCATCTTCGGTAAGGAAATCAGGAAGTGAAGCCTTGCGGCTTCAGTTCCCGGTTCCCTACTTCACATGCGCAAGTCGCGCTGCGCCATCCCACTGGTCCCTGCTGTCTTCTGGGACCCGTGTGTCTCCCAGAAGGCAGCAGGGGGGTCGGAGAAGGCGCCGGACGTGGCGTAGGTCGCCGTGGCAACCTATGCCCGGAAATAGGAGCAAATACCTTGATTACACAGGTATCTGCTCCTTCCTTCCCCCTGAAAGGTGCCAAATGTGACACCGGAGGGGGGGGGGGGGATCCGAAAAGCGGAATTCCATTTTTGGGTGGAACTTCGCTTTAACGCATATTGATAGACAGGTCAATTTGGTTGGTCGCTGGCTGGTTGGTAAGTTTGAGCTTGGAAATTTTTTGGCCTAAAAGCAAAACGCTATGTGTGGCGGAAAACTAAAGCCCTGTACACACGGTCGGATTTCCTATGGATTCTAATCCGATGGATTTTTCCATCGGAAATCCGATGAAGCTGACTTCCATCAATCTTACCTACACACCATCCGTCAAAAATCCGACCGTCCCAAACGCTGTGACGTAAAACACTCCGACAAGCCGAGAAAAATGAAGTTCAATGCTTCTGAGCATGCGTCAAATTGATTCTGAGCATGCGTGAGTTTTTTGTCCGATGGCGTTCCACACAGACGATGGGAATTTGCTATCGTTTTTTTTCCCATCGTATAAATTTAAAACATGTTCTATTTATTCTCACCGATGGAAAAAAGACCGATGGGGCCCATACACAATCGGTTTGTCCGATGGAAAAAAGTCCATCGGACTGTTTTCATCGCTAAAACCGATCGTGTGTACACGGCAAAACACTGCACATCACCCTGAACACACCATCCCCACCGTGAAACATTGGTGGCAGCATCATGTTGTGGGGATGCTTTTCTTCAGCAAGGACAGGGAAGATGGTCAGAGTTGATGGGAAGATGGATGGAGCCAAATACAGGGAAATCTTAGAAGAAAACCTGCTAGAGTCTGCAAAAAGACTTGAGACTGGGGCGGAGGTTCACCTTCCAGCAGGACAACGACCCTAAACATACAACCAGAACTACAATGGAATGGTTTAAATCAAAGCACATTCATGTGTTAGAATGGCCCAGTCACAGTCCAGATCTAAATCCCATTGAGAATCTGTGGCAAGACTTGAAAATTGCTGTTCACAGACGCTCTCCATCCAATCTGACAGAGCTTGAGCTATTTTGCAAAGAAGAATGGGCAGAAATGTCACTCTCTAGATATGCAAAGCTGGTAGAGACATCCCCAAAAAGACTTGAAGCTGTAATTGTAGAGAAAGGGGGTTCTACAAAGTATTGATTCAGGGGGGCGCCATACAAATGCCCCCCACACTTTTCACATATTTATTTGTAAAAAATTTCAAAAACCATTTATCATTTTCCTTCCACTTCACAACTATGTGCCATTTTGTGTTGGTCTATCACATAAAATCCCAATAAAATACATTTACGTTTTTAATTGTAGCATGACAAAAACATGGAAAATTCCAAGGGGTATGAATACTTTTTCAAGGCACTGTATGTTACCCATATACTGTACAGTATACATGAAGGAAAAAGGAGGTAATTGTTAGAATTGGCACCCTAAACTTTAAAGCTTAATGCTAATAGTGATGACAACTAATCATGCTACAGTATAAAAATTTGTTTTAAGGTTTTCCTTACCACCATTTTTTGGTGATGGTGATAGACATTTCATATGCTCCTTTTTAATGCTTTTTAGGTGACAAGGACATGGATTACACGTTACAGAACAAAATTCGACTGTTGGCATCTGGGATCTTATTACTTATAGGGGCCTTTTTTTTCTACTGTAACATGAAGATTGGTTGGTTGGCCAAAACTAAAGATGACAAAGATTCTGAGGAGAGAGTGCAAGAACACCAATTGTCATCGCAATGAGCCTATGTCACCAACCATATTTTGACAGTAACAGGAGGTTATAGGAAAGAAGTTGGATGGTTTAGCAGGTTTATTCTTAAAGTGGAAGTAAACCCTCCTATCATTTTCAGGCAAGGAAGCTGCCATCTTGGCCTCTGTTTAATCTTCAACTGCCATGATGCTGCACATGTGATCAGTTATGACACCAGCCATTGGATGGTTTGACAGTTTGGTTGAGAGCACAACCAATGTGGCAGTTAGCATTCCCGGCATGCCGGGAATGTAACTGCTTTTTGAAACTGTTAAATCGATGGGTTTACTTCCACTTTAAATATTCATCATTCTTCTACTACATTTATAATACATGAACTAATTGTCCTTCTCTACACACCCCTGAAGAAGGTTACCCCGAAACGCGTCGGGTGTAAAGAAGGTTTTCATGTATTTACCTATATGGTGACAATCTTTGGAACTGAAGATTTTAATTTAATATTTCATTTTTTTATAAATATGTATAATTGTGAATGAAAATCAATTTTTTACTTCAATATCCCGTATATTTGGAATTAATATTATCAGTGCCTTAAAAGTCCACCCAGGGGAACCCCTTTTTTTCTTAACAATCTCTAGTAATATATGAAAATGTAGGTTTATATAGTCGTAAATACATTTAAAAAAGGAAAATCTTTAATTCTCTTAAGCCATCGCTTACCTCATACGTGGCAGTGTAGACACAGATTAGTGTGGGAAAAAAAAAACACAAATTATTTTTTAGCTTCATTATATTTCTTTGTTGTCAAAACCTATAAGTATGAAAATATAACAGCCCTGTAGATAAGAAAAAATGTTGTTTTATACCAGGTGCAGAAAAACTGTATGGCCACCAAGTCTAAGAAATAGTTAGTAGGGGGTAAGAAGCTCTGTCAAATGTTTACTATGACTTTTGCCCTTATTTGGAAGATTTTTCCTTACTTCCCTTGTGTTTAAATGATGTCAGATATAACAGTATGTGAGAGAAAAATCTCCCCAAGGGGGAGACAGACAGCATTGCAATTGAAACACTTTGCTAGGCCTTAGGCAAAACCTAGACATGAGGCCCCACTCACGCCCATGTGGGAGAAAGAAAGAAAGAAGAAAAGAAATATGAAGGGAAAAAGAGAAAGAGAGGCCCCTGTGTGTGCGAGGCCTAAGGCGACCGCCTAATTTGCCTAATTAGAGAGCCGCCTCTGGAAACATTTTCCAGTGTAGTAAGGGTGGGTAAAATTCTCTGTAGAACTTTATTGTTATCTGTGACTCCATGAGGGAAATATCTCCTTGTTTCTTGTCCAGGTAGCAGAGAGGAGACTCGGACAGCTTTTATAAAATACATGGCTTGGCTTAAAAAAAAAAGGACAAATTACAACTACATAAAGTATTGATATATATAAAATATACATTGTGTCTAGCTATGTGTACAACTAATGCAGCCATTCTTAAACAGGGTCCCATGAAAACTTAGCGTGCTCCCAGAGGTTGGTAGGGCTTGAGCTGTATCTGAGTAACCTCTCATCTGATGGTGCCTCCATAGTTCTGGGACATCACCACTTTTTCAAAGCCAGCTGCATGACAGCAGTGATCTTGTTAGCTGTATGTAAGGGTGGCCTTAAGACCACCACCATAAAGTGGGCATTGTTTCCACTGGCCACCTTTATAAAGGGAGTTTTTCCACAATGAATTGCTTTTATTAGGGGTTTACCAAGACCTAAAAATAATTTCAAGAGTCCCTCTCAGGTGTAAAGGGTGAAAAAGGCTGCAAAGAGAAAGACAAAAACTTGCTGTGTGCACTGGTCCAAAACCTTTGGTGGAGGGGGGATTATGGCGTGGGGTTATTTTTCAAGGGTTGGGCTTGGCCCCTTAGTTCTAGTGAAGGGAACTCTTAAGGCGTCAGCCTACCAAGACATTTTGGACAATTTCATGCTCCTAATTTTGTGGAAACAGTTTGGGGATGGCCCTTTCCTGTTCCAACATGACTGCACATCAGTGCACAAAGCAAGGTCCATAAATTAGAGAGGAGACTGCGAGCCGGGCCTACTCGTCCAATATCAGTGCCTGACCTTACAAATGCGCTTCTGGAAGAATGGTCAAACATTCCCATAGACACACTCCTAAACCTTGTGGACAGCCTTCCCAGAAGAGTTGAAGCTTCAAAGGGTGGGCCAACTCAATATTGAAGCCTACGGACTAAGACTGAAATGTCATTAATGTTCATGTGCGTGTAAAGACAGGTGTCCTAATACTTTTGACAATATAGTGTATATTGTGTTTTTTTTTTAAGGACAAACAAGGCTTTCTTTTGGCAAAATTGCCTTGCATTGTTTTTATTTTCTACCGTGTTTCCCCTGAAAATAAGCCCGGGTCTTATATTAATTTTGGCAACAAACGACACAGTAGGGCTTATTTTCGGAGTAGGTCTTACCATGTAATGTGCTGTCTTCTCTCCCCCTCTCTCTCCCTGCCTGACAGGAATCCCCAGTGTGAACTGAGTTAAAATGCTTGTAAAATCCTATAATCAACTCTTTTACAGTAGTATATAATGTACAATGTGTGCGTTTCTGTAATATATTTGTGCCAAATACCTTCATTATAGCACCTCTCTGTGCTTCTGTGACCTGCCGGAGCCCTCTTCCCTTCAATTATATTACAGAAACACACACATTGTACATTATATACTACTGTAATAGAGTGGATTATAGGATTTTACAAGCATTTTAAACTAGAGCTTATTTTCGGGGTAGGGCTTATATTGCAGCCCTCCTGGAAAATAATGCTAGGTCTTATTTTCGGGGGAAACACGGTATGCAATCCATAGACAAACATATGTAAAAAAAATGTAAATGCAGTTTTTTACTACTTTGAGTGTTAATTTAAAAAAAGTTTTATTGTAGATAAAAGTATAAATACTGTTCCATAATGTATCCTATTTATGACATTAAAACTACTTGGTACAAAGCATTGCTCTTATTTACAAATGAAATTATGTCATTTTTTCAATTTTGCCATCTTTGGTTTCATTCAATACGTTTTTTTATTATAGTTTTTACAGGGTGATATTCACGTAATAAAGAATTGTAAATTTAGAATTGCACTTGGTAAGTTAATTGACACGTCTCTCTAGAATTGAGATAAAGTTATATTCAGTATTCAATATACAGTACAATATGGTTTAATAGCATAACAATTGGAAGGAATTAATTATAAAGTAAACTAAGCGTTCACAAGGGGATATACAGTATCTCAGAAAAGTAAGTACACCCCTCACATTTTTGTAAATATTTTCTTCTATCTTTTCATGTGACAACACTGAAGAAATGACACTTTGCTACAATGTAAAGTAGTGAGTGTACAGCTTGTATAACAGTGTAAATTTGCTGTCCCCTCAAAATAACTCAACACACAGCCATTAAAGTGACACTAAAGGTTCAGTTTTTTTACCTCCACTGTGCAGTTAGTTTTGCACAGAGTGGCCCTCATCCTCCTGTTCTGGTGTCCCACGGCGGCTCTTCCCCGCAATAGATAACCCCCTCTGGGAAGCTCTTTCCCGAGGGGGTTACCTTGCGGGCGCGCTCCCGTGTCATACACTCGCCGTCCATAGATAATGACTCGGCCCCGCCCCCCGGCGCCCGCGCCTTTGGATTTGATTGACAGCAGCGGGAGCCAATAGCTGTGCTGCTATCAATCTATCCAATGAAGAGCTGAGAAGCCATGAAGAGAGCGACGTGGGATTGCGCCCACGGAAATTTGGGGCTGAGTTAAGTAAAACGGGGGGGCCGGACACTGCAAGGTGTTTTTTCACCTTAACGCATAGGATGCATTAAGGTGAAAAAACACGAAGGTTTGCAACCCCTTTATTGTCTAAACCGCTGACACCTGCCTCTTTAGAAGAAGCACAAAGAAATGGGCAGCGTTGAGGACCAAGGAAACTTAATGCAGCAGATGAAAGACACATCATACTTACCGTATATACTCAAGTATAAGCCAAGTTTTTCAGCACATTTTTTTGTTCTGAAAATGCCCCCCTCGGCTTATACTCGAGTCACCTTTTTGCGCCTGATCTCCCGGACTTTGGGGACCCGGTACCAGTCGGTCGTAGAACCCCTGGATCCCAAACTTGGCACACATGTAGCCCCATTTCTCCTCTACAAGTGTGCGAAGTTTGTTGTCTAGGGGACCTACGGCCGGGAACCCCTTCCATAGACTCCCATGTTAAATGTCAGTCTAGTCATGGGCACAGTGAGGCATGGACACAGTGAGGCATGCACATGGACACAGTGAGGCATGGGCACAGTGAGGCATGGGCACAGTGAGGCATGGACACAGTGAGGCATGCACATGGACACAGTGAGGCAAAGTGAGACACTGTGAGGCATGCAGATGGACACCCTAGGCTTATACTCGAGTTAATAAGTCTTCCCAGTTTTTTGTGGTAAAATTAGGTGCCTCGGCTTATATTCAGGTCGGCATATACTCGAGTATATACGGTACATCCCTTCCACATCAAAAGATGTCCAGCAGTGCCATCAGCACAGAACTTGAGTAAACCTGTAGGACCCAGGTACACCCACCTACTGTCCGGAGAAGTCTGGCCAGATGTGGTCTTTATGGAAGAATTGCGGCCAAAAACCATACCTCTGACATGGAAACAAGGCTAAAACTCAACTATGCAGTAAAACATAGGAACTGGGGTGCAGAAAAATGGCAGCAGGTGCTCTGGACTGATGAGTCAAAATGTGTGTAGCGGTGCCCCCCGTGGGGTCGCTGCGTGTTTCAACATCCACACATCACCCTGCTTGGTCAGACATCCATTTTAGGCACACTTCTCCAGTCAATGAACAGTCTCTTGCTTTTTTTTGTTGTTTTTATTAGGGGATTAAACTTGGATGGGGAAAAGGGACATGGGATACCCAAATGATGAATACTTCTTAATGTAAAGTTGGTTGAATCCAAATTGACAGTCTCTGCTACTTCACATCTCCTCCAGCACACTACTTGAGATCACTTTCTTTCCTTCACTGTCCAATTCTAGATTCCTGTCACCTTTAGCACATGGCTAGGCCTCACTTTGAATAAGTCCTAACCTTTTCCTAGTAGCCATTTGCAGGCGGGGGTCTGCAGTCCCCTCTGTGATAGCAACCATTTTAGATGAGAAGAAGAATTGTGCTAACTGACACTTGGTGGACTACTGCTCCCAGCACATCCGATGCCAACCCTCCTGGCTGCAGCGACTTGACTTCAACAACACCTCAGTCTCTCCCTCTGGCTCCACATCCAATCCTGGTATGTCTCTCCCAGAGCCTCTCACTGTGCTTCTCACTCACCAACCCCGGCATGGATCCCTCCTGAATGACTTTCCCTGCAGTGCTCCCAACTGTCCTCCTCCTGCTCCTGTTCCAGGACACCTCTCAATGACTGTCTAGAGAGAGGCTCCCTCCCAGCTCCCGAGCTCCAGGCCTGAGCTCACACCCCCCCCTCCCCCCAGAAAGGGTGCTCCCTCAGACCACAACAGTCTAATGCCGCCTATACATGAACGGATTTTCCATAGAAAAAACCTTGAATGGTTTTTCTGACGGAATTCCGCTCAAGCTTGGCTTGCATACACACGGTCACACAAAAGTTCACTGAACTTTCGACCGTCAAGAACGCGGTGACATACAACACTACAACGAGACGAGAAAATTAAGTTCAATGCTTTCGAGCATGCGCCAAATTGTTTCCGAGCATGCGTCGGAATTTTGCGCGCCGGAATTGCTACAGACGATCGGAATTTCCGATCGGAATTTTTTCCATCGGAAAATTTGAGAACCAGCTCTCAAATTTTTGCTGGCAGAAATTCCGACAGGAATAGTCCCATGGAGCCTACACACGGTCGGAATTTCTGACCAAAAGCTCACATCGGACTTTTCTTGTCGGAAATCCGATCGTGTGTACGCGGCATAACACACCATCATCTCAGTTCTTCCACCCGACAACTCCTCCCACAACAGGCTGACCATGGGTAAATATAGGAGGCCTGCCCCCTACCAATCCTAGTTGGGGATTGGTCAGGGCTCCCAAATACACCCCATGTCACTCCAGCTCTCTGCCCTGCCTCTTTTCCAGAACCTTCTGAAAACTAGAGGAGGCGCCAGAGAGATAAAGTACATGTCAGTCACCTGCTGCTACACTAAACCACTCCCCAGCCCCCAGATCAAAAACAAACAGGCCTAGTTTATATCTAGGCCTGCCTAAATTTACCTGTACTGGCAGTAAAAACACAAACAGTACTCTAGCACCTACCTACCTAAGGTAGAGGGTGCTACACGTGAAATATTTGGCTGTAGCAGGAGGAAGTTTGTTGGTGAAGAGCTGGAGAGCAGTTCAATAGTGGGTGTCTGCAGGCAACAATGAAGCATGGTGGAGGTTCCTTGCAACTTTGAGACTGCGTTTCTGCAAATGGAGTTGGAGATTTGGTCAGGATCAATGGAGTTCTCTATGCTGAGAAATACAGGTAGGTACTTATCCATCATGTTATACCATCAGGGAGGTGTGTGATTGGCCCCAAATGTATTCTGCAGCAGGACAACGACCCCAAACATACAGCCAATGTCATTAAGAACTATATGGAATGATGCTGGCCCTCCAGCTGAGGATATTTATTAGCAAAGAAGAATAAGTATTGTGGAGGAAATTTTTAAAATAAAAGGTGAACATCGCAGGAAAATATTTTTATCTTGTTATTTCTGGCTGGAGTTCCACTTTACGAAATTTAGTTTTGTAACTGTTTCTGTTCCTAACAATCTATAGTAATATACAGAGCTTTTTTTTCTCAGAAAATAGGTACAGGAACTTAACCGCGACCCCATTCAGATTTCACAAACAGTAGAAGGGTCTTAAAGGGGCATTAAATACCACAATTGCATTACATACAGAGTGCAGAATTCAGGGGGGTTACACACAGAGTGCAGAGCTGTCACTTGTAAACACAGAAACCGGACTTCTGTGTTTACAAGGGATTGTGGTGAGGAGGCACCAAAGGGTCTGAGCCAGAGGTGGTGGAACTGAGTTCCCCCAAGTTCCCCCTGAAAAAAAAGCCCTGGTAATATATGACAACGTAGGGTCTATATAAACATAAATACATTTTAAAAAGGCAAAACTGTAATTTTCAGCCATCCCTTACCCTGTATGTGGCAGTGTAGACCACAGACTAGCGTGGGAAAATGTTCAGACAGTGGTAGACCACGTATTCTTAGCTTTATTACGTTTATTTCTCGTCAAAGCCTATAAGTATAAAAATATAACAGATCTGTACAATGAGAATCATTTTGTTTTATACCGGGTACAGGAAACTGTGTGACCACTAAAATCTACAGTATATTTTTGAAAAATACGCCAATAAAGCTTTTATCAAAACAAACTATTGTTGCTCTGATATGCAACAACAAAATAGTTTTTTTTTTCAGACGGAATGTTGGCTTAAACTTGTCTTGCATACACACGGTCGCACAAATGTTGTTGGAAATTCCTAATGTCAAGGACACGGTGACGTACAACACGTACGACGAGCCGAATAAAATGAAGTTCAATAGCCAGTGCGGCACTTCTGCTTGATTACGAGAAATTCTGACAACAAGTTTTGTTGTCGGAAAATTTGAGAACCAGCTCTCAAATTTTAGTTGTCGGAAATTCCGACAGCAAATGTCCAATGGAGCATACACACGGTCGGGATTTCCGTCAACAAGCTCCCATTGAACTTTTGTTGTCGGACCGTGTGTAGGCGGCATTAGAACATCTGTCAAATTTTTATTATCACTTTTGTCCCCATTTAGAAGATTTCTCCTTACTTCTTGTGTGCTTAAATTATGTCAGGTGGAACAGGATATAAGAGGAAATCTTCCCCAATAGGGCATGGGCAGCAATTAGAATATTTTCCATTATAGTAAGCAAGGGTTAAATAGTACTTTGTTATCTGTGCTCTCACTAGGGAAATTTATGCTCAATTCTTGTTCAGGTAACAGAGTGGAGACTCAGACAGCTTTTATAACATTTTTTGTTTAGTCTAACCACCTCCCACCCGTCGTATTGTGAATTGACGGGTGCAAGATTGCTCTCTCTTTCTGGGACAACGTCCTTTGACACGGCACATCACCGATCTCGGTAAAGAGCCAATGACGAGGCTCGTTACCCATGTGATCAGCTGTGTCCAATCACAGATGATCACATGTAGACAGGAAAATGGCAGTTATCGGTATTCCTCTCCTCACACCGACAGAGTGTGAGGAAAGGAGAGCCGATCAGTGGCATTTCCTCACAGGGGAGATCTGCACTGATCATCAGTGCAGCTCCAACATATGCCCAGCAGTGATATCAGTCAGTGCCCGGCAGTGATGCCAATCAGTGCTGCCTATCCATGCCGCCTATCAGTGCCCATAAGTGCTGCCCATCAGTGCTGCATAATAGTGCCACCTCATCAGTGTCCTTCAGTGCCGTCTCATCAGTGCCACTTCATGAGTGTCCATCAGTGCATTCTCATTGAAAGCTGAAAATTGGCCTGGGCAGGAAGGGGATGAAGGGGAAGAATGTGGATGAATGTGGCAAGAAGTTAAAAAAAGGACAAATTACAATCATGTATAATTATGATACATATAACATATACATTGTGTCCCGCTCTGTGTACAGCTAAGAAACCATTCTCAACCAGGGTCCTGTGGAATACAGGGATCCGGCTAAAGCCTAGGGGTCATTTCGCTCTCTGCGTCTACCGAGATGCGGAGGCCCTGGGCATGCTCGTTCCCAGATGCCAAGGACTAGCGGTGCAACTGCGGCCCTTTGGAAGGTGTGCATCCTGTGGAGAGTTTCTCTTCGAGGTAGACCAACCCACCGAGAAACCCTGTGTATACCAAGTCAACTACCTTATGGGTATCTTCACTTCAGAGGAGGAAACTTGTACTCCCGCAGTTGAGCCCCTGCGCACCGCATTGGCTGCCACGGATGTAGCCATTGGAGATGACTCAACTGCTGCAGAGCCATCGGCGGGTACCGGAGCGGATGCTGTTTCCGCCACAACCGAGACCTCCATTCCGCCTGCCAAGCGAAAGGTGGGCTACATTAAGGCCTCCCGTGGCCGCGGTCGAAGCCTGCCCCAGCGCCTGCCTGAACCGGAACCTCAAGCCGGAGGGACCTCCAGGAGATCCACATCAGGGGACGGTAAGGAGGCTGGGGGAACTGTGACATTGAGTGTACCGAGGAGGGGAGAGGATCTCATACCCCACACTACTGGGGATGCGTGGACAGCCAGCCTGCGGAATTACTCTATTTTTGGGGACAATGTGTCTGTGTCCACCACAAACTATCTGCCGGCGGAGAAATATGATACTTCCGATTTGGATTCGTCATCCGATGTAGGGGATGACCATGAGATTGATGAGGTCTACATAAAAAAAAGGATGGGATAAAGTTCCAGTGACTTCACCCCGCAGCCTAAGGGGGATCTCACCAATGGACTCTGGGGAAACTACACCTAGAGTGGAAGCCCCTGCTTTAATGGAAAAGGTCATACCCACACCTGCTCTGCCTGCACCTACATTGTCCGTGCCTACTACCATGGAGGGACGTCCGCCGTTGCGGCCACCTCTGCCACAGTTGGAGCAAGTTCAAATAAAAAGGTCCTCGGATGCTATTGTTCTTCCTGGAGCAGGAGATCCGGCGACCATACCACCTCTAGCCCACTTGCAGAGGCTTCTGAACAGGAAAGTTGCTGCGGAATATGCGTGGGAATACCCCTACGTTCCCAGAGAGCTACTCTTCGAAATTGAGGCCTACAGAGTACTGTGGTATGCGGATTTTGTTTGGGACTATTTGGAGGTACACAGAGGCCACCGGTAACTAAAATGTTCTGCTATTATGGCCGATCGTTACCAGGGGTGCCTAAGGAATGGACTTATGGTCGGCATATCCATGCGGACCGTGTGGTAATTTGCTGTAAGGAGAAAGAGGATACAGTGTACTCTATAGAGACCCTAGATAGACAATGGAAGACTCTTGTTCTCCCGGATCCTCAGTACTACTTGTGAAATGGAACTTGTGTTTTTTTTATTCCGTTTCACAGGAATAGCCTGCCCTGAACTCACTTGTGACTTTACTCTTTGCTGCAGGGAAATCTACTCAACTGAGGAATTGGAGAGCTTGTGTTTTTTTTTTCTCTCTCTTCAGCTCCGCAAGGAAAGGAAATGTTTTTTTTTATCCCTTTCAACTGAACAGTTGGGTAGTTTATTCAGGGCCAAAGTGAGAACCGTTGTGGTCAAGATGGAAAGTTCAGGTGAAGTACATGTGTGCCCACACGCAGCATTGGAGTGTGATGACTTGAGTTGCCACTAGGTGGTGGTGTTTTGCAGAAAATTTCAGTAAGGCTAGGCTTAGCCATGCAAACTAGAAAATATATATATCAGAGGATAATCATCTCTTCTCTGGGAGATGGTTCTGTTCTGCATACCTTAAAATTGTATATTGTGTTGTTTTTTTTTCCTTTTTTTTCTCTCCCTCTGCAGGTGACCTGCAATCAACTCTATCAGAGAATGGGTGGAGTAGATATGTTAAGAGGGGTGGGATTGTATTTTGTCAAGCTATATGTTTATATGGAATGTGATGTATATTTTTACATGTTCTTTCTCTTCTTCCTATGCTATTCCCAAAAATTTTGGTTCAGGCACCCTCTTAAAACACTTACTGTACATAGTTGGAAAAGACCAGAACTCACTCAGGATTGAGGGGTCTTTCTGATCTCTTCCAGCCAATAGGGACAGTGGCCTTTCAAGGGAGGGGTGTGTGTAGCGGGGCCCCCAAAAATGGGGTCGCTATGTTGTAAATTTAGGGGCAGTCTGAGCAATAGCATGGCTCAGATTCTACAATTCAGTTTAAAATGGACTCTGCTCTGCCATGTTGTTGTCTGGTGTATAGTTCCCCTGGGCCTGTGGTGGCGCTGTTGCCCAGGTCTCGGGTTGAACCACTGGCCACATTGTGGTGTCATTGGGTGTCCTCTCTCGGCTACCATGCGGTGGGCGGAGTTCGGCCTGCTGTGCATGCTGGGAGAGGGTACATAAAGGGCAGACGCTATGTGAGGTGAGAGTGTGGAGGAGAGAGCGGGGTGAGGAGTGGAGTGTGCCCCATTGGGGTGGTGTGCCAGGGGGATTCCCAGGAGAACCCCTGGTGGCAAAGTCGCGCCCGTTGGCCTTGCTAGCCTGGGGTGCGTGAACTGGTCGAGGAGTCTCGGCACCTTTAGCCCGAGGCTACAGAGTTCCAGGTAGGCCCAGTATCTTCAACTGGGTCTACGGTCAACACACTGGAGTCCCAGGGAACCCGTGTGAGGGTGGCCCGCTCTGAAGAAGAGGAAACCGGGGAAGGACCTGTCCGATGGATCAGTGAAGGAATTCATGGTGAAGGAGAGGCCTGGTTACCTATCAGAGGGAAGGATTCGTGAGTTGCAGCATAGCTCCTGTAGTGTGTCCCATTGACACCTATGGTCTCTACTAAATCTATGGGAGTTTCAAAGTTCTAACTCAGTAATTAACGGATTCTGTGGCAGAGGATCTCTTAGACCTGTCCGTGAAGGTGACTAACTTAAAGGAACTGTTCGTGCTTTACTCCAGCTACTAGAACTGTGAGAGGGATCTATCCGGATGAGCAATTCACACTCAGGCTTGAGTGAAGAATAGGGTAACTGGGTGCCACATGCCTGAACCTGTCTCCTTACCTTCTTTTGTTTCTATCTTCAACCTATTCCCAAATCTGTTTCAAGCAAGATAAAATAAACTCGTCTGTTTGGAGTTTGAACATTGTTTGGACATTGGCCTTCTTTCGGGGAAAATAACAGACTTTTCCCTATATTCTGGGGGCGAGAACCAATGGACGGGAGGTAACTCGCTGCAGGACCCAAAATTGGAAGAACACCGCTCAACCTCTTATACCAGGAGGATACGGGCATGTGGCACGGTGTGCCTTTATCCCTGCAAAGTGAAGATAGGCAGGAGAAAAGGGTCCGTGTGCTACAGATATATATATATATATATATATTTATATACCGTATTTATCGGCGTATAACATGCACTTTTTTCCCCTTAAAATCAGGGGAAAATCGTGGGTGCGTGTTATACACCGATCCCCCGCTGAAACGAGCGAGCGGAGCAGAGTGTACTTCGGCTAGACTCGGCTCCTCTCGCAGTCCCGCCCACCTCCACTGATTGCGCCGCTGACATACAGAAAGCCGAGTGTACTTCGGCTAGTCTCGGCTCCTCTCGCAGTCCCGCCTCTGACTGTGAGCAGAGCCGAGACTAGCCGAAGTACACTCGGCTTTCTGTATGTCAGCGGCGCAATCAGTGGAGATGGACGGTACTGCGAGAGGAGCCGAGTCTAGCCGAAGTCCGCTCGCTCCTCTCCACAGCGGAAATCAGCGCCAAATTTAAATATTGCAGAGACTGGAAAGGCTGCAAAGGCACTGGGCAAGGCAAGGCTGCAAAGGCACTGGGCAAGGCAAGGCTGCAAAGGCACTGGGCAAGGCTGCAGATGGACACTGGGCAAGGCTGCAAAGGCACTGGGCAAGGCTGCAGATGGACACTGGGCAAGGCTGCAGATGGACACTGGGCAAGGCTGCAGATGGACACTGGGCAAGGCTGCAATGATGGACAAGGCTGCATTTAAATGTAAGTTTTTTTCCTTGAACTTCCCTCCTAAAAGTTTTTTTCCTTAAAATTCCCTCCTAAACTTGGGGTGCGTGTTATACGCCAACGCGTGTTATACGCCGATAAAAACAGTAGTCTTGTCATAAATGATGTAAGAAAATGACCGGACCCCAGTGCAGCTGCCAACTTCTGGATAAAGGTAGACAAAATTGAGCAACAAAAGCAGCGCTCGATGGGACCAGTAACAAAAGAATTTTTGGCAATTGTGGTGCTCAATATAGTTCATTTATTGGATGCACACTTGAGTTAAAAGACAACTGTCAGATGAAAATGATGTAGTTAAAATCAAACAAAATAAAACTCATTCTCATGATTGAAGTACTCCGAAATATAATGTAAGCGATACCGCCACCCTTCCTGATGACAAGGGGTTAACATCAATAAGTATACTCCATAGTCCCGATCATGACCGGATCGCTGGATGGCTCAATACACAGAAAAAAACAGAGTGGAGAGACACAGCTCTCTGAGATACAACTACTGGTTAGTGTCAGGTGTAAAACTCACTGTGCTGCGGGAGGTGTACTGTAGTCCACGCTGCTGAATGTTGACAGTCAAACAGACTGGTGTAGCGAATTACAGCCTGGCGTCCTGGATAGCACTCTGAGTGACGTGCACTAATTTCAAAAACCGGAGGCAAAGGTCGGGGCCGGAAGCAAAGAGTACCCAGGTGATGGGCGGATCGCAGGCTTGCTGTTGCTGTGGCGACTGTGACTTACATGTTTCACGGCCTGCGCTTTGGTGCCAAACTACAGTACTTAAAATTCTCCATAGGCGACGCTTTAAACATTTTTGCAGGTTACCAGTTTAGAGTGGATCTGGTGCTAGAATTAGTACCCTCGTTCTGACGTTAGCAAGGATACCTTACAGGTGTGGTGCCATCACCGATTACATATGCGCGCTAGACTTACGTATGCCTTCGCATTTGCACATAAGCATGGGGGGTGCTCTACATTTTTGTTTTTTATTATTATTATTTATTTTATCTTAAACTATTTTTTTACACTGTTTGTTTAATATGTTTTTTTTTTTTTATTTAATTTATTGCCATCGCAAATGTGACACAAACATCCCTTGTGACAGCATGGGCCGTGACAGGTCCTTTTACGGAGAGATCTGGGGGTCTATTAGACCCCAAATCTCTCCTCTAGCCTGCTATCAGACACAGATCGGTCTGATCGGCTGCTTTCCTGGTGAACAGAGAGGTGGAATGGGAAGTGACGAAATCTCAGTTTCTGGGGTAACAGACAGTGAGGAACAATGTTCTGTGCATCTGTTGCCGCTGGTCGGAGTGCTCCCGGGCTTCGCGATTGGACGGGAGAGGGCAGCAGAGGTGGCAGTGGGGGAATCCCATTTTGCCACACGCAGAAGTGATCGAATGGCTGTTCAGCCACTCGATCACTTCAGCATTAACCACTTCAGCCCCGGAAGATTTGGCTGCTCAATGACCAGGCCATTTGTTGCGATACGGCACTGCGTTGCTTTAACTGACAATTGCGCAGTTGAGCGACGCTGTACCCAAACAAAATTTACGTCCTTTTTTCCCCACAAATAGAGCTTTCTTTTGGTGGTATTTGATCATTTCTGCGGTTTAAATTTTTTGCGCTATAAACAAAAAAAGAGCGACAATTTTGAAAAAAACACAATATTTTGTACTTTTTGCTATAATAAATATCCCCAGTTTTTTTTTAAAAAAAGCAATTTTTTTCCTCAGTTTAGGCCAAAATGTATTCTTCTACATATTTTTGGTAAAAAAAAAATCACAATAAGCGTATATTCATTAGTTTGCTCAAAAGTTATAGCGTCTACAAAATAGGGGATAGATTTATGGCATTTTTATTATTATTATATTTTTTTTTTTTACTAGTAATGGCAACAATCTGCGATTTTTATCGGGACTGCGACATTATGGCGGACACATCGGACACTTTTGAAACATTTTTGGGACAATTATACAGCGATCAGTGCTATAAAAATGCACTGATTGCTGTATAAATGTCACTGGCAGGAAAGGGGTTAACACTAGGGGGCGATCAAGGGGTTAACTGTGTTCCCTAGGTGTGTTCTAACTGTAAGGGGGATGGGACTGACTAGGGGAGGCGAGAGATCGGTGTTCATACATTTTATGAACACGGGATCTGTCTCCTCTCCCCTGAAAGAACCGGGATCTGTGTGTTTACACACACAGATCCCGGTTCTCGCTCTGTCACGAGCGATCGCGGGTGCCCGGTGGGCACGCGCGCCCCTAGTGGCAAAAAAGGAAAGCGGCGTAAGGTAACGTCGCTTCGCCCAGCCGTGCCATTCTGCCGCAGTAAAACTGCAGAGGCTAGTTGGCAAGAGGGTAAAGGCAATTGCTGGCTGAAAATTTTAATACCAGGATGATGCCTGTAGCCGCATCATCCCAGTATAACCACTGCCAACCAAGAACGTCATATGACGGCTTACGATCAGCAAGTGGTTAAGGTAAAAGTGTTGAGAAAGTCTGAGCTAAAGTGAGCAGAGGCAGAAACCAACAGCCATTTCCTGTAGACATGAGACACTCTCACATATACATATATATATAGCTGTCTGGTGTTTGGTGAGCACGGTACACTATTATATATCTCAACACACACACAAAAAAAACACAAAAAACTTTAACCACTTCATCTGTAGCATCCGTACTCACCATATGGATCAGACCATTCTGCACACTACTGTTATGGACTAGATAACAACAAATATATATATACACAGTATATACATTTAGGCAAACAAGGCTTTTTTTGGTGATATTATTGTCTTTCCAGAGACAAAAGTATGTACAGTACTGTAT
Organism: Rana muscosa; assembly: GCA_029206835.1. Lineage (NCBI taxonomy): Eukaryota > Metazoa > Chordata > Amphibia > Anura > Ranidae > Rana > Rana muscosa. Next base: position 44,430,188 of record CM055126.1, read on the forward strand.
TTATTGCCGTATAGCACTCACTTTTGAACCCTGAAAATAGAGGGTAAACTGTGTCTGCGTGTTATACGCAGGGGGCTGTGTAAAGTTTTTTTCCTGAAACTTTCCTTTTAAAGTTAGGGTGCGTGTTATACGCCCGTGCGTGTTATACGCCGATAAATACGGTAAATAAAATCTTAACGAAATGCAATATTTTTCTACTTTTACCAGTGCTAGTTTAAAAAAAAAATGTTTTACAGGAGATAAAAGTATAAATGTTAAATTCTTTAATTTGTCTTATTTTAATGACACTAAAATTTCTTTATAGTACAAAGCATTGCAGTCAATTCTAAATTAAATTATGCCTTTTTTTTCAATTTTTCACTTTTTTCATTTTGTTTAGTACATTTTTTTATTATTACAATTTAACAGGGTTACTTTGAAGAAAAAAAAAATACTAAATTTGGAACAACATGTGATAGTACAAAGCATTACAGTAATTTGTAAATTAAATTATGCCTTTTTTTTTCAATTTTTCACTTTTTTTCATTTTGTTTAGTACATTTTTTTTTTACTTACAATTATAACAGGGTTACTTTGAAAAAAAAAAAAAAAATACTAAATTTAGAACTACATGTGGTCAGGAAATTAACACGCCTCCTGCAACTGAGATTGTAGGGAGTAATTGTCATTTGCCATTTAATATACAATGCAAACCATAACAAAGTATTGCAAAAATGATTACAGATTATAAAATAGTGAAATAGATGGAAAAATAAACATGGGTTTAGGATGAGAGTTGTATAAAGAGTACAACTGGTCGAGGATAACCCATTTTAGTTTATGATTTGGGAGGGACATGAAAAGGCACTACGTAGAGATATTCATGGAAAAAAAAAAAGAAAAATACGTGGAAACAAAAAAAAAAAAAAGGGGGAAGGAAGGGGTGTAATAAATCCTTCCCAGTCTGCAAGTAAAGGGTTCTTAGGATTTGCTGGCGATACATCTGTAGGTTTTTGAATTAACATTTGTACAAAAATTCTCACAGTACAATATCAAAATTGGAAAATCAAAAATTCTTAAATGAAAACAGTTGAATGAAATTTTACTAGTGTATGGCAAGCTGGGTTGTTTTAAAGAATCAGAAAGTCTCTGCTGAAGGTAGGTGGAAAAAAAGATCAATTCATGTGGACCAGATAGCCTCAAATGTATTAATGTCCTATTTTGCTCATTTTTTTAATGCAACACTAAAAATAACTAAAAAAATGGACAACAATTTAAAAAGTTTACATATTAATGTTTTTAAAAAATATATACAAAAATGTGCAGAAAAATAATAGCTAATGGGACATGTGGAGGAATTCATTAGGACAGGGTAGGGTTCACTAAGGGTTTAACCACCTAAAGGATTTACCCTCTTAATGACCAGGCCATTTTTTGCGATACGCCACTGTGCCGCTTTAACTGACAATTGCGCGGTCGTGTGACACTGTACCCAAACAAAATTGACATCCTTTTTTTCCCACAAATAGAGATTACTTTTGGTAGTATTTGATCACCTCTGCGGATTTAATTTTTTGCGCTATAAACAAAAAAAGACCGACAATTTTGAAAACATAATGTAGCGACCTCACCCCTCTCACCCCTTCTCATTCTCGGCTTGTCTGTCTTTGTCTAGGGGTGTTAGTACCGGAGGGAGGGATGAGATACACCATGGCCCATGTCCTCCATAGTGAAGAGGTGAAGGCCAGAAAGATCGGGCTTTGTGTAGGTGTCCTAGAGTCAAATCCTTTCCTCCGTCCTTGACTCCCCCTTTGCTCCTAGTAACCAGAGTTCCACACAGTGAATAGGTCCAACACAGTTTTATTCTTCTCAGCGAATAAACATACAGCACTGTCAAGTTGGGACCTTTGCAACAGTTCAGTATTAATGGGAGTAGGTCGAGGCACAATCCGTTTGCTAACCACTGTGGTGTCACCAGTGGCATATAGTCACTATCACTGACTATATGAAGTAGAACATGAATTACCTTCGCTAGCACAGCCCCTGTCCGGGGAAGGATATCCGTCCAAGGGAGTTACCGGAGGCCTCTCTGTCACCAGCGAATGCTGCGCCAGACTCTCCAGAGAAGTTCCGCTCACCAGTCTTCTCGACCTCAGACACGGGCACCCAAGGAGTTAGGGTCCCCTCAGATTCCTCCACCCTCGTGGAACTCAGTCGAAGGTACTGAGCTCCAGGCATCCGCCATAGTACCTCACCCCAGGCTAAAGGTGCCTGAGATGGACTCCATCTCCCACTCCGGCCAGGTCAAGGGCACCTGAGCCCGGAACACCGGAACGCCAGCACCCAAGCTGAAGGTGCCTGGGTGCGGCCGAGTCCTCTGGCTCAGAACAAACGATGACCCCTCAACTCTGGCGCCCGCCCCTTTTATCCCCTCTCCCTTTGCGTCACAGCGGGTTCCCCGCCCCGCTGTACCAGCGCCAGGGGAGGAAAAAAAGGCACAGTCTTGCGGTGTGGGTTCAACTCCAGCCCAGGGCGACAATGCCACCTGTAGGCCACAGGGAACCTCACACCACCAGAGTCCTCCAAGAACCATAAAAGGGTCTCTGATTCCCTAGCAATCAGTGCATCTGGGTTACACTACCACCCAGATGCTTCCCTTAAATAACAAAATAAAATAAAATTACTTTCTGTTATAATACATATCCCCCCCCAAAAAACTAATTTATTCATCAGTTTAGGCCGATATATATATTCTTCTACATATTTTTGGTAAAAAAAACGCAATAGGCATATATTGATTGGTTTGCACAAAAAGTTATCACATCTACAAAAAATGGGAAAGATTTAGGGACTTTTATTGTTATTTTTTATTGTTTTTACTGGTAATGGCGGAGATCTGCGATTTTTAATGGGACTGCGACATGGCGGAGGGCAAATCTGACCCCAAATTACACTTTTTTGGGGACCAGTGACATTATTGCATTGATCAGTGCTATAAAAAAGTACAGATCAATGTAAAAATGACACTGGCAGGGAAGGAGTTAACTAGGGGCGATCAAGGGGTTAAGTGTGTTCCCTCAGCGTTTTCTAACTGTAGGGGGGATGGGCTTACTGAAACATGACAGAGATCACTGTTCCCGATCGCTGGGGACAGTAGATCCCTTTCATGTCACTAGGCAGAACAGGGAAATGTTCTGCCCAGTTCCCTGTTCTGCCTCTCCTCGCCGCGATCGCGGGCCGCCGGCGGACATCTAGTCCGCAGGACCAGCAGGCATGCTCCCACGTAGCGCAGCGGGGGCCGCATGCGCCCGCTATCCTGTTCTTACGGACTAAGGTAGAGGGCAGACCTGCCACAGTATATCTGCGTGAGCAGGTCGGCAAGTGGTTAAAAGGAGAAAGATAGGTATAAATGCACTAAACTAAAAAAAGAAAACAGCTTTTTCTATTTTTACATTCAATATATGTTCTTTTTTTTTTTTATTTAATATCTTTTTATTGTTTTTTTAACAACACACACTTTTTTTACAATACAGTACATAGGACACATACACACTCTCAATATTTCCAAACAGCAACAAAAAAAAAAAAAAAAAAAAAGACAATACTCTACACTCCTATATATAAAAGGCCCGGCCATGAAATCTCCCAATGCCTAGGGGAATCAAGGCTGGGCAGGAGAGAGGGCAAGGAGTAATCAGAAATAGAAACAGAGCAGCGAGGAAGAGAGAGAGATAAAGAGGGGAAAAAAAAAAAAAAAAAACCCTTCTACCTACTAACAAAAAGACAAGTATTAGAACCTAATATAGGCTATGTAAATAAAAAAGTGTCAATACCTATGTGTAGAGACAAAAAGTGACCAGGATGTGGAGGGGGAAGGGAAAAAAAAAAGGGGGGGAAAGCACTTCTTCATACTAACAAAAAGACAGGTATCTAAACCTGATATAGGCCAAATAAATGACAAAGTGACAAAACATATGTGTATAGTCATAAAGTGAACAGCCAAAAAAAAAAAAAAACCTTCTACCTACTAACAAAAAGACTTATAAGTGATACTCTGATATGGGTGCTCTTTAAAATGGGATAGTTCCAAACACTTCTACTAACTAAAAACCTAGTGTTAGAAAAAAAAAAAAAAAAAGGGGGTGGGAAAGGGAAGAGAATTAAGAAAAAGGGGAGGGAAGGGAAGGGGGAGTAATATTATTTTCTCCCCGGTGTCTTATAAGTGATACTCTGGTATGGGTGCTCTTTAAAATGGGATAGTTCCGAGGTACCATCCATCACCATCGGTACTCTGTATCGCCCATCCACGCTTACAAAGCATACCATCCCATCCAGCTAGACCCCCTGCAGTATCCCACACTCTTATCTTCGGACAATTCGGCCAGGGGAAACCGGAGGTCTCCCGAGATTGACCGCATCCAGTGCCCGGGGCCGCCGCCATCTTGCAGGCCCGAGGCCTCCCGGAGGAAACCTGTTTGCGGCTGTAATTGAGGTAAGGGACCAGCTCTCGTCCCTCCCTGACACCCATCCACATACCTCCAGTGATCCGGAGCAAGAGCTACGTCTCGGGGGCATTCGTGGAGGCCGCGGTCGGTGCGGCCTAGTCAGGCCTGGGAATCCGCGGTGTTTCCTGAGGCAGTACCCCGCGGGAGCGGGCCGCGGCCGGGCCACATCTGCAGATCTCCTGTACCCAGTCACTCTTCCTGGACTCTGCCACAGCTGGGGAAACTATCCATCACTTCTCCCCAATATATGCATAAGGCTATCTACTACCTTCTTACAAAAGTCTGTGCTGCTAGCACACGGCGGCCATCTTGGTACACCTCTGCGATCCCCATAGTCCCCCTGCAGCAGATTAAAGACCCTGTCCCTCTACCTTGGCTCACAGTTCAACAAAAGTCGGTGCTCTTGTAGAGGACTAAGGTGGGATTCCTTCCTATTAGTGGGATTCGGCTGCAGCCCGGTTCCCATAACCCTGTCAGGCGGACATCTTGCTTCACCCGGCCTCAAATTTACAGAGCTCTCCCTTATCCTTCTGCAGATGTTTCACCCCCCTCAACACTTTTAAAGTAGCCTGGCCTGAAAGAACATCCCCAGGGGTCACCATCAGTAGAGACTTCCTCCCATCCTGGTTTTTGAACTCCCCATAAGTTGTCCCCTGCCTGAACCGAGACTCCTGGCCTGCCACTAACCCCACAATCCGGTCCTCTGCCGACTTTCCCTTGGGCTGTTGGGAGAACCCAACAGGAGACAGCGCTCCATGGTTGGAGGATCCCCTCACCCCCTCACCTGTATTAAGGTGACAAGATGAACTAAAAGTCACATCCTCAAGGGGGGGCGCATGCGCGGCGCGGAACTGGCGGGCAGCTAAGTGAGGGAGATCCGAGGGCACCGGAGACATTAGCACTCCCAAGGGGGTTATATTGCCTGCAAATCTTACTTGAATCACCCTGAACCCCTAGAGGGACCAGTTGTGCATGCCGTCGATTAAAAAATATAATAAGCAGAAATCCGCCCAGCGGTCCTTGACGAATTATTTACTACGGGCCCGGGATCAAACGAGGATGTCCCAGAGTGGCGCTGACCAGGAATCGTCCATGCTGGAGGCCCCGGAGCCCATGGCTTCCCCTTCTGCGACTTCAGAGCTGAGTGAGTACACTCCACACCTCACGAAGGCAGACTTGGACCACAGTCTGACGACAATGTATGAAAAACTTGCCCGCAAGTTTCAGGCTGAGCTTCACAAGTCCACCCATACCCTCTCCCAGGAGATCGCTTCCCTGGGCGGGAGGACGGACGTACTAGAGGTGAAGCATGATGAGCTCCAGCTCGCATACGATGACCTCCGCAAAGACCATGAATTGCTCACGGACACGGTTGTCCAGCTCCAGAATAGTATGGAAGATTTAGACAACCGGAACAGGAGGAACAATATTAGAGTGCGTGGCCTGCCTGAAACAGTCATGGATCTGCCTGATGCCACTGAGAGGTTGTTTCGCTCCCTCCTCCCAGAACAACCGGTGAATGCATTCATATGTGACCGCCTCCACAGGGCCCTACGACCCAAACCGCCCCCGGAGAAGCCTCCGAGGGATGTGGTGATGTGCCTGAAGGACTACCTGGTGAAGGAGGAGATCCTGCGAGCTTCCCGCAACACCCCTCGTATACAGCTGGACGGGGTCACCATTCAGATATATCCGGACATCTCCCCGACCACACTGGAGAGACGCCGACAAATGAAAGAAATCACCTCCGTCCTTCAAACCGCTCGGATCCGCTATAGATGGGGTTTCCCATTCAAACTGACGGTCCCACACAACGGATCCACATACACCGCCACCGCGGTCCTGGAAGGTAAATCCATCCTGGTCAAATTGGGCCTCCTCGAACCTCAACAAGCACCAAGGCACCCGTCCACCCCCCGCCCGTCACCAATCTGGGCCACCCCACCTCCTCAGAGGGGACGCAGAGCCTACCGTAACCCATGACTGCAGACAGCTGTGGAAGTTCTCCGCAGCTCCACCATGATCTTCCCGCAGGCTTGCGGTCAAGGTACTAAATATGATTTCGGTACCACCTGTCCCCCCCTTATTTTTTGTTCATGAGCCCCATGTCCCCTGGCCTGTCTCGCTGGACTTGTCAATTTCTGGACCCCCAAGCCTTTCGGTTCAGAACGAGCCTTTATGTCTCCGGTCCTCGTGATCCTGCCGTTTTCCGCCCGGAACTTTTACCCCCCAACCACGTTAGTGTTCAATCCAAGAAACACTTCTCTCCCACCATTCCCTTTTTTGTTTTGGGAGAGACCTTGTACTGAACTCTTGCCACTCTCTCTCTCCCCCCTTCAGTGTTGGGGGAGATTGAGTGCACGTGGAAGACTGTTTTTTTTCAGTCATTTGAAATATTTGATGCTGGCCTGGATGGCTTATCCATCCAGACCCCTGTTAGTTTGTTTGCCTTTTTTTTTCTTCCTACAATGTTCCTGTTATCAATGTTATATTATTGGTTTTACTGCTACACTTAACCTGCTGACCGTGCCCCCGATCTATGATCCAGGAATTTGGCAACCCGCTTTGGTGCTGGGCCTGTGGGTTATGCGGCTGACATTCGCACCTATCTCACCAACCTCACTCCAAGCTAAATTTGTTCCAACCATATTATGGGTTTGAAGGTTATCTCACATAATGTCGGAGGCTTTAATTCCGCACAAAAGAGGAGGAAGGCCTTTTGAGATCATAAGCAATTGGGGGCGGACATTGTCCTCCTGCAAGAGACTCATTTTTCGGCAATGTCTCACCCCAATTATTTTGACAATTCATTTAAGTTACATTACCATACCACGTATAGCTCTAAAGCCAGAGGGGTAGCCATATTTGTCAGAAATAATGTACATTTTGATGTCAAACATGTTTACAAGGACCCGGATAGCAGGTTTTTGATACTCCAAGGTGATGTCCAGGGCAAAGCCTTTACAGTCGCCAATGTGTACGCCCCCAATACTGCTCAGGGTTCCTTTTTCAGGTCCTTCACCCAAATTTTGGACAGATATACTTCTCCACACATGATAGTGGGTGGTGACTTCAATCTAGTCGCCCATTCCACACTGGACAGAAGCAAGGTTACCCACTCATCTAAGGCCTTCCCCAAATCCCTAGTGAGGTCCCTGGAGACTTTCCAACTTATTGACACATGGAGGGCCCTCAATACAGGAGCTAGGGAATACACACATTACTCAGCCCCCCACGAGAGCTATGCAAGGCTAGATTACATTTTCAGCTCCCCAATTTTACTTGCCAACTCCACAGCGGCCACTATACACCCATGCCCATGGTCAGACCACCTGGTGGTCTCCTTTAAAACTTTGCATGTAGGCATTTCCCCCCTGACAGCCTCCTGGAGGCTTAATGACTCCCTATTGACGGACCCTGACATAGCCACACAAGTAGCGAATCAGTTGGAAGAGTACTTCAGACTGAACGATGTAGAAGACACCACCCCCTCTATTCTCTGGGCGGCCCATAAGGCAGTACTTCGCGGCCGACTGATAGAGTTGGCCACCATTAAGAAGAGACAGAAGTTAGCCAAAATTAAAACCCTAACTGCAGACCTTGCAAAACTGTACCATATACACGCACAATCCCACGCCCCGGACACTCTTAGACAAATTGACCAGAAGAGGGTGGAATTGGATACTATCCTCTCAGACCACACAGAAAAATCTATTAGATGGGCCAAAGCGAGATTCCTATTGCACTCAAACGCTGCCTCGGCCATGTTCTCACGTAAACTACATCACTCCCTTCAGCCCACCCATATCTACAAATTGCGTAACACCTCGGGCCAGCTGGTCTCCCACCCCAAGGAGGTGCTTGACACTTTCACCGCGTTCTACAGCTCCCTACTATCTGCCCCAGCCTCTCCCCCCCCTGCTGGAGTTGAGGACTGGTTGAACTCCATCCAACTTCCGACTTTGACACGCGAACAACTGACCAACTTGAACGCCCCATGCACAGAACTGGAGGTCCTGACAGTCATTAAGTCGCTCAAAGCGTCAACAGCCCCGGGCCCAGACGGGTATACGGCGACTTACTATAAAAAATTTGCAGGTACGTTGGCCCCTAAATTGACTAAATTAATCAACCACGTATTGCAAGGCCACTCACTTCCAGAGGAAATGCTTGCAGCCAATATGACCCTAATCCCTAAACCTAACAAGGATCACTCCCTCCCCCAGAATTACAGACCAATCTCGGTTCTTAACAATGACATTAAGATTCTAGGTCGTGTTCTTGCAGATAGACTAGCCCCCATAATTTCCACCCTGGTTGGCCCCGAACAAACCGGATTCATCCCCTCTAGGCAAATCACAGACAACATCCGCTTGGCGACGGACATTATCCAGGATGCGGAGCTATTTTCCCGCAAGGTTCTTCTGTTGGGCCTGGATATACACAAGGCCTTTGATAGTGTCCTGTGGCCATATATGGACGCGGTCATGACTAGGTTTGGTTTTTCAGGGGAGTTTGTTCATGGATTTAGGGCACTGTACCACAATCCTCACACACGCGTTAAGCTCCCAGGTTGCACTTCGGATTACTTCCCCCTGGGCAGGGGAACACGCCAGGGCTGCCCTCTGTCCCCTTTGATGTTTGCCCTGGCCGTGGAGCCTTTGGCGAGGGCGATCATCACAGACCAGAACATTAGGGGGTATCAGATGGGGAGTATAAGGTGAGCCTATACGCGGATGATATCCTTGTATTCCTCCAGGACCCAGTTACTTCCCTTCCTAATTTAATCTCTACACTCCAATCCTTTCACACTTTTTCGGGCCTTGGCGTCAACCTCTCCAAGTGTTCGGTCCTCCCTGTCAATATCCCTCCCAGAGTCACCTCTGCCCTTAAATCTTCTTTTGGCTTTTCAGTATCAAATAAAACCCTCCAATACCTCGGGATTCGTCTAGCCCCCACCCTAAGAGAATTATATAACGCTAACTACCCCCAGATCTTCGCCAAAGTCAGACAATGGTTACGCCTATGGTCTACATTCCACATCACCCTCCTAGGCAGAGTCACAGCCGTAAAAATGTCAATTTTACCGAAATTGCTTTACTTCTTTAGGGCTCTCCCCCTTTATGTATCACGACATACTCTGTTGCAGATCCAACGTGAGATTAATGGGTTTCTATGGAACAATAAACATCCTAGGTATGGCGGTCTTATCACACACAGACCCTCTTCACAGGGGGGGTTAGGGCTACCTAACATCTGGTTGTATTACTTGTCAGCCAGGTTGGCCCAGACGACACAGTGGCATGCCGCACCAGACAGCATCCCCTGGCTACAGTTTGAAATGTCCTCTGTCAGCCCATACTACCTCCCGGGACTTCTTTGGCAGACGGGCCTTAAGCCCAGGGAACTGGGCATGCTAAACATGGTAGTGGGTCAGACAATACACCTTTGGTCCCTATATCACCACAAATTTAAACTTAGGTCTGGCAGACCCCCCCTGTCCACCTTCCTGGGATCGCCCAGTTTTCCCCCTGCTTTCCGATCCCCTGAGAGCTTCCATTGGTGGGTACAAAACTCCCTCTTGACATTATAAGCACTATCGCAAGGCACACATTTCTGTTCATTTACACAACTCCAAGAGCAGTTCGAAGCCTCGGGAACGGAATTCTTTAGATTCCTACAAATTAGGCACTTTTTCAAATCCCTATTCACATTGAACACTAGATCCAACTTATCCCAGTATGAAACAATCTGCCAGAATGGTGCTAGAGGCAAGGGAACGATCTCTACAATATATATGTCACTGAATGATTCTCAGCTGCCAGTTAAGTCCTCGGCTATGACCCATTGGGAATCAGACCTGGGTGTGGCATTCCCCCCAGAAGACTGGAGCGACATGCTACAGAATATGCACAGATGTACCCGCTCCATAGCCACTAAGGAGACAGTACTTAAACTACATACGAGGTGGTACCTCACTCCAGATAGAGTTCATAAATACTACTCTACAGTTCGGGAGACGTGCTTTAGGGGCTGCCAGAGCCCTGGCACCCTCCTGCACACGTTTTGGGGTTGCCCTCATCTGAGGCACCTATGGAGCCAGGTGGCATCCAGGGTGGCGCAGATTGCGGGCACCATCCTAGACCTGACGGCCCCGATGTGTTTGCTCTTTGCCACTATACCGGGTCTGCCTCCCCATACCCAGAGATTAGTGAATACCCTATTCTGTGCAGCTCATTGGGCCATAGCCTTGAATTGGCGGTCCCAGTCGGTTCCATGGACACAGGTACTCCAGCGGATGGAGTCTATCCGTCTTATGGAGAGGATCTATCACACTATCATGGACACCATGCCGACCTTCCATAATAAATGGGCGGCGTGGTCGACAGGAGCGGCTATACTGTGACCAACGCACTGCCTCTGGGGAGGCCGCCTCTGTGTGGTCGGATAGGTACCCCATATTCTCCCGTTTCCTTTGGGCCCTGGGCCTGGGGATACTAGGAGATGGTCAGGACATGTGATCCCAACCCAACGAGGAGTACATCCTATACTTTTTCTTTTTGTTTGATACTGGGTCGGTCGAATTATTCATACCAGAAGTAGCAGATTAAAGTTTATTTTTCAACAGGTTGTTTTCCCCTTTCTACCCATATACCTGTCTAAGCTTTTTCTTTTCCCTAATCTTTCTTTCCCTTCGTTCTTATCCTTCCATGGAGATTCTCCCTTATTCCCCTCTAATCCTGTTTCCTTCTTGATTTCTTTTAAGCATTAATAGAATTTTCTTTCTGTTTGAACCCTGGGATGCACCCAAAGGGCCGTCACTGGGCCTGACCTTGAGTAACACATTTAGTTTCTGCCCCTGTGACTGATCCTCTTATGCTCTTTTCCTCTCGATATTATATGTTGCAATGTAATTTTTATGTTATATGAGTGGGTTGCATCCCGATAAGATATGTGCTTTTTTTTTCTGTCTATACCCAATAAAAAAACGTTTGTATTAAAAAAATAAAATGGGATAGTTCCAAACACTTCTACTAACTAAAAACCTAGTGTTAAAATCTGCCAAAAAAAAAAGAAAAAAGGGGGGAGGGAGGTGAAAAGGAGAGGGGAGTAGGGTCCACCTTATTCTCACCCCAATATCTTATGTGGTGAAACTCCAATATTAGTGCCTTTTATGGTGAAGTGATTCCAAAAACTACCTCAAACTAAAAGTCTAGTGTTAGGGTCCACTCAACACAACAAAACCCCCCCCCCCTCCTCTCTGTGTTCGTTAATTTTACAGTATGTATCTCCTTCCTCATTATTATTTAACTATTCTCTCCTGAATAATTTATCTTAGCTTCACTTGAGGTCCCTCTCGGAGCATACAAATATAAGAAAAAGAAAAAAAAAGAGGGGGGGGAAGAGGGGGGATGGGAGGGGATAATTGGGAAAAGGGACAGAGGAAAAATAGGAAAGAGAAAAAAGGGAAAAATAGGCCGGCATGCATGGTGTCTAGCGATATATATATATATATAGCTCCATATAATATATAGTCTCTTAAGGAATAGGCCCATCAGTACCCCAAATAGCTCGATCTTAAACTCTAAGTAACTTATTCAGTAATAGTATGTATAGGTTAAGTCTTAGTGGAGTTGTGCCATTATTTCCCTATAAGTTGAGGTGTCCTTAAACTCCATCCACGGAGTCCAAGTTGAGATGTGTCGTTGATAAGTGTCCTTGTTATAATGGGTAATATCTTCCATGAGATGGACCTCTGATATTTTTTGGAACCACTTTTTCATGGATGGAGTCTCAGGTTGGCCCCAAAGGGTAGGTATTAGTGCTTTGGCCGTATTAAGCAGATATGGTACTAGAGAACATTTATATTTTCTGACAGGTTCCTTAGTAGCATGGAAAAGAATGGTCCATGCATCCATAGGGAGATTAATATTAGTTATTTGTTGAATAATTTGAATAATGCTAAACCAGTAAGGGCGAATATGTGGGCACGACCACCATATATGTGCGTGGGTTGCTCTGTTCCCACAGTTCCTCCAGCACAGTGGGGAATTGGCGGGGAACATCTGATGGAGCCTTGATGGAGTATAGTGCCATCTAGTTAGCAATTTATAATTAACCTCAGCCGACTTAGATGCAATTGAAGAAATATGAGTCAACTGCAGAACTTTATCTTTTTGACTATCTGGGATACAGGATTCCAAATCTGTCTCCCACTTAGCAAGAAAAGGAGGATAAGTGTCTTCTTGGAGTTTACTAAGTGATTTATAAAATGCAGAAATACTATGTTCAGGTAATTCCGTTGAGTTGAAAACTTCCTCAATGCTGTTTAGGTCCTGTATACCTTTAAGCGGCTGAGACAAAGTTCTAAGAAACACCTGCATTTGGGTGTATCTCCATTTGTCAAGAAACGTAATCGGCTTATGGTCAAGGATTTCCTTAAGGGGCTTGGGAGCATTTGCTCGCAAGACCTGGTGTAATAAAAGGGGTCCTTCTGGCGACCATGTCTTATATCCCGGATCTAATAGACCGGGTAAGAAATAATCATGTTCCAAAAGCGGTAGCAGAGGAGAAGCATACGACCACTAAATCTTCCTATGTAAAGCATCCCACACATCAAGGGTGGATGTAGTTAATATAGAGGTACTTGAGGCAAGGTGCCTATGTGTGCGTGGTAACCAGGGTATAGTTGCTAGATCTGTTTTACTCAGATCGTATTCCAAACTCACCCATAGTTTGGATTTAGCAGCATATTTCCATTCAACAATTCTAGATAAGATAACAGCCTGGTAATACCTCTTGAAGTTTGGGAGGGCCAGCCCCCCAGCCTTCTTGGAGCGAAATAACACTTCCTTAGATACTCTGGGGTGGCTGTTCTTCCAAATAAAGCGGGAGACCATGTTCTATATGTAGTGATGACCCCCAAAATAGCAACAGAAAATAAACTGGGTCCACCTTACCTGTTCAGAAGCTGCTCACCCTGTTTCCAGCTCCAGTAGCACACTGACAAATACAGACTTCAGTCTAAAGGTCCTTTTAAGGTTTATTGTAGGTTTCAGCCATAAATGCGGGGGGAGGGGGGGGATACCTAAAGCACACGTAAAACATGGAGTACTGTTTCCTGAAAAATCATATCCTAGTGGTATTAAGCCCTTTAGAAGCATTTTAAAAAATGCTGATGGATAGGGGACAGCCAGTAGATCTGTGAACCTATGAGAGCAGTCACAGTCCTTCTGTAGATCCTTCTTGCATCTAACCCTCAGTACCTGGAGCTATAGGCGAAAGGTACTACTTTAGGGTGACCAGACATCCCCGGTTTCAGGGGACAGTCCCCGGATTGAGGACACTGTCCCCGGACCAAGTCTGTCCCCAGTTTTGTCCCCGGATTGGATTTGAATAGGGGCAGGGGCAATTTCAAAGACAGTCAGTGCAGAGTTAAAAGAAAAAATTCTGAATTACACCCCCCCCGCTCTGCCGCTCCTACAGCTTAGGGGGGTGTATTTTTTTCATTTCATTATCTGTGCCCCTTTCTGATGATCATGTGCTGGTTGGCTGCAAGGGGAATATTTCTTCAGTTTCGGGTGCATGCCCATTCAGCTCCACTCGCATGTTCTTCTGCCTTGGCTTAAGTCCCGGCCAGCCACCTTCCTGCTTATCTCCTTGCCTTCCCTGGTGGAGTGATCTTCCTCCACACCCCAAACAGTAGTATCCGGGGCCCGGAGAGTAAGTCTTGATGGGCAGAGAGTCTCTGATTGTCACCATTACTAGTAAAAAAAAATATGTCCCCGGATTTCATTTTAAAAATCTGGTCACCTTATACTACTCACAATCGTCAGGAGGCATCTTCTGCCAGCTCCCCTGCAACATTGTTCCCTCTTCGGCTAAAATTCCACAGGTAATTTTTCTTTAGGCCCCCAGCACATGGCACCATCTGAGGCCTAGTAGTAGCTTCTCTGGAACACACACTCCTGCCCCTCCCAGGGGGTGAAGCCCCAAGGAAGAGAGAACTCTGATAAGATCCTCCCAATATTTACCTTTTCCTCAGCTCCACCTTTTGGGTCAGCCTCCCAGAGATTGGCTAGGGTCCAATATACATTCCTACCCCAGTGGTTGGTCCTTCCACACTATTGCTGGAACATACTTGCAGCATCAGACAGGAGCAATTAGCCACCAAATTTAGTGAAAAACCTGAGCAGACCTAAAAGATAAATTGCATCTCAGCTGGCTACAGCAACGCCATATCACTAAATGTAGCCATCACATGCGGGGGGCGCTACATATTCTTATTTTGTTGAAATGCCAATGAGTGTATTCCACACTTTTGTATGTGTGGTATACCTGTTATTCCCTACCTGTTTTCTTATACTATCTCATACATCAATAAAGGAAAAGCTGGCAAGAGAAACCCGGCTTCCCCCACGCTGCAAAGGTTAAATGCTAGTTTTTGTCCCGGGGAAGAAAAAAGAAGCAGTTATACTTTCCTTAAACCTTTCTCCTCCAGCAACCGGCACGTACCTTTACTGTCTGGCGCTCAGGCTTGTGGGCAGGTCCTTACCATCCTTACAATGCATGACTGCTGGTCCTGCAAGTAATGATGTCTGAGAGCTTTCAACCGATGGGACGCCCAACAGAAGGTCGATCAGAACCGTCATGTGGAGAGGTAGAATGAGGGACTCCTGACTATTCGTGAATACCAATACCTTAATGTCCAGGAGTTCAATATACCTACCTTTTACATTATTCCCAAGATACACAAGAATTTACAAAATCCACCCGGCAGGCCGATAGTCTCAGCATGTCAGGGCCCTCTTGAGAAAGTTGGTAGGTATTTGGACTATAAACAAAAAAGTCAGTGCTACTACCCATACATCACATGGAAGGCAGAGCTCCCGGGTGCTCGATCCACAGTCGCTGGCTGAGTAGAGTAATGAGAAAAAGATGATCCGCACCCCGCTCTTAAAAAAATGACGTATTTATTGACAAGCCACAGTAGACAAACGCAAATAGGAAAGGTTAACGCGTTTCAGCCTATAAGGCCTTAGTCATAACAACATTACAGACATGAAACTTGTGAAATAAATAGTAGCTCTAAGGATCACTGTCTCCACCCATTGATTGTCTAAATCACAGGTGGCAAACACAAGGCCCATGGGCCGAATCCGGCCCGCAAGGCCTTGTCATGTGGCCCGCGCAGTGGCCCCCAGCCTCCACCTCCTGTTCTCACCTGCTGCTTTCCGCTGTCACGAACAGGTCTCCTTGGCAACAGGAGTAAACACTTCCTCCACTCTCCTCCTCAGTCTCCTCAGCTGCGCCGGTGTTCAGTCAGATTAGGCGACCCGTCAGAATTGGTAACAGGAGTGACGTTTCGTCGCCGCCATCTTGCTACACCCCACACTCCATGACAGTAAAGATACACTGAGAAGGGGGCAAGCGGACATCTTGTTACACTCATCAGAGTTTTGCAGTTTACCCTTTTTTTTTTTTAACAGTAAACTGAGTTGATATAGTGAAATACAGTACTTGCAACTCAGTGTATATGTTTACATGTTGAATTTTAAAAGCAGCGAACTTCTGTCCGATTAGCAACCCTGTGAAATCAGCAGGCTTGCCGCTGCTTTTAAAATTCAACATGTAAACAGTCAGACAGAGTTTTAAGTACTGTATTTCACTATATCATCTCAGTCTACTGTTAAAAAAAGTTTAAAATGCAAGACTCCGGTGGGTGTAACAAGATGTCTGCTTACCCCCTTCTCAGTTTATCTTTACTATGGTAGAGTGTGAGGTGTAGCAAGATGGCGGAGACGAAACGTCACTTCCATTACCAATTTTGATGGGTCGACTCAATATATCTGACAGAACACTGGCTGTGTGTGTAGCTGAGCGCATACACCGGTGTTCTGTTGAGAAGGGTCCCCCATCAAGTAGTGCATCGGGAGTGAGCGACGTGTTGATTGCGCATGTTCATCTGCGGTGGGACACCGCAGTGGAAGGTACCCGGCCGAAATTTCTTTTCACAAAAGGCAATCCCCAACCTGTACTCTATTGTGCAAAAGGAAGTCATTAGACATGTGCAAAAGGAAAAAATTTGTTTCGTTTCGTTTCGTTTTAATTCGTTAATTAATTAATTTCGTTTAGTTAGATTCGTTAAATTTGTTAAATTCGTTTTCGGATTTCGTTTTGTTTTCGACCGAATTCGAAAATCGGTCGCATTCGAAAATATTTCAACCGAATTCGAAAATATTTCTACTGGATTCGAAATTATTTCAACATGATTCGAAATTATTTCAACTTGATTCGAAATTATTTCAACCGCATTTGAAACTATTTCAACCGGATTCGAAAATATTTTGCGACCCGACTTTGGGTCCACGTATCTCAGGGTCACTTAGTAATAGAAACCCCAAATTTGGAGATGTTATAGTGCTAGTTCTACTGTGTTTGCATACCAAATTTGGGGTTTTTAGCTACAAGTGGCCCCGAGATATGTGGCCCAAAATTCGGGTTGCAAAATGTCATTCTCTGCTGCAGAAAAGTGTTTGACATTTTGCGACCCGATTTTGGGTCCACGTTTCTCAGGGTCACTTAGTGATAGAAACCCCAAATTTAGTATGCAAACACAGGAGAACTAGCACTACAACATCCCCAAATTTGGGGTTTCTATCGCCAACTAACCCCGAGATACGTGGACCCAAAGTCGGGTCGCAAAATATTTTTGAATCCGGTTGAAATAGTTTCAAATGCGGTTGAAATAGTTTTAAATGCGGTTGAAATAATTTCGAATCATGTTGATACTATTTAAAGCAGATTCGAAAATATTTTGCGACCCGACTTTGAAAAAAAAATGAAATTGATTCTAACAGTCTGCAGGAGATCTGCAAAAAAAAAAAGAAGTGAAATGGCTGTTAATAGTCTACAGGAGATCTGCTAAAAAAATAAAATAAATGCTAATAGTCTGCAGGAGATCTTATGTAAAAAATAGTAATCTGCAAAATCTATCTATATTCTATTCTATTCTATTGTTTTTCTAGTGTATTCTCTATTTCTATTCTAATCTATTCTATCCAAAGTTAAAATTAATTAATTAAATTTTTTTTAATTCCTACTGTTCGAAATTAAAATGTATTCTATTCGAAATTCGAATTTCATAAGATGGTTGCATATTCTTTCTATTTTATTCTATTAAATTATATATTTTTTCTATTCTGTTCTAATCTTTTCTATTTGAATTATAAATTTTGAAAGATGGTTAGTTACTTACTTATATACATCTGTCACATAAAAAAAAGATGTGAAATGGCTGTCATGGATGTCGATCGCAAGGCAAGTACATATGCTGTATGTCATTGTCCGAGTGCCACGTGACCGGCCACGAGTGCCACGTGACCAAGTTGTGGATTGTCACCTGCCACAAGTTATGGGGTTCCTAGCACCAAGTGACCCCCAGATATGGGCGATCTGACAAGTGCTTTTCTGCAGCAGAGAATTAAATTTTGTGACCCGACTTTGAGGCCACGTATCTCGGGGCCACTTATAGCTAGAAATCCCAAAATATTTGGTATGCAAACACATTACAACTGGCACTACAATAACCCCAAATTTGGGGTTTCTATCACCAAGTAACCCCGTTGTAATGCTAGTTCTACTGTGTTTGCATACCAAATTTGGGGTTTCTAGCTATAAGTGGCCCCGAGATACGTGGCCCCAAAGTCGGGTCACAAAATGTCATTCTCTGCTGCAGAAAAGTACTTGACATATCGCCCATATCTGGGGGTCACTTGGTGCCAGGAGCCCCATAACTTGTGGCAGGTGACGTGGCAAGTGGACAATCCACAACTTGGTCACGTGGCAGGTCACGTGACACTCGTGGCCGTTCACGTGGCACTCGTGGCCGGTCACGTGGCACTCGTGGCCGGTCACGTGGCACTCGTGGCAGGTGTTGTGGCAAGTGGACAATGACATACAGCATATGTACTTGCCTTGCGATCGACATCCGTGACAGCCATTTCACATCTTTTTTTTTATGTGACAGATGTATATAAGTAAGTAAATAACCTTCTTCCAAAATTTATAATTCAAATAGAAAAGATTAGAACAGAATAGAAAAAAAATATAATTTAGAAGAATAAAATAGAAAGAATATACAACCATCTTCTGAAATTCGAATTTCGAATAGAATAAATTTGAATTTCGAATAGTATGAATTCAAATTTTTTAATTAATTAATTAATTTTAACTTTGGATAGAAAAGATTATAATAAAATAGAAAATAGACTAGAAAAAACAATAACCCCAAATTTGGGGTTTCTATCACCAAGTAACCCCGAGATACATGGACCCAAATTCGGGTCACAAAATATTTTCGAATCCGGTTGAAATAGTTTCAAATGCAGTTGAAATAATTTCGAATCATGTTGATACTATTTCAACCGGATTCGAAAATATTTTGTGACCCGAATTTGGGTCCATGTATCTCGGGGTTACTTGGTGATAGAAACCCCAAATTTGGGGTTATTGTTTTTCTAGTCTATTTTCTATTTTATTATAATCTTTTCTATCCAAAGTTAAAATTAATTAATTAATTAAAAAATTTGAATTCATACTATTCGAAATTCAAATTTATTCTATTCGAAATTCGAATTTCAGAAGATGGTTGTATATTCTTTCTATTTTATTCTTCTAAATTATATTTTTTTTCTATTCTGTTCTAATCTTTTCTATTTGAATTATAAATTTTGGAAGAAGGTTATTTACTTACTTATATACATCTGTCACATAAAAAAAAAAGATGTGAAATGGCTGTCACGGATGTCGATCGCAAGGCAAGTACATATGCCGTATGTCATTGTCCACTTACCACAACACCTGCCATGAGTGCCACGACACCGGCCACGAGTGCCACGACACCGGCCACGAGTGCCACGTGACCTGCCACGAGTGCCACGTGAACGGCCACGAGTGCCACGTGACCTGCCACGTGACCTAGTTGTGGATTGTCTACTTGCCACGTCACCTGCCACAAGTTATGGGGCTCCTAGCACCAAGTGACCCCCAGATATGGGCGATATTTCAAGTACTTTTCTGCAGCAGAGAATGACATTTTGTGACCCGACTTTGGGGCCACGTATCTCGGGGCCACTTATAGCTAGAAACCCCAAATTTGGTATGCAAACACAGTAGAACTAGCATTACAACGTGGTTACTTGGTGATAGAAACCCCAAATTTGGGGTTATTGTAGTGCCAGTTGTAATGTGTTTACATACCAAATATTTTGGGATTTCTAGCTATAAGTGGCCCCGAGATACGTGGCCTCAAAGTCGGGTCACAAAATTTAATTCTCTGCTGCAGAAAAGCACTTGACAGATCGCCCCTATCTGGGGGTCACTTGGTGCTAGGAACCCCATAACTTGTGGCAGGTGACGTGGCAAGTGGACAATCCACAACTTGGTCACGTGGCACTCGTGGCCGGTCGCGTGGCACTCGGACAATGACATACAGCATATGTACTTGCCTTGTGATCGACATCCATGACAGCCATTTCACATCTTTTTTTTTATGTGACAGACGTAAGTAACTAACCATCTTCCAAAATTTATAATTCAAATAGAAAAGATTAGAACAGAATAGAAAAAAAATATAATTTAGAAGAATAAAATAGAAAGAATATACAACCATCTTCTGAAATTCGAATTTCGAATAGAATAAATTTGAATTTCGAATAGTATGAATTCAAATTTTTTAATTAATTAATTAATTTTAACTTTGGATAGAAAAGATTATAATAAAATAGAAAATAGACTAGAAAAACAGTAACCCCAAATTTGGGGTTTCTATCACCAAGTAACCCCGAGATATATGGACCCAAATTCGGGTCACAAAATATTTTCGAATCCGGTTGAAATAGTTTCAAATGCAGTTGAAATAATTTCGAATCATGTTGATACTATTTCAACCGGATTCGAGAATATTTTGCGACCCGACTTTGGGTCCATGTATTTTGGGGTTACTTGGTGATAGAAACCCAAAATTTGGAGATGTTGTAGTGCTAGTTCTACTGTGTTTGCATACCAAATTTGGGGTTTCTAGCTACAAGTGGCCCCGAGATATGTGGCCCCAAAATCGGGTCGCAAAATGTCATTCTCTGCTCCAGTAAAGTGCTTGACATTTTGCGACCCGACTTTGGGTCCACGTATCTCGGGGTCACTTAGTGATAGAAACCCCAAATTTAGTATGCAAACACAGAACTAGCACTACAACATCTCCAAATTTGGGGTTTCTATCACCAAGGAACCCCGAGATACATGGACCCAAAGTCGGGTCAAAAATATTTTTAGATTCGAAAAAATTCGGATTTGGTTAAATTCGTTAGTATTGTAATTCGGTAATTCGGATGCATCCGAATGTCCGAATAATGAAAAATTCGTCCGAATTTCGATTCGGAACGAAACGAAATGCACATGTCTAGAAGTCATGGCATGTCTGGCACACAGTGTTAGGGCAAGGGTCCATCTGACCACTGATACCTGGTCTGCAAAGCACGGTCAGGGCAGGTATATCACCTACACTGCGCATTGGGTAAACCTGCTGACGGCTGCCAAGCATGTAATGCGTGGCTCTGCAGAGGAGTTGGTGGTGACACTGCCACGACTTGCAGGCAGGCCTGCTACCACCTCCTCTACTCCTCCTACTCAATCCTCTTCGATAACCTCCTCGGCTGAGTCCTCATCTGCTGCTGCGTCTTGCTCCACATCAACTGAACCCCCCCATCTCCCCAGGGGCTATTCCACATCCCGGATACGACAGTGTCACACCGTCTTTGGGTTGACTTGCCTGAAAGCAGAGAGTCACACCGGACCAGCACTCCTGTCCACCCTGAATGCACAGGTGGATCAGTGGCTGACTCCGCACCAACTGGAGATCGGCAAAGTGGTGTGTGACAACGGAAGCAATTTGTTGGCGGCATTGAATTTGGGCAAGTTGACACGTGCCGTGCATGGCACATGTGGTGAATCTGATTGTACAACGCTTTGTGCATAAGTACCCAGACTTACAGGACGTCCTCAAGCAGGCCAGGAAGGTGTGTGGCCATTTCAGGCGTTCCTACACGGCCATGGCGCACTTTTCAGATATCCAGCAGCGAAACAACATGCCAGTGAGGCGCTTGATTTGCGACAGCCCGACACGTTGGAATTCAACACTCCTAATGTTCGACCGCCTGCTCCAACAAGAAAAAGCCGTCAACAAGTATTTGTATGACCGGGGTGCTAGGACAGCCTCTGCGCAGCTGGGAATTTTTTTGCCACGTTACTGGACGCTCATGCGCAATGCCTGTAGGCTCGTGCATCTTTTTGAGGAGGTGACAAACCTAGTCAGTTGCACTGAAGGCACCATCAGCGACATCATCCCATTTGTTTTTTCCTGGAGCGTGCCCTGCGAAGAGTGCTGGATCAGGCCGTAGATGAGCGTGAGAGGAAGAGGAAGAGTTGTGGTCACCATCACCACCAGAAACAGCCTTATCAGCATCGCTTGCTGGACCTGCGGCAACGCTGGAAGAGGAGTCTGAGGAAGAGGAGTCAGAGGAGGAATGTGGCTTTGAGGAGGAGGAGGAAGACCAACCACAGCAGGCATCCCAGGGTGCTCGTTGTCACCTATCTGGTACCCGTGGTGTTGTACGTGGCTGAGGGGAAGAACAGACCTTCAGTGAGATCAGTGAGGACGAGGAACGGGACATGAGTAGCTTGGCATCCAACCTTGTGCAAATGGGGTCTTTCATGCTGTCGTGCCTGTTAAGGGACCCTCGTATAAAAAGGCTGAAGGAGAACGATCTGTACTGGGTGGCCACGCTACTAGACCCCCGGTATAAGCAGAAAGTGCCTGAAATGTTACCGAATTACCGGAAGTCGGAAAGGATGCAGCAGTTCCAAAATAAATTAAAAAGTATGCTTTACACAGTGTATAAGGGTGATGTCACAGCACAACGGGAATCTAACAGGGAAAGAGGTGAAAGTAATCCTCCTCCTACCACGACCACGCTGGCAAGGACAGGACGCTTTACAGACGTGTTGTTGATGGAGGACATGCAGAGCTTTTTAAGTCCTACGCATCGCCACAGCCCTTCGGGGTCCACCCTCAGAGAACGACTCGACCGACAGGTAGCAGACTACCTTGCCTTAACTGCAGATATCGACACTCTGAGGAGCGATGAACCCCTTGACTACTGGGTGTGCAGGCTTGACCTGTGGCCTGAGCTATCCCAATTTGCGATAGAACTTCTGGCCTGCCCCGCTTCAAGTGTCCTTTCAGAAAGGACCTTCAGTGCAGCAGGAGGTATTGTCACTGAGAAGAGAAGTCGCCTAGGTCAAAAAAGTCTAGATTACCTCACCTTTATTAAGATGAATGAGGCATGGATCCCGAAGGGACTGACAGTGGGCAATACATTTGACTAAAAAAGGCCTGATGAGATGAGCTGCCTTGGGCTAAAAATGGTTCACACGCTGCTGTATTTTATCTCTGCATGCCGGATGACTTGCGTGACTTATCCGCCACCAACTAGGGTTCAAGCCTGTCAGGTCACCTGTGGCCAGATGACAGATGCACACCGTAGGAGGACAGGAGTGCACAACAAGATAGTGAACCCTATGGCTGACTGCTGCAGATAGGAAACTGGGTGGTTGTGGAAAGCGGGACCAGAGGAGCACAACCGGAATCCACAGGAAGCTAGAGCCGAGATTCCCCAGGGCGTGGAGTCTAAGACCCAGCAGGTCTTCACCAGAGCCTCTAGTGGTGAGGATGTTGCGCTGCAGCTAGGTCCAGGTCGTGGCCCCTAGAGTCTCCTAGCTCACGCCCCGTAGGGTAAGGGGGAAAGAGAGGAGGCAGCAGCACAGGATACAAGAATAGCAAAGGACAAGCCGAAGGTCAAGGGTCACAAGCAAACAAGGATAAACGAAGGATAAGCCGAAGGTCAAGGGTCACAAGCAAACAGGGATAGTCAGGAACAAGCCAATATCCTAACAGAGAGACAGACGTAGCACACGGCAGGCAGGAACCCAAACACACAATGCTTAACAAACACGTTGATCAGCAAAGCAGGCTTGCAGTGCACAGGTTAAAATAGTGTTCTGTGATAGGGCCTGGGGTGGAGTCAGGCTGGGAGGAGATTATAAAGGAAGCCAGGTGAAGGGGTCTGGCCTCTAAGATGAACACATGAGGAGGAAAGGTAAGATGGCAGACAGACATTAGTGCATATCCATGACAAAGCCGCAATGTTTTAGGGCACTTTCTGCCTGGAAAACATCAATTTTTCTGGACGCTGCTACAGCAGCGGCCGCAACAATACGTAATTTTTCAGGCATGTGTACATGCCTAATTTTTCTGACCTCTGGTGCTGCACTGTGGCTGCAAAAACAAAACGAAAAAAAAAGCACATGCATGTGTCAATTCCCCTTTGTGATCGCTACCCTGTTGTGGTGACTGGTGAAGGGGCTTGCGTATCACAATGAAGCGACCACCTCTATGAGTGTGTTGGCAATGGCAATGTTGGCACACCCCAGATGATAGGTCGTTGCTTCATTGTGAACAGACCAAAAGCGATCGGCTGGATAATTTTGCATAGAAAAAACATTAATTTTCTTTGTGATCATCTAAGCCTTGCGGTTGTGCAAATGGACTGTTTGCGGTTGTTTGCGGTGCGTTAAACGGGGAGTTTGGTCTGTCAGAATTTGGTCTGTCACTGTGAAGCGGGCGTAACCCTTACACTACCCGATCGATACAACATCATACCTGATGTTTTAAAGCACGTTATTCCAAACAATTTAGGAATGTTAGGTGATTTATGCCCTTTATGGATTAAAACCCGACTCTGCGTCAACTACGTAATTTTCCATGGGAGTTTTGCCATGGATCCCCCTCCGGCATGCCACAGTCCAGGTGTTAGTCCCCTTGAAACAACTTTTCCATCACTATTGTGGCCAGAAAGAGTCCCTGTGGGTTTTAAAATTCGCCTGCCTATTGAAGTCTATGGCGGTTCGCCCGGTTCGCCCGTTCGCGAACATTTGCGGAAATTCGCGTTCGCCGTTTGCGAACGGAAAATTTTATGTTTGCGACATCACTATTGATAAGGTTTACTCTTATTTTTATTTTTAAGCTGTCTCTTGGTTTTAGGCTTATCTGACAGTAACTTCTCTCTATCCATTATCAAAACCCTTTCCAGTCCTTGGTGTATAACAGATTCGTTATAACCTCGGTCCAATAAGCGCTGATGAATGACCTTACATTCTAGTTCAAAGGTTGAGCTTGTTGTGCAATTGCGTTTGGCTCGAATAAACTCCCCATAAGGAATGGCATTGATGGTGTGGGATGGATGACAACTGGCTGCAAAAAGTGTAGTGTTACCAGAGCATGGTTTCCTATAGGTGCATGTTGAAACATCACTCGTAGTTGGATCGCCCTTTAGGGTGATGTCTAAAAAGTTGATACTGGAAACATCATGCTCAATCAAAAAATTTAGATTTAGCTGATTGACCTTCAGGAATTTCCAAAATTCATGCAATCCCATAATGTCAACATCTCACACCATCACGAGGTCATCGATATAGCGACCATACCATACAATCTGCCTGGCAAAAGGGTTGCTGGGAGAGAACAAAACTTGTTCCTCCCACCAAACCATGTAGAGATTCGCCATGGACGGTAAGAATCTAGCACCCATCGATGCCCCACAGCGTTGGACATAATATACGCCATAGAATAAAAAATAATTATGCTTTATTAAAAGCTCAACACTTAACAAAATAAACTCCTGTAGCTCCTGGGAATAGGAACTGTAGCGTTGAAGATGATATTGGATGGCCTGCAATCCAGCGCTGTGGGGGATCGATGAATAAAATGCCCTCACGTCCAGTGTAAAGCCCTATACACATGACCGGTTTTCCTGCCAGGAAAACTGCCAAGAGAGCTTTTGGCCGGGAAAACCGGACGTGTGTATGCTTCCTCACAGTTTTCCCAACAGGAAAACAGCCGGGAATCCCGGCGGGAAAATAGAGAACCTGCTCTCTATTTTCCCGTCTGTATTCCCGGCTTTTTTTTCCGACAGATTTACTACTACTTTCCTATGGGAAACACTGCGAGGCAGTGCCAATGGAGCATACACACGGCCGGGATTCCCGGCCAAAGCTCTCATGGCAGTTTTCCTGCCGGGAAACCCAGCCGTGTGTAGGGGGAAAAAAGCTACTGAGCAGGTTCTCGGCCTTCCCCTCGGTTTTCCCGGCGGACTTTTTACTGCCAGGAAAACCGAGCGTGTGTACAGGGCTTTACCCACACATAGGTGGATGTCCATTTGACAGATGTGATATGGGATAGGACTGTGCTCGTATCTCTGATGTAGCCGGGCAATCTATGTACCAAAGGCTGTAGGTGCCTGTCTACCCATTCTCCCAAACGCTCCAATAAGGAGCCAATTGCAGCCACGATTAGTCTTCCCTGTATGGGACAGTCAGATTCATGAATTTTAGGGAGATGGACTCCCTTTTGAAAGAAATGGTTAAAAATCTAAAATCTTATGTACAGGATACCCGACATGTCTTGGCTAATATTTCCGAACTCGAATATTTAAAACAGCTTGAGGAGGTGTGGCTAGTAGCCATTGATGTCAAGTCCCTTTAGACCTTGATACCCCACCTCTGTGGTATTCAAGCTGTTGAGACTTTTTTAAACTCCTCATACCCAGAATCAGGGCCACAAAATGAATTTATGGTAGAGTTGTTGGAATATACATTACTCAACAACTTTTTCCAGTTTCTAACTACGTACTATCACCAGATACGTGGCACCTCCATGGTGGCAGCATGGGCCCCGGCCTATGCTTGCCTCCATCTAGGTCTCTGGGAGGAGGAGGATGTCTATCCTTCGTCAATGTACCGTGACCACGTACACACGTGGTTGCGGTACATCGATGATGTACTTATGATCTGGAAGGGTACCCCAGATGATTTACATCAGTTCATGAAAGAACTAGATATGAACCAACGTAATATACGTTTAACGTATACCTTCGATCAGACGAGGTTAGCCTTTCTTGACCTGCAGATAATTTTGGAAGACGGTCAACTTTGCACTTGTACATTCTGAAAAGAAACGGCAGCGAATACTATTTTGTGTGCTAAAAGCCATCATCCCCATTGGTTAAAAAATGGAATACCAGTGGGACAATTCCTACGTATCAAGAGGAATTGTACAAAGGCAGGTGACTACAGACATGAGGGCCGAGATCTCTATGCGAGATTCCGTGAACGTGGTTATTCGCATAGACAAATCAAAAGAGCTAAAAAGAAAGCAGCTAGTAGAGACTAGGGATGAGCTTCGTGTTCGAGTCGAACATACGTTCGACTCGAACATCGGCTGTTCGATCGTTCGACGAAGATCGAACGATTTGGGCCGTTCGCGCCAAATTCGAGTGACGCGATAGGCCCACAATGCACTACGCCATCGCAGTGTCATCCAGGCGCTGTGATTGGCCAAGCATGCACTGTGACCCCGCATGCTTGGCCAATCACAGCGCCGGCAGCGAGGAGAGCAATGATTGGCCACAGGCAGGATGCCTGTGGCCAATTATTGCTGAGGGGGTTTAGTACACGCCCCACACTATAAAAGGCCGCCAGCGCGGCGGCCTTGTGTAGTGTGTTCCGGAGCAGGGAAAGAGAAGCATAGGCAGGGACAGTGTCATTTTTTTCCTTTACTAATCCTGGATTCCTTGTGTTTAGGGACAGAGAAGGATAGGTAGGGAGAGTGTCAGTGTGTCATTCTGTGCAAAACCTTGTTTGTAGGGACAGAGAAGGACAGTGAGGGAAAGTGACAGTGTGCTATTCTGTGCTAAACCTTGTTTGTAGGGACAGAGAAGGACAGTGAGGGAAAGTGTCAGTGTGCTATTCTGTGCTAATCCTTGTTTGTAGGGACAGAGAAGGACAGTGAGGGAAACTGTCAGTGTGCTATTCTGTTCTAAACCAATCTTGCTGAACCGTATTTGAAATCCTTGAGTTTAGGGACAGAGAAGGACACTCGTGGAAACTATCAGTGTGCTATTCTGTGCTAAATCTTGTTTGTAGGGACAGAGAAGGACAGTGAGGGAAAGTGTCAGTGTGCTATTCTGTCCTAAACCAATCTTGCTGAACCATATTTGAAATCCTTGAGTTTAGGGACAGAGAAGGACACGCGGGGAAACTATCAGTGTGCTATTCTGTGCTAAATCTTGTTTGTAGGGACAGAGAAGGACAGTGAGGGAAACTATCAGTGTGCTATTCTGTGCTTAACCAATCTTGCTGAACCATATTTGAAATCCTTGAGTTTAGGGACAGAGAAGGACACTCGGGGAAACTATCAGTGTGGTATTCTGTGCTAAATCTTGTTTGTAGGGACAGAGAAGGACAGTGAGGGAAAGTGTCAGTGTGCTATTCTGTGCTAAACCAATCTTGCTGAACCATATTTGAAATCCTTGAGTTTAGGGACAGAGAAGGACACTCGTGGAAACTATCAGTGTGCTATTCTGTGCTAAATCTTGTTTGTAGGGACAGAGAAGGACAGTGAGGGAAAGTGTCAGTGTGCTATTCTGTGCTAAACCAATCTTGCTGAACCATATTTGAAATCCTTGAGTTTAGGGTCAGAGAAGGACACTCGTGGAAACTATCAGTGTGCTATTCTGTGCTAAATCTTGTTTGTAGGGACAGAGAAGGACAGTGAGGGAAAGTGTCAGTGTGCTATTCTGTGCTAAACCAATCTTGCTGAACCATATTTGAAATCCTTGAGTTTAGGGACAGAGAAGGACACTCGTGGAAACTATCAGTGTGCTATTCTGTGCTAAATCTTGTTTGTAGGGACAGAGAAGGACAGTGAGGGAAAGTGTCAGTGTGCTATTCTGTGCTAAACCAATCTTGCTGAACCATATTTGAAATCCTTGAGTTTAGGGACAGAGAAGGACACTCGTGGAAAGTGGAAACTATCAGTGTGCTATTCTGTGCTAAATCTTGTTTGTAGGGACAGAGAAGGACAGTGAGGGAAACTATCAGTGTGCTATTCTGTGCTAAACCAATCTTGCTGAACCATATTGGAAATCCTTGAGTTTAGGGACAGAGAAGGACACTCGGGGAAACTATCAGTGTGCTATTCTGTGCTAAATCTTGTTTGTAGGGACAGAGAAGGACAGTGAGGGAAACTATCAGTGTGCTATTCTGTGCTAAACCAATCTTGCTGAACCATATTTGAAATCCTTGAGTTTAGGGACAGAGAAGGACACTCGGGGAAACTATCAGTGTGGTATTCTGTGCTAAATCTTGTTTGTAGGGACAGAGAAGGACAGTGAGGGAAAGTGTCAGTGTGCTATTCTGTCCTAAACCAATCTTGCTGAACCATATTTGAAATCCTTGAGTTTAGGGACAGAGAAGGACACTCGGGGAAACTATCAGTGTGCTATTCTGTGCTAAACCTTGTTTGTAGGGACAGAGAAGGACAGTGAGGGAAAGTGTCAGTGTGCTATTCTGTGCTAAACCAATCTTGCTGAACCATATTTTAAATCCTTGAGTTTAGGGACAGAGAAGGACACGCGGGGAAACTATCAGTGTGCTATTCTGTGCTAAACCTTGTTTGTAGGGACAGAGAAGGACAGTGAGGGAAACTGTCAGTGTGCTATTCTGTGCTAAACCAATCTTGCTGAAGCATATTGCAAATCCTTGTGTTTAGGGACAGAGAAGGATAGGCAGGGGACAGTGTCAGTGTCTTTGTTGCTAAGCCTCCTGCACAGTATACACCTGAAGGTAGCCCTTATTGCTGTTTTTCCCATCTCCCTGCAGGCCATCCATTAAAATGTCTGGAAGGCAAACAAGGAGAGGCAGACAGTCAGGAGGCAAAAAAAGAGGGCAAGGAGGCTCTGTGTCTGGGGGCAACAGTGCTGGTCGTGGACGCGGTGCATTGTCATCAGCACATGGCCATGGGACACGCTTGTCCTTCTTTTCGGCAGCTGGACATGTTGAGCCACATCATGCCGAAGACTTGGTAGAGTGGATGACCAAGCCCACCTCATCCTCCTCATCCTCTCTCACCCAGGCTCAGGGTACTGGCAAAGCAGCTGCCAAAGCGTCCTCTTCTCTGGTATCAATGTCATCATTAGTCACTCCTTCCCTAGACCCACCATGTCCTCCTCCTGAGGAGTCACCTGAACTGTTTGAGCACAGTGTTGGGTACATGCTCCAGGAGGATGCCCAGCGTTTCGAAGGATCTGATGATGATACCCAGCTAGAGGAAGGCAGTAGCGTGAGAGCAGAGAGAGGGGATGCTCAAGAAAGACACCAATCTGGCAGTCATGCTCCAGCAGCTGCAGCATACTGCCAGATTGGCTCCAGTGATGAGGAGGGAGGGGATGATGAGGTCACTGACTCCACGTGGGTGCCTAATAGGAGAGAGGAGGAGGAGGAGGATGAGGAGGAGGCACATCTCCAACGAGGCAGGATGCCCTTGGGTGGCCAGC
The DNA here is from genome assembly GCA_029206835.1 of Rana muscosa. Taxonomy (NCBI): domain Eukaryota; kingdom Metazoa; phylum Chordata; class Amphibia; order Anura; family Ranidae; genus Rana; species Rana muscosa. Next base: position 44,460,180 of record CM055126.1, read on the forward strand.
GTATGGGCAGCACACCGACGGAATCACACCGCAGAGCTCCGCCTGTGCAGGGCGCTGCCTCTGCCCGTCATTCAAAAAGTTCTTTGGTGTGGGCCTTTTTTGAGGCAAGTGCATCAGATCGCACAGCTGCTGTTTGCAACATATGTCTCAAGCGTATATCGCGTGGCCAAAACATCAGCTGCTTGGGCACCACATGCTTGATCAGACATATGTTGACCTGCCATGCAGCTCGTTGGCAAGCCTACCTTAAAGACCCACACCAAAGAACAAAGCGGACCTCTCCTTGCACCGCATCAGCTGGGATCTCCAACCCCACTATACCTTCAGTCCTCTCTGAAACCTGCACTGAGAGGAATGAAGGTGTAGAATTAGGTGTGTCACAGCCAAGTACTTGCGGCCACTCTGCTAGCAGTACACCGACGTCCGATTCTAGCAGGCAAATTTCCCTGCCCCAGCTGCTGGACCGTTGAAAGAAGTTCACTCCCAGCCATCCACATGCCCAGCGGTTGAATGCTAGCTTGGCTAAATTGCTAGCGCTTCAACTGCTGCCTTTTCAGTTGGTAGACTCGGCCCCCTTCCGTGAGTTTGTGCAATGTGCGGTTCCTCAGTGGCAGGTTCCCAAACGCCACTTTTTCTCACGGAAGGCGATTCCGGCTCTCTACAGGCATGTGGAAGGCAATGTCTTGGCCTTGCTGGACAGGGCGGTCAGCGGTAAGGTGCATATTACCGCTGACTCATGGTCCAGAAGGCATGGACAGGGACGTTACCTTTCTTTCACGGCCCATTGGGTCACTCTTTTGGCAGCTGGGAAGGATGCAGGACAAGGTGCAGTAGTGTTGGAGGTTGTTCCACCGCCACGCCTCCAAAATTCTACTACTGGTTGTGACACACCTCTCTCCTCCACCCCTCCTCTTCTTCTTCCTCCATGGCCTCTTCCTGTGGTTTGTCCTCGGAACCAGCGGTGCTCCGTAGGCGTTCAAGGGGCTACGCAAGTACGCAGGCAAAAAGATGCCATGCCGTGCTTGCGCTGGTGTGTTTGGGGGACAGGAGCCACACTGGGGCAGAGGTCCTGTCTGCTCTGCAGGGGCAGGCCGAGAGGTGGTTGACGCCACGCCAGCTTAAGCCAGGAATGGTGGTTTGCGACAATGGCACCAACCTCCTCTCCGCCCTCCGACAGGGACAACTGACCCATGTGCCCTGTATGGCTCACGTCCTTAACCTGGTGGTGCAGCGGTTCTTGGGCAGGTACCCGGGCTTACAGGATGTCCTGAGGCAGGCCAGGAAAGTCTGTGTGCATTTCCGCAGATCTTATAATGCCAGTGCTCGCCTGGCTGAGCTGCAAAAGGAGTTGAACCTGCCCAAGAACCGCCTTATATGTGACATGCCCACCAGGTGGAACTCAACGTTGGCCATGCTGCAGCGGCTGCACACGCAGCAGAGGGCCATCAATGAGTACCTGTGCGACTACGGCACCAGGACAGGGTCAGGGGAGCTCGGGTTTTTTTCACCACGCCAGTGGGGCATGATCAGGGATGCATGCACTGTCCTGGCACCATTTGAGGAGGCCACGAGGATGGTGAGCAGTGACAGTGCATGCATCAGTGACACTGTACCTCTTGTCCACCTGTTGGAGCACACGCTGCGTGGAATAATGGACAGGGCACTTGAGGCAGAACAGAGGCAGGAAGAGGAGGACTTCCTTGCCTCTCAAGGCCCCCTTTACCCAGACAGTGTTCCTTCTGTCCCACCCATCGCACAGGAAGAGGAGGAGGAGGAGGAGGAGGATTGTGTCAGCATGGAGGTGGAGGCTGGCACTCAGCATCATCAGCAGCAGTCTTTTAGGGATGATTTACAGTCCCAAGAAACCAGTGGACTTGTACGTGGCTGGTAGGAGGTGGCTGCGGATCATGTCGTCCTTAGTGACCCAGAGGACTTCGGACTGAATGCCTCAGCTAACCTACGCTGCATGGCCTCCCTGATCCTGCAAAGTCTGCGGAAGGACCCTCGTATTCTTCGGATCAAGGAGAGGGACCATTACTGGCTGGCCACTCTCCTTGATCCACGGTACAAGGGTAAGGTTGCGGACCTTATGTTACCGTCGCAGAGGGAGCAGAGGATGAGACAACTCCGGGAGGCCTTGCAGAAAGGTCTGTGCAACGCGTTCCCAGAGACTGGGAGGTTACAAACTCCTGGTCCTGGACAACGAGTTGCTGAGGCTTCGGCCAGTCAAAGAAGGAGCGGTGGGGAAGGTGGCCGTCTGACCGATGCGTTCAGACAATTCTTTAGTCCGCAGCCCCAAAGTATGATTGGTTCCAGCAACCATCGCCAGCGTCTGATATACATGGTGCAGGAATACCTAGGGGCAAGGTCAGACTTACTGGGTCTTGAGGATGGATCACTAGCCAGAGCTTGCACAGTATGCAATTGAGCTACTGGCCTGTCCTGCATCCAGCGTTCTTTCAGAACGCACATTCAGTGCTGCTGGAGGATTTGTCACGGATCACAGGGTGCGCCTGTCCACCGACTCGGTTGATCGACTGACTTTCATCAAGATGAACCAGTCTTGGATCACCACCAGCTACCACACACCTGATGCTGATATAACAGACTAATTGATTTTAAAATGTCACATCCCTTCAAGACTGATGCTGATGCTGAGTGCCTGTGCTGTTATGTTGACTGGCTATCCTCCTCCTCCTCCTCAATGATACGATTAATGATGATAGCTTGGAAGATCATTTTGGTTTATGGGTGCCGCCACCAGTGGCTAAGGGCCAATTTTTCAGCCCCTGTTTAACAGGGGCGTGTAATTACAATTTTTGATGCAATACTTTGCAACAGGCCTCATTGCTGTGCTCCAAGTACAGTATCTGTGAGGGGTTGCAGTGTTGTGCCACCAGTGCCTAAGGCCCAATTTTTCAGCCCCTGTTCATCAGGGGCATGCAATTATAATTATTGATCTAATAATTCACAGCAGGGCCCATTGCTGCGCCCACCAAGAGTAACTGTCAGGTCTTACAGTGTTGTGGCACCAGCACCACCATCAAAGGCCCAATTTTTACTACCACTGTTCAACAATTATATGTTATTACAATTCCTGATATAATAGTTGACAGCAGGGCGTTCCAGCACCCACCAAGAGTAACTGTGAGTGCTTACAGTGTTGTGCCAACACCAACACTAGTGATGAGCCGAACACCCCCGGGTTCGGTTCGCACCAGAACCCGCGAACGGACCGAAAGTTCGTACGAACATTAGAACCCTATTAAATACAATGGATGCGAACGTTCGAATTCTAAAGTGCTAATTATAACAACTATTATGCATGTTATTGTCCTAAAAAGGGTTTGGGAACCCGGGTTCTGCACCAGGGGACATGTATCAATGCAAAAAGAAGTTTTAAAAACGGTCGTTTTTCGGGAGCAGTCATTTTAATGATGCATAAAGTGAAAAAAAAAAAGTCAAATATTCCTTTAAATATCGTACCTGGGGGGTGTCTAAAGTATGCCTGTGAAGTGCCACGTGTTTCCCGTGTTTAGAACTGTCCCTGCACAAAATGACACTTCTAAAGGAAAAAAAAGCCATTTAAAACTGCTTGCGGCTTTAATGTAATGTCTGGTCCCGGTAATATGGATGAAAATCTTTAAGAAAAATGGCATAGCTACCCCATGACCCCCCCCCCCTACCCCAGCCCATTACCAGCCCCTTTGGGTCTTGTATGGATATTAAGGGGAACCCCGCACATAAAATAAAAAAGGCCCTATATACTCTGAACAGCCGTATACAGGCGGTGCATACAAGACAGGGACTGTAGGTTTGTTCTTATGTAGAATCTGTTTGTAATTTTGAACAGGTACATTGTTGAAGAGTAGCTCCAGACCAAAAATCTATTTTTAAACTTTTTGGAAAACATAGGTAAGGGTTATCACCCCTGTAACACTTGTTTTGCTGTCTGTGCCCCTGTTCAGAACATTTCACCTCACTTTCCGTCCCAATGACAACTGTTTTTGAAATGTGGTGTTTTTCTTGAAACAAGGATTGCTGATAAAACATCAGTACAGAGGAGACACCTTTCTCCCATATTTATTCTTACAGGAGAGAATTTTCCTTCCTAGGGGTAGATTTCCTCTCACTTCCTGTTGTCTTCTTGCGTTTGCAAGTAGGAGTCGTTTGTAAGTTGGATGTTTGAAAGTAGGGACCTGCCGTATATACTCTGCAGAAATAGGCCCCTTAGTTGTTGGTGTTGGCACAACACTGTAAGCACTAGTGATGAGCCGAACACCCCCGGGTTCGGTTCGCACCAGAACCCGCGAACGGACCGAAAGTTCGTACGAACATTAGAACCCTATTAAATACAATGGATGCGAACGTTCGAATTCTAAAGTGCTAATTATAACAACTATTATGCATGTTATTGTCCTAAAAAGGGTTTGGGAACCCGGGTTCTGCACCAGGGGACATGTATCAATGCAAAAAGAAGTTTTAAAAACGGTCGTTTTTCGGGAGCAGTCATTTTAATGATGCATAAAGTGAAAAAAAAAAAGTCAAATATTCCTTTAAATATCGTACCTGGGGGGTGTCTAAAGTATGCCTGTGAAGTGCCACGTGTTTCCCGTGTTTAGAACTGTCCCTGCACAAAATGACACTTCTAAAGGAAAAAAAAGCCATTTAAAACTGCTTGCGGCTTTAATGTAATGTCTGGTCCCGGTAATATGGATGAAAATCTTTAAGAAAAATGGCATAGCTACCCCATGCCCCCCCCCCCCTCTACCCCAGCCCATTACCAGCCCCTTTGGGTCTTGTATGGATATTAAGGGGAACCCCGCACATAAAATAAAAAAGGCCCTATATACTCTGAACAGCCGTATACAGGCGGTGCATACAAGACAGGGACTGTAGGTTTGTTCTTATGTAGAATCTGTTTGTAATTTTGAACAGGTACATTGTTGAAGTGTAGCTCCAGCCCAAAAATCTATTTTTAAACTTTTTGGAAAACATAGGTAAGGGTTATCACCCCTGTAACATTTGTTTTGCTGTCTGTGCCCCTGTTCAGAACATTTCACCTCACTTTCCGTCCCAATGACAACTGTTTTTGAAATGTGGTGTTTTTCTTGAAACAAGGATTGCTGATAAAGCATCAGTACAGAGGAGACACCTTTCTCCCATATTTATTCTTACAGGAGAGAATTTTCCTTCCTAGGGGTAGATTTCCTCTCACTTCCTGTTGTCTTCTTGCGTTTGCAAGTAGGAGTCGTTTGTAAGTTGGATGTTTGAAAGTAGGGACCTGCCGTATATACTCTGCAGAAATAGGCCCCTTAGTTGTTGGTGTTGGCACAACACTGTAAGCACTCACAGTTACTCTTGGTTGGTGCTGGAACGCCCTGCTGTCAACTATTATATCAGGAATTTTTATTACATATAATTGTTGAACAGTGGTAGTAAAAATTGGGGCTTTGATGGTGGTGCTGGTGCCACAACACTGTAAGCCCTGACAGTTACTCTTGGTGGGTGCAGCAATGGGCCCTGCTGTGAATTATTAGATCAAGAATTGTAATTGCATGCCCCTGTTGAACAGGGGCTGAAAAATTGGGCCTTTCGTGGTGGTGGTGGTGGTGGTGGTGTTGCCACAACACTGTAAGCCCTCAGAGTTACTCTTGGTGGGTGCAGGAATGGGCCCTGCTGTGAATTATTAGATCAAAAATTGTAATTACATGCCCCTTTTGAACAGGGGCTGAAAAATTGGGCCTTTCGTGGTGGTGGTGGTGGTGGCGTTGCCACAACACTGTAAGCCCTCAGACTTACTCTTGGTGGGTGCAGGAATGGGCCCTGCTGTGAATTATTAGATCAAGAATTGTAATTACATGCCCCTTTTGAACAGGGGCTGAAAAATTGGGCCTTTCGTGGTGGTGGTGGTGGTGGCGTTGCCACAACACTGTAAGCCCTCAGAGTTACTCTTGGTGGGTGCAGCAATGGGCCCTGCTGTGAATTATTAGATCAAGAATTGTAATTACATGCCCCTTTTGAACAGGGGCTGAAAAATTGGGCCTTTCGTGGTGGTGGTGGTGGTGGCGTTGCCACAACACTGTAAGCCCTCAGAGTTACTCTTGGTGGGTGCAGCAATGGGCCCTGCTGTGAATTATTACATCAAGAATTGTAATTGCATGCCCCTGTTGAACAGGGGCTGACAAATTGGGCCTTAGGCACTGGTGGCACAACACTACAACCCCTCACAGATACTGTACTTGGAGCACAGCAATGAGCCCTGTTGCAAAGTATTGCTTCAAAAATTGTAATGACACGCCCCTGTTAAACAGGGGCTGAAAAATTGGGCCTTAGGCACTGGTGGCACAACACTACAACCCCTCACAGATACTGTACTTGGAGCACAGCAATGAGCCCTGTTGCAAAGTATTGCTTCAAAAATTGTAATGACACGCCCCTGTTAAACAGGGGCTGAAAAATTGGGCCTTAGGCACTGGTGCCACAACACTCCAACCCCTCACAGATACTGTACTTGGAGCACAGCAATGAGCCCTATGGCAAATTATTGCTAAAAAAATTGTAAGTACACGCCCCTGTAAAACAGGGGCTGAAAAATTGGGCCTTAGCCACTGGTGGCGGCACCCATAAACAAAAATGATCTTCCAAGCTATCATCATCAATCGTATCATTGAGGACTCGGAGGAGGAGGATAGCCAGTCAACATAACAGCACAGGCACTCAGCATCAGCATCAGTCTTGAAGGGATGTGACATGTTAAAATCAATTAGTCTGTTATATCAGCATCAGGTGTGTGGTAGCTGGTGGTGATCCAAGACTGGTTCATCTTGATGAAAGTCAGTCGATCAACCGAGTCGGTGGACAGGCGCACCCTGTGATCCGTGACAAATCCTCCAGCAGCACTGAATGTGCGTTCCGAAAGAACGCTGGATGCAGGACAGGCCAGTAGCTCAATTGCATACTGTGCAAGCTCTGGCCAGTGATCCATCCTCAAGACCCAGTAAGCCAGAGGATTTTCGGTGGGGAAGGTGTCCAAGTCTGACCTTGCCCCTAGATATTCCTGCACCATGTTTATCAGACGCTGGCGATGGTTGCTGGAACCGATCATACTTTGGGGCTGCGGACTAAAGAATTGTCTGAACGCATCGGTCAGACGGCCACCTTCCCCACCGCTCCTTCTTTGACTGGCCGAAGCCTCAGCAACTCGTTGTCCAGGACCAGGAGTTTGTAACCTCCCAGTCTCTGGGAACGCGTTGCACAGACCTTTCTGCAAGGCCTCCCGGAGTTGTCTCATCCTCTGCTCCCTCTGCGACGGTAACATAAGGTCCGCAACCTTACCCTTGTACCGTGGATCAAGGAGAGTGGCCAGCCAGTAATGGTCCCTCTCCTTGATCCGAAGAATACGAGGATCCTTCCGCAGACTTTGCAGGATCAGGGAGGCCATGCAGCGTAGGTTTGCTGAGGCATTCGCTCCGGAGTCCTCTGGGTCACTAAGGACGACATGATCCGCAGTCACCTCCTCCCAGCCACGTACAAGTCCACTGGTTTCTTGGGACTGTAAATCATCCCTAAAAGACTGCTGCTGATGATGCTGAGTGCCAGCCTCCACCTCCATGCTGACACAATCCTCCTCCTCCTCCTCCTCCTCCTCCTCCTCCTCCTCTTCCTGTGCGATGGGTGGGACAGAAGGAACACTGTCTGGGTAAAGGGGGCCTTGAGAGGCAAGGAAGTCCTCCTCTTCCTGCCTCTGTTCTGCCTCAAGTGCCCTGTCCATTATTCCACGCAGCGTGTGCTCCAACAGGTGGACAAGAGGTACAGTGTCACTGATGCATGCACTGTCACTGCTCACCATCCTCGTGGCCTCCTCAAATGGTGCCAGGACAGTGCATGCATCCCTGATCATGCCCCACTGGCGTGGAGAAAAAAAACCAAGCTCCCCTGACCCTGTCCTGGTGCCGTAGTCGCACAGGTACTCATTGATGGCCCTCTGCTGCGTGTGCAGCCGCTGCAGCATGGCCAACGTTGAGTTCCACCTGGTGGGCATGTCACATATAAGGCGGTTCTTGGGCAGGTTCAACTCCTTTTGCAGCTCAGCCAGGCGAGCACTGGCATTATAAGATCTGCGGAAATGCACACAGACTTTCCTGGCCTGCCTCAGGACATCCTGTAAGCCCGGGTACCTGCCCAAGAACCGCTGCACCACCAGGTTAAGGACGTGAGCCACACAGGGCACATGGGTCAGTTGTCCCTGTCGAAGGGCGGAGAGGAGGTTGGTGCCATTGTCGCAAACCACCATTCCTGGCTTAAGCTGGCGTGGCGTCAACCACCTCTCGGCCTGGCCCTGCAGAGCAGACAGGACCTCTGCCCCAGTGTGGCTTCTGTCCCCCAAACACACCAGCGCAAGCACGGCATGGCATCTTTTTGCCTGCGTACTTGCGTAGCCCCGTGAACGGCTACGGAGCACCGCTGGTTCATAGGACAAACCACAGGAAGAGGCCATGGAGGAAGAAGAAGAGGAGGGGGTGGAGGAGAGAGGTGTGTCACAACCAGTAGTAGCATTTTGGAGGCGTGGCGGTGGGACAACCTCCAACACTACTGCACCTTGTCCTGCATCCTTCCCAGCTGCCAAAAGAGTGACCCAATGGGCCGTGAAAGAAAGGTAACGTCCCTGTCCATGCCTGCTGGACCATGAGTCAGCGGTAATATGCACCTTACCGCTGACCGCCCTGTCCAGCGAGGCCAAGACATTGCCTTCCACATGCCGGTAGAGAGCCGGAATAGCCTTCCGTGAGAAAAAGTGGCGTTTGGGAACCTGCCACTGAGGAACCGCACATTGCACAAACTCACGGAAGGGGGCCGAGTCTACCAACTGAAAAGGCAGCAGTTAAAGCTCTAGCAATTTAGCCAAGCTAGCATTCAACCGCTGGGCATGTGGATGGCTGGGAGTGAACTTCTTTCGACGGTCCAGCAGCTGGGGCAGGGAAATTTGCCTGCTAGAATCGGACGTCGGTGTACTGCTAGCAGAGTGGCCGCAAGTACTTGGCTGTGACACACCTAATTCTACACCTTCATTCCTCTCAGTGCATGTTTCAGAGAGGACTGAAGTTATAGTGGGGTTGGAGATCCCAGCTGATGCGGTGCAAGGAGAGGTCCGCTTTGTTCTTTGGTGTGGGTCTTTGAGGTAGGCTTGCCAACGAGCTGCATGGCAGGTCAACATATGTCTGGTCAGGCATGTGGTACCCAAGCGGCTGATGTTTTGGCCACGCGATATACGCTTGAGACATATGTTGCAAACAGCAGCTGTGCGATCTGATGCGCTAGCCTCAAAAAAGGCCCACACCAAAGAACTTTTTGAATGACGGGCAGAGGCAGCGCCCTGCACAGGCGGAGCTCTGCGGTGTGATTCCGTCACCAAAGGGCATCCTGCCTCGTTGGAGATGTGCCTCCTCCTCATCCTCCTCCTCCTCCTCTCTCCTATTAGGCACCCACGTGGAGTCAGTGACCTCATCATCCCCTCCCTCCTCATCACTGGAGCCAATCTGGCAGTATGCTGCAGCTGCTGGAACATGACTGCCAGATTGGTGTCCTTCTTGAGCATCCCCTCTGTCTGCTCTCACCCTACTGCCTTCCTGTAGCTGGGTTTCATCATCAGACCCTTCGAAACGCTGGGCATCCTCCTGGAGCATGTACCCAACACTGTGCTCAAACAGTTCGGGGGACTCCTCAGGAGGAGGACATGGTGGGTCTAGGGAAGGAGTGACTGATGATGAGTCTGACATTGATACCAGGGAAGAGGACGCTTTGGCAGCTGCTTTGCCAGTACCCTGAGCCTGGGTGAGAGAGGATGAGGAGGAGGAGGAGGGCTTGGTCATCCACTCTACCAAGTCTTCGGCATGATGTGGCTCAACATGTCCAGCTGCCGAAAAGAAGGACAAGCGTGTCCCATGGCCATGTGCTGATGACAATGCACCGCGTCCACGACCAGCACTGTTGCCCCCAGACACAGAGCCTGCTTGCCCTCTTTTATTGCCTCTTGACTGTCTGCCTCTCCTTGTTTGCCTTCCAGACATTCTAATAGATGGCCTGCAGGGAGATGGGAAAAAAGCAATAAGGGCTACCTTCAGGTGTCCTTCTCTGTCCCTTTACTTAAGGATTTCTAAATATGGTTGAGGATGATTGCTTTTGCACAGAATAGCACAACGACAATTTCCCTGACTGTCCAAAAAACAAGGATTTCAAAGATGGTTGATGAGGAATGCTTTAGCACACTATAGCACAAGGAGAATTCCCCTCACTTTCCTTCTTTGTCCCTAGAAACAAGGACTCGCACAGTGAAAGAAACTGACACTCTCCCTACCTAGAGTTTTCTGTCCCTAGAAAAAATGTTTTTTTTTAAGCACACTATAGCACAAGGAGAATTCACTCACTGTCCTTCCCTGTCCCTAGAAACAAGGACTTGCACAGTGAAAGAAACTGACACTCTCCCTACCTAGAGTTTTCTGTCCCTAGAAAAAATGTTTTTTTTTAAGCACACTATAGCACAAGGAGAATTCACTCACTGTCCTTCCCTGTCCCTAGAAACAAGGACTTGCACAGTGAAAGAAACTGACACTCTCCCTACCTAGAGTTTTCTGTCCCTAGAAAAAATGTTTTTTTTAAGCACACTATAGCACAAGGAGAATTCACTCACTGTCCTTCCCTGTCCCTAGAAAAAAGGACTTGCACAGTGAAAGAAACTGACACTCTCCCTACCTAGAGTTTTCTGTCCCTAGAAAAAATGTTTTTTTTAAGCACACTATAGCACAAGGAGAATTCACTCACTGTCCTTCCCTGTCCCTAGAAACAAGGACTTGCACAGTGAAAGAAACTGACACTCTCCCTACCTAGAGTTTTCTGTCCCTAGAAAAAATGTTTTTTTTTAAGCACACTATAGCACAAGGAGAATTCACTCACTGTCCTTCCCTGTCCCTAGAAACAAGGACTTGCACAGTGAAAGAAACTGACACTCTCCCTACCTAGAGTTTTCTGTCCCTAGAAAAAATGTTTTTTTTTAAGCACACTATAGCACAAGGAGAATTCACTCACTGTCCTTCCCTGTCCCTAGAAACAAGGACTTGCACAGTGAAAGAAACTGACACTCTCCCTACCTAGAGTTTTCTGTCCCTAGAAAAAATGTTTTTTTTTAAGCACACTATAGCACAAGGAGAATTCACTCACTGTCCTTCCCTGTCCCTAGAAACAAGGACTTGCACAGTGAAAGAAACTGACACTCTCCCTACCTAGAGTTTTCTGTCCCTAGAAAAAATGTTTTTTTTTAAGCACACTATAGCACAAGGAGAATTCACTCACTGTCCTTCCCTGTCCCTAGAAACAAGGACTTGCACAGTGAAAGAAACTGACACTCTCCCTACCTAGAGTTTTCTGTCCCTAGAAAAAATGTTTTTTTTAAGCACACTATAGCACAAGGAGAATTCACTCACTGTCCTTCCCTGTCCCTAGAAAAAAGGACTTGCACAGTGAAAGAAACTGACACTCTCCCTACCTAGAGTTTTCTGTCCCTAGAAAAAATGTTTTTTTTAAGCACACTATAGCACAAGGAGAATTCACTCACTGTCCTTCCCTGTCCCTAGAAACAAGGACTTGCACAGTGAAAGAAACTGACACTCTCCCTACCTAGAGTTTTCTGTCCCTAGAAAAAATGTTTTTTTTTAAGCACACTATAGCACAAGGAGAATTCACTCACTGTCCTTCCCTGTCCCTAGAAACAAGGACTTGCACAGTGAAAGAAACTGACACTCTCCCTACCTAGAGTTTTCTGTCCCTAGAAAAAATGTTTTTTTTAAGCACACTATAGCACAAGGAGAATTCACTCACTGTCCTTCCCTGTCCCTAGAAACAAGGACTTGCACAGTGAAAGAAACTGACACTCTCCCTACCTAGAGTTTTCTGTCCCTAGAAAAAATGTTTTTTTTAAGCACACTATAGCACAAGGAGAATTCACTCACTGTCCTTCCCTGTCCCTAGAAACAAGGACTTGCACAGTGAAAGAAACTGACACTCTCCCTACCTAGAGTTTTCTGTCCCTAGAAAAAATGTTTTTTTTTAAGCACACTATAGCACAAGGAGAATTCACTCACTGTCCTTGCCTGTCCCTAGAAACAAGGACTTGCACAGTGAAAGAAACTGACACTCTCCCTACCTAGAGTTTTCTGTCCCTAGAAAAAATGTTTTTTTTTAAGCACACTATAGCACAAGGAGAATTCACTCACTGTCCTTCCCTGTCCCTAGAAACAAGGACTTGCACAGTGAAAGAAACTGACACTCTCCCTACCTAGAGTTTTCTGTCCCTAGAAAAAATGTTTTTTTTAAGCACACTATAGCACAAGGACAATTCACTCACTGTCCTTCCCTGTCCCTAGAAACAAGGACTTGCATAGTGAAAGAAACTGACACTCTCCCTACCTAGAGTTTTCTGTCCCTAGAAAAAATGTTTTTTTTAAGCACACTATAGCACAAGGAGAATTCACTCACTGTCCTTCCCTGTCCCTAGAAACAAGGACTTGCACAGTGAAAGAAACTGACACTCTCCCTACCTAGAGTTTTCTGTCCCTAGAAAAAATGTTTTTTTTAAGCACACTATAGCACAAGGAGAATTCACTCACTGTCCTTCCCTGTCCCTAGAAACAAGGACTTGCACAGTGAAAGAAACTGACACTCTCCCTACCTAGAGTTTTCTGTCCCTAGAAAAAATGTTTTTTTAAAGCACACCATAGCACAAGCACAAAACACACTGACACTCTCCCTACCTATCCTTCTCTTTCCCTAAACTAAAGGAATCCAGGTTAAGCAAGAAAGAAATAAATGTCACTGTCCCTGCCTATGCTGCTCTTTCCCTGCTCCGGAACACACTACACTAGGCCGCCGTGCTGGCGGCCTTTTATAGTGTGGGGCGTGTACTAAACACCCTCAGCAATAATTGGCCACAGGCATCCTGCCTGTGGCCAATCATTGCTCTCCTCGCTGCCGGCGCTGTGATTGGCCAAGCATGCGGGGTCACAGTGCATGCTTGGCCAATCACAGCGCCTGGATGACACTGCGATGGCGTAGTGCATTGTGGGCCGTTCGCGTCACTCGAATTTGGCGCGAACGGCCCAAATCGTTCGATCTTCGTCGAACGATCGAACAGCCGATGTTCGAGTCGAACGTATGTTCGACTCGAACACGAAGCTCATCCCTAGTAAGCACTCACAGTTACTCTTGGTTGGTGCTGGAACGCCCTGCTGTCAACTATTATATCAGGAATTTTAATTACATATAGTTGTTGAACAGTGGTAGTAAAAATTGGGCCTTTGATGGTGGTGCTGGTGCCACAACACTGTAAGCCCTGACAGTTACTCTTGGTGGGTGCAGCAATGGGCCCTGCTGTGAATTATTAGATCAAGAATTGTAATTACATGCCCCTTTTGAACAGGGGCTGAAAAATTGGGCCTTTCGTGGTGGTGGTGGTGGTGGTGGTGTTGCCACAACACTGTAAGCCCTCAGAGTTACTCTTGGTGGGTGCAGGAATGGGCCCTGCTGTGAATTATTAGATCAAGAATTGTAATTACATGCCCCTTTTGAACAGGGGCTGAAAAATTGGGCCTTTCGTGGTGGTGGTGGTGGTGGCGTTGCCACAACACTGTAAGCCCTCAGAGTTACTCTTGGTGGGTGCAGGAATGGGCCCTGCTGTGAATTATTAGATCAAGAATTGTAATTACATGCCCCTTTTGAACAGGGGCTGAAAAATTGGGCCTTTCGTGGTGGTGGTGGTGGTGGCGTTGCCACAACACTGTAAGCCCTCAGAGTTACTCTTGGTGGGTGCAGCAATGGGCCCTGCTGTGAATTATTAGATCAAGAATTGTAATTGCATGCCCCTGTTGAACAGGGGCTGAAAAATTGGGCCTTAGGCACTGGTGGCACAACACTACAACCCCTCACAGATACTGTACTTGGAGCACAGCAATGAGCCCTGTTGCAAAGTATTGCTTCAAAAATTGTAATGACACGCCCCTGTTAAACAGGGGCTGAAAAATTGGCCCTTAGGCACTGGTGCCACAACACTCCAACCCCTCACAGATACTGTACTTGGAGCACAGCAATGAGCCCTATGGCAAATTATTGCTAAAAAAATTGTAATTACACGCCCCTGTAAAACAGGGGCTGAAAAATTGGGCCTTAGCCACTGGTGGCGGCACCCATAAACAAAAATGATCTTCCAAGCTATCATCATCAATCGTATCATTGAGGACTCGGAGGAGGAGGATAGCCAGTCAACATAACAGCACAGGCACTCAGCATCAGCATCAGTCTTGAAGGGATGTGACATGTTAAAATCAATTAGTCTGTTATATCAGCATCAGGTGTGTGGTAGCTGGTGGTGATCCAAGACTGGTTCATCTTGATGAAAGTCAGTCGATCAACCGAGTCGGTGGACAGGCGCACCCTGTGATCCGTGACAAATCCTCCAGCAGCACTGAATGTGCGTTCCGAAAGAACGCTGGATGCAGGACAGGCCAGTAGCTCAATTGCATACTGTGCAAGCTCTGGCCAGTGATCCATCCTCAAGACCCAGTAAGCCAGAGGATTTTCGGTGGGGAAGGTGTCCAAGTCTGACCTTGCCCCTAGATATTCCTGCACCATGTTTATCAGACGCTGGCGATGGTTGCTGGAACCGATCATACTTTGGGGCTGCGGACTAAAGAATTGTCTGAACGCATCGGTCAGACGGCCACCTTCCCCACCGCTCCTTCTTTGACTGGCCGAAGCCTCAGCAACTCGTTGTCCAGGACCAGGAGTTTGTAACCTCCCAGTCTCTGGGAACGCGTTGCACAGACCTTTCTGCAAGGCCTCCCGGAGTTGTCTCATCCTCTGCTCCCTCTGCGACGGTAACATAAGGTCCGCAACCTTACCCTTGTACCGTGGATCAAGGAGAGTGGCCAGCCAGTAATGGTCCCTCTCCTTGATCCGAAGAATACGAGGATCCTTCCGCAGACTTTGCAGGATCAGGGAGGCCATGCAGTGTAGGTTTGCTGAGGCATTCGCTCCGGAGTCCTCTGGGTCACTAAGGACGACATGATCCGCAGCCACCTCCTCCTAGCCACGTACAAGTCCACTGGTTTCTTGGGACTGTAAATCATCCCTAAAAGACTGCTGCTGATGATGCTGAGTGCCAGCCTCCACCTCCATGCTGACACAATCCTCCTCCTCCTCCTCCTCCTCCTCCTCTTCCTGTGCGATGGGTGGGACAGAAGGAACACTGTCTGGGTAAAGGGGGCCTTGAGAGGCAAGGAAGTCCTCCTCTTCCTGCCTCTGTTCTGCCTCAAGTGCCCTGTCCATTATTCCACGCAGCGTGTGCTCCAACAGGTGGACAAGAGGTACAGTGTCACTGATGCATGCACTGTCACTGCTCACCATCCTCGTGGCCTCCTCAAATGGTGCCAGGACAGTGCATGCATCCCTGATCATGCCCCACTGGTGTGGAGAAAAAAAACCAAGCTCCCCTGACCCTGTCCTGGTGCCGTAGTCGCACAGGTACTCATTGATGGCCCTCTGCTGCGTGTGCAGCCGCTGCAGCATGGCCAACGTTGAGTTCCACCTGGTGGGCATGTCACATATAAGGCGGTTCTTGGGCAGGTTCAACTCCTTTTGCAGCTCAGCCAGGCGAGCACTGGCATTATAAGATCTGCGGAAATGCACACAGACTTTCCTGGCCTGCCTCAGGACATCCTGTAAGCCCGGGTACCTGCCCAAGAACCGCTGCACCACCAGGTTAAGGACGTGAGCCACACAGGGCACATGGGTCAGTTGTCCCTGTCGGAGGGCGGAGAGGAGGTTGGTGCCATTGTCGCAAACCACCATTCCTGGCTTAAGCTGGCGTGGCGTCAACCACCTCTCGGCCTGGCCCTGCAGAGCAGACAGGACCTCTGCCCCAGTGTGGCTTCTGTCCCCCAAACACACCAGCGCAAGCACGGCATGGCATCTTTTTGCCTGCGTACTTGCGTAGCCCCGTGAACGGCTACGGAGCACCGCTGGTTCATAGGACAAACCACAGGAAGAGGCCATGGAGGAAGAAGAAGAGGAGGGGGTGGAGGAGAGAGGTGTGTCACAACCAGTAGTAGCATTTTGGAGGCGTGGCGGTGGAACAACCTCCAACACTACTGCACCTTGTCCTGCATCCTTCCCAGCTGCCAAAAGAGTGACCCAATGGGCCGTGAAAGAAAGGTAACGTCCCTGTCCATGCCTGCTGGACCATGAGTCAGCGGTAATATGCACCTTACCGCTGACCGCCCTGTCCAGCGAGGCCAAGACATTGCCTTCCACATGCCGGTAGAGAGCCGGAATAGCCTTCCGTGAGAAAAAGTGGCGTTTGGGAACCTGCCACTGAGGAACCGCACATTGCACAAACTCACGGAAGGGGGCCGAGTCTACCAACTGAAAAGGCAGCAGTTGAAGTGCTAGCAATTTAGCCAAGCTAGCATTCAACCGCTGGGCATGTGGATGGCTGGGAGTGAACTTCTTTCGACGGTCCAGCAGCTGGGGCAGGGAAATTTGCCTGCTAGAATCGGACGTCGGTGTACTGCTAGCAGAGTGGCCGCAAGTACTTGGCTGTGACACACCTAATTCTACACCTTCATTCCTCTCAGTGCATGTTTCAGAGAGGACTGAAGTTATAGTGGGGTTGGAGATCCCAGCTGATGCGGTGCAAGGAGAGGTCCGCTTTGTTCTTTGGTGTGGGTCTTTGAGGTAGGCTTGCCAACGAGCTGCATGGCAGGTCAACATATGTCTGGTCAGGCATGTGGTACCCAAGCGGCTGATGTTTTGGCCACGCGATATACGCTTGAGACATATGTTGCAAACAGCAGCTGTGCGATCTGATGCGCTAGCCTCAAAAAAGGCCCACACCAAAGAACTTTTTGAATGACGGGCAGAGGCAGCGCCCTGCACAGGCGGAGCTCTGCGGTGTGATTCCGTCACCAAAGGGCATCCTGCCTCGTTGGAGATGTGCCTCCTCCTCATCCTCCTCCTCCTCCTCTCTCCTATTAGGCACCCACGTGGAGTCAGTGACCTCATCATCCCCTCCCTCCTCATCACTGGAGCCAATCTGGCAGTATGCTGCAGCTGCTGGAACATGACTGCCAGATTGGTGTCCTTCTTGAGCATCCCCTCTGTCTGCTCTCACGCTACTGCCTTCCTGTAGCTGGGTTTCATCATCAGACCCTTCGAAACGCTGGGCATCCTCCTGGAGCATGTACCCAACACTGTGCTCAAACAGTTCGGGGGACTCCTCAGGAGGAGGACATGGTGGGTCTAGGGAAGGAGTGACTGATGATGAGTCTGACATTGATACCAGGGAAGAGGACGCTTTGGCAGCTGCTTTTCCAGTACCCTGAGCCTGGGTGAGAGAGGATGAGGAGGAGGAGGAGGGCTTGGTCATCCACTCTACCAAGTCTTCGGCATGATGTGGCTCAACATGTCCAGCTGCCGAAAAGAAGGACAAGCGTGTCCCATGGCCATGTGCTGATGACAATGCACCGCGTCCACGACCAGCACTGTTGCCCCCAGACACAGAGCCTGCTTGCCCTCTTTTATTGCCTCCTGACTGTCTGCCTCTCCTTGTTTGCCTTCCAGACATTCTAATAGATGGCCTGCAGGGAGATGGGAAAAAAGCAATAAGGGCTACCTTCAGGTGTCCTTCTCTGTCCCTTTACTTAAGGATTTCTAAATATGGTTGAGGATGATTGCTTTTGCACAGAATAGCACAACGACAATTTCCCTGACTGTCCAAAAAAACAAGGATTTCAAAGATGGTTGATGAGGAATGCTTTAGCACACTATAGCACAAGGAGAATTTCCCTCACTTTCCTTCTTTGTCCCTAGAAACAAGGATTATCACAGTGAAAGAAACTGACACTCTTCCTACCTATAGTTTTCTGTCCCTAGAAAAAATGTTTTTTTAAAGCACACTATAGCACAAGGAGAATTTCCCTCACTTTCCTTCTTTGTCCCTAGAAACAAGGATTATCACAGTGAAAGAAACTGACACTCTCCCTACCTATAGTTTTCTGTCCCTAGAAAAAATGTTTTTTTAAAGCACACTATAGCACAAGGAGAATTCCCTCACTGTCCTTCCCTGTCCCTAGAAACAAGGATTCACACAGTAAAACACACTGACACTCTCCCTACCTATAGTTTTCTGTCCCTAGAAAAAATGTTTTTTTAAAGCACACTATAGCACAAGGAGAATTTCCCTCACTTTCCTTCTTTGTCCCTAGAAACAAGGATTATCACAGTGAAAGAAACTAACACTCTCCCTACCTATAGTTTTCTGTCCCTAGAAAAAATGTTTTTTTAAAGCACACTATAGCACAAGGAGAATTCCCTCACTGTCCTTCCCTGTCCCTAGAAACAAGGATTCGCACAGTAAAACACACTGACACTCTCCCTACCTATAGTTTTCTGTCCCTAGAAAAAATGTTTTTTTAAAGCACACTATAGCACAAGGAGAATTTCCCTCACTTTCCTTCTTTGTCCCTAGAAACAAGGATTATCACAGTGAAAGAAACTGACACTCTCCCTACCTATAGTTTTCTGTCCCTAGAAAAAATGTTTTTTTAAAGCACACTATAGCACAAGGAGAATTCCCTCACTGTCCTTCCCTGTCCCTAGAAACAAGGATTCACACAGTAAAACACACTGACACTCTC
This sequence comes from Rana muscosa, assembly GCA_029206835.1. NCBI lineage: Eukaryota > Metazoa > Chordata > Amphibia > Anura > Ranidae > Rana > Rana muscosa. The sequence goes on from CM055126.1 coordinate 44,478,923, forward strand.
CCTACCTATAGTTTTCTGTCCCTAGAAAAAATGTTTTTTTAAAGCACACTATAGCACAAGGAGAATTTCCCTCACTGTCCTTCCCTGTCCCTAGAAACAAGGATTCGCACAGTAAAACACACTGACACTCTCCCTACCTATAGTTTTCTGTCCCTAGAAAAAATGTTTTTTTAAAGCACACTATAGCACAAGGAGAATTTCCCTCACTTTCCTTCTTTGTCCCTAGAAACAAGGATTATCACAGTGAAAGAAACTGACACTCTTCCTACCTATAGTTTTCTGTCCCTAGAAAAAATGTTTTTTTAAAGCACACTATAGCACAAGGAGAATTTCCCTCACTTTCCTTCTTTGTCCCTAGAAACAAGGATTATCACAGTGAAAGAAACTGACACTCTTCCTACCTATAGTTTTCTGTCCCTAGAAAAAATGTTTTTTTAAAGCACACTATAGCACAAGGAGAATTCCCTCACTGTCCTTCCCTGTCCCTAGAAACAAGGATTCGCACAGTAAAAGACACTGACACTCTCCCTACCTATAGTTTTCTGTCCCTAGAAAAAATGTTTTTTTAAAGCACACTATAGCACAAGGAGAATTTCCCTCACTTTCCTTCTTTGTCCCTAGAAACAAGGATTATCACAGTGAAAGAAACTGACACTCTTCCTACCTATAGTTTTCTGTCCCTAGAAAAAATGTTTTTTTAAAGCATACTATAGCACAAGGAGAATTCCCTCACTGTCCTTCCCTGTCCCTAGAAACAAGGATTCGCACAGTAAAACACACTGACACTCTCCCTACCTATAGTTTTCTGTCCCTAGAAAAAATGTTTTTTTAAAGCACACTATAGCACAAGGAGAATTTCCCTCACTTTCCTTCTTTGTCCCTAGAAACAAGGATTATCACAGTGAAAGAAACTGACACTCTTCCTACCTATAGTTTTCTGTCCCTAGAAAATTTTTTTTTTTAAAGCACACTATAGCACAAGGAGAATTCCCTCACTGTCCTTCCCTGTCCCTAGAAACAAGGATTCGCACAGTAAAAGACACTGACACTCTCCCTACCTATAGTTTTCTGTCCCTAGAAAAAATGTTTTTTTAAAGCACACTATAGCACAAGGAGAATTTCCCTCACTTTCCTTCTTTGTCCCTAGAAACAAGGATTATCACAGTGAAAGAAACTGACACTCTTCCTACCTATAGTTTTCTGTCCCTAGAAAAAATGTTTTTTTAAAGCACACTATAGCACAAGGAGAATTTCCCTCACTTTCCTTCTTTGTCCCTAGAAACAAGGATTATCACAGTGAAAGAAACTGACACTCTTCCTACCTATAGTTTTCTGTCCCTAGAAAAAATGTTTTTTTAAAGCACACTATAGCACAAGGAGAATTCCCTCACTGTCCTTCCCTGTCCCTAGAAACAAGGATTCGCACAGTAAAACACACTGACACTCTCCCTACCTATAGTTTTCTGTCCCTAGAAAATATGTTTTTTTAAAGCACACTATAGCACAAGGAGAATTTCCCTCACTTTCCTTCTTTGTCCCTAGAAACAAGGATTATCACAGTGAAAGAAACTGACACTCTCCCTACCTAGAGTTTTCTGTCCCTAGAAAAAATGTTTTTTTAAAGCACACTATAGCACAAGGAGAATTCCCTCACTGTCCTTCCCTGTCCCTAGAAACAAGGATTCGCACAGTAAAACACACTGACACTCTCCCTACCTATCCTTCTCTTTCCCTAAACTAAAGGAATCCAGGTTAAGCAAGAAAGAAATAAATGTCACTGTCCCTGCCTATGCTTCTCTTTCCCTGCTCCGGAACACACTACACTAGGCCGCCGTGCTGGCGGCCTTTTATAGTGTGGGGCGTGTACTAAACACCCTCAGCAATAATTGGCCACAGGCATCCTGCCTGTGGCCAATCATTGCTCTCCTCGCTGCCGGCGCTGTGATTGGCCAAGCATGCGGGGTCACAGTGCATGCTTGGCCAATCACAGCGCCTGGATGACACTGCGATGGCGTAGTGCATTGTGGGCCGTTCGCGTCACTCGAATTTGGCGCGAACGGCCCAAATCGTTCGATCTTCGTCGAACGATCGAACAGCCGATGTTCGAGTCGAACGTATGTTCGACTCGAACACGAAGCTCATCCCTAACCAACACCTAAGGGGCCAATTTCTGCAGAGTATATACGGCAGGTCCCTACTTTCAAACATCCAACTTACAAACGATTACTACTTGCAAACGGAAGAAGACAACAGGAAGTGAGAGGAAATCTACCCCTTGGAAGGAAAATTCTCTCCTGTAACAATTAATATGGGAGAAAGGTGTCTCCTCTCTACTGATGCTTTATAACCAATCCTTGTTTCAATAAAAACACCACATTTCAAAAACAGTTGTCATTGGGACGCAAAGTGAGGTGAAATGTTCTGAACAGGGGCACAGACAGCAAAACAAATGTGACAGGGGTGATAACCGTTCCCTATGTTTTCCAAAAAGCTAAAAAAAAGGAATTTGGCATGGAGCTACACTTAAACAATGCAGCTGTTCAAAATTACAAACAGATTCTACATAAGAACAAACCTACAGTCCCTGTCTTGTATGCACCACCTGTATACGGCTGTTCAGAGTATATAGGGCCTTTTTTATTTTGTGTGCGGGGTTCCCCTTAATATCCATACAAGACCCAAAGGGGCTGGTAATGGGCTGGGGTAGGGGGGGGGATGGGGTAGCTATGCCATTTTTCTTAAAGATTTTCATCCATATTACCGGGACCAGACATTACATTAAAGCCGCAAGCAGTTTTAAATGGCTTTTTTTTCCTTTAGAAATGTAATTTTGTGCAGGGACAGTTCTAAACACAGGAAACACGTGGCACTTCACAGGCATACTTTAGACACCCCCCAGGTACAATATTTAAAGGAATATTTGACACTTTTTTTTCACTTTATGCATCATTAAAATGACTGCTCCCGAAAAACGGCCGTTTTTAAAACTTCTTTTTGCATTGATACATGTCCCCTGGTGCAGAACCCGGGTTCCCAAACTCTGTTTAGGACAATAACATGGATAATAGTCGTTATAATTAGCACTTTAGAATTCGAACGTTCGCATCCATTGTATTTAATAGGGTTCTAATGTTCGTGCGAACTTTCGGTCCGTTCGCGGGTTCTGGGGGTGTTCGGCTCATCATTAGTAGAGACCGTGAAAGTTTACTAACTATCACAACTCCCAGTGGATGGCTGTAGAATCCCAGGTTGATAGAGGGAAGTGTAACAGCCCTTGCGTGTGGCAGATAGTAAGGTCCCGCCGGCATGCAAATATAAAGGCACAGCAAATGAGCCCTTCAGATGGACACAGCAAGCCCCGCCTGTGTCTGTGACGTCACCGGATCTCCGACGGAACTCCCTGAAGACCCAGAAGCCGGCGGAGAGGTGAGTACCGATCAAAATAATTTTGATCGATCAAAAACATTAATCGAGGAATTAATAGTTAATTTCCACAGCCCTTAAAAATAGATATGGGGAAAGAAAGGCTAATTTCTTCGGAAGTGAGGCTTTGCTTCCTATTGTACAGCATTTTATATGATTGCCTGTGTCTGTTTTGTTTTGTCTTTTAGGTATATGGATCTTCTGTCAAACTGCTGGGGAATAGGTGGTTTAGATAGAGAGAGAGAGATATTGTAATATACGTTAATGTGATTCTATTGTATGTGCATGTTAAATTCGTATTTCTTTGCTATCTCACCCTTTCCCTTCCCCATCCAAGTTTTTGGGATTCAGGTATCGACTCTTAGGAGTGAGAGTCAAATTTTTCTCGACGATGAGGACATCGTCTGTTGCGGTGGGGGAAGTGTGTAGCGCCTTGCTCCCTTTGGGTAGGCGCTAGTGTAAATTTAGTTGTCTGGGCTGTAGTTTAGCTCAGAATAATTATACCAAATTATGGGTCTCTATTCCAGTTTAGCTGGGTTGCACATTTTTCCACCTGACTGTGGGTGTCACTGTCACCACAGGTCAGGGTTGGAAATGCAGCAAGCTGGATGTATTGGGTACCTCTTGCTCAGAAGCAGCTCAGTGGAATTGGTCACCCCGCTGTGCATTCTGGGAGAAGGTACTTAAGGAACAGACACCATTTTGGAGTGGTCTTCCGATCCTGACCTGACGGCCCTCCTGGCCTCAGGGGTGTGTTAGCAGTTTTTCCGCCTCGGGGCCTGCAGATCCCACGAGGCTCCGTTACTGAGAGTAGGCCCAGGAGTTTCTGGGGCCTACTGATCCAGGGATGGTCCTGTGTCGCCTTGCCTGCGGGAAGGGACCGAGCAATTGAGGACTCAATTGGAGGACGCATCCGGATAAAAATCTACCTCACATTGCTGCCGGCCTGGCTGAAAGATCCTGGTACTGGGGGGCGTGTCTGGATGCGAGCGGAGATAGACGTGCTTTGGAGGAGCTCCGCTAGGCCCGACGGAATCAATAGCCATCCTAAGCCAGCGCCCTACAACCAGTCCACCAAATCCTCCACCCTGACTCCTGGGCTTCCCCTCAGCAGATCCCTACCTGACTTGGGTCTCTGGGTGAGCCGAATACTCTGCATTCCGAGCCGGGCCGGCTCCATCCCCTGGTGATCCGCCGCCATCTTGCGGCCTGCGAGGCCTCTGAATCCACCGCGCTAAAGTACCGCGGCCGCGGGATGAACGGCGACCCTTCCGGAACCCATCCGAGGCAGCCTTCCAAGCCCGGAGGAGAACAGTGAGGAGTCGATAGCCGGCGGAGGCACCCTGCTGAAGACGGCGCTCTGTGTGAAGAGGTGAGCGGCGGCCATCTTGATCCACCCAAAGCCCCTCAATAGCCTTAGTAGCCTTACCATCCTTCCTGGGCAAGGATCAACCACCACATCCTCCATCCCAGCCCTCAGTGTGTGCTCCGGACCCTAACCGCAGACTGATAGTCACCCCCGACGGCCTGCAGGGTATCTGGTGGTTCCTGGCCTACTGTACGGCGGCCATCTTGCTCCACCCTACTGAGGCTCCACGGCCTGTTTCTATCCCTCGGGTCTCGCCACACACCTAATTCCTCAAATTACAGCCACTGGTGCTTACTCACATGCTACCCGCTGTCCGCAGCGCTTAGCGGTACCCCCTGTTTGAGTACTGTGGACCAGATATAGCCCTATGCTAGGCGGCCATCTTGCTGCACCCTAGAGTCCATCCTAAAGACTCTCCTCCAACAAATTGCCTCTGGAAGCCTAGGTGCTTTGGCTGGCCGGGCAATGGCCCCTGAACTAGATTGCTGCATATGCTGACTCTTTCTATGTACTAAACCCACAGCCCAGGGGGGCAGTCACGCAGAGTCGGGGATGATGACAGCTTGATCTCCCTGCTTTGCGCCGTCGGACCACACAAACTCGGCGAATAAGGCACATCTTGCTCCTTGACGCCACCATTTCAGCCTTCTGAACGACGAACATTACCTGATATTACCTATGTACAATACACCCCGGAGCCGGCAGCGCTACCGCTCACAGCAGAAGGCCTCTCCTGCAGGGGGGAAAGGGAAGGGGAAGGGCAAAATGGCGCCCGAACCTCCGAAGCCAGATGACTCCACTCAGCATTCTGAGGACAGCCTACACCAGTTCCCCTCCAACTTGGTAAGCCCCACTGACGCTGGCTCTGATGCCTTGCTCCAGAAGTTCCGCGGTATAGTCCGAGACGAAATAAATTCTGCCTCCCGTAAGCTCTCAGCGGAACTGGTGAGGGGGCTTAAGGAAATAGGCCACTGCACCAATCAATTGGAGCAGCGGATGGACTTGACAACAACAGTCCTGGAGGGTCACGAGGACGAGGTCGAGAGGCTGAATGCTGAACTGTTGAGCCTACAGGATAAATTAGAGGACTCTGAGAATAGAGCTCGCAGGGATAACCTCCGCATCCGTGGGCTCCCAGAGGCCATCACTGACTTGCAGGGGACGGCCACGGCTTTCTTTCAGGAGCTGGCGCCTGATGTCCCTCCGGAGCGCTTGGAATTTGACCGCATACACAGGTCCCTTGCTCCCAAACCCACAGAGGGTCCCCCCAGAGACGTTATCATTAAATTTCACTTTTACAGGACTAAGGAGCGGCTCCTGCAGGCTGCACGAGATCTCCCTAACCTCTCCCACCAGGGTAATCCCCTCCAATTATTTGCAGACCTCTCTCCGGTCACCATAGCCAAGAGGCGGAGTCTGAAGCCTTATCTGCAGATTCTACAAGCTCGGGGCATCCGTTATAGATGGGGGTTCTCCTTCTACCACCTTGGCCGCCAGTTTCATGCCTCCTCTTTGCCTGACTTACGGTGACATTTTCAGGATCTGCAGTCTGATCTCCCTCCCTCCCAACCGGAGTCTTCCTCGGCCCAACCAAGACCATCCCGGTCACCTCACGGATCCTCGCAGAGGTCTCAGCAGGGCTCCCAGGCTCTTCGATCACTGCAAGCACAGCGATTCCAGGATGTCCCTAAGGGAGGACAGCATTAATTCTCTTTCGACGCTCCAAAGAGGAAACCTGGCCGTTATTCTGAACTGATGGATAAGTCTTATCTTGAACACCAAGTATGAATCTAAATTTCACTCTTGATTATTCATTGCATAGACCCAGTTGCAACGCATGGGCATTCCTGTCTCTAGGCCGATAAGACATCTGGACCCTCTCCCCTCCCTTTTTTATTTATTTATTTTTATTTTTTTCTCTCTCTTCCCCTATTCTCTTTGGGCTCGCCAGCCCTTTCCTGTCCCCCCTCCCCTATTCCTGGATTGTCCCCCCCTCTTTTTTTTTTTTTTTTTTTTTACCCAGGTGAAGACTTTTTTGATTTGATGCTCTAGAGCAGTGTTTCTCAACTCCAGTCCTCAAGGCACACCAACAGGTCATGTTTTCAGGATTTCCCCTCAGATGAAACAGCAGTAGTAATTACTAAGGCAGTGAAACTGATCAAATCACCTGTGCAAAATAATGGAAAGCCTGAAAACATGACCTGTTGGGGTGCCTTGAGGACTGGAGTTGAGAAACACTGCTCTAGAGAACTATCCTTGTGCTGCTCTGCACATTCCCACTAATGTCGTGGATGTGTGCTGTTCATCACAGACTGCAGTTATGGCCCTGGCGTGCGGGTCATGGGCATTGCATTTGCTGTGGACCGGCTTCGTGTCCTGGACTCCCCGTACTTTCACTGGGGGCTCCGGAGCGCGAGGTTGGCCATGGCCTACAGTTTACCGTTTAAAGGTTAAGTTGATATGTTATATAAATTTGGTTAAGATTGCTTTAATCTTTGTATCGGTGGGGTTTATGGGACATGTTTTGTTATATTTTTTTTTTTTTTCTGCTTACCCTGTGCCGTAGTTGATCTCAATATTCAGACTACATTGAAATCCAGCCGAGTGGTTTCCGACGGACCACTGCTCCCCCTTGGCTCGGAAGTTGACCGGAACAAGAGTTTTGGCTAACTTCCGACCCTCCAGTGGGATTCCAGTCCCATTACCAATTGCAACCTTGATGATTGGAATGTTTTTACTCCGAGTTCTACTCGGACTTTTTGTTTTTCTTGATCTGATTTCTTTAACTTTCTCCCTTTTTGACTCTCAGGTCTTTTATCCTTTTTTTTCCTCCACTAGGTTCGCGGGGTGTGTGCTTTGGGGAATGGTCTTCTATCTATTGTTAGTTCTACTATGACGTTTAATTGGCTATCCCTGAATGTTCAGGGTATGAATTCTCCTCAGAAAAGGGTGAAGGTCTTCAAGTATCTTAGAAAGCAACAGATTGACATTGCCTGCTTACAAGAAACCCATTTTTCGGCAACTTCCTGCCCTAAATACTTTGACGCTCAGTTTCCTTTAGGTGTTTTTGGCTACTGCTCCAACCAAGCAAAAGGGGGTGCTCATAGCTTTCCGCAAGTCGGTCTCATTTAGTTGCACCAGACAGATCGCAGACCCCGAGGGCAGATATTTATTGCTACAAGGCACTATCCAAGGAAAGGAGGTCACCATTATGACCTACTATGCACCAAATTCTAATCCAGGACCCTTCTTGTCTCACGTCTGCACCCTGCTAGCATCCCACCACAAGGGTACTCTCTTTCTTGCGGGTGATTCGAATTTAGTTTTGAATCCCTCGTTTGATAAATACCCCTCGGAGCACATTGCTCCCTCCCCTGACGCAAAAAAATTTGCTCGCTCTCTACAATCACATGATCTGGTCGACCTTTGGAGGGAATGCCATCCTCAGGGTAAGGACTATACGTTTTACTCCCACCCTCACCATTCTCACTCCAGAATCGATCATATGTTCATGCTACGCCGCCACCTTCCCATGGTGGTTAGGGCCTCTATCCTGGTTGTTCCGTGGTCTGATCACGACCCTGTTTTGGTGGTCTGCCACTCTGTTTTGGACAGACCCCAATTCTCGCCCTGGGTGATGAACGATTCGCTCTTATCGCTTAAAGAGGTCCAGGAAGATATTTTCAAGGCCTCAGAGGACTACTTCCGCGAAAATCAAGGCTCGGTAGAGTCACCTGTAACGCTTTGGGAGGCTTATAAGGCGGTACTCCGTGGCCACATTATCAGGGTGGCGTCGACCCGTAAGCGAGAACGGGGTCTGAAACAAAGGGCCCTGGAGACACGCCTGGAGGCGTTATCAGGGCTTTTCAAACAATCCCCCACCTCTAGCAACCGCAAACTCTTGGAGCAGGCCCGTTCGGAGCTAGATCTTAGTCTCACCGAGGGGGCTGAACGTATCTTACGGTGGTCCCGCCAGAGATGGTATACCAGGGCGAACAAGCCAAATCGAACGCTGGCCAACAGACTCCGGACTTTCGCTCCTAAACCCGCCCCCATCACATTGCGCAACCGGCACAATGTCCTTACGGGTAACCCATTGCGCGTATTGGAGGAGTTTAGTTTCCGCCTTACTAAATTATACTCAGACCCAGAGCAGTTTAATGCTCACGACACTGCTGATTTCCTCAGCCGTCTCCCTCTCCCGACCTTGACGGACGCGCATGTTGCCCTTTTGGACCGGGACATACAAGTCTCGGAGGTCCTCCAAGGTATAAAAGATCTAAAAGTAGGAAAGCGACCGGGGCCGGATGGATTTACGGCACTTTACTACAGGAAGCTGGCCGCTGTGGTAGCTCCGCATTTAACGGCCATGTATAACTCTGTTAAAAATGGTCGCTCCCTTACCCCGGACCTCTTAATGGCTAACATAGTGATGATTCCTAAGCCGGATCGAGACCACTCCTCTTGGGCCAACTTTAGGCCTATCTCCCTAATCAATATCGATATGAAAATTTTGACCAAAATTCTGGCTAATCGCCTAAACTCTTTTCTCCCTCGGTTAATCGGGAAAGACCAGGTCGGCTTCATACCTCAGAGGCAGGCTGGTGATGCTATTCGACGTATATTGCAACTCCAACACATAGCCCATACCCGCTCGCTGGAAACTATGTTTTTGTCCCTGGACGTCCACAAGGCCTTTGACACTCTGTCGTGGCCTTACCTCATGTCAGTTCTTCGGCATTATGGCTTCGGGTCTTCGTTTATGCACTGGATGTCTGCCTTATATGACTCCCCCCGGGCAAAAATTAAGTATTATGGGTTCGAGTCTCCTCTTTTTAATATCAAGAGGGGCACCCGCCAGGGATGCCCCCTATCGCCTCTTCTTTTTGTATTGGCTCTGGAACCCCTGGCGGAGGCGATTCGTTCGCATCCCAACATACGAGGCATCGAAATAGCGGGTTGCCCCCACAAAGTTTCCCTATTTGCCGATGATATCCTTCTTACTTTGACCTCCCCCAGAATTTCTTTACCAAATTTACAATCCCTTTTGGACACCTTTGCTGCCCTTTCGGGGCTCCGGGTTAATCCCTCCAAATCAAAAGCATTGTCGGTTAACCTCTCTCCTGGTTTGTTGGGGGATCTACAGTCAGCGTTCTCCTTCCAGTGGGTCTCCTCGCTACCCTACTTGGGAATCCACCTCACCCCTATGTACTCCGGATTGTACCAGGCTAACTTTCCGCCCTTGTTCAAAAGCCTAACGGATAAGCTGTTGTCTTGGTCTCATTTGCCTTTGTCCTGGTTCGGCAGAATAACAGCTGTTCGTATGTCCTATCTCCCGAAACTACTGTACTTTTTTCGTGTCTTGCCTGTTCGGGTTCCCCCACATACCCTCCGCATACATCAGCGAAGAATTATGCAATTTATATGGGGTTCGACCCACCCCCGAATCAGCAAACAGGTTTTATTTGCTAAGCGAATTAATGGTGGTCTTTCGGTACCCAATTTACGGGCTTATTACATAGCCGCTAACATAGCCCCACTTTCGTGTCTTCATAAGACCTATCAGCTTCCGCTTTGGGCTATGCTTGACCTGGTCGACATCGACCCTATTCCAATCTCCTCATTGCCCTGGCTTCCTCCTGTGCACCGTCCGGCGGTTATGGGGCCTTGCTTAGCCCACTCCCTGCGAATATGGGACTCGGTAAAATACTCTGCGGGGTTGATCTCTTCTCACCTCCCACTCTTGCGACTCTTGCACTGCCCGCTATTCCCTCCAGGTTGTGACAATGCCTCCCAGTTCTCATGGTGGACCACGAATGGGTTCACAGATGTGCACTCACTGTTGCGGCCGACTAGGATTTTGGCATTTGACGCCTTACGCTCCTCTCACGATATTCCCTTGCGAGAGCACTATCGCTATTTACAACTTCGCCATTTTCTTCAGAGTCTTATTAAGTCTCAATCTACCCCTTATACCTTGACCCCCTTTGAGAGCCGTTGTAGAGCCAGGCCCCACTCACCGGGCCTAATTTCACTGATATATTCGGCTGTGATATCTACTAGGAGGCCCCCATTGAGGCCTTACCACCTACAATGGGAGAAAGAGTTGGGGAAGCAGTTGGACCCTGCGGATTGGCAGGCAATGACACTAACTCTGTCCAAATGCTCACGTAACGTGTTAATCTTGGAAAATGCCTATAAGGTATTGTATAGGTGGTACTACACACCGGCGAGACTGGCTCGCTTTATTCCAAATTATTCCCCGCTTTGTTTTAGAGGGTGTTCTCAGGAGGGCTCTATGGCACACATTTGGTGGTCATGCCCGCGGGCGTGCAGACTGTGGATTAGGGTATTTACTCTCATCCGCAATCTATTTCAGATTAATATCAAGAGGGACCCTTATGTAGCTCTCCTTGGTAAGCCCATCGTGGAACTACTGCGTCCAGAAAGGCAACTAGCCCAGCATCTTTTTACTGCAACTAGGTTGACAATTGCGAGAGCATGGAAAACCCCCGCACTCAGCTTTGAGGCAGTCAAAAATCGCCTGAACGATGTCATGGTTAATGAGAAACTAACGGCAATCCTTTTGGATACGCATGACAAGTTTCTTGAGGTCTGGCAACCCTGGGTCACATACTACCACCCTTCTAGGTTTGATGCTACATTACTATCACTTTAGGACTCCCCTTGCGCACACCCCGTGGACCTCCTACTTCCCTCTTCTTTCTCTCCTTCTTCACATCCTATTGCTCTTCTTGTTCTGCTCCATCTTTTTTTTATTTTTTTTTCTCCCTCTCTTTCTATTCCTTTTTAGGCTCTTATTTTGCTGTTAACCCTTCATATCCTTTCTTGAGGATGCTAACTATCAGGTTCTATTGTTGTGTGTTGTTCACTCACTCTACAGGTTTGCAGACAGCCGGGCATGACCCGGGTCCCGGACCATCAGGTCCTAATGATTGTTTACATTTCTCCTTTATATTTGTGTATAGCATAAGATCACGACTCATGCCTCCTCTCTGCAGGTGAGGACTTCAAGCCCGGATTTGCCATGTATGATACATGCTATAACACTCTATTGTAAACCTGTACTGTTGATTTATATGACAATAAAACTTTTTGTAAAAGAAAGATCCTGGTACTGTGTTCTATGTGTTCAGAACTTTACCAAGTGTGTATTTACCCAAGTCTGTGGCAGAGACTTTTGAACGAGCTTGCACCGGCTGCTAGGTCAGTGAGAGAGGCCTATGGTGGCTATATCCAGTGTGGAAGCTGTTTGTCTTCTGGATTAGGAAAATACCCATGATCAGCAAGCAAGGTACCTGAATCTCCCCCAACCCTCCATCCCTCTGTCTGGAAGTTCTTTATTAAAACCCTTGAAAAAAGAGACTAAGTGTTTGGTGCAGACATTTGTGAACAACTTTTCAAGGAAGACCCCTAGGACGGACGTGGTGAACAGTAAGGTAACGGCAGGCCCAAAATCTTAAACCAGCGGCCCCTGTGAGGGTATTGCTACATGTGTCATAGGAGCCTTCATCCCGAAGGGGGGCGTAGCGGTTGTGGGTGCGTGTAGGCGTACCCTGCACATAGCCGCCTCTACCATACCCTGGTCTATCATCTCACCAGGCCCTAGGAGGTCCTCCTGAGTGATCAGAGTGGTATGAATTCCCATTATCCTCAAAATGATTACCCCTACCCCGATGAGGATACCCTCTACCCCTATTAGATGAGGGGTGTCTACCCCGATTTCCATCACCCTGGAAACAGGGGTTCTGAGTTTTATTCTTAGGGGTATGGGTGGATTCCTTATTGGCTGGAGGTCCACGTGTAGGCGGAGGAGGGGATGGCTCATAAATTATCCTTCTGTCTGGGTTTTGAACCACAGGTTCGGACACCGCCATAGTTAGAGCACTATCAGCAGAGTTTCTGTTGGTAGCGATCTTTTTCTGCCAATTAAAGACCAGATTAGCCTTATGCCCCGTACACACGATCGTTTTTAATGTCATTTTTTAAACCAACGTTTTTCTCCTCGTTTTTTTTCATGTTTCCTCTCAAGCCTGCCTTGCGTACACACCATCATTAAAAAAAACGATCAAGCAAAGCGCAGTGACGTTCAACACGTACGACGGCACTATAAAGGGGAAGTTCCGTTCGAATGACGCCACCCTTTGGGACGCTTTTGCTAATTCCGTGTTTCCGCGTGTTAGTAAAAGTTTGGTGAGAGACGATTCGCGCTTTGAAGATCTTCTTCAGTCTTCGTGCTTTGAAGATCGTTTTCGAGAGTTCAGATTGCGCCTGTGGGTTCGTATCTGTTTAGCACTGCTTGTAGTCAGTTCGTATCTGTTTATTCAGTGCGGCCTGCTCTGCACGTTCGTGTTTTTCAGCTTGTTCTTCATAGGCCTTGCTGTTCTTCCGTGCGTTCTTCTAGTACGTTCTGTTCAGCCGACCGTTATCTAGCCATGTTGCGGCTACGTACTCGTCGTAGAGTTCGTGCTGTAGTTGGTGCAGGGGTTCATGCTGTATCCCGACTCCATGCCATGAGCAGGGTCAGGAGGAGTTCATGGACCAAGAATTGGTTGCTCCAGCGGCACCAATTCTGTCACATGCCTTTGTTGCGGGAGATCAGGGAGAATAATCCTGATGATTTCAGGAATTTTCTCAGGATGTCTGACCCCGTATTTCAGCAGCTGTTGGCTTTGGTGTCCCCCTATATTACCAGGCAGGACACCGTTATGCGGGAAGCCATCAGTGCTGAGCAGAGGCTCATCGCCACGTTGCGATACCTGGCTACTGGGAGAAGCCTGCAGGACCTTAAGTTCTCCACAGGCATATCCCCCCCTGCTCTGGGGATCATTATACCAGAGACTTGTTCTGCCATCCTTCAAGTTTTGCAGGAGGACTATATTAGGGTAAGTGTTCTTCTTCAAAAATTCACATTGTATGGTTTTTATTTTGGGATATTTTTAATTTGCTTTATTTGCAGTCCCTAATTCACATGATTCTTAGCTGCAGGGAATGTCCCCTTTCTCCCCATGTTTTATTATTTAAAGTTTGGTGTTTGAGGCCTACCTGTAAATTTGGCTTACCTAACCTCTCCAGCATGCTATCCTGGGGCCATACCTACCTTGCCTAGTCATTTCCATGTTTTTTATTATATGTTCCATCGTAGTGCTTTACCCAAAACACACTCTAAATTTTGCCTAGGAATGTTTCATTTTTGTTAACTTCAATACAGAGTGCTACAGCCTTCATGTGTGATATTCCCAACTCATCTTCAACCCTTCCCCCCCCCCCCCCCCCCCATAATTTTTTTTTTTTTTTTTTTTTTCTTGCTTCCAATTTTTTATGTTTTTAACAGTTTCTACCAATGTTGGCCATGAATGTGTGTATGAAATCAGCTTGCAATGTTTCTGGCTCCAAGTATTAATTTGTTATTTCTTTAATTCCACAGTTCCCTTCTTCGCCACATGAATGGCAGAATGTGGCTTCCGAGTTTGCCCAGCGATGGAACTTTCCGAACTGTGGAGGAGCCATTGACGGCAAACATGTTCGGGTCGTCCCACCACCCCATTCGGGATCCTTTTATTATAATTATAAGGGGTTCCACAGCGTCGTGATGATGGCAGTGGTGTCGGCCACCTACGAGTTCCTCTATGTGGACGTTGGCAAGAATGGCAGGATGTCTGATGGAGGAGTTTTTGCCCAGACGGAGTTTGGAGAACGGCTCCTTTTGGATCTGCTGGCCTTGCCACCCGCGGAGCAGAATGTGGAGGGACTACCTTTTGTGTTTGTGGCGGATGAGGCGTTTGGCCTGGGACCCCATTTGATGAGGCCATTCCCGCAACGCACCCTCACCCCTGAGAGGAGGGTTTTCAATTATCGGCTGGCCAGAGCCAGAAGGGTGGTGGAAAATGCGTTTGGGATCATGGCCAGCCGATTTCGCCTCTTCCTTACCTCCATCCACCTTGCCCCATACAAATGGAACCATGTGGTTATGACGTGCTGTGTGCTGCATAATTTCCTAAGGGTGCATTCAACGAGTTATATATCTTTGAGTGGGCCTGAGGCCTCTTTAATCAATGCAGAAACTTTGGTGGCCCTGGAACCTGGCCGTCCTGGCTTGGCCCCCCCAACCGGACGTGAGGTCCGTAACCAATATGTGGACTATTTTATGGGTAGGGGGGCCATTGAAATGCCAGACAATCTCTAATAATTTTAGACCAAAAAAATAAAACTTTTTAAAAAAGTAAAGATTGGTTTGTCATTTTTATTGTATAATGTTTGATGTTTCTGGTAGGTTTACCTAGTGCATTTGTTTTGCCATGTGGATTAAAAAATCTTTTAATTAGCCTTCATTGTCAGTGTAAACACCAAACATTGATTAGTTCACTCAGCACCACATTTACATAATGAAGCCACAATGATTTGTTATGTAAAAATACCTTTATTTTTTTTGTTTAGGTGGGCAACTTCCATAGAAATGTGGATGTTCCCTTAATTTCAGGTGTATTAAAACGCATGACCAGCCATGCATAAACAAACTATAGTTCTCCAAATTTTGAAAAAGCTAAACATGTGCTAGTCATTAAAGGGTAAAATAACCAAAAAAAAAAGAAAACTCTGCAAGTAAAACGTTATTTGGTGTAAAAACATTAGACACGCCCAAGCACAGCCATGATATTTTGGAGCCTTTCCTCCACCCGCTTTGTATTTGCCCTGATCTCTCGCAAATCTCCCTTAATTTTTTCGAGGTCACAACAGCAGACCATCAGGTATTGGATCAGGATCTGGGCACTGTGATGTGACAACTTATTGGGGTCTTCGGCCAGAACTGCACCTAAATGTAAAAAGAAATATGTAGGATAGAATATGTAGGCCTACATCTATTTAACATGCATGTGTCTGGTTTCTCTCTGACCTGTGGTGGTGCCACTTTCCACTTCCACAACATCACATTCCTCTCCATCCTGGGGTTCTGGGGGTATTGTTGTAGGTATTGCAATTCTCGTCTCATCTGAGGTAGCTTTTCGAATCCCTAGGGAGATTGAAATAAAAGGAATAGTTTCATTAGTAGCGACTCAATTTTGCTAAAATAAGAAACATGGAAAAATACTTTTTAATCATTCTTTTGAAGCATGCTCCATTTTAATTTTTAACCCCTGTGCCAACCGGGACAAATGATTGGATACATAGGCCAAAACAGAGCATATACATTTTGTGAACAAATTTGAAACATTGTAACACCCCAAAGTATCTACACTGGATCACCTGTGTGTGACTCCATCAAGCTTTTTGGCTTTAGGCCCACACTTGTACTACTGCGTTCAGATGTTTCATCAGCTGCTGAGCATTCACTCCCTTTAACATTACCATGCATATCGTTTTTCAAAATGAACAAATCTCCTTTGGATTAGCACACCAAAAATAAGTGTGGCCCAAATGTACTCCCCCAAATAAACAAAAAAACATGGGTGTTCACACTGGATGATCCTAAAACATCGTTTGAGGAACTGTACGGAGAAAGAGGTAAAATACGTCCGTTTACTATGCGGACGAACCTAAAAAAGATGGTATCTTTCAGTGTACTATATGAAAGTTAAAAATACACGACAGAATACAAGAAAATAATATGTACCATGGAAACTCAAAAAAAAACAACTTACTTTTTAATATAACTTTCTTGATTCTTTTATATTGGTCGGCCTCCCGCAACTTCAGATCTGACCATCGTTTTCTGAGCTGTTCCTTCGTTCTGCACACCCCGAATTTTTGGTGGAGACTTTTGACCACTTTGCCCATAATTCTGGACTTGACCAGATTAGGCCTTTTATACGGACCATGCTTGGCATCATAATCCTCCTTCTTTAAAATGGCGACCATCTCCACCATTTCCTCGAATGACATGTTGGATGCCTTATATCTCCTGGGTCTTGATTTGGGCTCCTCTGTAATTTCATCCTCTGTAGAGGTAATCTCAGCCACCTGTGTCTCCGCCATGTTTTGTTCAGCACTACGAGCGAGAAGGGGCGGGGAAAGTACAATATCGAACGTCAGGGGCGGGGAAAGCGTGCGGAGTTTCACGCATGCGCTGTGTATATAAAGTGAAGATCCATGTCTGGGAAATACGTTCATTTTTCGGGAGAGAGAGTTAGCAACGAACGTCGTGACCAAGGTACCTAACAATTTTACTTTTTGAGGTTCATCAGACGAGGAGATTTGTGTGCTCAAAATATGTAGACAATGCACAGTTGAGGAATGTTGCCTGAAATATATTTTTATTTTGGTTTCTCGCTTTTACAGATATCATGAATACTTTTAAAAACCCAGACTTCAGTGGGCGTGGCCTGCGCGCGAGCTGATGGCAGCGTGAGCTCGGAGCTCCTGGAACCCAGGGAAACCAGCGGCCCGTATCAAACCACCGGATCATCCCAAAAGTCACCCCAGCGGTAGATCAGACCCCCAGAGACCGGGTGACCATGCCGCGGAAGCGCAACATCCAGAGGAAACCGCAGCGTCTGACGGACTTCTTTGCGCTGACACACAGGGAAGGTAGGCAAGATGGCGGCGGGCCGGCTTCCACGCCGGAGGCCCGAACACAGACAGCACATAAAAAAGGGACATCTGCCCGCAATAACACCCCCCCTAACAGCGCTGGCTCATATACTGCCTCTCCATTACCGGGGAGCCCGGCTAAAGCTAAATTTAGGCTGGATGATACTGGATGCGGCCTAGCCCCCAGCCCCAGCAATGACTCAGGTGATGACACTAGAGAACTGCCGGACTCAATTGAATCCTTCCCCACTCAACATCTCCCAGTCATGGACACAGTCCTTAAGGATATGCTTCTTTCTCTGAGAAGCTCTTTACAGGGAGACATGGTTAACTGCATGCATAAGTTTCATAGAGAGATCCAGGAAGTAGAAGCGAGAGTAGATCACATTGAACACAAGATGGAGGAATATGCTGATACTATTAACGACTTGGTGGACTATACTGAAGACAGATCAGAGGACAATGAATGGGTTAAAGCCAAATTAGCAGATCTCGAAGACAGATCCAGGAGAAACAATTTAAAAATCAGAGGGGTTCCTGAATCAATCCAGCAGAATGACCTACGCTCCTATGCTAAAGCCCTGTTCCAATCCCTCATCCCTGATCTCTCAGACATGGACGTTACGATAGATAGAATCCATCGGTTGCCCAAACCTACATACTTGTCTGACCAAGTCCCCAGAGACGTGATTCTACGCCTTCACTTCTATCACATTAAAGATCAACTTATGACAGTGATGCGCAAACGAGAGCATGTCCCAGAGCAGCATCAGAATTTGCAGTTCTATGCCGACCTATCTCAATACACTCTGCAAAAGAGGAAAAATTTAAATACTATCACTAAGACATTGAGGAACCACAAAATTACATACAGGTGGGGTTATCCCACTAAGCTGACCATAGTGAAGGATGATCGCACATTTATTGTGGACTCGCTTGACAAGGGTATCTCACTGCTAGAAGACTGGAATATTCTCCCCGAACAAGCAGAGATGCCCCACTCCACAAGACAACCTAAGCAGGTGGAATCTGACTGGAAGAAAGTCACTAATGGGAACGCTAACTCACATTCTTGACTCCGGATGACACACATTTCCTTTCCCTGGGAGGCTTTCCAGGAGAGCCTTTAGGCTTGAACTTACCCCCCATCTAAATGAGCAGCATAAGGCTGCATACCAGTTTTTTCTTTCAACTTGAAAGGTTGATAGGGGTAGAACCCCCATACTTGTTACTGTTTTACCAGTTTTACGGTTGTTTTTCTTTCTTACTGTTCTGTTTCCTTTTTTTGTCTTCTCGCCACCGCTTCGTTGCACTGCTTGGCACTCCTGCCACACCTGGAAGAACGAAACTCAGGTCGCAACCTCTCCTCAATCTGCCATTGCTCCTCCACTTGGTCTGTGAGTACAATTTTTTCCATTGTGTTCTCTTACATGCCTTATGTTTCCTCATCCACACGATTCTCACGGTATCCAGAAAACCTGGCATTTTCATTTCTACCACAAGATGGCTCTCTCGCTCTACTAAAGAAAAAGATCAGTTCCACGTTTCAACTTATCTTTCTCCACACTAAATGGGGATAAATTTCCTTTCAATTAACTCTAAGGGCCTGAACCACCCAGTTAAGAGGAAATCGATGTGGAAAGAGGCACTCTCCCACAAAAGTGATGTACTCTGTGTGCAGGAAACACATTTTTCCGACACGTCTCCACCAGCTTGTGCCCACAAACAATTTCCATTTGTTTTCACAGCTAACGCACACAACAAAACAAAAGGTGTATTAACAGCTATCAGAGACTCGGTGGCCTTTACACTACATGAGGTTGTGGCAGATACCCAGGGTCGTTATTTGATTGTTGTGTGTGACCTGAACTCGGTCACATACACGATTGCTAATGTATATCTCCCTAACCAGCATCAAATCCGCTTCTTCCACAAACTTATGAATAAAATACGTAAACACCAGAAAGGTTCTCTTATAGTCTGTGGGGATTTCAACTCTACTCCAGACCCTGCTATTGACTCTTCCCAGGGCCGGAACAGGAGGGGCCAATCCCTCTCACAGCCCATTCACACTCAGGAACTTTTTGATGCATGGAGGTGTCTACATGCTGGTGAGAGGGACTTCACCTTTTTCTCACCTCCCCATGGATCCTACTCACGGATTGACCTATTTTTGGTAGACTACCTGACTCTATCTAGGGTATCCTCAGCATCTATAAATTCCATTACGTGGTCAGACCACGCCTCGATTACACTAACGATTGAGTGTACTGCCAACATCCCCACGACTCCAATGTGGAGAGTAAATTCATATCTCCTGCAACAAAAGGACTCTAGGCTCCACATTGAAAAGCACTTAAATGAGTTTTTTATGTTGAACGAGGCAACTGTCTCAGATCCATTCATACTGTGGAATGCCCACAAAGCATTTATCAGAGGGATTCTCATACAGCTAGGGGCGAGAGCGAAGAGGCAGCGGCAGAAACGGATTACGGATCTGACCACTGAAATTTTCACACTGGACACCATTAACAAACAGAATCCTTCTTTAAACAACGCCAAAAAACTGACACAATTGCAATGCGATCTCAGGACTCTCCTGTTGGAGGATTTTGAGAGAACGTCTAGGAGACTGAAAATGTCCTACTATGCTATGGGTAACAGAGCAGGGAAACTACTGGCACACAAACTAAAGGGGCACAGATATAAAACTAAAATCCCATACTTGCATCATCCAATCTCTAAACATAAACTCCACCACCCCCAAGACATTGCTGACGCTTTTAGTCACTACTATAGTTCCCTATACAACTTGAAGGACGATGTTAATACCTGTCAACCCACACCCGATTTAATTAATCAATTTTTGCAAAAAATTAAATTGCCCAAGCTATCACTAGAACAGTTGGAATCCCTCAATGCACCCTTCAACACCTCTGAGATTCAGAGGGCGATTGACACCCTCCCACCTAACAAATCCCCTGGCCCAGATGGATTCACCGGGGACTATTACCAAACGTTCCAGATTTTCCTGGCTCCACATTTAGAACGCATATTTAACACTGCTGTTGCCACTTCGTCTCTTCCCCCAGAAATGCTGAAAGCTATCATTGTAACAATACCGAAGTCAGGCAGGGACTCCACCTCTCCGCAAAACTTCAGGCCCATTTCTCTTCTTAATAATGATGTAAAAATCTACGCCAAATTATTAGCCACACGCCTCATCAATATTCTCCCTACCCTGATCCATCCGGATCAAACGGGCTTCACCAAAGGTAGGCAAACCGCTGACGCGACTCGCAGACTAATAAATATAATCCATCTGGCGAATCGTCATAGGAGACCTTCTCTGCTGTTGGCCCTCGACGCAGAGAAGGCCTTTGATAGGGTCCATTGGCAGTATATGACCCAGGTTCTTCTGAAGTTCGGTTTTACGGGGAATATACTATCAGCTATTTTGGCCCTCTACTCGAATCCTTCGGCTCAGGTGTTTACCTCCGGAACACTCTCTAAACCATTTCACATAACAAATGGGACCCGTCAGGGCTGCCCCTTATCCCCCCTCATATTCAATTTATTAATGGAACCACTGGCCACATATATCCGCAACCACCCTAGTATTAAAGGTTTCCCTGTACGAGATTCTTCTCACACTATTAGTCTCTTCGCGGATGATATTATTATGGTCCTCACAGAGGTGGAGTCCTCCCTGGCTTCGGTACATTCGACATTGGAAATGTTCAGTAGATTATCGTATTACAAAGTTAATGAGACCAAATCGTATGTTTTAGGCCTGGGTATTGACTCTACTACGCGTGACAAACTTCAGTCACGATTTCCTTACACTTGGCGCGAAGAGGGAAACAAATATTTAGGTATCACTTTAACGGCCCTCACTCAAGAGTTAGTCAAATCGAACTATACACCCTTTCTGCAGGGTTTAGAGAAGAAACTCGGGGATTTAGCTAAAGTGGAACTGTCATGGTCAGGGAGGTTGGCAGCCTTTAAAATGGTAATCCTGCCCCAGCTGCTATATCTATTCAGGACACTCTGCATACCGGTCCCCTCCTCTTTTTTCTCCTCGGCACAGACTCTGCTGAATAGATATTTGTGGCAAGGAAAGAGAGCGAGGTGCACATTCAAGAAACTAGTGGCGAGTAGAGGGGCAGGTGGGGTTGGTCATGTGCTTTTAAAAGACTACTATTCAGCAGCGATCCTAGCTCAAGCAAGGGCATGGTTCCCACATGTGGGGTCACTCGCCCCCAGATGGTTGGAGCTGGAAGCCTCGCAAACACAAGGTCATAGTTTATACGACATACTTCTGGCAAGTGGACATCACATTCTAGCGGAATCTGACCTTTCCCCTACAGTGGTGGCGACGCTACGTGAGTGGAGGGTATTAATCTCTCAACGCCATGCGGAAGCCACGACCAAATCCTTATTTCTCACACTGAATAGCCTAGCTATAATTATCCCGGACCTTAACATATTTCCATGGACAGCCAAAGGAATATTATCCATAGAAGACTTAATGATAGGACCCACACCAAAGACCTTTAGGTCCCTTCAATTAGAATATGGCATAGACAAGAGAGAGCATTATAAATATCTTCAAATGATGCATTTCATCCGCAACACTCCACAGCCCATGGTGCGTTTACCATGGAGGATGGTGCTTTACCTCACTAGCACCACTACTAGGATTAAAGGCATCTCTTTATTTTATAATGCATTGCATGATAAGGATGAGTTTCTAAAATCTACTCATATCAAGGCTTGGGAAAGGGATATGGGAATGTCTTATACCACGGAGCAATGGCAGACGGCATTACGCACCACTTATAAAGCAACTAGGAGCGTTAACCTATGGGAAACTACACATAAAATATTGCTCCGTTGGTATCTGACACCCTATAGGATTTCTAAGTTTGGTCCACAACACTCCCCACTCTGTTGGAGAGGCTGTGGCGAAATAGGAACGCTGCAGCATATCCTATGGAAATGCCCTGCGCTTAAAACCCTCTGGACTCAAACAGCTGACCTGATTCACACATTAGCAGGGGTACACGTTCTCCTAACTGAAGGGCTGGCATTACTGTCCTTGAATATAGAATCTGTACCAAATGAATTAAGAACTATAGTTATTCATGTACTACTGAGCGCTAGATTGTCTATTTTGAGACGTTGGAGAGATAAGAATCCACCATCCTTCTCTGAAATTATTCAAACTACTAATACTCATGCATCATATGAACTGATGTTTGCCTCTTCTCAGGGCAACTACCACACTACATACTCCAGATGGTTTAAATGGCTAGATTGGTATAAGTCGCAGTAAACTAGGTACAGCGATCTGACTTTCAATCCTGAAGTTACACCAAATACAGGTGATGGCGAGATGAGACTTTCTCTTTGTTCCTGTCTTCTTTCCCTTTCCTTTCTTCTTCTTTTCCCTTTCCATTCCTGCCTTCTCGGTTGTTTGGAACCAAGTCTTTTTCATTTCTGTTCTTTCAGTACTAGAGGTGCCAAAACTTACTTTATATGTCATATGAATGACGTCATAGGATGATTACCCTTGACCTCTGACCATTTACTCAAGTTTATATCATCATAGGTATAAGGTGTACTGAATATCAGGATTGGACGGTTCATATTACTAGCTGCACTGCACTCTATTTTGAATTTAGTGACGGGACCCGGAAGGGGTGCCCGGGGGAGGCGGCTCCTCCCTCCTGTCTGGTTTAACTCTATCTGTTACGTATCGGTGCGATGCATTCCACCGTTTGGTGACCAGATTAAGATTTATTACCTTGTATGTTCTTTCTTTGATCAAATAACATATAAAGTTTCTTGCTTTCTGATAAACTAACATCGGTACTTGAGGATCTACAAACTTTGATGTATGACATGTTTCAATGCCGATTCTTTTTGAATTATGTCCACATGTATTCTCTTGTAAAATTTCTCAATAAAAATTTTATTGAATTAAAAACCCAGACTTCATGGGGGAGTTCATCGACAAATGGCAAGAGCTCCCTATATTATGGCAAACCAAAAGTGGCGGAAATAAAAATAAAGACGCCAGGAAAGCAGCACTGGAGAGCCTGCTTGCATTTGTGCAAACAAAGATACCCACAACAACTCTCCAAGATGTCAAAAACAAAATTGGGACCATCAGAGGGACATACAGGACCCAGAGGACTATGGTCCTGAGGTCCCAGAGGTCAGGTGCACCAGCAGATAAGGTTTATAAACCCAGTCTGTGGTACTACAGTAAGCTTGCTTTTCTGGATGACCAGCTGGAAGTGCGGGAATCTCTCTCCACCCTTCCCCCCAGAGGTCAATCCAGCCTTCCTTGTACCCAACCCTCCAGCCTTCCCTGCAGCCAGTCCTCCAGCCTTCCTGTCAACCCTGCTCTGGCTTCCTCTGAGGATCAAGATCAGGGCCTTGAGGAGGCAGATTTGGAGATATGGAGCCAGGTAAAGTTTTGCTATCTATATTTCTATCGTACAAAATTGTAGATTTTAAATAGATGTTAGTATTGTTAAAGGTATGTACACTTCTACCAATAAAGTTTGTGAAGAGCAAGATACAGTAGTGGCCTAATTTTATGTGTCCAAGACAACAAAACCAGGATGCGTAATCAATGAAAAGGACATAACTTTTGGCATTGATTTCAACAATGTCTAGAGGTGAACAATGTCTGTGAATGATGATGTGGCAAAATAAATAATGTCCCTTTCTTTTTTTACAGCCAGAGCAGAGCCAGGAAGAGGGTGATGTTGGGGATCAGGAGGAGGCTGGGCCCAGTGGCACCCAGGAGGAGGCAGGGCCCAGGGGCACCCAGGAGGAGGCTGGGCCCAGTGGCACCCAGGAGGAGGCTGGGCCCAGCACAAGAGCCCAGATGCCTCCCCTGGTAGTTAAACCACGAGGGCCAAGGAGAGGTAGGCAGGTGGAGGAGGAAACCAGGGCCTTCCTCAGAGAGGCAACAGCGGCCCTCAGAGAGGCACCCTCTGTTGAAGAGGGATTTGCCGCAGTCCTCGCCCACAAACTAGGGCAAATGGAGTTGCAGCAAAAAATTTACAGTGAGACCCTGCTATTGAAAGTCATCAATAAGGGCGTGCTGGGTGAACTCACTAGGTACACGGACATAACGGAGGTTGTCCCTACTCCTCCACCTCCTCCTCCTACTACTCCTCCTGCCACAACCTCTCCTCCTGATCCCCAGCCTCCAAGGAAGAAACCAACCAAGGCTGCAGAGAAGGCTGGAGAGAAGGCTACAAGGAAGAGGAGAAAATAATGCCTGCTGTAGTACCACAGACTGGGGACATATAGGACTTATCTGCTGTGGCTCCTGACCTCTGGGAGCTCAAGACAAGATTGGGCTCATTTTTTGGGGGGATCTAATCTCTATTTTGGTTTGGACATCTTGTATGGTTGTTGTGGGGTCAAAGGGATGCACAAATGCAAGCAGGCTCTCCAGTGCTGCCTTCCACTTTAATTTGTTAATGTTCTGAAATAAAAAAAAATTGAGTGCCCTTTAAATACTTGACTATGTGATTTGTATTTCAAAAGAGAGCTTGCTAGGAAGCAGGCAGGGACATCTCAAATTATATTATTGTTATTATCAGGGGACACAAACCTCCCTGAGGCCAAATGAGACACATTTGGAAGGTTGTTGTGGTAACTTTACACAAGAATAATTTAAGCCAAAATACTTAAAAAAAGGCCAAAAAAAAAATAACCAAAAATAATATAAAATTTAAAGAAAAAAGGAGAATTAACTTATTTTATTATTATTAGTATTATTTAGGAGGGAGGTGCGGCTTATAAATAATATTTTAAAATCATTAGAGCAATTTGGAATTACTTTAGAAACAAGTTTGGCATAAAACTCTCAATGTCAAAAGAAGAACGGAATGCGCTGCATTAAAACGATGCTATTAATTCCACCGTGACGAATGTGCCATCTCCATTTCCAACATTAGCTTTACCAAAACGAGCGCTCCCGTCTCATAGTTGCTTCTGAGCATGTGCGTTTTTTTTCACGTCGTGAAAGCATACACACTATCGTTTTTCACGTCGTTAAAAAAAACGACATGAAAAACGACGTGAAAAAAGAGAGCATGTCCGGAATTTTTAATGGCCGTTTTTCACGTCGTTGAAAATGCTCTGGAGCCTACACACGATCATTTTTAATGGCCATTTTTAAAAATGGCATTTTTAACGGCATGAAAAACGATCGTGTGTACGGGGCATTATAATCGTTAATATCACGATTATATTTTTTCTGTTTTTTGCTTCTCTGGTCTTTCTCATATTTTTCTAGGTGGCTTCTCAAATTAGTTGAGAGAGTAACGTACTCAGAAGTACCACTGGGTGGAGTGAGTTTGTCTTTTAATTCTCTGATCTCCTTATCCATAGTGGATAATCTGGCCTGTTTTCTCTCCACTAGAAAGCTGATGAGTTTGATCCCTGCTTAATTAAAATATTTGAACCATAGGTCCAGGTCTAATTTACACTGTTGTGGGAAAATATCCCACCGCAGGCCCCTAGGGACCATGTGTTTCTTAATGTATTGCTCCAAAAAATCGATGTCCCACTGAAGGTGTAGTTCTGTTACCATCACATTTTTGAGCCTTACAAAGAGGCCATTTATTTCAGTATCAACGATGTTTGTGATAAATAATCCATTGGTATTGAAGGACCTTGATGTCCTATATTCAAAAACATCCATCAGTAAGAATGGATGTGGTGGGAAGCAACAGTAAATAATGTGTCAAAATAGGAATGTGGGAAAAAAACTGCGCTAGAACCCAATATAAACAAAGAAGGGAGCTGCTAGCACTCAAACAAAGTCTGGCAAAGGTGTGGGTAATTAGTGCAGCGCTGATGGTCAACAAAATGAAAAAGTGCACACTGAGAATGACACAGTGTGAATGGTAAACAAGTATGTGAACAGTGAAACTAATGTAGCACTTACCCCCCTTTAAGGGACCGGCTTATTTTTGTTGGGTCTGCAAACTACCTCCATGGCTTCCGTTGTCAGGGTATAGGAATTGGAAAGTCTTTAGAAAGGCCAATGTCCACACAGATGTAAAACCCAAACAATCAGGCTTTATTTACTTTGCTGAGGGAACTTGAGAGGAAAGCAGGAAACGAGAGAAGAACAGGGGAAAGGTTCGGGCACGCAGCACTTAGAGCACAACTTCGCCACTCAAGCCTGAGTGGGTATTGCTCACCCTGATAGTCCCGTTCAGTGGTCCTAGCAGCCGGGATGATGCACGAATCAACTTTATCTGAAACTTAGGGATGCGATCAGGAGTCTTCTGCCACAGGATTAAAAGTCCCGAACCTCCCAGCCGAGCAATAGAGAGAAAACCTTTATGCCAGATTGGCGTATTACAGGGCTTGTAATAATAGATCCCTCCTTAGGTAAGTTTCCAGACCTCCTCCCGAGACAGCAGTACCATTGCCTGTCTCCTCTGGGGTAGATCCTCCCCTGGCCTCCTTTCCTAAAAGTGGGCTTCCCACAGGTGGGCAGCTTGGGATCCTTTCCAAAAGCATAGGCCCCAGCCAGCAGATCTGAGCCTACCATGCAGCGATGCAGCCTCGGGCTGAAGGCGCCCAGGGCCAGAACACACACACACAACCCTGGCCATGAGGGCCACACCAGGTGGGGTGCGTGCAGAAGAGCCTACGGGGCCCCAACGAACCACGATCAATGGCGTCTGCCCCTTATCTACCCCCTCCCAGCATGCACAGCGGCTTCACCATGCCCACTGCATGGCTGCCGAGAGGAGACACCCAAGGTGTTGTGATACCCCCGTAGTTCAACCTGGGCCGGTGGTGGCAGTGCCACCTACAAGCGAACAGGGAACACTACAGCCAGCCAGTATCACACCCAGAGCAGAAGCAACTTTAGAAAAATCACTACTGGCTCAGAATACCCCTAAATTTATACATAGCATCCCAAATATTTGGGAGGGGCGCTACACACACACCCTCCTAAAAAAAGACACTGTCCCGGGTGGCTGGGGAAATCAATATCCTTTAATCCTGAAGGCTGTTGATTACCTAAGAGGAAAAAAAAAAATAACCTGGTACCTGAACTAAACTTTGGCGAGGGAGAAAGGAAAGAAAGAAAAGCACACAAGATAATATTACAATCTCCAGATATGACATTTCAGTTTCAAATATACCAACACACACTCCACCCATCACTGACTATCTATCCCACCCCATTCTCCGGTGGTCTAGATAGTAGCTCTGATATCTGCAAGAAAAACACAGACAACATGCATGGAAAAAAATGCAAACATCCTAACCACTATACATTCTATACAACATAGAAGCAACTGTTTCCCCGAGAGGAAGCAATTCCCTTCTAAAAGTCTTGAATGCTAAGCCTAGCATAGAAGTGTTTTTTTTTTTCTTCTTAATCCTAAGTGCTATAACAACAGTTAATTTTCTATCTACTCCTGCAGACCACTGCCACCTAGTGTTGGCAGAGTCACAACGTCCTTTACTGGTCACACAGGGGTTGCAATATAACACAAAGAACATCCAACTGTTGACCACAGCGTTTCCTCACCACAGCATCCTAACTGACTAACCCCAAAGTTCACTCAGGGGAAAAGACTGTCCTTTCAGAGAAAAAAAAACAACTCTCTGTCTTTTCCTCCTATGGAGTAGTGAACCTCTTTTACAGAGGACAAAAGTACTTGATGCAAGAGTGTTCCTTTCTGTGCGAAGGACAGGAATGATAACAAAGTCAGGCTCCTGTGTTAGAGTTCTCAAAGATAGAATCTTGGATCCGGAAGGGTAATCGATTTCCACTGCTTGTCCAGAGTTGTTATAAAATAAGTCACATCATCTCTCCCTGGGCAGCAAAGTACAACTCAGTCAGCGTAGATATGCCGGCCATAGCTCCAGTCCAAACGACAACCCTTGAATCATTCAATCATAGCGGCTGAGTACTCAAAGTTCCGGTATGGCTTAGACACTTGGAGATAATCCCAGATTGCGTCCCTGTACCACTGTTTACAGCAAGCTTCTATCTCAAACATTAGTTCCTTGGGTACGTAAGGGAACTCCAAACCATACTCATTTGCCACCTTTTTCATGAGGATTCGCTGTAGTCTAGCAAGTTTAGGCAAGGTCCCAGGGGTTCCAGCCCCAGGCATCACATACGAATCCGGGGATTTCCGGACCAAAGCAGTAGTAGGCTCCAGCAAAAGTTTTTCACTTAGTTCGGGCACAGCCTTCTCTGTTATGGCAGGGACCAAAATAAAAAAAATGGCATGGGGTCCCCCCAAAAAACCATACCAAACCCTTATCTGAGCACGCAATCTGGCAGACTGCAGGAAAAGAGGGGGCAACGAGAGAGCGCCCCCCCTCCTGAACCGTACCAGGCCACATGCCCTCAACATGGGGAGGATGTCCCCATGTTGATGGGGACAAGGGCCTCATCCCCACAACCCTTGCCCGGTGGTTGTGGGGTTCTGTGGGCGGGGGGCTTATCGAAATCTGGAAGCCCCCTTTAACAAAGCCGGGGCTTACCCAATGACGTGGGCACGGATGACCCGCCCCCTCTTATGCGTCATGGGGGTTTCGTTCCTTGCTGGAGAATGAGTGGAGACTGCAGCATCACTGGCTAATGGATCATTGTTGGACATCGGGGAGACGGAAGACGGGATTACATCGCTGGAAATTAATTTTTTATTTTTTATTTTTCAAATAAAGGACTTGTCCAGCTGTGTCTGTGTGTTTTTTACAATTTTTTACACTTTGTTTGTGAAATGGTAGGGGTACAATGTACCTCGTTACCAATTCACAAAGGGGGCTTCCAGATTTCGGTAAGCCCCCCGCCCGCAGACCCCCACAACCACCGGGCAAGAGTTGTGGGGATGAGGCCCTTGTCCCCATCAACATGGGGACATCCTCCCCATGTTGAGGGCATGTGGCCTGGTACGGTTCAGGAGGGGGGGCGCTCTCTCGCCCCCCCTCTTTTCCTGCGGCCTGTCAGGTTGCATGCTCGGATAAGGTTCTGGTATGGATTTTTGGGGGGACCCTACGCAACTTTTTTTTTTAGTTGGTGTGGGGTTCCCCTTAAAATCCATACCAGATCACTTTTATTGTTTCACTTTAAGCATTAATAAAATCACTGCTCCTGAAAATACAGCCATTTTAAAACTTTTTTTTGCATTGATACATGTCCCCTGGGGCAGGACCCGGGTCCCCAAACACTTTTTATGACAATAACTTGCATATTAACCTTTAAAATAAACACTTTTGATTTCTCCCATAGACTTTTAACAGTGTTCCGCTGCTTTTCGAATTTGCCGCAAACACCCCAATCTGTTTGCTGTTCGCCGAACGGGCGAACAGCCAATGTTCGAGTCCAACTTAAGTTCGACTCGAACATAAAGCTCATCCCTAATTATAACTAGTCATACAACATTAGAATTCTACTATAGCTTGTGGGCGGAGAATTCAACCGGAAATGTATGATCGTACAGTTTAACTGCTTCGTCAAATCTTCTTAGAACATTCGACAGACACCAAAAGCATTCAATGACAGATTCAACCTTAATTAATTCGGATTTTCGGACAAATGCATTTTTTAATGAAACAAAATAAATAAAAACGAATTTCGTAAGTAACTAAATAATTTTATTTTTCGGACGAAAACGAAATTCCGAAACAAAACATTTTAGTTTGCACATGTCTAATTATTTTGTGTTGAAGAAACAGCGATAAATAATAATTTTTAATAATCTTTGGTATATTTAATAAAATATTGATTTTTTTATTTATTCAAAAAAGAGAGGGGAAGGATAAAAGGACTATAGTGGTGCTTATTCACATAATAATGGAAAGCAAACAAAGGTAAGTAAAAAGTATATATGAATTATCTTTATTTTACAAAAAGTTAAAAATGGGTAGCAAACCACATAAGGTCGTTAATACAAAATAAGTCCAACATAGTGGTTACACATAAAGGTTTTCTGAAGATTGAGTAGTCATACGTTATGCCGACATGTTTCGCCTCAAGGCTTCATCAGGAGATGTATGCATCAACCATTAGATAAGCAAGAAAACTATACAAATACAAAAATAGCAAAGATAAATTAAACAATGCAGATAACAGGAGCACCCTTGTTAACAGAATTCACCAAAAAGCAGAGGGACTTACCACTAAGGACCCTATCCCCCCATATGAGAGAAAAAGCTTTGGGGGGGGGAGGGGCGGGAAGCAACCACGACACGGAAACGCCACAGGCAGAGGACACTTAAACAGCCACAGTGAGCACCCAAACGACCTGGCTATCAATAGAAAGGAAAAAACAATAAATAGAACCTTATAAAGTACTGTCATAACAAACTTTAGATTTAACAGAAATAGCAACCAAAAGAAAGTTACAGAGGGAATAAATCTCAGTACATTCAAACCTAATAGAAGTACTTACTTAAAATGAATTGATTTTTTAATGTCAGTTGGGTGTTGTTGTGCCATTTTTTCTATTTAATCTATTGATACTATTCAATTATACTCGAGTATAAGCCGAGATTTTCAGCCCTTTTTTTGGGCAGAAAGTGCCCCCCTCGGCTTTACTCGAGTCATTGCACCTGAAAATATTAAGAGGCTGCGGGCGTCCATCGTTTAAAACTCCTCCTGGTTCCTTCCGTGATAGGCGGAACTGTGTCTGCTGAGAAACGCCTATCACGAATGTTCTCTCATCCTCACCCATCCCAGCAGACACTGTGTTCAGTGTTCCGCCAATCAAGGACGCCTTTTCATCCTCCGACAAGAGAACGTCAGTGATTGGCGCAACACTGAACACAGTGTCTGCTGGGAAACTGAGTCCTAGGATGAGAGAACGCTTGTGATAGGCGGAACTGTGTCTGCTGAGAAACGCCTATCACGGAAGGGACCAGGAGGAGACCGCGAGTTTTAAACAATGAATGGACGCCCGCAGCCTCTCAATTTCAGGTACACTGACAACGGGCACAGTGAGGATTGGCACAGTGAGGATTGGCACAGTGAGGATTGGCTCAGTGAGTTTGCAATGGGCACAGTGAAGCTGCAAATGGGCATTGTTGAGCCTCTTTTCCCGCTTACATTATCTGCTGCATTCTCACCCTAGGCTTATACTCGAGTCAATACGTTTTCCCAGTTTTTTGTGGTAAAATTAGGTACCTCGGCTTATACTTGGGTAGGCTTATACTCGAGTATATACAGTAAGTACGAGGCACTGTGTTATGAGGTTATGTCCACAGTACCACTCTGTGCTGACATACAACACTGATCTGTGCAACCACTGTGCAACCACTGAGGTCTATCATTTTGTAAAAATCACCAATGAAGCTTTTATTAAACAAACTGTATTGTTGCTTTAATTTGCGGTTTTAAGTCCAACCCTATCCAAAACTTTTTTACTCCAAGAAGTAGTTTGTAAGGCTTAGAACCTCTTTCAAAGTTTCATTATCACTTTTGTCCCCATTTGGGAGATTTCTCCCTGATTCCTGTGTGCTTAAATGATGTCAGATGGGAAGAGAAAATTCTCACAGGCAGAAATTAAGACATTTTCCAGCATAAAGGGCAATAATTAGAAACTCTGTAGGACTTTATTGCTATTTGTGCCCTTGTAAAGGAAACATTTTCTCACTTTTGTACATATAATTTGTAACAGAATGTATAAATAACTGACTCCATTTTAGATTCTCCTCCATTTTCTTTTGAGTAGAAATGAACTTTTGAATATATGTGTATTGACCAGGGCTTTTTTTCAGGGGGAACTTGGTGGAACTCAGTTCCACCACCTCTGGCTCAGACCCTTTGGTGCCTGATCACCAAAATCACTTGAAAACACAGAAGTTTGGTTTCTGTGTTTACACGTGACAGCTCTGCACTCTGTGTGTAACCCCCATAATCTCTGCACTCTGTATGTAATGCAATCCTTGTATTTAATGCCCCTTTAAGACCCTTCTACTGTTTGTGAAATCTGACCCCGCCCACTATTTGATGTGATTTGAGGGGTGTGTGTGGGGGAGGGGTTTTGGGGGGTCATGGGTGAGTTTCAGCACCTATTGTTTGAGAAAAAAAGCCCTGGTTTTGAAATAACTAGCTCAACTAACAGTTTGCATAGAAACTGTGAGTCACTGTGGTTAAGCTGATTCACGGAGCAGCCTGTTGTGTTAGCAAAGTTATCAGCTAGTTCTTGTTAACTAAGTCAGCAGTTTAAATCATGATAAGAAAGTACTGAGTTTGTATAACTTTTAGAAACATATGCATTAAAACACAGCCCCTCCCTTCTTTCTTCTGCATATAAGCCACTGTTGTACTCAGTAAAAGAGATCTCATGAACACACTCAAATCTGTTTCCCGTGTCTCATTTGGTCTCTCACGGATCCGAGAGTCCCTGAAGGTATTCCTGCATTACCTGGGTGGTCGTATTACCTGTTCCTCTTCATAATTGAATGGAGACTTGGACAGTTATTAAAAAAATAAATGTTTTGTCTTTAAAAAAGAAAAAATGATAATGCCATATAATACTGATACATATAAAATATATATTGTGTCCTGCTTTGTGTACGGATAAATTGGGCAGAGGCTGCAATGAGACAGAAACAGTAATTTCCTGTAGACTTGAGAATTTCTGACATATAGATACAGTATGTAGTAGTCAGTGTTTGATGGTCGTGGTCCACTATACATCTCAACATAAAAAAAATAATATCTGAAGCCTTTATCCTTTTCTGTTCCAACACCTGTACGCCCACTAC
This sequence comes from Rana muscosa, assembly GCA_029206835.1. Taxonomy (NCBI): domain Eukaryota; kingdom Metazoa; phylum Chordata; class Amphibia; order Anura; family Ranidae; genus Rana; species Rana muscosa. The sequence goes on from CM055126.1 coordinate 44,512,053, forward strand.
AGACAGAAGCATTCTTTACATTACTGCTATAGGCCCATTTATTCAGCACCAACATTGTCATTACATAAGCTAACATCATAATACATATATTGTATTTTTAAGGAGCGAATGAGGCTTTCATTTGGTGATATTCTCTTGAATTGTTTTTATTTTCAACACAGTCCAAAAAATGTAGAAAATTACATTTTTTTTTTCAACTTCAACCAGTGTTAGTTTTTAGAAAAGTTTTAATATAGATAAAAGTATAAATACTATTCAATAATTTGTCCTTTATACAACGACACTAAAATCTGGTACAAAGCATTGCAGTTATTTACAAATTAAATTACGCCATTTTTTTCAATTATTTTGCTCTAGTTCAATACATTTTTAATTGTTATTTTGACAGGGCCAAATTCTAATAATAAGAAAATTATAAATTTAGGATTACATTTGTAAGGAAAGTTAACATGTCTCTAGAAATTAGAGCAATTGTCAACTGGTGTTCAATATACAATATGTTACATTTGCATAACAAAGAATTGCATAAAAAAAAAATTACAGAATATAAATTAGTGAAAAAATAAACATGGGTTTCGGTTGAGAGATGTATGAGGGTTCTTCAAAAGGGTTCCACACTTTTTTTTCCTTACTAAGTTATATATATATAAAAGTGCTGAAACTTATTGAAGACCCCTTGTATATAGAGAACATCCTAATGAATATAACCCATTTCAGTGTTTAATTTGGAAAGGATATGAAAAAGTGTCTAACATTATGCCGCGTACACACGTTAGTTTTTAATGTCATTTAAAAAAAACAACGTTTTTCTCGACGTGATTTTTCTTGTTTCCTCTCAAGCCTGTCTTGCATACACACGTTCATGAAAAAAAACGCTCAAGCAAAGCGCAGTGACATACAACACGTACGACAACACGTACGACGGCACTATAAAGGTGAAGTTCTGTTCAAATGGCGCCACCCTTTGGGCAGCTTTTGCTAATTTTGTGTTACCGCGTGTTAGTAAAATTTTGGTGAGAGACGATTCGTGCTTTTCAGTCTTCGTGCTTTTAAGATCATTTTGTGGAGTTCAGTTTGTGCTTGTGGGTTCGTATCTGTCTTTCAGTGCTTGTAGTCAGTTCGTATCTGTTTATTCAGTGCATTCTTGTCCACTCGTTACTGTTTTTCAGGTCGTTTTTTATAGGCCTTGCTGTTCTTCCGTGTGTTCTTTTAGTTCAATCTGACCAGCCGACCGTTATCTAGCCATGTTGCGACTACGTACTCGTCGTAGAGTTCGTGCTGAGGTTGGAGCTGGGGTTCTTGCTTTATCCCGACTCCAGTCCATGAACAGGGTGAGGAGGAGTTCATGGACCAAGAATTGGTTGCTCCAGCAGCACCAATTCTGTCACATGCCTTTGCTGCGGGAGATCCGGGAGAATAATCCTGAGGACTACAGGAATTTTCTCAGGATGTCGAACCCCGTTTTTCAGCATCTGTTGGCTTTGGTGTCCCCCTATATCACCAGGCAGGACACCGTTATGCGAGACGCCATCACTGCTGAGCAGAGGCTCATCGCCACATTGCGATACCTGGTGACTGGGAGAAGCCTGCAGGACCTCAAGTTCTCAACAGGCATCTCCCCCCAGGCTATGGGGATCATTATACCAGAGACTTGTTCTGCCATCCTTCAGGTTTTGCAGGAGGACTATATTAAGGTAAAAGTTTTCTACTTTAACATTACATTCTATGTATTTAATGCTTAATAATGTATTATATTTCTTTCATCAGTCCCTAATTACCATGATTGTAATATGCTGTGAATGTCCCCTTTGTCCCCATGCATAATTATTCTTTTGTATTGGTCGGGCTCCCGCAACTTGAGGTCAGACCATCGTTTTCTGAGCTGTTCCTTAATTCTGCACACCCCGAATTTATGGTGAAGAGTTCTAACCACTTTCCCCATAATTTTGGCCTTGACAAGATTAGGATTTTTATACGGCCCATGCTTGGCATCATAATCCTCCCTCCTCAAAATGGTGACCATCTCCACCATTTCCTCGAATGTCATGTTGGATGCCTTATATCTCTGGGATCGGGTTTTTGGTTCCTCATGAATTTCATCCTCTGTTGAGGTACGACGAGTGAGAAGGGGCGGGGAAAGTACAATATCGAACGTCATGGGCGGGGAAAATGTGTGGAGTTTCACGCATGCGCAGTGTATATAAAGCTAATACGCATGTGTCGTAACTACGTTCATTGTGCGAAAGAAGGAGTAAGCAACGAACGTGATAACGAAGGTACGTAACATTTTTCTGATTTTTGTTTCATCAGTGGATGAGATTGTGGCCTATATATGGTCATAAAGATTATTTGAAGAGTCTTGACTGACACTAGTATTTTTGGGTTGGTTTTGACTTTCAGCAATCATGCAGGCTTTCAAAAGTCCCGAATTTATGGGGGAAAACTTCCTGTTCTCTGACAAGCAAAAACAGCTAAAAATAAAAATAAAGCAGCCAGGAAGGCAGCACTGGAGAGCCTGCTAGAATTTGTCAAGACACAGATCCCCACAGCAACCATCCAAGATGTGAACACCAAAATTTCTACCATTAGGGGCACATATAGGACTCAGCGGAATATGGTCCTGAAATCCCAGAGGTCAGGAGCTGCAGCAGAGGAAGTTTATAAACCTAGTCTGTGGTACTACAGCAAATTATGCTTTCTGGATGACCATCTAGAAGTCAGGGATTCTCTTTCAACCCTTCCCCCCAGACTTCTCTCCAGCCTTCCCTGCAGCCAACCCTCCAGCATTCCCTGCAACCCAGCTCTGCCTTCTTTGGAGGAACAACAAGAGGTCCTTGAGGAGCCAGATTTGGACATATGGAGCCAGGTATAGTATTGATATCAAGATTTAATATGTAATAAAAGTAATGATGTAAAATAGATGTTAAACTATTGCTAACTATTTAATACAAAAAGTGTTTTAAATATCAATAGACAGTAGTGGTCAAAAATGAGGGGGACAATAATAAAAAATGCAGGGGTCAGAAGCATTGTCTTTTTTAATTTCTTTTAGCATTCAATTTGCAAATGTCATGAGGTGAAAAATGTGTGTGATTGATGAAGCTAAAAATATAAGTATGTCCCTTTTTTATACACAGCCAGAGCTGAGCCAAGAAGAGGGTGACATTGTGGACCAGGAGGAGGCAGAGCCCAGTGGCACACAGGAGGAGGCAGGTCACAGTGGCACACAGGAGGAGGCAGGGCCCAGTGGCACACAGGAGAAGGCGAGGCCCAGCACAAGAGCCCAGATGCCTCCCCTCAAAATTCAACCAAGAATGCCCAGGAGGGTTAGCCAGGTGGAGGAGGAAACACGTGCCTTTATTCGAGAGGCTACTGCGGCCCTCAGAGAGACCCCCTCCGTTGAAGAGGGCTATGCCGCAGTACTGGCACACAAACTAGCCAGAATGGACATTAGGCAAAGGCTCTTTAGTGAGAACCTAATGTGGAAGGTCATCAACAGGGGGTTGATGGGCGAACTAACCCAATTCACTGACCTAGCAGAGGTCTCCCCTCCTCCTCCTCCTCCTCCTTCTCCTCCTGCCACAAGCTCTCCTCCTAAGACACAGCCTCCGAATAAGCGCTTAACGAAGGCTGCAGAGAAGGCTGCAGAGAAGGCTGGAGAGAAGGCTACAAGGAAGAGAAAGAAATAATGGCCTTGCTTCTGGATGGTCTGACAGAAGGTACAGACTGTTCTAGTACCACAGACTGGGGACATATATCTCACTTACCTGCTGCTGTTCCTGACCAGGGATGAGCCGAACACCCCTCTGTTCGGTTCGCACCAGAACCTGCGAACAGACAGAATGTTCGCGTGAACTTTAGAACCCTATTAAATACAATGGACTCGAACGTTCGAAATCTAAAGTGCTAATTATAAAGGCAAAAAGTGTTTGGGGACCCGGGTCCTGCCCCAGGGGACATGTATCAATGCAAAAATAAGTTTTAAAAACGGCCGTTTTTTCGGGAGCAGTGATTTTAATAATGCTTAAAATGAAAAAATAAAAGTGAAATATTCCTTTAAATTTCGTACCTAGGGGGGGTGTGTATGATATGCATGTAAAGTGGCGCATGTTTCCCGTGCTTAGAACTGTCCCTGAATAAAATGTCATTTTTGAAGGAAAAAAATCATTTAAAACTCACTCGCGGCTATTAATGAATTGTCGGCTCCCGGCAATACATACAAAAGTCATTGATAAAAAAAAAAAAAGGGTGGGGGTCCCCCAAAATTCAATTATGTGGCCCTTCAGGTCTGGTATAGATATAAAGGGAAACCCCGCCGCAAATAAAAAAAAAATGCGTGCGGTTCCCCCAAATATCCATACCAGGCCCTTCAGATCTGGCATGGATTTTAAGGGGAACTCCACCCCAAATTAAAAAAAAAATGGTGTGGGGTCCCCCCAAAAATCCATACCAGACCCTTATCCGAGCACACAACCTGGCAGGCTGCAGGAAAAGAGGGGGGGAGAGAGAGCGCCCCCGCCCCGAACCGTACCAGGCCACATGCCCTCAACATGGGGAGGATGTCCCCATGTTGATGGGGGCAAAGGCCTCATCCCCACAACCCTTGCCCGGTGGTTGTGGGGGTCTGCGGGCGGGGGGCTTATCGGAATCTGGAAGACCCCTTTAACAAAGGGGACCCCCAGATCCTGGCCTCCCCCATGTTCCGCATCAGGTCCTCAGCCTTACACGAGTCATTGGCTGAGCGGACCTGATGGGGAACTTTAGAAGGGGCGGGTCTATACACGTAATAGACTGCGGCATTAATAGCCGCGAGTGAGTTTTAAATTACTTTTTTTCCTTCAAAAATTACATTTTATGCAGGGACAGTTCTAATCACTGGAAACATGCGCCACTTTACATGCATATCATACACACACCCCCCCTAGGTACGAAATTTAAAGGAATATTTCACTTTTATTGTTTCACTTTAAGCATTTTTAAAATCACTGCTCCCGAAAAAACTGCAGTTTTTAAAACTTTTTTTGCATTGATACATGTCCCCTGGGGCAGGACCCGGGTCCCCAAACACTTTTTAGGACAATAACTTGCATATAAGCCTTTATAATTAGCACTAGACATGTGCAATTCGTTTCGTTCCGAATTCGTTTTTTAACGAATTTCGACAAATTCGTTAATTCGGAAATATCCGAATTAACGAAAACTCATTTAACGAATTTTAACGAATATTCGTAAATTCAAATTTACGAATGTACGAATTTCCGAATATACGAATTTACCAATGCACGAATTTACGAATGTATAACTATCCGGAAATTCGTAAATTTGAATTTACGAATTTCCGAATATTCGTACATTCGTAAATTTGTACATTCGTACAATCGTAAATTAGTAAATTCGGAAATCTGAAATAATAATTAACTAATAACTTAACTATTACTAACTATTCAATTATAGGTATTGTAATTTCCTTTCAAATTTGGCTGTTAGTGAACTTAACGAAGTTACGAATTGTTTTCCGACATAATGAATGCCGTTTCTAAACGAATGGAACGTAATGAATTAATAATAATAATAAATAACAATAATAATAATAAAAACGTTTTATTATTATTATTATTATTAATTTGTTCCGTTCCATTTGTTTAGATGCGGCATTTGTTATTTCAGGTTATGCGTAACTTCAGATAAATTTGTATTCGTTACGTTCGCTAACAGCCAAATTTGAAAGGAAATTACAATACCTATAATTTAATAGTTATTTTTTCAGATTTTCAAATTTTCGGGTTTTCGAAAATATCGAATTTCCAAATTTCCGAAATTACGAATGTATAAATTTACGAATGTATAAATTTACGAATGTACAAATTTACGAATGTACAAATTTACGAATGTATAAATTTACGAATGTACAAATTTACAAATTTACGAATTGCGATCATAACGAATGACCCGAAAAACGAAAAAAAAAAAAAACGAATGAAACGAAAACGAAAACTAACGAATTTTTTGGCAGTGCACATGTCTAATTAGCACTTTAGATTTCTCCCATAGACTTTTCGAATTTGCCGCGAACACCCCAATTTGTTCGCTGTTCGGCGAACGAGCGAACAGGCAATGTTCGAGTCGAACATGAGTTTGACTCGAACTTGAAGCTCATCCCTATTCCTGACCTCTGGGAGTCCACGACAAGATTGTGCTCCTAATCTTTTTTTTTATTTTTAAAATCCATATTTTGGTGTTCTATTCTTTGATGTTTGCTATGGGGTCCAAAGGATGCACAAATTCAAGCAGGGTCTCCAGTGATGCCTTCCCCTTTAATTTGTTATGTGCCAGAATAAATGGTTTTTGGATTTAAAGGTAAATACTTGACCATGTGTTTTTAATTCAAAAAGAGAGTTTGCTAGTGAGTAGGCAGGGACATTTAAAAAATACATTTGAAAATTAACAAGGGACACCAGCCTCATTGAGGGGAAATAATACAAATTTATAATGTTGTTGTGATAACTTGACACACAAAAGAAAAAAAAAAAGAAAAAAATATTCCAAAATAAAAAAATAAAATAAAAAAAAGGCTGATCTTTTAATTAAGATATTTTAAATTAATTTATAATTTATTACGGAGATCTGGCTTTCCAACAAAAACCAAAATTCATGAGATCACTAAAAATTACTAATAAACAAGTTTGTCATAACTCTGTCTGAATATCATCAGCAAAATAAGTTCATTATTGTAGCATTATATAAAGAAGAAATGAATGCGCTGCATTAAACAATGCAATAATTTACAGCGTGACGAATGTGCTATCTGCATTACAAACGCTAGTTTTACCAGAATGAGCGCTCCCGTCTCATACGTGATTCTGAGTATGCGCATTTTTTTTCCCCTCGTAAAAGCATACACACGACCGTTTTTCACGACGTTAAAAAGAACGACGTGAAAAACAACGAGAAAAAATAGATCAGGTTCTCATTTTTTAAAGCCCATTTTTCACGTCGCTAAAAATGCTCTGGAGCCTACACACGTTTTTTTTTTTTATCAATAACTGTTTTATTTGAAGTTATGTCAGTTACAATTATAATGCATCGGTCTTACAACAAACAGAGTAATTGCTTTTTCTTCTTGGTTACATGTTTGTAATAGTTCCTGAGCATGCCAGCACCGTACATCTGGCATCTATGCAGTTTACTGATCTCATCAGATTATCTTAACATTTACATACCGTGCTATCAACCAAACCTTTGAACTGATAAGGCTATTAGATATTCAAGTACATGGGTCCCATAGGGACTCCCAGAGAAAGGGAAAGAGTAGAGAGGAAAAAGGAGAGAAGAAAAAAAAGAAAAAAAGAGAGGGAAAGAATAAAGGGGAGAGGGAGAGAGAAGATGGGGGAGAGAGGGGGGGGGAATGTCATCAAAGTGTACCTGGCTCTGAGTCACTGTGGTCCTCCCGGCGGCGCCACAGCTCCCAGACCATGTTATGTGAGTCAAGGTGATCATGAATCCTCGCCGTCATCCTCTCCATTGATTCTACATCCCTAATCCTGGCGTACAGCGCTCCCTCTGAAGGGGGGGAGCTGCGCTTCCAGTTCAGTGCCACCATTGCCAAGCAGCGAGCTGCCGTAAGGACATGTCTGGTTAGTTTCTTGTATGGGCGAGGGGCCGACAGAGACATCAGTCCCAGCAGGAAAAATTTGGGGGTGAATGGTACTTCCGTTTCTAGGAGGTGAGTCAGAAGTTGGTGAACGTTTTTAATGCCCATTTTTAAAAATGCATTTTTTTCGTCATGAAAAATGATCGTGTGTACGCGGCATAAGAGGATAAAAGAAAAAGTAAAAATGGGGGAAGAACAATTTGTCAATTGGTGTTCAATATACAATATGTTACATTATCATAACAAAATATTGCATAAAAGACTGCAGAATATAAAATGGTGAAAAAATAAACATGGGTTCAGGTTGAGACATGTATATAGAGAACATCCTAATGAGTATAACCCATTTTAGTTTTTAATTTGGAAGGTGTAAATAATTTATTTTCATTTATAAGAGTTACTTTCCTGAATGATTACGCCTTTTTCTACTATACTATTGTACATGTTCTGTTAATGGAATATCTATTTCTATTATATTATTGTACATGCTCTGTTAATTGGAATTTTGTTGATAATAATAAAATTCAATAAAATATTTGAAACGAAGAAAAAAATATTTGAAACAATGTAAATAAAAAAAGTAGAAATGGGGGAAGGGGAAGGGTTCGGTGTAATACATCCATAGCAGTCGGTAATAAAAAGTTTTAGGATTAAGGTTGTTTTTTTTGGAATCAGAGTCTCTGTCATTAGCAGGAAAATATCCATCTATGGGGACAATTTTGCACATTAAAAAAAAAAAAAATTAACAAAATGAATTCAAATTAAAAAAGTTTACATATTAATAGTTTAAATAAATAGAAATAATTAAAAAAAAATAGCAGACAAATAATAACTCAGGGAAGATGGGGGAAGTAAATAATTAGCACAGAGTAGGGTTAACTAAGGGTTTATAAAGGTTTTAATAGGAATACATAAAAAAAAAAAAAAAAAAATTATTAAGGCGAGAGACACAAATGTAATATAGGACTTGAGCCACTTGCTGACCGCAATACGTGTATACAGTGGAACCTCGGATTGCGAGTAACGCGGTTAACAAGCATTTCGCAATACGAGCAATGATTTTTTTTTAAATCCTGACTGGGTTTGCGAGTGTTGTCTCTTGAAATGAGCAGGATTCAAGCCTCTGCGGTGTGCAGTACCGCATTTGGCCAGAGGTGGCGCTGGAGCCAATCGGAGCCGTTTGAAACCGTTCGGAAATACTTGGAAATACTCAGTTCCCGAGTGTTTCCGAGCCTTTCCGGGGGTTTCTGAGGGCAGCCGAACAATCTCTGAGTATTTCTGAGTCTCTCCGGCGCCCCCTCCACCTCTGGCCACATGCGGTATTGCATGCCAGAGAACTCAATATGGAATTATTTTCGTTTTCATTGACTTCTATGGGTAAACTCGCTTTGATATGCGAATGCTTTGGAATACAAGCATTCTCCTGGAACGGATTATGCTCGTAATCCAAGTTTCCACTGTATACCTTGTTGCTTGCAAGTGGTCTACCGGGGTTATGGCTGAAGCTGGATTGCTTTCAGAAGGAGGGGTCATGATCTTTGCAGTGGGGCTCCTCCTGCACATCATGGGTTACATTCACATTTTTGTCTAGGGAGGGGGACAGAAAAAGGAACTATACTTATACTTACCTTGCTCCCCTAGGGGCCGGCACTCTTCTTCTCTCTACTACACACCAGGTTGTGGGGGGGCTCTTGGTATCCTTAGGACTGGTGTTCTTGCATTTTCTTTGATCATCAAAGTGCCTGCAACAGGCAAAACGGTGAAGAGAAGTTGCTTTGGGGGACCTGTTGTGGAGTTGAGAGGAAGCCTGCAGGAGCGAGGAATAAGGTAAGTATAACTCTTTTTTCTCATACCCCCAGACATAAATTAAGCATTTTAACCCTTGCAGTTTGGGGGAAACCCACTGCGGGGGTCAACTATTTTTTTTTTTAACCAGAGTTAAGCTTTAAAGTGAGAACATCACAACAACATATCGCTTGCTTAGTTCCTGTTTTTTTGTTAGTTTCTTTAATCTTTTATGTGGGTGTTAATAACATGAGCCCTCTGGGCGACCCGGAAAACCAAACACTTCTTAAAGTCCTCGTTCTTTCTACGCTCATTAATACTGAACCACAAAGCTGCAATGATGCTCCAGTCCACAGCTCTGATAGTCTTCATCTGTAAGTATCTGCTTTCATTATTGTCAATATATTAAATTATCTACTTATTTACCTATTTGTTCCAAATCTACCAAATGTTGTTACTTATTCTAGTTACTTAATCAATGAACAAATAACTAGTAACTATTTTCAAAAGAACTGCAAAAAAAAAAAAAAACATTTTACTTGAAGTTGCTGCGAGGGAACAACAGTTGAGTATTGCCCGTGATACTTTTTTTATTTGCCCTAAAATACAAATTTTCAGGACAAGCTTTTCGGGCTGTGTCCCCTTCAAGGTCCAAGCCGTACTAAAACCAGTATGGATCTTGAATTAGAGGCTACACCCTGAAAGCTTGTCCTGAAACTTTTGGATTTTATTGCTAAAAAAAGTATAATAGACAGTTCTCAACTGTTGTTGTTGCTAGTGCACTAATACATCCACAATCACCTCATAGGAGGCAACAAAAATATTTCTAGACATCAGTTTTATTACTTGGAACTCTGAGGATTCTTTATGTGATTGCTTTGTATCCTTGTTATTATTATCACCAAGTGTAGCAGTAAAGTGTAGGTACAGTTTGTATAGAAAATAACCCCCCTCCTTTAAAATAATCAATTTTTTTTGCTTTGCAGCCAAAAATTAAGACAGACACAGTTTTTGTTTCATCCAGCTGTATTTACTCAGTTCAACTTATAACATCCAAGTGAAATATATAACACCAACATGTCAGAATTTTTTTTTAAAAATTCAAAAACAATTACTGAGTTGGAAAAAGGATCACCCCCTTATGTCAGTATTTTGTTGGACCACCTTTTGCTTTAATTCCAGCCTTTAGTCTTTTGGGAGATGTCTCTACTAACTTTGCACATCTAGACTTCACAATATTTGCCCGCTATTTTTTGCAGAACTGCTTATGTTCAGTTACATGTGATGGTGCCACAGATTTTCAATGGGGTTTAAGTCTGAGCTCTGACTAAGACATGCAAGGACATTCACCTTTTTCTCCTTCAACCACTGTGTGGTAATTTTTTCTGTGTGCTTTGGGTCATTGTCATGTTGGAAGGCAAACCTTCTTCCTATTGACAACTTGCTGGCAGAGGGCAGCAGATTTTCCTCAAAAATGTAATGGTATTTTGCCCCATCTTTTTTTTCCTTCTGTCCTGGCAAAGTGCTCCAGTCCCTGCTGCAGAGAAACACCCCCTGTGAGGAGCATCTAGTGCTCCTGCTCCTCATTCCAGCTTCCAGGTTTTTTCTATGGCACTCTCCCAGTCTTTGTCCACCTGCATGGTGATTAATGTGATCAGTCTCTGGGTGGAAACCAAAACTGTTATAAGCCAGCCAAACCCTCACTCGCATGCTTGTGATAGAAAGTGATACGTGTGTTATTCCTGATCAAGCCCCCCTGTCTGTCTACCCTGCTCTGCTAGATTGGATTTCCCTGTGTATGACCTTGGACCGAATTTTGAACTATTCACTGAACTCAGCCTGCCTTTTACTTGGATTGTCATTGAACCACTATGCATATTTGCCTACTGCAAGTACCTGTTTGCTTTGCTCAGTTTGCACCTGTCCTGTTGTGGTGGCCAGGCACTACTGCATTTTGTATAAGTCGTGCGGGCAACCGAATACCGGTAGACCTGCTTGCCTTATGGGAAAGGGGGCTGCTATAGGTGAAGAACACAGTAGCCAGCTATAGTGTCTGACCACCTGCGTTCAGGTAGACGTGACACCCCCCACCCATAACAGGATATTACCACCTCCATGCTTTACTGTAAGAATGGTGTTATTTGGATGGCTTTGCGCCAGACATATCACTGGTGTTGAGGCCAAATAATAAAATTTTAGTCTCATTTGACCAGAACACCTTTTTCCACGTAGGAGTGGCTTTTTTCTTGCAACCCTCCCATACAAGCCACATTTGTGGAGATGTTGCTGCAGGCTCGATCCCAAGCCAGGCTCTGTGTGTCCATTGACAATCATACAGCATTGCTCATCCCCCCCCCCCCCCCACTCTCTCCTCTAAGGCTGTGATTGACAGCAGCAGGAGAAAATGGCTCCCACTTATGCCTCCTCATCCAATGAAGAGAGACATAAGAGAGAGCTGCTGCTCTTGGGCCCAGTGTTGATTTGAGATCTGGCTCAGGTGAGATGAGGGGGTTTGGGGGGGGGGGGGTGAACACAGAAGTTTCTTTTACCTTAATGCAGAAATGTATTAAGGACAAAAAACATTCTGCCTTTACAATCGCTTTAAGAACTGAAGCGCCACACAGTCCAAATACAAGTTTATTCCAAAGATGAAATGTTTGTCAAATCAAAGTGTTTCGGGGGGCGTATCCCCTTCATCAGGGCATAAAAGAATAATACATTGTGACGGTCTATATGGGCTCAAATTGGTTTATAGTTATATATTCTTAGCTAATTTAAATTGTAGTAAGGTTTGGTGTCTGTATTCCCTCCCCCTTTATTAGGGTATGAAAGAATGCTTAAACCAGCTGCTGGCGGATTGCTGTGCAAACTCACATTAATAATAAACAACTCTAAACCGATTCTTACCTCCATATACACTGTTACAATGTATCATTTATTTCAAGCCCTGATGAAGGAGGTGGAGATACATCCCCAAAGTGTGTTGGTTTTATAAACATTTTATCATTGGAAAAATCTTATGTCTGGATCTTTATTATTACCATATGGCACATCATATCTTAATCACTCACAATTATTGATACATCTTATATTTATATATATTGAATTGTTCTTCTCCTAGCACAATATCACATTTTTGCATAGACTGTAGTTTGTATTTCAGACATGTAACAGTTGTGTCTTATTTTACAGCCACAATCCTGGGACACACAGGTGAGTCTTTATTTTATATCAGTCAATCAATCAATCAATCAATCAATCACTGTAGTAAAATGATAGAAACTAAGAGCCATGAGCCGGCTGCTCCCACCCCCTCCACAGCTCAGCTCTCCAGTGAACGAGGAGGAGGCAGAGCAGAGCGCTGGTGACAGTCTGCGGCACTGTGCTCATGGAGTTGTGAGAACCAAACGATCGGCGGTGTTTGATCGCTCGGTTCTCAGTGTTAGAGGCGCCGGAAGACAGATGCTGCATCAATTTAGGTAAGTATGAATCTAAAATCCCTCTTAATAAATAAAATCATCATTTGAAAACTGCATTTTGGATTTATTAGGGTTATGTTTGTATGATATTAAAATTTGTTTGATGATCTGAATCATTTAAAGTGTTTGTTACCCCAACATTTCATAAGCCTGATATGTGCCTGCTGCACCATGTACTTGTATGAGAAAGTATCCTGTTCTCTTTGTATTGCTTCCTTTGTGTGAAATCCCTGGTGTTCCTGCCAATCCCCCTGCTTTCCTATTAATAACTGACCACAGTAAGCATGAGAGCACAGCGTGGTCAGTGCTCTAGCTATGCTGGAAACTTAGCCTGCTCTCCTCCAATGATCAGACATATCTTGACATGCACCCCCACCCCGCACAGTCTTTCACTTGGAAGATCAGTGTGCTGTTACTTCTCCTCCCCCAGCTCTTATGCAGCTGAGAACAGAGGAAATGTGATTACTTACAAAAAAGGGAAAAAATGTATTTATAATGTTTTTTTTATATCTATACACAAATGTTTTGCCTTTCATTTCTATTTTAAACTGAATGGGTTGTTTTACAAGGTGATCATTTACAATCACTTTAACCACTTCAGCCCCGGAGGATTTGTCTGCCAAATAACCGGGCCACTTTTTGCGATTCGGCACTTCGTTTCTTTAACTGACAATTGCGCGGTCGTGCAACGTGGCTCCCAAACAAAATTGACGTCCTTTTTTTACCACAAATAGAGCTTTCTTTTGGTGGTATTTGATCACCTCTGCGGTTTTTATTTTTTGCACTATTAACAAAAATAAAGCGACAATTTTGAATAAAAAGCAATATTTTTTACTTTTTGCTATAATATATATCCCCAAAAAGTATCTAAAAATTTATTTTTTTCCTCAGTTTAGACCGATACGTATTCTTCTACATATTTTTGGTAAAAAAAAATCGCAATAAGCGTTTATTGATTGGTTTGCGCAAAACGTATAACGTCTACAAAATAGGGAATATTTTTTTTGGCATTTTTATTAATATATATTTTTTTACTAGTAATGGCGGCGATCTGTGATTTTTATCGTGACTGCGACATGGCGGACACATCGGACACTTTTGACGCTATTTTGGGACCATTGTCCCTTATACAGTAATTAGTGCTATATAAATGCACTGATTACTGTGAAAATGTCACTGCCAGGGAAGGGGGTTAACCACTAGGGGGCAAGGAAGGGGTTAAGTGTGTCCTAGGGAGTGATTCTAACTGTGTGGGGGCTGGGCTACCTGTGACATGACACTGATCGCTGCTCCCGATGACAGGGAGCAGAAGATCAGTGTCCTGTCACTAGGCAGAACAGGGAACGGTCACGGAGCTCGCGGCAGCGGCGCGAAATTCAAAGCAACGTGTATATACGTTGCTTTGCGCAGCCGTGCCATTCTGCCGACGTATGAGTGTGTGGCGCGGTTGGCAAGCAGTTAAGTGTGACAAATATACAAAAATAAAAATAAAAAAATCAGGAAGGAGGAAAATACTTTTTCACAGTATTGTATATGGGGAAATGTTTTTATATTGATTTTCACTATAATTGTGGGGAAAATTAGCGCTGCCGCTTTATGTATACATACATTTTACATCAGATATTAGGATATAAGGTCTTTACCTTTCTCTTCTTCTTTTCAGCTGCAAGTGCAGTTTTTAATTCGGATTTGATCATGGTGATTGGTCATCACAGAGATCACATGGTACAGAGCCGCTCAAATCAGCTCTGTACACCATGTGTGTGATCGGAGCTGTCCAAGAACAGCTCAATTTACAGACATTAACAGGGATATTTCTGGAGTGATGTTTATAAACAGAGCTACAGAAATAGATGTCCACCAATCTGCAATTTTTTTTTCTTACAATATGCAAAAATAGTAGGTTTGTTTTCCTAGAAAGAAACCACAGCCTGAGTAGCAGTACCTTTCCCCGGCCAGCAGGCTGCAGAGAAGGACCCTAACTAACTGTGGGAAAGCAGTGGTCTATCTACAGAGCCTGACACGCCCTCTGCTGAGTCACTCCTATGGCTCTGCAATCAGAAAATCTACTGCCCCCTGCTGATTACCGAGCTCTAGTTCTGACTGAGCAAGGGGCATGTCTGGCTTTTGCAGAGAGACGACAAAGAGAAAAAAGAACGGCGCACCAGCCTAGTGCATTATCCTTGGGTGGATTTTATTAAAAATAGATAAAAGAAAACTACTTACAAACATACGTGAGTATCTCACAATAAAAGATTCCACAAAATCGCAGCAATGCGTCCGAACCGAACCCACTCCAAAGAGTCACAGAGGAATTGACGGGGGTCACTGCCGGCTTACGCGTTTCAAAGAAGAGTCTTCTTCCTCAGAGCCCCCTCTTTAGAGTGGGTTTGGTTCGGACGCATTGCTGCAATTTTGTGGAATCTTTTATTGTGAGATACTCACGTATGTTTGTTAGTAGTTTTCTTTTATCTATTTTTAATAAAATCCACCCAAGGATGATGCACTAGGCTGGTGCGCCTTTCTTTTTTCTCTTTGTCATTTATCGTTAGGATACCCCTATCCGTGAAGGCAGCAAGGCCAGTGACATTTACCATTTTGATTTACAGACTGTCTGGTATTCCACTCGTGCGCAGGAGTTTTTGTTTTCTGTTATCAAAGGTTCTGCAGAGAGAGACCTCTGCTTCCACACAGAGATAACGGTTCCTCCTCTGTAGCATGCTGTCAGAGGACTGGGAATTCCATAAATTGTAAAACTTTGCACACCTTTTTTTTGATGCATCTAAATGTACTTAGCCATACAAGTCCTTCTGAATGTGACGTACGATCACTAGCTATGTAGATGAATAAATCTGAAAGTCAAGTTGGCTGAGTACCATGTCATGCAACTCCCTTTGAACATATTATATTTTATTGTGTGAAATTACCATGGCAGAAGTTATAATTCCACTTTATTCCTCTTCAGGTTCAGCAGTGAGCCCTGTGGTCACCTTCACCCCAAACTGGAGGAAGATCTTCAGAGAAGAGTCTATAACAATGACGTGTGATGTGGGGTCCTCTGGAGGAGAACATCTGACCTACCTCTGGTACAAAGATGGTACATGGGTCCATACAGGAAAAATCTATACCATTAGATCTGCAAACACTGAGGATAGCGGGAACTACAGATGCCGGGCCGGTACAGAAAGTAGCTACACTGCCAGACTGGACGTTGTTGTTGGTCAGTTGATTATTTCATATTTGTAAATGTACCAATTACTATGTTCTTTGCTCATTCCAAATAAAATAAAAGAAACCTTATTATCAAGCAGTACCCACATTTTTCTTCTTAGTGCAGCCAGCAGTTGACGTTATTATGGGCTCCCATGTTATAGGAGTTGTTTTACCTGCCAAAGGATTCATATTTCGTCTATGCAGTGCTCAGATTTGCACAGCTCGGTCACAACGTACAGCCTGCCCTGTCTGATAGGGCAGGAGACCTTATTTTTTTTCTCCTGCAGTCAGATTCACCTACTGGTCTTGTCCCTCCCCCAGCCAGTGACTGGACAGTAAAAGGAGAAGCAGCAGACTGATGAGCTCATCTCTCTGTCACTCTGCTCTCTCCTCCTATCAGCAAGATCTTTGGTAGCATTGCAGATCTTTGTGCTGCTTTTCCCTCCCTCAATCAGAGCTTAGCTGTACAGGAACTGCAAGAGTCTGATACAAAGTCAAATTCCTATACTTAAGCCGTGTACACACAATAGGTTTTACCGATGAAAACAGTCGGATGGACTTTATTCATCAGACAAACCGATCATGTATGGGCCCCATTGGTCTTTTTTCCATCAGTGTTTAAAAATAGAACATAGGAAATGTAAAAAAAAAAAAGGAAATGAAAAATAGAACATGTTTTAAATTTATCCGATGGTTAAAAAACCGATAGCAAATTACTATCGTCTGTGGGGAACTTCATCGAATAAAAAACCCATGCATGCTCAGAATCAAGTCGACGCATGCTCAGAAGCATTGAACTTAATTTTTCTCGGCTCATCGGAGTGTTTTACGTCACCGCGTTTGGAACGGTCGGTTTTTTGACTGATGGTGTGTAGGCAAGACTGATGGAAGACAGTTTCATCGGATTAGAATCCATAGGATATCCGATCGTGTGTACAGGGCTTTACACTTCTTGCATTCATATGATTTACACAGATCAGCCATAACTTTATGACAACCCACCTAATATTGAGTATAAATAGAAATGTGAACATCAAATTGGACCTGAATAGTTGCCAACATCCCTGAATTAAGAATCAAGAGAGGAAAACCCCCCACATAGGATGGGACTTTAGCGGCAACAGATTTATAAGAGTAAAGAATGCATTTTTAAATTTTATTGTACAAAAAATATATATATGTATCAAAACATAACAATTCATTACAGTATTAAAAACATGAAGTGTGAATATTGCTTAAATGATTTCAATGACCAAGTCCGCTTGTCTCCCAACGCGTTTCGGGATGTATCATATCCCTTCGTCAGGGGCTGTAATGCGGGCAAAATCACACTGTATAAAAAAACAACAAAAAATGAATTTAAGCACAGAATCTAAAATAGTGTGTATACATCGACATCTGCTGGACAAAGCAACTAAACCCAAGGACCCTATATTGCCAAGCATAATATCACATACCTACTAACGAGAGCAAACTCATAAGACCAGCAGGTTGGACCCCCCGATGGCAGTGCAGCAGCGTCTCCAGCGCAGAAAACGCCAAAATTGGGTCGATGCCTACACCTCCCCACGAATCCCAAGGAGCACCACTGACACACACGCAAGGGTCTGAAAATACAGTAGTATTTTATTTGACACATTCAATTCGGAACATGTCAATACATGCACCAATCCCATATCTACACATTTTAAGGAGCAACGTATCTATCTTAGAGAACTGGGCCATACCTGGTGACAGCCACCAACGAAAAGCACCCAGATCTTCTTTGCACATAGAGAATTTAATCATCCCAAGTTGCCCTGGTTATTCCTTACAACAGGGGAGAAAAGAATAACTCCAACATCTGTTGATGGGGAAGAAAAAACCTTCCGTTAGAGACACAGGCGTGATTATGAGACTACTATGCACACAACCATAACCATATGGGTAATGTGCATAAGAAGAAAAGAGACATATATAAAGGCTACAATAACCTACCTCATGCAAAAAATGCTAAACTTGCATAGGTAGGTGACCAAACCAGGGGGCTTCACCATTGACTTCCACGAATGGCTGCACAAGGTGGAAGGTGCAGAGCGTGGAGACAAACGGGAAACCCAGTCTGAAAGGACAAGACAACAATGGCATTCAAAATCACATCATGCCAATTTATTCTGCTCAGAAGGATATGCACAGCTTTACCTTTGTTGTTTGCGCCGCGTGTGTCCCTACACCTGCCGCTCAGTATATCAACATTGAGACACTGAGTTGACTGCTTTATAGAGGGGGAGCTATGGGCGGTATCGCCAGACATCATGACGCTATTGCGTCTGATGCCGTGCGTCTCCGCCCATGTCCCATTCCTCAAATTAAATGTGGCATCACATGACGCCATGACGCAAGCACGTCCAGCGTCAAGCGCTCCAGCGTGCCCCCACATGACTACAGCCGGAACGCAGGAAACAGGATCAAACGCGAGGCGTGCAAATACATCAAGGAGCTTGCAGAGGATACAAAGGTCCTGGCAGGGAAGAAAAACAAACCCACACCACACTAAACCAAATCCTTCATTGTATAATCATGGCACATAGCAGAACGAGGGCATGGAATTGTAACCAAAATACCCCATATCTGCAAGCCACAAACCATACTATGCAGCAGTGCAACACCACCACATAAGAACAGCAAAAAAGTCTATGTAATAAAATAGTGTCCAAAGAAGGAAAAAGAAAATGCACTGTTAATAAACTGTTACTTCAAAGGGAAACTCGATGGATAGCGGACCTCGGGGCAACCATGCCTCCTGGGCTCAATGAGCAGTTAAGCTTTAGACCATTTTTGGAAGGATTCGCATCCGGTGGATGTGAGAAAGAATAGAGTTCTCCCTTCCAGAGTGAGATTTTCTTTCATCATGGTCTTGCCTTCCTGCTCTCTTTGTGTTCTCTGCATTCTTTGTTTCATCTTTCCTTGTTTACATGTACATATCTGTCTGAGTTTGAGCTGGTCTTACTTGACTTGTTGGGTGTGGACCCTCGGGTGGTGGGCGGCTGCGTTTCCTTTTGGGTGTGCTGCTCTCACCCCCCATCTGGCGCACCCGGGCCACCTAGGTGGCCACTGGGCCCCCCCACCTGGCTTTTGCCGGAGATGGGGGGGCTACATATGCGCCTGTGGGTGTTGTGACGCGGGATGCCCTCGTCGCCTCTGACCCCCTAGGCATTCGGTTGTCGGGGTTTTTCTTGGTGCGGGGGGCGCCCTCGCGCCCTTCACCCGGGATCCTGGGCCATGCTGGCATTTCATATCAGGGGTCTGATATATATTTTACCTTTTACCTATTATATGCACCAATGCCCAGGAATGAGCAAACAAAACGAAAAGCAAACAAATTTATTGCTAAGTACTATATAGTGAATTGAGATATATATATATGCGGCTTACCTATTTGGTTTTTTGTGCAAAGAAGGAAATAAACTTTTCTTTTCTTTTTCCTTCTTTGGACACTATTTTATTACATAGACTTTTTTGCTGTTCTTATGTGGTGGTGTTGCACTGCTGCATAGTATGGTTTGTGGCTTGCAGATATGGGGTATTTTGGTTACAATTCCATGCCCTCGTTCTGCTATGTGCCATGATTATACAATGAAGGATTTGGTTTAGTGTGGTGTGGGTTTGTTTTTCTTCCCTGCCAGGACCTTTGTATCCTCTGCAAGCTCCTTGATGTATTTGCACGCCTCGCGTTTGATCCTGTTTCCTGCGTTCCGGCTGTAGTCATGTGGGGGCACGCTGGAGCGCTTGACGCTGGACGTGCTTGCGTCATGGCGTCATGTGATGCCACATTTAATTTGAGGAATGGGACATGGGCGGAGACGCACGGCATCAGACGCAATAGCGTCATGATGTCTGGCGATACCGCCCATAGCTCCCCCTCTATAAAGCAGTCAACTCAGTGTCTCAATGTTGATATACTGAGCGGCAGGTGTAGGGACACACGCGGCGCAAACAACAAAGGTAAAGCTGTGCATATCCTTCTGAGCAGAATAAATTGGCATGATGTGATTTTG
Organism: Rana muscosa; assembly: GCA_029206835.1. Lineage (NCBI taxonomy): Eukaryota > Metazoa > Chordata > Amphibia > Anura > Ranidae > Rana > Rana muscosa. The sequence continues at coordinate 44,532,218 of CM055126.1, forward strand.
AATGCCATTGTTGTCTTGTCCTTTCAGACTGGGTTTCCCGTTTGTCTCCACGCTCTGCACCTTCCACCTTGTGCAGCCATTCGTGGAAGTCAATGGTGAAGCCCCCTGGTTTGGTCACCTACCTATGCAAGTTTAGCATTTTTTGCATGAGGTAGGTTATTGTAGCCTTTATATATGTCTCTTTTCTTCTTATGCACATTACCCATATGGTTATGGTTGTGTGCATAGTAGTCTCATAATCACGCCTGTGTCTCTAACGGAAGGTTTTTTCTTCCCTATCAACAGATGTTGGAGTTATTCTTTTCTCCCCTGTTGTAAGGAATAACCAGGGCAACTTGGGATGATTAAATTCTCTATGTGCAAAGAAGATCTGGGTGCTTTTCGTTGGTGGCTGTCACCAGGTATGGCCCAGTTCTCTAAGATAGATACGTTGCTCCTTAAAATGTGTAGATATGGGATTGGTGCATGTATTGACATGTTCCGATCTGAATGTGTCAAATAAAATACTACTGTATTTTCAGACCCTTGCGTGTGTGTCAGTGGTGCTCCTTGGGATTCGTGGGGAGGTGTAGGCATCGACCCAATTTTGGCGTTTTCTGCGCTGGAGACGCTGCTGCACTGCCATCGGGGGGTCCAACCTGCTGGTCTTATGAGTTTGCTCTCGTTAGTAGGTATGTGATATTATGCTTGGCAATATAGGGTCCTTGGGTTTAGTTGCTTTGTCCAGCAGATGTCGATGTATACACACTATTTTAGATTCTGTGCTTAAATTCATTTTTTGTTGTTTTTTATACAGTGTGATTTTGCCCGCATTACAGCCCCTGACGAAGGGATATGATACATCCCGAAACGCGTTGGGAGACAAGCGGACTTGGTCATTGAAATCATTTAAGCAATATTCACACTTCATGTTTTTAATACTGTAATGAATTGTTATGTTTTGATACATATATATATTTTTTGTACAATAAAATTTAAAAATGCATTCTTTACTCTTATAAATCTGTTGCCGCTAAAGTCCCATCCTACCTAATATTGAGTAGTTCCCCCTTTTGCTCCCAAAACATCTCTGACCCATCGAGGCATGGAGTCCACTAGACCTCTGAAGATATGCTGTGGTTTCTGACACCAAGCCGTTAGTAGTTAATTAGCTCATGTTAATTTATGTTCCTGGTTACAGTTTGTATTGTTAGGGTTATATGATCAGGAGGGGGGAACCTCCTTCTCAAGTGTTTAAAAGCCTGTATTCGTGTTCAAATAAAGAGTTCTTATTGTTGTTCACTCCAAAACTGGTACTGCCTAGTTCTTTGGGTAACCTAGCCAGATCCACTGATCTCGTGTTCCAGAGCTTAGGAAGTGATATTCTGACGGAAGCACTCAAGCGGAGTGTGGAACATTCCGTTACAGAGTCCACTAGACCTCTGAAGGTACACTGTGGTTCCTGGCACCAAGCCGTCAATAGCAGATCCTGTAAATTGTGAGGTGGGGCCTCCATGGATTGGAATGTTTTTTCAGCACATCCCACAGATGCTCATTTGGATTGAGATCTGGAGAATTTGGAGGCCAAGTCAACACCTCAAACTCAGTGTTGTGTTCCTCAAACCATTCTTGAACCATTTTTTGCAGTGTGTGGGGGCGTCTTATCCTGATGAAAATAGCCACTGCCACCAGGGAATCCTGTTTCCATGAAGGGGTGTACTTGGTCATCCACAATGTTTAGGTAGGTGATATGTGTCACAAGTAACATCCACATGAATGGGAGGAGCCAAGGTTTCCCAGCAGAACATTGTCCAAAGCCTCACACTGCCTTCACTGGCTTGTCTTCTGCATCCTGGTGCCATCTCTTCCCCAGGTAAGTGACGCACACACACCCAACCATCCACATGATGTAAAAGAAAATGTGACTCATCAGACCAGGCCACCTTCTTCCATTGCTCTGTGGTCCAGTTCTGATGCTCATGTGCCCATTGTGGACGCTTTTGGCTGTGGACACGGGTCAGCATGAGCACCTTGACCGGTCTGCAGCCTCAAACACAACAAACTGTGATGGACAGTTTTCCTGCTGTCAAAACATCAACTTCAGGGACAACATGTTCACTTGCTGCTTAAAATATCCCACTCACTTTCAAATGCGATTGTAACAAGATAATCAATGTTATTGGCTGATCAGAGTATTTATATAAAAGTTATGGCTGATCGGTGTATTTGGTGTATTTGTGAGAAGTAAGCTGCATTAATGTTTGCCTTTTATATCTGCTTGGAGTTCAGGATTTAAAGATCATGACACCATTTTCAGAACCTGAATTTATTGCTGTGCATCACAATGAATCATGGCCCTTACAATGGCCCTGTAACTAGGATAAAACATTTGATATAGAAGAACCTTGTAAAAGAAGATGCTGAATACTTAGTTGTAGAGATGACATGATGGTTTGCTCCCTTCAGATGAGCGCCAAAACTTTTGCATGTTCAGCTCCTTGTTGGTGGGAACCGAGTGTCATGTATAGAAGACACGTGCAGTTCGTTACATTCCGAATTGAAATTCAAATACATTTTTCGTTAATTCGGAAATACGGATGTATCCAAATTTCCGAATTACCATAGTAACAAATTTAAATGAATCAGAAATAACGAAACAAAATGTCAGACGAAATTCGAATTTGAATAGTTTTTGAATAGAATTCAAATTTGAATTGTTTTTGAGTAGAATTCGAATTTCCGAAGAGATTAAAATAGAATAGAAAAAAAAGGATTAGAAGAGAAAAGAATAGAATAGAAAATAAAAGAATAGCATAAAATAGAGTAAAACAGAACAGAATAGAAAATTAAATAATAGAAACAAATATAATAGAAAATAAAGGGATAGAATAGAAAATAAAAGAATATAGTAAAACAGAATAAAATAGAATAGAAAATAAAATAAAGGAAATAGAATAAAAAATACAATAGAATAAAATAGAAAGAATATACCCATCTTCTGAAATTCGAATTTCAAATAGAATAAATTTGATTCCAAATATGATAGAAAAGAATAGAATAGAATAGAATAGAAATAATATAACCTTCTTGCAAAATTTGAATTTCAAATAGAATAAATTCAAATTTGAATTGGAAAGAATAATATAGAATAAAAAATAAAATAATGGAATAGAATAGAACCATTTCCCAAAAATGTACTTGAATAGAATAGAAAAGAATAGATTAAAAAAGAAAAGAAGAGAATAGAATAATCAATAGAATAGAATGGAATAGAAAGAATATAACCATCTTCCAAAATTCAAACTTAGAATAAAATACAGTAGGTTCGATTGTGAATGGAATTAGATTCACATTCAAATAGATTCAAATATTCCAAATTCGGTCAAATTGAGTTTAATTCGACCAAATTTGGAAAATTCAAATGGATTTGAATTCAAATAAACAAAACTAATTCCGAAAACAAATTAAACAATTTAACTAAACTAATTTATGTAAATAACGAATTGAAACAAAACACTTTTTTTTTGTTCTGCACATGTCTAATGTGCTTCTATATATGACAGCTTCCCATGGTCAGTGGATGATAAGGAAGCAACGTGTGCTTCTGTGTTCCTAGGACACCACCGGGAATCTCCAACATGTTACCAAAGGGGCGGGGACATAGGTTACATCACTGCAGAAATATGGGCAATGGACATATTTGTAGATAACATTGGCCGAATATGACCAAATATCGCCACTATCCCAGCTTTTCCGGAGCATTCATTCAACTATAAGAACCGTTAGGCTCTCTTGTGTGCACCAAGACGTCAGTTTTTTTTTTTTTGGGCAGTGGGCATCATATTTGATGATATTTTAAAATAAAAGGGACCTGCAGGGATTTATTTTTTTACATTTTTATTATTTTGGGATATTTAAGGGTTCTTTTATTTCTTTATTTTTAAAGGGGGCTACCACACTCTGATAAGCCCTTCACCCACAGACCCCCACAACCACCGACCAGGGCATGCTTGTTTTTTTTTAACATTTATTTTTCTTTTAAAATAAGAAAACGGGAGAGAAATGTCGGTGTATATATCAGTGCTTTAACCACTTAACGACCGCTCACTGTATATATACGTCGGCAGAATGGCACCGACAGGCACAATCACGTAGAGCATACGTGATTGCCTTTGTATAGTTGGGGGGTCCAATCGGACCCCCCTTCTGTACAGTGAGCGGTGGCTAAGTGTCCGGGAGCGTTCCGGGATGAGGGGGCAGCCATTCGTTTCTGGCCACCCCCTCGCGATCGCTCCCGGCGAATGGAAATGCCCCCTCTGTCTGTGTCAGACAGAGGGAGCAGGAGGAAGTGATGTCATCTCTGGTGCGGCGCTCACATATACCGAGCGCCGTACAAGAGAAGACATCAGGTCAGTGCACACAACACTACACTGACACCAGGACACATAGGGACATAAATCGCCCCCCCAGGCCCCCCAGACACCCCAGATCACCCCCCCAGCCCCCAGTCACAGTGTCACTGATTGCAGTGACCATTTATTTAGTGATCACTGCAATCAGTGACATTTGTGATTGTAAAAGTGTCACCAAAGTTTAGTCTTAGGTCCAGTGTAGCCCCCTAACCCCCCTAATAAAGGTTTAACCCCCTGATCACCCCCCAGATAACCCTTTCACCGCCTATCACCACTGTCGCTTAGCGATCATTTTTCTGATCGCTGTCTTAGCGTCAGTGATGCCGATCGACAGCCAGTAAATTTTTTTAGGTTCGCCGCAGGTTTTTATAGCGTCAGGTACCCCAATATATTATCTAATAAAGGTTTAACCCCCTTGATCGCCCCCCAGGTAACCCTTTCACCCCCTATCACCACTGTCGCTAAGCAATTGTTTTTCTAAACGCTGTCTTAGTGTCGGTGATGCAGATCGGCAGCCGCTAATTTTTTTTAGGTTCGCCGCATGTTTTTATAGCGTCAGGTACCCCAATATATTATCTAATAAAGGTTTAACCCCCTTGATCGCCCCCCAGGTAACCCTTTCACCCCCTATCACCACTGTCACTAAGCGATCGTTTTTCTAAACGCTGTCTTAGTGTCTGTGATGCAGATCGGTAGCGGTAATTTTTTTTAGGTTCGCCGCAGGTTTTTATAGCGTCAGGTACCTCAATATATTATCTAATAAAGGTTTAACCCCCTTGATCGCCCCCCAGGTAACCCTTTCACCCCCATCACCACTGTCGCTAAGCAATTGTTTTTCTAAACGCTGTCTTAGTGTCGGTGATGCAGATCGTAGCCAGTAATTTTTTTTAGGTTCGCCGCATGTTTTTATAGCGTCAGGTACCCCAATATATTATCTAATAAAGGTTTAACCCCCTTGATCGCCCCCCAGGTAACCCTTTCACCCCCTATCACCACTGTCACTAAGCGATCGTTTTTCTAAACGCTGTCTTAGTGTCGGTGATGCAGATCGTAGCCAGTAATTTTTTTTAGGTTCGCCGCATGTTTTTATAGCGTCAGGTACCCCAATATATTATCTAATAAAGGTTTAACCCCCTTGATCGCCCCCCAGGTAACCCTTTCACCCCCTATCACCACTGTCACTAAGCGATCGTTTTTCTAAACGCTGTCTTAGTGTCTGTGATGCAGATCGGTAGCCGGTAATTTTTTTTAGGTTCGCCGCAGGTTTTTATAGCGTCAGGTACCCCAATATATTATCTAATAAAGGTTTAACCCCCTTGATCACCCCCCCAGGTAACCCTTTCACCCCCATCACCACTGTCGCTAAGCAATCGTTTTTCTAAACGCTGTCTTAGTGTCGGTGATGCAGATCGGTAGCTGGTAATTTTTTTTAGGTTCGCCGCAGGTTTTTATAGCGTCAGGTACCCCCATATATTATCTAATAAAGGTTTTAACCCCCTGATTGCCCCTAGTTAACCCTTTCACCAGTGATCACCATATAAGTGTTTAGGGTGACGCTGGTTAGTTAGTTTGCTTTTTATAGTGTCAGGGCACCCGCCGTGTATATAACCCAATAAAGGTTTAACCCCCTGATCGCCCGGCGGGTGATATCAATTAGGTTTTAGCGTCAGAGAGGGTCTGAGTCACACCCCAGGCAGCATCAGGTTAGTGTCAGTAACGCTAACACCCACGCGTGAAGCATACACCCCCCTTAGTGGTATAGTATCTGAACAGATCAATATCTGATCTGATCTATACTAGCGTCCCCAGCAGTTTAGGGTTCCCAAAAACGCAGTGTTAGTGGGATCAGCCCAGATACCTGCTGGCACCTGCGTTTTGTCCCTCCGTCCAGCCCAGGCCACCCAAGTGCAGTATCGATCAATCACTGTCACTTACAAAACAAAAACACACATAACTGCAGCGTTCGCAGAGACAGGCCTGATCCCTGCGACTCCAGTGCTGTAGGAGGTGATTTCACCACCACAGTTAAAAAAAAAAAGCAAATATGCCGAAGCATTGGGGCAGCAGGGGCGGAGGAGCGATTTTGCTCCTAATGCTGCGTACATACGGTCGAAATTCCAACGGAGGCTTGCCCGTGGAAAAGTCCGACCATGTGTGTGCGGCATAACTTTTTTGCGGGAGGATGCCCCCATGCTTCGGCATATATAAATGGTGCGTGTATGCCCATCATTGGAAGTGGGTGGATGAAGGGCGGTATTCTAATGGTGGGCATACCCACCGATCAATCTCTTTTTTCGTTCAGCCAACTGGCTGCATGAAATAAAAAGATTACAATACATGTCCAACAAGGACCAGCAACGTACTGGTATGTTGCTGGACTTTGAATGTTTATACCAGAATGATGCCTACGGGTTTAGGTATCATCTTGGTATCATTCTTTTCAGCCTGCGGCCGGCTTTCATGTAATGTAGTTTTTTCAAAAAAAGAGTACCTGTCACTACCTATTGCTATCATAGGGGATATTTACATTCCCTGAGATAACAATAAAAATGATAAAAAAAAAAAATACTTGGAAGGAACAATTTAAAAATAAAATAAAAAAGAAAAATTAATAAGAAAAAAAAAAAGAAAAAAAAAAAAGCGCCCCTGTCCTGCCCTGCTCTTGCCCAATGGCGAACGCAAGCGTCGGTCTGGCGTCATATGTAAACAGCAATTGCACCATGCATGTGAGGTATCACCGCGAAGGTCAGATCGAGGGCAATCATTTTAGCAGTAGACCTCCTCTGTAAATCTACTGGGGTAACCTGTAAAGGCTTTTAAAGGCTTTTAAAAATGTATGTAGTTTGTCGCCAATGCGCGTTTGTGCGAAATTTTAAAGCATGTCGTGTTTTGTATCTATGTACTCGGCCTAAGATCATCTTTTTTATTTCATCAAACATTTGGGCAATATAGTGTGTTTTAGTGCATTAAAATTAAAAAAAGTGTATTTTTTAACCCAAAAAATGCGTTTGAAAAATCGCTGCGCAAATACTGTGTAGAAAAAAAAAATGCAACACCCACCATTTTAATCTGTAGGGCCTTTGCTTTAAAAATATATATAATGTTTGGGGGTTCAACATAATTTTCTTGCAAAAAAAAAAATGTTTTCATGTAAACAAAAAGTGTCAAAAAGGGCTTTGTCTTCAAGTGGTTAGAAGAGTGGATGTAAGCTTCCTAATGTTGTGTATAAAATGCCAGAACAGTTCAAAACCCCCCCAAATGACCCCATTTTGGAAAGTAGACACCCAAAGCTATATACTGAGAGGCATGTCGAGTCCATGGAATATTTTATATGTTGACACAAGTTGCGGAAAAAAGACAATTTTTTTTTTTTTTGCACAAAGTTGTCACTAAATGATATATTGCTCAAACATGCCATGGGCATATGTGGAATTACACCCCAAAATACATTCTGTTGCTTCTCCTGAGTACGGGGATACCACATGTGTGAGACTTTTTGGGAGCCTAGCCGCGTACGGGACCCCAAAAACCAAGCACCGCCTTCAGGCTTTCTAAGGGTGTAAATTTTTGATTTCACTTCTCACTGCCTATCACAGTTTCGGAGGCCATGGAATGCCCAGATAGCACAAAACCCCCCCAAATGACCCCATTTTGGAAAGTAGACACCCCAAGCTATTTGCTGAGAGGTATTGTGAGTATTTTGCAGATCTCGCTTTTTGTCACAAAGTTTTGAAAATTGAAAAAAAAAAAATATATATATATATATATTTTCTTTCTTCATTTTCAAAAACAAATGAGAGCTGTAAAATACTCACCATTCCTCTCAGCAAATAGCTTGGGGTGTCTATATTCCAAAATGGGGTCATTTGGGGGGGTTTTGTGCGATTCTGGCATTTTATGGCCTTCGAAACTGTGATAGGTAGTGAGGAGTGAAATCAAAAATTTGTGCCTAGAAATCCTGAAGGCGGTGCTTGGTTTTCGGGGTCCCGTACGCGGCTAGGCTCCTAAAAAGTCCCACACATGTGGTATCCCCGTACTCAGGAGAAGCAGAAAAATGTATTTTGGGGTGTAATTCCACATATAACCATGGCATGTGTGAGCAATATATCATTTAGTGACAACTTTTTGTAATTTTTTTTTTTGTCATTATTCAATCACTTGGGACAAAAAAAAATATATTCAATGGGCTCAACAGGCCTCTCAGCAATTTCCTTGGGGTGTCTACTTTCTAAAATGGGGTCATTTGGGGGGGTTTTGTGCTATTTTGGCATTTTATGGCCTTCGAAACTGTGATAGGTAGTGAGGAGTGAAATCAAAAATTTGCGCCCTTAGAAATCCTGAAGGCGGTGCTTGGTTTCCGGGGTCCCGTACGCGGCTAGGCTCCCAAAAAGTCCCACACATGTGGTATCCCCGTACTCAGGAGAAGCAGCAAAATGTATTTTGGGGTGAAATTCCACATATAACCATGGCATGTGTGAGCAATATATCATTTAGTGACAACTTTTTGTAATTTTTTTTTTTTTTTTTTAGTCATTATTCAATCACTTGGGACAAAAAAATAAAAAATTCAATGGGCTCAACATGCCTCTCAGCAATTTCCTTGGGGTGTCTACTTTCCAAAATGGGGTCATTTGGGGGGGTTTTGTACTGCCCTGTCATTTTAGCACCTCAAGAAATGAGATAGGCAGTCATAAATTTAAAGCTGTGTAAATTTCAGAAAATGTACCCTAGTTTGTAAACTCTATAACTTTTGCGCAAACCAATAAATATACGCTTATTGACATTTTTTTTACTAAAAACATGTGGCTGAATACATTTTGGCCTAAATGTATGACTACAATTGAGTTTATTCGATTTTTCTTATAACAAAAAGTAGAAAATATCATTTTTTTTCAAAATTTTCGGTCTTTTTCCGTTTATATCGCAAAAAAGAAAAATCGCAGAGGCAATCAAATACCATTAAAAGAAAGCTCTATTTGTGGGAAGAAAAGGACGCAAATTTCGTTTGGGTACAACATTGCATGTCCGCACAATTTACAGTTAAAGCAGCGCAGTGCAAAATTCTGAATTCACCTCTGGTCCTCTAGCTACCAAATGGTCCGGGGCTTAAGTGGTTAAAAGAAAATCACTGCTCTTGCCCAAATGAAACTTTAAAAATAGTTTTTGTATTTGTACATGTTCCCCAGACAGTGCTCACCCCCATGATATTTTTACACCCCCTTTGCCATTTAGATAAAAAAAATGGCATTTTTTATTTGACAAATTTGACTCCTGTTGATTTCAATGGGGCTCAGCATCTAAACCTTGCCGAACCTTACCGAACCTTACTGAACCTTGCTGAACCTTGCCGAACCTTGCCGAACCTTGCCGAACATTGCTGAACCTTGCCGAACCTTGCTGAACCTTGCCGAACCTTGCCGAACCTTGCCGAACCTTGCCGTACCTTTCTGAACCTTGCTGAACCTTTCTGTACCTTTCTGAACCTTGCTGAAGCTTTCTGTACCTTTATGAACCTTGCCGAACCTTGCCGAACCTTGCCGTACCTTGCCGTTCCTTGCCGTACCTTGCCGAACCTTGCCGTACCTTTCTGAACCTTGCTGAACCTTTCTGTACCTTTCTGAACCTTGCTGAAGCTTTTTGTACCTTTTTGAACCTTGCCAAACCCTGCCGAACCTTGCCGTACCTTGCCGTTCCTTGCCGTACCTTGCCGAACCTTGCCGTACCTTTCTGAACCTTGCTGAACCTTTCTGTACCTTTCTGAACCTTGCTGAAGCTTTCTGTACCTTTATGAACCTTGCCGAACCTTGCCAAACCTTGCCGCACCTTGCCGTACCTTGCCGTACCTTTCTGAACCTTGCTGAACCTTTCTGTACCTTTCTGAACCTTGCTGAACCTTTCTGTACCTTTATGAACCTTGCCGAACCTTGCCGAACCTTGCCGTATCTTGCCGTACCTTGCCGTACCTTTCTGAACCTTGCTGAACCTTTCTGAACCTTGCTGAACCTTTCTGTACCTTTCTGAACCTTTCTGTACCTTTCTGAACCTTGCTGAACCTTGCTTGATCTGAGCCCAGGGCACTGCTGCTATCCGACACTTCCAGTTGTGTTAGGTAGTGCCCCTTGTGGCACTCTGGGGTGCCCCCTGCTGGCCAATACAACATGTATCAACACCTGGAAGAGAAGGTTGAACTCACTGCCTGCCAGACAGATAAGTATTGGACATCTTCTCTTACAGTGTTTTCACTTAAATTGTAATCCTAGCGATGAGATCACTTATTCAGACTAATTGATAAATGAAAGATTTATGATAAGTCATGGAGGTTACACACATCAGGCCCCTACTATACATCTATACTACAAATGGTTGTGGGAACAATTCTATGTCTGTCCTTCATCTTCTCATGTGATGTGTCTCTGTGTTCCAGGCCGGGTGATCCTGCAGGTTCCTCTTGATGTTAATGAAGGAGATGATCTGACTCTGAGATGTCACCATCGTTCTGACTACATGGCAAAATATACAAAATTCTACAAGGAAAATTCTGTCATTCAAAACTGGAGCGAAACATCTGAATTTCATGTAGGAATTGTAAACATGACCAACATCGGGAAATACAAATGTGCAAAGAACATAACTTGGAAAACTTGGAATTCTTATGTAACTTACACAGATGAAGCTTCTATCTCCATACACAGTAAGTCATGGGATCTTTACATATCTACCCTTTGGATAGCCAAAATGTATTATTATACCCATTTCAAATGCACATTTTAGGCCTGAAGATTAGTTACATTCCCAAACATTATATATTTTCTGAAAGCAGAGACCCTGAAGAATAAAATGGTGGAGATTTTAATTTCATAATTTCATTGTAAAATATGTTAATTTTAGTGCACACAAAACACAATATGTTATCCAATTTTTGAAAAAATATAAAAGATGGGGTTATGTCAATCAAACATACAAAGCTTTAAGCCCACACCTGTGATATGGTGAAAAATATTGGCACCCAAAATTTTTACAGATCAAGAGTTTAGAATTAACTATGAAGGATGGCCCTAGAATCATTGCTGTCAGCACTAGACAAGTGCAAAACGAAAAAAATGGCTTCATTTCAATTTGTTATTTAAATTGTTTTGTTTAGTTAAATTAATTTAATGTGTTTAATTCTTTTTCGGAATTCATTTATTTCCGTTTATTCGAATTTGACCGAAACGCACAATATTGAATCGAGATTCAAATTCAAATTTATTGTATTTGAATTTCGCAAGTCAGTTAATCTATTTCTATTTTATTCAATTCTATTGTGTTCTATTCTATTTTTCTATTCTATTCTATTTTATTTTCAATTTTATTATTTTTTATTCTATTCTTTTCAATTCTATTCTTTTATTTCCTAGTCTATTCATTTTTATTCTATTCTGTTTTACTCTATTCTTTTCTATTCTATTCTGTTTTATTCTATTCTATTCTTTTTATGATTCAAATTTTGGAAGACAGCTATATTCTTTCTGTTTTATTCCATTATTTTCTAATCTATTCTATTTTTTTTTCTATTCTATTCCATTTTATTCTATTCTTTTTTTTTTATAGTCTATTCTTTATATTGTATTCTGTGTTACTCTACTCTATTCTTTTCAAGATTCAAATTTTGGAAGACGGCTATATTCTAACACTCATACACACAATCTTTGAAGGAAATCAGCAATATTCAGCAATATGTTTATATTTTGAATTTGTTTTCGAATTTGATTTGAATTCTGGCCAAAATTGTATTTATTTATTAGAGATTCATTTAAATTCATTACTATTGTAATTTGGAAATTTGGATACATCTGAATTTGCAAAAAATGTGCCCAAATTTTGATTCGGAACAAAATGAACCACACATGTCTGGTCAGCACAACTGTCATTTTTTATGTTTTTTTTATGGCCACACCCGACACATGATTATGTTCTTATCCACTTGAAGACCACTTGAAATTGCGCACGCTTGTGGAATAGCGACAAACTACGGAACTCAAAAATCTCCATAGACGCTTTAAAAATTTCTACAGGTTACTAGACATGTGCTATTCGTATCGGTCCGAATACAAATTCGGAGGAATTTTGGGATATTCGGAGATTCGGATGTTGAAATCTGTTAAAATTTGAAGAAATAACTGGTTGTTAAGCAGCGGGCCGGGAAGCCTTAATGCATAGAAATTTACCTTAATGCATAGAGCTCATTAACATGAAAAACCTTGACGCATTAGAAATTACTTAAAACATTTCTATTACATATGTTTTCAAGCACACAAAAAAGCTGACTGACTGAGCCTACCTAAAAGAATTGCCTTAAATACGGCAACTATTTGGACAATGAACACCTTGATCTGGACTATGCAATGTACAACATAATGTATAGAGTGCAGGGGTCAGGAGTAAGTAACATGCAAAACAACATATAGAGTGCAGCAGTCAGGATGAACCCTGTGGTCACATCAGAGTTTCCCCTTACATCAGAGTCCTCAAAGTTCCCCTCTACATCAGACTCCACAGAGCTCTCCTTTACATCAGAGTCCACAGAGTTTCCCCTTACATCAGAGTCCTCAGAGTTCCCCTCTTCATCAGACTCCACAGAGTTCCCCTCTTCATCAGACTCCACAGAGTTCCCCTCTACATCAGACTCCACAGAGTTCCCCTCTACATCAGACTCCACAGAGTTCCCCTCTACATCAGACTCCACAGAGTTCCCCTCTACATCAGACTCCACAGAGTTCCCCTCTACATCAGACTCCACAGAGTTCCCCTCTACATGAGACTCCACAGAGTTCCCCTCTACATCAGACTCCACAGAGTTCCCCTCTACATCAGACTCCACAGAGTTCCCCTCTACATCAGACTCCACAGAGTTCCCCTCTACATCAGACTCCACAGAGTTCCCCTCTACATCAGACTCCACAGAGTTCCCCTCTACATCAGACTCCACAGAGTTCCCCTCTACATCAGACTCCACAGAGTTCCCCTCTACATCAGACTCCACAGAGTTCCCCTCTACATCAGACTCCACAGAGTTCTCCTCTACAGCAGTTCTCCTTTACATAAGAGTTCACAAAGTTCACTTCCTTTACATCAGAGTGCTCAGAGTTCAGTGTAAGAGGGAACTCTGCAGATCCTGATGGAAAGGGGAACACTTTGAACCCTGATGTAAAGGATAACTCTGATGTAACGGGGTCTCTGATCACCAACCCCCCCTCTTCCTTACACAAGAGTCCACAAAGTTACCCCTTACATCAGTGCAAGGGGGAATTCTGCAGACTCGGATGTAAAGAGGAATGCTGTGGACCATGATGTAAGGGGGAATGCTGTGGACTCTGGTGTAAAGGGGAACTCTAAGGGTCACCAGTGCCCCCCTTACATCAGAGTCCACAGAATTCCCCCTTACATCATGGCCCACAGAATTCCCCCTTTACATCAAAGTTTCTCTATACATCCAAGTCTGCAGAGTTCCCCCTTAAACTGTAAGGTGGAATACTGTAGACTGTAAAATAAAGGGGAACTCTGTGGACACTGCTTTAAGGGGAAACGCTGCAAACTCTGAATGTGGGGGGGGGGGGGCTTTGGTGAACACCTACCACCTTCTGTATAGTGAATACACTAATGTAAGGGAGAGTTACTGATTTAAACGGGAACCTTTATATCAGTGTCCTCCCTTACCTTAGTGTATTCACTATCCCTATTAAATCAGTGCAGTGACTCCCTCCCCACAGACTGTGTGGCCTGGTTGCAGCTGTCACACTGACCTCCTCTGTAATAGCTTGGCCTTGGGTGCAGGGAGGGCACTGAGGACAGGCTCAATCAGCCTTGCTTGCCTTTGATCCTCTTCTTCCCCCTGGGTCAGACCTTCCGCTCCCCCTCTTTGTGTTCTCAGACTCGATTTGTGGAAAAGGCACCAAGTGCCATGATGTCACCATGCACCTGCCCCCCACCTAGGGCCAAGTATCATTTGCCTGTCTTCAGAACTGCACAATGTTAAAGATGACTGCAGCCATCTTTTTTTACGGGCACTCGGTACCCATTCCCAGATATTTTGGAACAGGTAAACTGTAAATTTATGGTCGGTTGGCAACCCTGGCTGCTACAGACATAGCATTTACGCCCATGGCAGTGACAGGGTTAAATAAAAGAAAGCACCAAGTACAGAATAATATACCTGCAGAATTCTGTACAGGGGTGATGTGAATTCTGCACTCAGTAATGATCAATACAGAAGATATATTACTATTACTGTTTGTGTATGTGTTTATTTTTTAGATCTATTTGAAATTCCAAGGATAAATATGACCCCGTATCCAGTGGTAGAAGGTGATGAGATGACCCTGACATGTGACACTATTCTCAGCCCTCTCAGACCGAGGACACAACTGAAATTTGCTTTTCACAAAGATGGACGGAATGTCGGAGAATTCAATTCATATAATCAATATGGAGTTCAGTCCGCTCAGGTGAAGGATTCTGGGAAATATTCCTGTAAAGTGACAACTGCAACCAACAGTGTAAGGAAGAGGAGTCAGGAGATATTGGTCGAGATAAACGGTGAGTCAACCTCAGGGCCAGCCAAAAGGAATGAATACCAATTTATAAACCCAAAACAGAAGATTTAGATTTGTGAGGATCAGCACTGAATATCTAACTTCAAACTTTCTTAGCAATAGTGCCCAGTCTGAGCTGTAATAGTCTCTACAAAACCATCAGTTGGACAAGTATTTTGGTATGTAGCACAACCTCAGGACTAACCAAAGGATTGAGTAACCTTTTATAAACCCAAAATCGAAGACTCAGATTTGTGATGATCAGCATTCACAGTAACAACGAGTTCATGAGAAATCTCCAAACATTCTTAGTAATGATGCCCAGTCTCAACTGTAATAGTCCATGAAAAACAAACAGGTGGACAAACCTCTTGTTATGTAGAACCCCCTGGAGGGAGTTCAGGACCCCCAAGTGGCTCAGTGGGCTGACTTTTATCTTCAGGGTTGAATCATTGACGTGTAGGGTGGAAGAAAGTGGGAGTCAGTCACTTTAAGACAGTTCAACAGATTTTATTATATGACCAACAAAAACTCAGAGACAGAGGGATTAGGGCACAGGTTACACAAAGAACGAAAAGTGCAGACTCTAAATTTCGACTTACAGTCAATACAGAAAAATGAACTTTAAATGAGGTTGGAGCTCTGTATTATTCAGACTGTAGAGCAGCTTCAGTTCAGCACAGTGACCCCCTTGGATAAGCCACCAGAACTTTCTGCAATGTCCACCAGTAGAAGCTTCTCCCCAGCTTCCCTTCACTAGGCACTTCACAAATGCGCACAAACACCCGGGGGCAGGGACTTAAAAAGACTCTGCATGACCCAAGATGGCTGCCATTGACACCTAGATCCAGCGTAGCCAACCGGAACGCTGCTATAGGGAATCATAGACAAACCCAGTTTCCCTTGACTTCCTCCTCCAGCTGCATTGCTGTTCCAGACTAGCGCCACCTGCAGTGGAGAAAATAGACTGCACCTTCCTACACACCACTAGCAATAGAATGCATTAAGGTGAAAAACCTTAAGTGCTGGTTCACACCAGATGCAGTTCCGTGCGCTTTTTTTCTGCATAAAATGCATGCACAGTGTTTTTCATGTATTCCAATAGTTCTAGATCCAGTCAGTGTCCAGTCAGTTTCTGCACCGGAAAGTTGCCCCTACAGCAGAGTCCACAGAGTTGCCCCTTACAGCAGAGTCCACAGAGTTGCGCTTTTCAGTCTCCCTGCTTTTCAGTCCATTACAGCATGACGAATGTGCTATCTCCATTACGAACACTAGTTTTACCAGAACCGCCTTGTAATTTAGTCTGAGCATGCGTGTATTTTTCTCCGATGGAGTTCCACACAGACGATCGGAATTTATTGTTTTTTTTCCATCGGAAAAATTTAAAACATGTTTTATTTTTTTACACTGATGGAAAAAAGTCAGATGGGGCCCACACATGATCGGTTCGTCCGATGAAAACAGTCCATCGGACTGTTTTCATCTGTAAAACCGATCGCGTGTACAGGGCTTTAGGCATATTTAAAATAGATAGAAAAGTACAAAAGACCATAAACCAGTTACGCTGTTAAAAAGTTAGTCAGAACACAACAAAATACAAAAATATTAATAGTCCCTGAGTGCTGAATAGACCGCCATTGTCAAGGTCCCCCCTGACTTAACTATCTGACTCCAAAATTATGCTATATGCATAGATTATGTATCTAAAACTCAGTAGGACATCGAAAAGTTTTCCATAGATAATGCAAAATCTCAAGCAGCCGTAAGCCAAGGAGGTTCCCCAAGTAAACAGGGCTCTAAGAAGCCATAGTAGTGGAAGAAAGAGAAGAAGGAAAGTAGAGGTATGGGCAAGTGTCCACTCCAGGCCTGGGGAGATGTTTCCAGTTCAACTGGTTTTTCACATCAGGTATCGGATCCAAGGATCCCACGTGTTTTCAAACAATGGCAGTTTATTATTTAAGAGCACCGAAAGGTGTTCGTTGATCATGAGCCAAGACTGTTTTGTCTTCAATAATTCAAACTGAACCATTGAAGACTTCCAGGATCTAGCAACATACAAGCCAGTATGATTTTAAATGTTATCAATCATCTTATGGGTTTCGGTGCTCCCTCCACTGGATGGCCCAAAAGTGCCTGTTGTGGGGATTTAGTGAGTCAGTCTCACGCCAGTAAGTGAGTTAATAAAATAAGTGAGGATCCAAAATCTTTTGACCTTTGGGCACGTCCACCACACAAGGTAAGCCGATCTTACCGTGATTTCACGGCCGTGATTTTGCCGCGATTCGAGGCTGCGATTTCACGGAATGCCTGTGTCAGTGGCATCAAAATCGGACCAAAGTAGTGCAGGGACAACTTTGAAGTCGGAACGACTTGAAGTCATACTAATATGAATGGTTGTCATTGGGAATCATGGGAAACGACTTATCGTGCTACTTTGCTATCACAAATCGTGAGACAAGTCATATAAGTGTGAAAGGCGCCTTAAGCAGAGGGGGGAGGCACCCGGGCCCCACAAGGCTATTCTAGCAGAAATCATGTACCCTGCAGAAACACTTTGAAATTGGCCTCAATTAAGAATGCGTTGACTAGATTTTTGGAGGCATGTTGCGCCCTCTGGCAAATCAAGCGTTTCCACAATGTCCTGCTCCCATTTGGTCATATAGGGTAGCTTGATGTCTTGGATGGTGACTGGTGAGCATGTTGGACGTTTTTGATATATATCTGGAATGTTTGTCTATATGTTTGCATAGGTACTCCATAAGAGTGGCAGAATAAAGGTCAAAGGTAGGGATGAGCTTCGTGTTCGAGTCAAACTCATGTTCGACTCGAACATTGCCTGTTCGCCCGTTCGCCGAACAGCGAACAATTTGGGGTGTTTGCGGCAAATTCGAAAAGTCTATGGGAGAAATCTAAAGTGCTAATATTAAAGGCTTATAAGTTATTGTCATAAAAAGTGTTTGGGGACCCGGGTCCTGCCCCAGTGGACATGTATCAATGCGAAAAAAAGTTTTAAAAACGGACGTTTTTTCGGGAGCAGTGATTTTAATAATGCTTAAAGTGAAACAATAAAAGTGAAATATTCCTTTAAATTTCGTATCTAGTGGGTGTGTATAGTATGCCTGTAAAGTCGCGCTTGTTTCCCATGCTTAGAACTGTCCCTGCACAAAGTGTAATTTCTGAAGGAAAAAAAGTCATTTAAAACTCACTCGCGGCTGTAATGAATTGTCAGGTCCCGGCAATACATAGAAAAGTCATTGATAAAAAAAAAAAAAATGCGTTGGGGTCCCCCCAAATTCAATTACCAGGCCCTTCAGGTCTGATATGGATATTAAGGGAAACTCTGCCGCAAATTTAAAAAAAATGTGTGGGGTTCCCCCCAAATATCCATACCAGGCCCTTCAGGTCTGGTATGGATTTTACGGGGAACTCCACCCCAAATAAAAAAAAAATTCATACCAGACCCTTTATCCGAGCACGCAACCTGGCAGGCCGCAGGAAAAGGGGGGGACGAGAGAGCGCCCCCACCTCCTGAACCGTACCAGGCCACATGCCCTCAACATGGGGAGGATGTCCCCATGTTGATGGGGACAAGGGCCTTATCCCCACAACCCTTGCCCGGTGGTTGTGGGGGTCTGCGGGCGGGGGCTTATCGGAATCTGGCCCCCCCTATGTGAATTGGTAAAGGGGTACATTGTACCCCTACCATTTCACAAAAAAAGTGTAACAAATTGTAAAAAAAACACAGACACCCCTCTTGGCCTGCCAGGTTGCGTGCTTGGATAAAGGGTCTGGTATGGATTTTTGGGGGAACTCCACGCCATTTTTTTTTTTACATTTGTGGTGGAGTTCCCCTTAAAATCCATACCAGACCTGAAGGGCCTGGTATGGATATTTGGGGGAACCCCACGCATTTTTTTTTAAACTTTGCGGCATGGTTCCCCTTAATATCCATACCAGACCTGAAGGGCCTGGTAATTTAATTTGGGGGGACCACCACGCATTTTTTTTTTTTTATCAATGACTTTTCTATGTATTGCCGGGAGCCAACAATTCATTATAGCCGTGAGTGAGTTTTAAATTACTTTTTTTCCTTCAGAAATGACACTTTGTGCAGGGACAGTTCTAAGCACGGGAAACAAGCGCCACTTTACAGGCATACTATACACACACCCTAGGTATGAAATTTAAAGGAATATTTCACTTTTATTGTTCCACTTTAAGCATTATTAAAATCACTGCTCCCGAAAAAACTGCCATTTTTAAAACTTTTTTTTGCATTGATTGCAGGACTCGGGTCCCCAAACACTTTTTAGGATAATAACTTGCATATTAGCCTTTATAATTAGCACTTTTGATTTTGAACGTTCGAGTCCATTGTATTTAATAGAGTTCTAAAGTTCGCGTGAACTTTCTGTCTGTTCGCAGGTTCTGGTGCGAACCGAACAGGGGGGTGTTCGGCTCATCCCTAGTCAGAGGTCCGTTAGGAAATGGACAATTTGGGTGTAGCTGTAAATCTCCGGCCATGGTATGATAAACTTTTCTTTAAACACACCTCCCTTGTATGTAAAGGAGATAAGGAGAGGAGGTGGTTTTTGTGGTCCAAATTGAGAGAGTAGCCTAGGGTGACAACGCTGTTCCTCAAGAGATACAGTGCAGTAAATTAGCATTGTCACCCGAGTAAAAAGTGAGATATTGGTGTCATTAGAAGGGGAAAACAGTGGAAACAACCTTGAAAAATACCGTATTTATCGGCGTATAACACGCACCGGCGTATAACAGGCACCCCAAGTTTAGGAGGGAATTTTAAGGAAAAAAACTTTTAGGAGGGAAATTCAAGGAAAAAAAACTTACATTTAAATGCAGCATGCAGCCTTGCCCAGTGTCCATCTGCAGCCTTGCCCAGTGTCCATCTGTCCATCTGCAGCCGTGCCTAGTGTCCATCTGTCCATCTGCAGCCGTGCCCAGTGTCCATCTGTCCATCTGCAGCCTTGCCCAGTGTCCATCTGTCCATCTGCAGCCGTGCCCAGTGTCCATCTGTAGCCTTGCCCAGTGTCCATCTGTCCATCTGCAGCCGTGCCCAGTGTCCATCTGTCCATCTGCAGCCGTGCCCAGTGTTCATCTGTCCATCTGCAGCCTTGCCCAGTGCCTTTGCGATCGTGTCAGTCCCGGCGGTTTTTAAAATTTGGCGCCGATTTCTGTGGAGAGGAGCGAGCGGGGCCGAGTGTACTTCGGCTGGACTCGGCTCCTCTCGCAGTTCCGCCCATCTCCACTGACTGCGCCGCTGACGGAGAAAGCCGAGTGTACTTCGGCTAGACTCGTGTCTGCTCACAGTCACAGGCAGGACTGCGAAAGGAGCCGAGACTAGGCGAAGTACACTCGGCTTTCTCTATGTCAGCGGCGCAGTCAGAGATGGGCGGGACTGCGAGAGGAGCCGAGTAAAGCCGATTGTACTTCGGCTTCGGCTCCGCTCGCTCCTCTCGCTCGTTTTCAGCAGGGGAATTCGACGGAGTATCGGCGTATAACACGCACCCACGATTTTCCCCTGATTTTAAGGGGAAAAAAGTGCGTGTTATACGCCGATAAATACGGTAAGTGAATGTAGCCACCACATCTAATGACTGGTAATTTGCAATAGATTATTTTTTTAAGTGTTGAGGCAGGGATGTCAAACCCAGTTTCATAACGGGCCACATCACCATTATGGTATAGATATTCCAGTGTACAACTATTGTGCAATTTATTGAAAAATGTGTTTCAGTAACAGACAAATATTACCAATATTACCAATATTACTGTACCAATATTACCTTGTGCTGCTGCTGGGAAGAAGATGAGGGCAGAGCTAGGAAGCAGAAAGTGCAGGGTCTGGAGGAGGACCAGATGTCAGGGAAACGGCCGTAGGAGAACTGGCAATCGTGCCAGTACTAGTAATGGCCGCTTCCAGCACATCCCTGTGCGCACTGACGCAAGCGGCGCGAATAGGCGCACGCACATGCGCAATGAACACATGCGCACGCACATGCGCAATGGAACCAACGGGTGCGCGCGCATACGCGGGAGCGTCAATCGGCGCACGCAACAGATGCAGCCACTTGCTGGCCTATATAAGACGGCCACTGACCCCCTCTCATTGCTTGATAGTCTTCAGCCTTCCTGTGTTCCTGAGATTCTGTTAAACTGCTGTTTGGATTCCTGTTGTGACCCGGCTTGTTCCTGACCTGTCTGATCTGCTCTCCTGGTTTGACCGTCTGGCTTGCTTTACCGATTTGTTGCCTTCTCCTCCACCTGATCCCGGCTTGTTCCACGGACTTTTCCTCAGTCATCTGTTCCTGCCTGCTTCCTATTACCAGACCATTGGCTTGTCTCCGTTCCTGCAACCTGCCTCCTCCTATTGCTGGATCTACTGGGTTTGACCCTCAGCCTGGCTGCCACTACTACTCCTTGAGCGATGTCCTGCATCCACCAGTGTTCTTCAGGATCCCACCAGCCCTGCTCTCCTGGACCCATCTGGCAACCTGTGCTTCTCTGGGCACTACACCCTCTGTACCCAACCTCAGGGGTGTACTGCACTCAGCCGCAAGGGGAGCC
Source organism: Rana muscosa (assembly GCA_029206835.1). Classification (NCBI taxonomy): domain Eukaryota; kingdom Metazoa; phylum Chordata; class Amphibia; order Anura; family Ranidae; genus Rana; species Rana muscosa. The sequence goes on from CM055126.1 coordinate 44,553,768, forward strand.
CTCTCGGCATTTCGGCCTCCAACCAGGTACGTGACACCAGAGGAGGGCTGGAGTCTACTGAATGCTGAGACCAGGGGAGACAAAGATGTGGGGGTGCTGCAGCTGAACAGAGAGGTGCAGGATCTATAGGATTAGTTCTGTCCTTCTCTTTGCTGCCAATTGCTGAGACAAGGTGGGGCAAACAATAGAACATATTCGCTAGCACACCAAGGATCGTCCAATTACGTCCCAAAAAGTATCATTGCAAAAAAATCACATCACAAAAGTGCAACGTTTCGGAGTTGCTATGCTGGTCTGACTCTACCAGCTATATGACACTTAGGAGGGGCCCTTCACAGGGCACTAAGAATGGTCTGTCTAACCTAATTGACATGGGGCAATCAAATGGCTGGCTGACCGATGAGGTTGCCAACTTTCTACATAATGACTATCCACGTATGCCAGTTATCTATGAACTACCAAAAATCCATAAGGGCACTACACCGCTTCAGTTCCGGCCTATAGTCTCTGGCACAGGTTCTATTACCCAACCGTTGGCCCAGGTTATAGACTTCCATTTACAGCCTCTTGTGAAGGACTTACCTGCCTACATCCGTGATACAAGTGACTTTCTTGAGAAACTGGGGCCCTCCTCGACATTTCATGACGAGTGGAAACTTACTACAATGGACATTTCTTCCTTGTACACCTGTATACCAAATAATGCTGGCCTGCGGGCCGTTGAACATTTTCTTGCTAAACAGGGTTCTCCGGTGTTTCAGAGCGGTTATCTACTGGAATGTCTCGAGTTTATCCTAGCTAACAACCACTTTAGATTTGAGGGGAGGACATATACACAGATTCGCGGGACAGCGATGGGGAGCTCAGCAGCACCCTCATTTGCCAACCTGTTTGTCGGTTATCTCGAAGAGATATACATCTACCCATCCCCCCTGTTCAATAAATATGTAAAGGAATGGATGAGGTATATAGATGACATTTTTGGCATCTGGACGGGCAGTGAGGCCGACTTCACTGGGTTTGTTGATTTCTTGAATAGCGTCTTCCCAGGGATAGTATTTAATCCTGAGTTTTCACATGAACGTATTTAATTTCTTGACGTGCTCATTACCATCACTAATGGGATCATCACCATATCCCTATACACTAAACCTACTGTTAGGGACACCCTGCTGCATTTCCAGAGTGCACATCCTGCACATTTACGCTTCGTACAGGTTTTACGCATTTGCTCCAATGACAATGACAAAAAGAAACAACTTGATATAATGTATCACAAATTTTTGGAACGTGGGTACCCCGCATCAGTACTTGATCAGGCCCTTGATAAAGCCGTGGCTGGGAGTACCAGGACCCCTGGTCCTATGACTCGCCCCTTTTTCGTGCACACATACAACCAGGAATCAGGTGCAATTAAACGTGCAACAGAACGCAGCCTCAACATTCTGCAATCTGATAGATCTTTGGGACCCGCTATTAGGACTAGACCCATGATAGCGTATAAACGTGGGAGGACGCTGCGTGACCATTTGGTACAGGAGGATCCTAGACACAAGAAAACAGGTTGTTTTAAGTGTTATAATTGCAATGTGTGCAATTCACTTATTTGTGGTAAACATTTCTCACATCCATGCATGGGCAACCGCTACCTGATACGTGAGTACTTAAATTGCAACACTGATTTCTGCGTGTACATACTGAAATGCCCCTGCGCACTGACGTATGTGGGTAAAACCATTGGCCCGTTCAAAAAACGTTTCCAAAAGCACAGGAGTGATATTAGTGTAGCACTGATCAAAATTGAAAAAGGCGAGCAGGCTGACCCCAAAAAACCTGTAGCAATACATTTTGTGTCAACCAAACACCAAATCCATGAGCTACGTGGAATGGTGATCCAACATGTGAAACCACCTAACAGGGGGGGTGATCACGATCGATTACTCCTCCGCCGTGAGGCATACTGGATACACACACATTAGGTGCGGTACAACCTGGTGGGCTCAACACGAATCTATCCCTCACATGTTTTATTGAGGACATATAATGACTTATTCTCAAATTTTTGATCTTTTTCTTCCATTGCTTATTCTACCATGCTGGTAGCATATCTGTAAATATTTTTTTTGATGTCTAGTCTGGACAATGCCTCATCGGGTATGATTTATACCATGTATTATATTAATACTTCTTTTTTCTTGGGTCTGTTTTTTTCTTTTTTTTTTTCTTTTTTTCTCCGGCACTAATTGCTTATTCATGATATTTGCTCAGGATAAACGTGTGATTAAGAGGACATACGTCTTTGTGCCAGATCCTGATAGACTGTTTAGTAGCTCCATTTAGCACACGCCAGATTAAAATTGTTTTTGATAAGTCCTGAGTTCCTGCCGTGATATTAGCATTTAGTGTTTTCACTGGGTAGCGACCTGCTTGGGTTTCTACTCTGCATCTTCAGTTATCTTGTTCTATTGTCTACACACTGTTATGTGTTTATTTAATTATTTTTTTTTTGTCTGATTTTTTTTTTTTTTTATTTGCATTTACTATTATTATTTTAATTTCATTATTATTTTTATTTTTGGCATTTTTTTATTTTTGAGTTTATTAGTATTTATTTAAATTTATTTTTAATTTAATTTAATTTTAATTTTGTGTTTTCTTTTTGTTTTCTGTTTTTGTATTTTAGTATTTATTTTTACTGTATTTTTATTTTTATTTAATTTCTCGTTTTTCCACATTGTTTCATTTTCTCGTTTTTTTGTTTTCTCACCCAATTCAATTTAATTTATTTTACCGATATTAGTATTTGTTCTCCCTTTTTTCCCCCTTTTCTTATTTCCCCCCCCCCTCTTTCTTTCTGTTTTATTGTTTTTCCATTTTCCTTTTCTTTTCCCCTTTTTTTTCCTGTTTTTCTTCTTTTAGGCCACGCCCCCTTTTCCCACCCCTGCTCCTTTTCTGCTCTTGTTCTCTTTTCTTTTCCCCTTTTTTTCATGTGCTGTTTTTCTTTTTTTCTGTTTTTATGCTCCTCGCCTTCTTTTTTCTCTTTCTTATTTATATTTTATTTTATTTGTATTCATATATTTTTTTTCCTCCTCCTTTGTTTCCTCCTTTTTTCCTCCTTTTTTTTTCCTTTTTTTTTCTTTTTCTTTTGTTCCCTGCTGACCTTACTCTTGCTTCATCTTTGTTCTATCTGCAGGCTCGTCTCCCTTGGATGTTGCTTGCTCTCCAAGCCTCGCTCCCACACTTTCTCACACTCTTTGGGCCCCCTGGTGCAGCGCCACTCGTACGTCACGGGTTTCCATGACGACGGCGGCCCCGCAGCTTGGCGTCCTCCTTGTTCCCCTAACACTATGGCTCGGGCGCATGCGCGGCATACGCGGCACGCTGTGATTGGCGGCCAGCGTTGCTAATCAGCCATTGGACTATTGGACCACGGCAGAAATGTACTCCCGACTACACATAACAGGAGTACACTCCAGTAACATGAGTACCCGCACACCAATGATAGATGTGCGGTTGGTATGTTGTGTTTACTAGGCTGCAACAACAGTGCTTATGTAAGTGATCTATATTGCCTGATTTTTATTGCCTGATTGCTGCTTTATTTTAAAGTATTTTGGTGGGATTTTGACGCCCAATGACGTCACGGGGAGGGGGTGGTAACCTTTTTTCTATTTTTCACATGATTTGATTGGTGGCTGTAGTATATATATTTTGCTGATGCACTGGTACATGTTATCACATGCCTGACGAAGGGGTCCTGCGCGACTCCGAAACGTTGCACTTTTGTGATGTGATTTTTTTGCAATAAAACTTTTTTGGACGTAATTGGGTGATCCTTGGTGTGCTGGCGAATATGTTCGGTTGTTTGATGTCTCCAGAACCCAATTGGTAAATCGCTGCAGCACCCACCATTTTCTATGAGACATTTTACCAGGAACGTGTGCGATTGGAATATTGATCAGACAAGGTGGGGGCAAAGACAAGGGGGCTGCTGCAGCTGCAGGAGAGGTGCGAGGGCCACATGAAATGTCCTGGCGGGCTGGACTGGGCCTGCAGGACTTGTGTTGGACATGTGTGTGTTAAGGTATAGATATATTCTTTATCTTTACCCCTGTTAAGTGAAGCCCTAAAGTGGTTCTAAAGCCAAAATGCTTTTTACCTTAGTTCATTCCCTGCATTAAGGAAAAAAAGTTTTAAAGCTTCCTGTCCCCCCCCCCCCCCCCTACTTTCCCTGTGTGAAGAAGAGCAAGAAAGGGGAGAGGAGATCCAGCACTATGGATGGCTGCATCTTTTCTCTCCTCTCTTCTTCTTCACACAGAGATTCAGGCAGCTGCAGGAGCTATTGTCAATCAAATGGCCTGAAGAGAAAGTGGGGGCGGGGCTAAGCCCCGATGTGTGTGTCTATGGAGCGCAGCTTGCTATGGGGGCACATGAAGAAGAGGAGCCTAGATCGCTGGCGGGGGACCCAAGAAGAGGAGGTTCCAGGCCACTGTGTGCATTACTAGAGCAGGTGAGTTTAACATGTTTATTATTTTAACCGTGTGCCTTAATCAGCATGTACCGCAGTCTCGATGTCCAGCCGCACCCGCCAATTGTTTATTACACAGGCAGAACGGCTATGTAAACAAGGCAGATTGCCGTTCTGTCAGTGGGGAAGGCATTGATCCTGTGTTCCTGCAAAGCAGAGGCATGAATTAATGCCTTCCCCTAGTCAAAGCACCTCCCACAGTTTAGTAAAACACTGGCTAGACACACATTTAACCCCCTCGATCGACCCTGATGTTAACCCCTTCCCAGCCAGTGTCACTAGTACAGTGACAGTGCATACTTTTTAGCACTTATTAGTGTCACTGGTTCCCAAAAAAGTATCAAAAGTGTCAGTGTCCCGACTGTCCACCGCAATATTACAGTCTCGCTATAAGTCGCTGATCGCCGCCATTACTAGTAAAAAAAAAAGAAAAAATATCCCATAGTTTGTAGACGCTATAACTTTTGCGTAACCCAATCAATATACACTTATTTAGGATTTTTTAAATCAAAAATGTGAAGCAGAATACATATTGGCCTAAATTGATGAAGAAATGAGATTATTTTACATTTTTTTTATTGGATGTTTATTATAGCAGTAAGTAAAAAATATTGTTGTTTTTTTTTTTTTTTTTTTTTAATTGTCGCTCTTTTTTTGTTTATAGCGCCAAAAATAAAAACCGCAGAGGTGATCAAATACCACCAAATGAAAGCTCTATTTGTGTGAATAGAAGGACATAAATTTTATCTGGGTGCAGTGTCGCACGACCGCGCAATTGTCAGTTATAAAATAAACGCAGCGCCGTATCACAAAAAATGGCCTGGTCACCCCAAGCCTAATACAAACCAAACCTAGCAAAACCTCCAGTCTAAGCCATAATAATAATGAACCTTTGTTGCTCTGCGTGGTCACCCTGTGTCATTCTGATCGCTTGCCGATAGCTCAACTGTTGTATTTGTTCACCTAAAAAAAGCATTTATATTTTTCCTTCTGGATTTCCTTCTCTGCAGAACTAATCATAAATCCAGAAATCAGAGCAATCCAATATCCAGAGATAGAAGGAGATCTCATGATCCTGATGTGTATCACAAGTCTCAGTCCGCTCAGACAGGGGACAGAACTGTGGTTTGCTTTCTACAGAGATGGACGGAATGTTCAGGAATTCAGTTCATCCCATCAATATGGAGTCCAGTCCGCCAAACTGGAGGATTCTGGGAATTATTCCTGTGAAGTGAGAGCTTCAAATGGCAAAGTGAGAAAAAGTAGTAAATTCATCCCTATTATGATAAAAGGTGAATATGATTTATTCCTCAACAGATCACAAATATACTTCCAGCTTTATGGTAAAAAGCAATCTGTGCAAAATTATAGACTGTTACCCAACTGTTACAATTGTTTCTGGCAGATGCTGTTCAAGTTTCTAGCAATTTATAGGGATGATCAGACACATTTTTTTTTTAAATTTCTGTAAAATGTGACCCCCTTATTGACCCCACAATTTGTCATACCTTTGTCAAAATGTTGGGACTTTTTGACTAAATTCATTGATGCTAAATCTGAATATGGATTTTTTGCATTGGTGCCAGAGAAACTATGCAAAAATTGGAGACAAATTTCACCAAATTTTCACAGACTTTTGACGCTCATCCATTCTAAGCAAATAGTCACTTATTTTTTGCAGAGCTGTTTTTCACCCCGGTGCTCAATGTAAGCACAATGGAAGTCTTAGAAGGTGACAACATGAACCTGACATGTGACACAAGTCTCAGTCCGCTCAGACAGGGGACAGAACTGCAGTTTGCTTTCTACAGAGATGGAGAGAATGTTCAGGAATTCAATTTATCTGATCAATACGGAGTCCAGTCCGCCCAGCTGGAGGATTCTGGGAATTATTCCTGTGAAGTGAGATCTGCATCCAACATTTCTAAGAAGAGTGAGGATGTCTTTGTCCACATAAGAGGTGATTGTTTCACTATTAGTTATGAAAACAGTTAACCTACATACAGCATCTGACAAAAGTGAGTACACCCCTCACAATTTTAATATTTAATATTTTATTCTATATTATTTTACCTTTTCATGTGACAACACTGAAGAAATGACACTTTGCTACAATGTAAAGTAGTGAGTGTACAGCTTGTATAACAGTGTAAATGTGTTGTCCCCTCAAATTAACTCAACACACAGCTATTAATGTCTAAACCGCTGGCAACAAAAGTAAGTACACCCCTAAGTGAAAATGTCCAGATTGGGCCCAATTAGCCATTTTCCCTCCCCTGTGTCATGTGACTCATTAGTGTTACAAGATCTCAGGTGTGAATGGGGAGCAGGTGTGTTAAATGGGGTGTTATCGCTCTCACTCTCTCATACTGGTCACTGGAAGCTCAACATGGCACCTCATGGCAAAGAACTCTCTGAGAATCTGAAAAAAATAATTATTGCGCTACATAAAGGTGGCCTAGGCTATAAGAAGATTGCCAAGACCCTGAAACTGAGCTGCAGCATGGTGGCCAAGACTATACAGCGGTTTAACAGGACAGGTTCCACTCAGAACAGGCCTCGCCGCCTCGCCATGGTCGACCAAAGAAGTTGAGTGCACGTGCTCAGCGTCATTACCAGAGGTTGTCTTTGGGAAATAGACATATGAGTGCTGCCAGCATTGCTGCAGAAGTTGAAGGGGTGGGAGGTCAGCCTGTCAGTGCTCAGACCATACGCCGCACACTGCATCAAATTAGTCTGCATAGCTGTCGTTCCAGAAGGAAGTCTCTTCTAAAGATGATGCACAAGAAAGCACTCAAACAGTTTGCTGAAGACAATCAGACTGTGGCCCAGATACTTTGGAGCAATATTCCAACATAACAACCCCAAACACATCTCCAAGATGACCACTGCCTTGCTAAAGAAGCTGAGGGTAAAGGTGATGAACTGGACAGACCTAAACCCTATTGAGAATCTGTGGGGTATCCTCAAACGGCAGGTGGAGGAGCGCAAGGTGTCTAACATTCACCAGCTCCGTGATGTTGTCATGGAGGAGGGGAAGAGGACTCCAGTGGCAACCTGTGAAGCTCTGGTGACCTCCATGCCCAAGAGGGTTAAGGCAGTGCTGGAAAATAATGGTGGCCACACAAAATATTGACAATTTGGGCCCAATTTGGACATTTTCACTTAGGGGTTGTGACAGCAGGAAGGTAAAGTCACCTGGTTGCATCCAGGGGGGTAGATATATTTCGCCCAGATTCAGGCTTTACGCCGACTTATACAGCTAGGTGGAGAGTTGTATAAGCCCAGCTGAGACTAGTGGGCTCATGGATGACTCATACCTCTAAGGAGAGGGCTGGGCGTCGTGCAGACAGGGAGTTGATGAGATCAGCTGAACCTTGTCAGCTCATTTAGGCCTCTATAAGAAATCCCAGCTTCATTAGATGTTAGCTCATGCCTGGAAGCAGACCTGTGTGGACTGTCTAGGGAGAGTGAACCCCTGTGCGGTGAGAGAAAGCCTGTGTGGCTATATTTTGCTTGGACATTTAAAACCAGGGACTAGGACAGCACTAGGCTGATCCCAGTCGTTAGTTAGGAAACCTGTAAGTTTAGTCAGAGGTCAAGTTGACCAGGATTTATTTTGTTTATGTTTTTTTTGCCTTGCTGTGTTTTTGTCACTGTAAATAGAAAATAAACCGCACCTTTTTGATTTTGAAAACCACAACCTCCGTCTGCTGGGCCTGTTTTTGGGTGGGGAGCCCATCCCGGGGGTCACACATACCCGCTGCCGAGCTAACCCCCTCACAGTTGGTGGAGAACCAGTGGCAGTTTTTTTTTTAAGCCAGTATGGAGGAGATACTGAAACAGCTGGCTCTAGCAAATGCCAATCAACAGCAGACAAATGCAGGTTTGCAAAGGAGCCTTGCAGCCCAGCAGCAAGCTCATCAACAGAGCCTTGCAACTTTACAACAGAGTCTGGAGGCTCAGCAACAAGCCCAACAGCAATCTGAGGCCCGCTTCATAGACCTGTTGCAGAAGCAAGAGCAGAGACTACAACAACAGATGGAAGCAGTAATGCAGCAACGTCCGCAGACCAGTGAGGAAAGCCGTCCCACTAATACCGCGTCCTTTGGGGTGAGTCGTTTATTGACAAAAATGACTGGAGAGGATGATCCAGAGGTATTTTTGACCACATTTGAAAGGACCGCTGAAAGAGAAAAGTGGCCTGAGGAGCAGTGGGCTGGACTAGTGGCTCCTCTGTTAACTGGTGAATCGCAGAAAGCTTACTATGACCTAGAGCCTAACCAAGCAAAAGACTATGTGATGCTAAAAGCTGAAATATTGGCAAGGCTGGGTGTCACCCTGGCTGTCCGGGCTCAGCGTGTGCATAACTGGACTTTCCAGCTTGGAAAACCCCCCAGGTCTCAAATGTATGATCTCATTCACCTGAGCAGAAAGTGGCTACAGCCAGAGACTTTGTCCGCACCAAAGATTGTGGAACGTGTTGTAATGGATCGGTTTTTGAGAGCTCTTCCTACTGCCATCCAAAAGTGGGTAAGCCATGGAGACCCAGAGACGGCCGATGGTCTTGTGGATCGTGTGGAGAAATACTTGGCTACAGAGAACCTGACGGCCTCTTCCAGAGACACTCGGACTTTCCACCCTAAGACCAGACCATCCCCAGGGGCGGATAAGATGATTCCAAGGGGTAAGGGTGGAGAGAGTGAGAGGGTGGGAGCTCTACCCCAAGTTTGGCGAGAACAGCCTGGGAAATCAGCGGCTCAAGAGGCGGCAAGAAGGATCGTTTGCTACCGCTGCCGGCAAGCGGGACATATTGCAGCAAATTGCCCGGTTTTGGAGGAACCCATGCAGTGTGACTTTCTGACGGGCAGACGTCAGTCGCTGTGTGCGACAGTCGCATGCACTGCCATTCGGGGAACTGAGAAACATTTATGCAAAATGTGTATTAATGGTAGAAATGTTGTGGTATTGCTGGATTCAGGTAGCCTTGTGACCCTGATAAAGGCTGAGTTAGTTAAAACAGAGGTCTCTGGGAATAGCAAGGTAGCCGTTATTTGTGTGCATGGGGACACCCGAGAGTATCCAGTGACTACAGTGTGTTTCGAGACCCCCAAAGGTACCCTCTCTCATCCAGTGGGCTTAGTATCTCAGTTACCGCATGACGCCATTGTGGGAAGGGATTTTCCGAAGTTCTGGGAACTGTGGGATGATCCTGAGCCCCCCACTGGTGCCCCTATGTACCAGGAATGTGATAGCCAGAACTCCCCTGAGAGTGGTGAGGACTCTCCGGAATTTCCCTTGTCAGTATTGGCAGGGGAGACTCAAGAAACTGGAGAGGAGCCCACCTCCTCAGACGAAAACCTACCGTCTGTGGAGTTTTCTGATCTTGAGGTTCACAGGGAAAACTTTGCCACAGAACAGTTGAAAGACCCCGCCCTAATAAAGGCACGGGAAAACGTAGTGAAAATAGATGGCGAGTTAGTGAACCCAGATAATACCGGCACTTACCCATACTTCAGCGTAGAGAAGGACCTACTGTATCGGGTGGCAAAAAGGGCAGAAGAAACCGTTGAGCAGCTTGTGGTGCCCAAACCTTACAGGAAGTTGGTGTTGGAGTTGGCCCATGGGCACATTCTTGGAGGTCATCTGGGGACAGAGAAAACCCGAGAGAGGGTATTACAGAGATTCTATTGGCCTGGGGTGATGAAGGACATAGAAAATTATTGTTCCTCCTGCCCTGTGTGTCAGAGGTCGGCCCCGATGCCACATTTCCGTAGCCCGCTGGTCCCTCTACCCATCATTGAGGTCCCGTTTGAGAGAATCGCAATGGATTTGGTAGGTCCTATAATCAAGTCCGCTAGGGGGCACCAGTACATATTGGTTATAATGGACTATGCCACCCGTTATCCAGAAGCGATCCCTCTCAGAAATACCTCGGCCAAAACCATAGCCAAAGAGCTATCTCTTGTTTTTAGCCGGGTGGGTATTTGTAAAGAACTGCTTACGGACCAAGGTACACCCTTTATGTCCCGGGTTATGAAAGAGCTGTGTAAATTGTTCAAAGTGACGCAATTGCGTACATCTGTGTATCACCCCCAAACCGATGGGCTGGTTGAAAGATTCAACAAAACCCTAAAACAAATGTTGAAGAAAGTGGTGGATAGAGATGGAAGGGATTGGGACTGTCTACTTCCTTATTTGATGTTTGCTATTAGGGAGGTGCCCCAATCCTCTACGGGATTCTCCCCCTTTGAGTTACTGTATGGGAGACACCCAAGAGGGCTGTTGGATATTGCCAAGGAAACTTGGGAAAGTGAGAGTTCTCCCCACAGGAGTGTGATTGAGCATGTCGCCCTGATGCAAGATCGAATTGCACAGGTAATGCCCATCGTGAAGGAACATTTGGCCCAAGCGCAGTTGGCACAGCAGAGAGTGTACAACCGTGGAGCCAAGACCCGTACCTTTTCCCCGGGGGATAGGATATTGGTACTTGTCCCTACGGTTGAAAGTAAATTCCTTGCCAAATGGCAAGGCCCCTACGAGATAATGGAAAAAGTGAGCGAAGTGAATTACAAGGTCAGACAACCAGGAAGGCGAAAGCCCGAACAGATCTATCACGTTAATCTGTTGAAAGCCTGGAGGGATAGAGAGTCCCTAGTCGCAGACACTTGGTCACCAGCTCAAACTGGTTGCGTGATTCCTGAGGTTGGAATCGCAGCCACCTTGTCACAACCCCAACAACAGGAGGTTAAGGAGTTTGTGCTTCGCAACAAGGAGGTATTCTCTGAGCTGCCGGGACAAACATCTGGGGTAGAGCATGACATTATTACCCCGCCCGGTGAAAGGGTGAAGTTAAAACCCTATCGGATCCCAGAGGCCCGACGGGAGGCAATACGGGAGGAAGTACAGAAAATGCTGAACTTAGGGGTGATAGAGGAGTCCCAAAGTGATTGGTCTAGTCCCATTGTGTTGGTGCCTAAACCGGATGGGAGCTGGCGATTTTGTAACGATTTTCGTCAGTTGAACAAAGTTACAAAATTTGACACCTACCCCATGCCACGTATAGATGAGTTGATCGACCGGCTGGGAACAGCCCGATACATGACGACTCTTGACCTCACAAAAGGGTATTGGCAAATCCCCCTGGCCAAGTCGGCCAAAGAGAAAACCGCATTTGTAACCCCAGACGGGGCGTTCCAATATAAAAGAATGCCGTTCGGGTTACAGAATGCGCCGGCCACATTCCAGCGGAAAATGGACCAGATGCTGAGGCCCCATCGGAAGTATGCTGCGGCTTACCTGGATGATGTAATTGTCCATAGCACAGATTGGGCCTCACATCTGCCAAAAGTGCAAGCAGTCCTGGACTCTGTTCGGGAAGCAGGGTTTACGGCTAACCCCAAGAAGTGTACCATTGGGCAGGAGGAGGCCAAATATCTTGGGTACACCATTGGGAGGGGAGTAATAAAACCCCAACTCAACAAAGTCGAGGCCATCCAGAGTTGGCCACGTCCCAACAGCAAGAAGCAGGTACGAGCCTTTCTGGGAATCGCTGGGTATTATCGGCGATTCATTCCCCACTTTGCTTCTAAGGCTGTGCCCCTAACCAACCTGACGAAGGGGAAAGGGTCGGTCATGATTAAATGGACCCCCGAGGCTGAGGCAGCATTCCAGTTCTTGAAACAAGCCTTATGTAGCCAGCCAGTGTTGTACTCACCCGACTTCTCTAGAGACTTTGTCGTACAAAGTGATGCGTCAGATGTGGGGTTAGGAGCAGTATTGTCCCAGGTCTGGAACGGGGAAGAGCACCCAGTCATTTACCTCAGCAGGAAGTTGAAGTCCCATGAGGAAAATTACGCCACCGTTGAAAAGGAGTGTTTAGCGGTGAAGTGGGCTCTAGATTCCCTTCGGTACTACCTGCTAGGTAGGCACTTTGACATGGTTACGGATCACGCTCCGTTAAAGTGGATGGCTCAAAACAAGGAAACAAATAGAAGAGTGAATAGGTGGTTCCTGGCCCTCCAGGAATTCAACTTCACAGTAAAGCATCGCCCTGGCGTTCAAATGGGGAATGTGGATGCTTTGTCTCGAGTACATGAATGCCTGATTGCTGGTGTTCCAACCCCGAGGTTAAAACAAGAGGGGGGGGTATGTGACAGCAGGAAGGTAAAGTCACCTGGTTGCATCCAGGGGGGTAGATATATTTCGCCCAGATTCAGGCTTTACGCCGACTTATACAGCTAGGTGGAGAGTTGTATAAGCCCAGCTGAGACTAGTGGGCTCATGGATGACTCATACCTCTAAGGAGAGGGCTGGGCGTCGTGCAGACAGGGAGTTGATGAGATCAGCTGAACCTTGTCAGCTCATTTAGGCCTCTATAAGAAATCCCAGCTTCATTAGATGTTAGCTCATGCCTGGAAGCAGACCTGTGTGGACTGTCTAGGGAGAGTGAACCCCTGTGCGGTGAGAGAAAGCCTGTGTGGCTATATTTTGCTTGGACATTTAAAACCAGGGACTAGGACAGCACTAGGCTGATCCCAGTCGTTAGTTAGGAAACCTGTAAGTTTAGTCAGAGGTCAAGTTGACCAGGATTTATTTTGTTTATGTTTTTTTTGCCTTGCTGTGTTTTTGTCACTGTAAATAGAAAATAAACCGCACCTTTTTGATTTTGAAAACCACAACCTCCGTCTGCTGGGCCTGTTTTTGGGTGGGGAGCCCATCCCGGGGGTCACACATACCCGCTGCCGAGCTAACCCCCTCACAGGGTGTACTCACTTTTGTTGCCAGACATTATTGGCTGTGTGTTGAGTTATTGAGCAAATTTACACTGTTATACAAGCTGTACTCTCACTACTTTACATTGTAGCAAAGTGTCATTTCTTCAGTGATGTCACATGAAAAGATAGAATAAAATATTTACAAAAATGTGAAAGAACACCCAGTACCGGGACAAGGTCATTCAGGTCCCTGGGATCACACCTCCACCCCACTCCATGCGTCACTCCTATCAATCAGGCAGCGCTGGAGAACAAAGCATTGACCAGCTCCCAGCACCCCACCCCTCCACATAAAAAAAAAAACTGCATCTGGGACGGGTGCCCCCTTGCCCCCCCCTTCCTTGTCCTGGTCCTGTGTGCAACTACTAATATGCAGTATCTGTTCTCGTGAACTAAAAACAGTTCTATTCTCCTTTATGCAGATAAAAGTAGCAAGCACGCAATACCAATAATCATTGTGACTCCTCTGGTTTTCCTCTTGGTTGCCACATTCCTGCTCTTCAAGTACAGACACAAGCTGCACCGGCCAACCGCTGGGTGTCCACATCAACGAAGAGGACTGCAACCGGAGCCTCAGATTTCTCCAACATGTATGACCATTATCAATATATTAAAGGTGTACTAAAGACTAGGATGTAGTACAAATATGCTATCAACAGCAGTTTCTCTATTATACATGACTTAAAAGTTATAGTTTATTCTTCTTATTTTATGTCTTCCTTGGGTCCTTCTTTCCCTCCACATCAACATGCTAATACAAATTTTTACATTAAACCTTTTACATTTTATTACTGTATTTATTGGCGTATAACACTCACTTTTTTACCCTGAAAAAGAGGGTAAACTGTGCCTGTGTGTTATACGTTGTGGGCTGTGGAAAGTTTTTTTCCTGAAACTTCCTTCTTAAAGTTAGGGTGCGTGTTATACGCCGATAAATACGGTACATACTTTATTTTAGACCAAAAGACATAATTTCTTGGTCTTTCTGCTTCTGTATGCAATGCAGGCATATCATGGCTGACTATATATATATATATACACAGTATATATACTGTACATACACACACGTGCACACATATATTTTTTCCAAGGGTCTTCTGGCCAGCCTGTTGACAGCAAAAGCCCTTCCTCTTTGCTTCCAGCATGCTTTCTGTTGGACTGTATGTCACTCTCTAAAACTATTTAGTACAGTAGTGCCCCGGGCTCACAGGAAGTGGGTTGAACGATGCTGTCATTTAACCTGGAGGTTCAGGACACTGAGGAGGATTGATGGTGAATATTTTCAAAGGTGCTTTTTTTTTTTTTCACTTTTGCTAAGCTACGGTATTTATTTTTTATATTTAAGTGGGGTTCTTCTTTAAATACATGTTGCATTGTGCAAATTTAACACAGAAGAATAAGTTTTTATCGTCTCCCTCTTTCCCAGATGCTGCCGGAGAGTCAGCCGATGACACTGAAGTCACTTACACCGACTTTATTCTGCATCGTGTACCTAAAGGTAATCCCTGTGTAGGCGTTTATGTTCCGGTTTGCTGTTGACCACATAGAACACAGTGGCAGTCTCCTGCTTGTAAGCTCCCTTTGTATAACTGAAACCTCCGACTGAGCCATCCAGTCAGTGCTCTGACTCATTCACCTATGTATGCAGATGTTAGCTTCAGCTACTGAAGCCTGTAGACATAGGCCTTTTACAACACTGTGATAAAAAGATATGGAAAGCATATGAGAATGAGTCTATAGATCTATCTGGTGGCAGGATAGCAAACCACTATGTATGTTATAATTCCGTACCTGACAGAATAAAACATTTCTAAAATATGAGTATATTTTTAAAATATTTTTTTATGCCTGATCATAATAATTAAATAAGTAAAACTATGGAAAAAAACTATTATACATTTCCTTTAAAACCCCCATGTTTATCCTCCCAATGGTTTTATGCCCTGTATCAGACAAATCAAATATGTTTGTATTTATTTGCTAAGAATTGATAAAATAATAAAAATTTTGTTATATATTGCAATATATTTAAATGTGGGATGAAATGGGTGAGGCTTAGGCAGGACTTGGCAGATGGGGCCTGAGTATTAAAAGGTTGAGAACTGATGGGGTAAAGAATCGGTGACTGGAGAAGGGGATGTATTACTTTTTGATTACGGAAGGTAGCCACTGAAAATCAAAATTTCCTTCCTGTTGAAAATCAGAATTTTAAATCTGTTTATTACTATGGATCAACATAATGAAAATTCATATTTATAGTGGGGGACATACACATGGCATCATTTGAAGAACTACAACACATTTTTAATAAATTCCCATTCTGAGCTATTTTTTTTTTTTAGGTATACCAGAAAGTATATTTTCACATTTTCACGTTTGTTTTAATTACATTTTCATAGCCCACTAGTGGATATCAGTCTGTCAGAAAGGGCAGTTTGCATCATTGCTGGACACTTGTTGGGCTTAAACTAATTGCACGGTAGATGGCGTATTGTTTTTATTGCCTCACTAAAGTCTGCCCACACACTTGTCATTGAATAAGAGAAAAAGTAAATTGAGAATATTGTGTACATTTATTGTATGTTCATTTTCCAGGGTCTGCAACATTGAACAGAGAACCTGTGAGTATAACTCAATATTTAAAACATTGGTTAAGTGCAAGATTTACAGTACCAGGTACAAAAGAATAATCGGAAGGACTAATGTGTGGTGATGGGTACTCAAAGTAGTGTTTCCAGATGGTGGTGTGGAGATGGTGGCAAAACTAGACTGGCTCTATTCCCAAACCAAAGGGCTTCCAAGCCCACTTTGGACTGCTACTGGAAAAGGAGATAAGGACTGGAGGGCCAGACCAGAGTATTGAACCATTTTATGCTGAGGAACATGCTTAAGAGCTGCCGTATAACAACTCTGTGACTCTAATGCCTAAAGTCCATTCAATAGACCAACCTTTCTCAACCTTTTACCCCAGAGGAACCCTTCAAATAATTTTCAGGTGTTGGAGAACCATTGCAAAAACCAATTAATTGATGGTCAGTCAGAAAAATGCCCTCTACATTGCTGACCAGTGGGAAAAATGTTCCCCTTTAGTGGTGGTCCAAATGCCACCCTTACAGACAGCTAAAAAAAAGATTGAGCTAATTACATTGTAAATTACATAGTTAATCATCATTGAGTTAGTTACATAGTTAGTCAGGTTGAAAAAAAGATACAAATCAATTGTCAGGTCACCTGTGGCCAGGTGACAGATGCACACCATAGGGGGACAGGAGTGCACCGCAAGGTAGTGAACCCTATGGCTGACTGCTGCGGATAGGAAACTGGGTGGTTGTGGAAAGCGGGACCAAAGGAGCACAACCGGGATCCTATGGGAAGCTAGAGCCAAGATTCCCCAGGGCGCGGAGTCTAAGACCCAGCAGGTCTTCTCCAGAGCCTCTAGTGGTAAGGTTGTTATGCTGCAGGCTGGGTCCAGGTCGCGGCCCCTAGAGTCTCCTAGCTCATGCCCCGTAGGATAAGGGGACAAGAGGGGAAGCAGCAGCACGAGTTATAAGAGTAACGAAAGACAAGCCGAAGGTCAAGGGTCACGAGCAGACAGGGATAGTCGGGGACAAGCCAATAACGTAACAGAGAGACAGACGTAGCACATGGCAGGCAGGAACCCAAACACACAATGCCTAACAAACACGTTGATCAGCAAAGCAGGCTTGCAGTGCACAGGTTAATATAGTGTTCTGTGATAGGGCCTGGGGTGGAGTCAGGCTGGGAGGAGATTATAAAGGAAGCCAGGTGAAAGGGCTTAGGCCTCTAAGATGAACACATGGGAAGGAAGGTAAGCTGACAGACAAACACTACTGCATATCCATGACATCCATCTAGTTCAACCAATAGAAAAAAATATATAGAACAAATAAAACTAATAGAACAAATAAAATGCAAGTGGTGTTGATCCCCAAACTATACAGGACCATCAAATAAGAGTTCAGTCAGCCACAGCTCAAGGTGCCCCAGGCAACCTCTGGAGGAACCCTAGTTGTGGATGGCCTCCTTAGACATTCCCTCTGTTCATCAAGCCCTGATGAACAGGGTGTCCTAGAGCCTGAAACGAGTTGGCTATACAAGCAAATTCTGCTTGAACGTTATATTTTAAATAACATATTTTGGACTTTATTACTCTGATGTGGCGCTCCAATTTTTATCGCTTTTTCAGATTTAGGAAGAATATGAACACTGTGAGCTGAACAGCATTGTCAGGGAAATCCGCCCAACAGCGCCAATCAGCGCCCAATGCGCACGCGCAGCGGAATGATGCTTCGGCGCATGCGCGTGCGCGGGACGGCGCTTCTACGTTCTCGGGTGCGCGCGCCGACGCAGCGGCGCGCGCGCATGCGCGGCGGCGCACCAATAGGAATCCAGGCGGGCCTATTTAAAGAGACCCAGTTGCACTGACAAGTTGCTGGTTTGTCAGCTTTCCTGTATACCCAAGACTCTGGAAAACTATCTCGAAAATCTCCAAGAAGGTTATGTCCAAATGGATGGCCGCTTTCAGCTACTTACTGGAGCTACAGGACCAGCATCACCAGCTGCTACCGTTGCCAATGTTGCCTCCACGTCTCAAAATCAGGCAAATCCCACCGTGGTAATGGCTACCCCTGAACCCAGGGTCCCCCTGCCTGAGCGATTTTCTGGCGTCCGTAAGAAATATCGGGCTTTCAAAAACGCATGTTCTCTTTACTTCGCCCTTCAACCCAGGACTTTCTCTTCAGAAGTGGTAAAGGTGGGGTTCGTCATCTCCCTTCTAACCGACGAACCTCAGGCCTGGGCCCATGGCCTGATGGAGCAAAGCAGCCCCACACTAGATTCCGTGGACACCTTCTTCGAGAGTATGGCGCAGCTGTATGACGATCCTCAGCGATCAGCTACAGCTGAGTCTGTTCTCCACAGTTTAACCCAGGGGAGAAGGCCGGTGGAGGACTACACGGCAGAATTCCGGAAATGGTCAGCTGACACTGGCTGGAATGAGACGGCCCTTAAATACCAATATCGCCAAGGACTGTCTGAGGCTCTTAAAGACGAGCTGGCCAGGATTGGTGTTCCAACTACTCTGGAAGATTTGATCCAGTCTGTCACTCAGCTTGACAGACGCCTGCGGGAGCGGCGTTCTGAGCGTTTCCAGACTACCCGTCCAAACTGGACTTTGCCCCGATCAGCTTCTGCCTATCCACCCATCCAAGTTCCTACAGCATCTTCTCCTCCCGAGCCTGAACCCATGCAGCTTGGTCTGGTTCGTCCTCCCCTTTCTCCTGAGGAAAAGCAGCGCAGGCGTCAGGCCAATCTGTGTCTTTACTGCGGGGGTACTGGCCATTTCCTTCGGAGCTGCCCAGTAAGACCTAGTAAGTGTACCCTCAAAGACACTTTGAACTACCACGTTTCTGGCTTACCACAGACTTATGTTGTTCTTTCTATTTCTCTACAGCTACCAACAGGAGCAACCCGCCTACCGGCGATTATTGATTCAGGAGCCTGCAGCTGCTTTCTGGACTCTTCACTTGCTTCCCAACTTCACTTTCCTCTGCAAACCAAGGACCGTTATCTTCAGGTTCGTCTGGCGGATGGATCCCTGCCTCGTTCAGGGGTAATTACGCAAGAAACAAAACCCGTCCTTGCTATCACGGATATAGGCCACCAAGAATACCTCCGATTTGACCTCATCCCATCTCCCATGTTTCCCATCATCCTGGGCCTCCCCTGGTTGCAAGCACATGAGCCTCAAATAAACTGGGCCAAAAGGGAAGTTAACTTCACTTCTTCGTATTGTTCCCAACACTGTCTTTCCGCACTTCCAACTGTCTGTGCTACTTTAACCCCTCAACCGGATAACCTACCACATGTTCCATCAGCATACTTAGAATTCCAGGACGTCTTCGACAAACAGCAGGCCGACCGCCTACCTCCACATCGTCCCTACGATTGTCCCATTGACCTTCTGCCTGGCTCCAAAATTCCATTCGGCCGCATCTTTCCCTTGTCCGAATCTGAGTTGAAGGCCCTCAAGTCTTACATTGAGGAAAATCTGGAAAAGAAATTCATTCGCCCCTCTTCTTCCCCAGCCGGTGCCGGAATCTTTTTGTTGAAAAGAAAGACGGGACTCTGAGGCCCTGCATCGACTATAGGGAATTAAATAAAATTACTATTAAAAATAGATACCCGCTTCCTCTCATCCCGGAGTTGTTCCAACGATTCCGATCAGCTCGGATCTTCTCTAAACTGGACCTTCGAGGGGCCTACAACCTCATCCGGATCAGGGCTGGAGACGAATGGAAGACGGCTTTTAGATCTAGGTTCGGTCATTTTGAATACTTGGTCATGCCATTCGGGCTTTGCAACGCCCCAGCTACTTTCCAGCACCTGGTCAATGACATTTTCCGTGAACACCTGGACGACTTCCTAGTAGTCTACTTAGACGATATTCTTATTTTTTCGTCCTCCCTTGAACTGCACCGAATCCATGTCATCAAGGTCCTCACTATTCTCCGAGAACATAGACTTTACCTCAAGGCCGAGAAATGTGACTTTGAGAAAACCACTGTGCAATTTTTGGGATTTATTATTTCTACCAATGGGGTCGCAATGGACCCGCAGAAAGTCAAAGCTATCCAGGAATGGCCAGCCCCAACAGACAAGAAAGGGGTACAACGGTTTATAGGTTTCGCCAACTTCTACAGGAGGTTCATTGCGGGGTTCTCCTCTATTGTGGCACCTATAACCCAACTGACACGCCAGGGCTACCACTTTCACTGGTCACCAGAAGCTCAGGATGCCTTCGATAAACTAAAAAATGCATTCACATCGGCACCTGTATTGAAGCTTCCAGATCCGCTACTGCCGTTTACTCTGGAAGTAGATGCTTCAGAATCAGCCACTGGGGCCATCCTCTCTCAAAGGCAGGGCCCCAAATCCCTTCTTCATCCAGTAGCCTTTGCCTCTCGTAAACTAACTTCTCCGGAACGTAATTATGACGTCGGAGACCGGGAACTATTAGCTATCAAATTCGCCCTGGAAGAATGGCGATACCTTCTGGAGGGAGCCCCTCACCCTGTCATGATATTCACGGATCATAAGAATCTAGAATATCTGAGAACAGCAAAACGTCTTCGACCCAGACAAGCCCGATGGGCCCTCTTCTTCACCAGGTTTAACTTTCATATCTCTTATAGGCCCGGTTCCAAGAACGTGAAGGCGGATGCACTCTCTAGGATGTTTCCCGAGACCCCTCAAGCAGAGGAACCAAGTACCATCCTATCAGCACAAAACTTTCTGCTCATCCCACAGGCTGATCTACTAACCTCCATAAAAGCTGCCTCTAAGCATTGTCCTGACCAAGTAACCTCTTCCCTAGAGAAGCGTAATGACTTGCTCTGGTCCCAAGGTAAAGTCTTCGTCCCTCTGGAAACAAGGCAACTGATTCTGAAAACCTTCCACGACCACAAACTAGCTGGTCACTTTGGAACCAAAAAAACCATGGAACTAATCTCTCGCTCCTTCTGGTGGCCTGGTTGGAGACAAGATTGCAAGTCCTATGTTGCCTCCTGTACCCGTTGCCAACGGTATAAGGGACCCAAAACCAAGAGTTGGGGACTACTCAAACCTTTGCCTATCCCTGAACGTCCATGGGCAGATGTGTCCATGGACTTCATTGTAGATCTACCGCCCTCTGGAGGTTTTGCCACGATTCTGGTCGTAATTGACCGCCTCTCCAAAATGGCACACTTCGTGCCCATGATCGGTACCCCCTCTGCTGCAGATACAGCCAAAGCCTTCTTTCAGGAGATAATCAGGCTCCATGGGGTGCCTAAGAGCATCACCTCTGACAGAGGCGTTCAATTCACGTCGAAATTCTGGAAGGAACTTTGCAAATCTTTAGAAGTCAAGGTTTGCCTATCATCGGCATATCACCCCCAGAGCAACGGACAGACAGAAAGAACCAATCAAACCCTAGAACAATATCTCTGTTGTTTTTGCTCAGCCTCACAAGACGATTGGTCCTCCCTATTATCCTACACTGAATTTGCATATAACAACTCGGTGCATTCAGCCACCAGTCAAACTCCTTTTTGGGCCAACTTTGGCTTCCATCCTTCCTTCCTCCCTGATGACATTCCGGAGAGCTCTGTTCCTGCTGTTCAAGATCGGATAGCCTTTGTTCAATCTAATTTTCTGAGACTCCAGGAAATGATGCAAAATGCCCAGGAGTCTTACAAGAGACACTATGACAAGGGTAGGAAGGAAAATCCAGTCTTCAAAGTTGGGGAGGAAGTATGGCTCTCCGCCACCAACCTCAAATTGCTGATCCGTTCACGGAAATTGGGACCAAGATTTATAGGTCCTTTTAAAATCAAGCGAGTAATCAACCCTGTGGCCTTTGAATTGGCACTGCCCGACTCCTACAGGATACACCCGGTCTTCCACACGTCTCTGTTGAAACCGGTAGTCTCCAGCTCCTTCCCGGGAAGGGATGAGCCACCTCCCCCACCTGTGGAGGTTGATGGTGAAGACGAGTACGTGGTGGAATCTATCTTGGGCTGCAGGAAAAGAGGCAGGCAATTACAGTATTTAATCAAATGGAAGGGGTATCCCCCAGAGGACAACTCTTGGGAACCATCTAGGAACCTACATGCTCCCCGCCTAATTAGAGTCTTTCACCAGGAACATCCCGAGTTGATGTCTAGTTTGGGCATCCAGAGTCCGCCCCTAGGAGGGGGGCACTGTCAGGGAAATCCGCCCAACAGCGCCAATCAGCGCCCAATGCGCACGCGCGGCGGAATGATGCTTCGGCGCATGCGCGTGCGCGGGACGGCGCTTCTACGTTCTCGGGTGCGCGCGCCGACGCAGCGGCGCACGCGCATGCGCGGCGGCGCACCAATAGGAATCCAGGCGGGCCTATTTAAAGAGACCCAGTTGCACTGACAAGTTGCTGGTTTGTCAGCTTTCCTGTATACCCAAGACTCTGGAAAACTATCTCGAAAATCTCCTCGCGACCCGGACTGGCTTGACTCCTCTGATCTCTCTCCTGGACCTGACCCTCGGCTTGTTATACAGACTTCTGCCTTCTCCTGTGTTTGACCCTCGGCCTGTGACTCGGATCTGCTGCCTGTCTACAATCCTTGACCTCCTGCTTGTACCTTTTGGACTTCCGCGTTTCCTTTGAACTCCTGCCTGGTTCCTGGTATTCTCTGGACTTGTTACCTTTTACTGTGCTAGACCCCCAGCCGGGACTGTTACCTTGCAATTGCAACCCGGACTCAACCTGCACCGGCTTCAATTACCTCCTGCTGTTTGAACTTTACCAACCCGGCTAGTTCCTGCTTGAAGCCTGTTCTTCAGTCTACTCAGCACTACCGGACCGTCTACAAGTACCCACCATCTGCCGGTAGCCGGTGCCGCTTCTCGCCATCCACTCCCTGTCTCAACTCCAGGGGGTGGAGTGCGTCAAGTCGCAAAGGTGAACCACTCTCGGCATCTCGGCCTCGGTAAGTACATACCCTTACAAGTATGCACAGACCAGGTCACAAGTAGGGTGAGCCCCTACAAGAAACAGTAATGTATTCTTCATATTTTGAGCCTGGCAGGAGTATTGGGTTGGCAAGGTAACTAGAGCAGTAGGCAAAAGTCAATGCACAAGTAGAATGAGACCTTCAATCCAATATTTGTACAAGAATAGTAATATATTTTTCAGATTTTGATCTGGCAGGAGCGTTGGGTTGGTAATGTAACTAGAACAGCAGGAAGAAACGGACTGTACCCCTCTACATGTGCAAGTTTTCTAAAGCTCTCCTACAAAAAAATTCACATTTGTAATCATAAGATACATGGCTCCTCTCTTACCCAATACCCAAATGCCCCTTTGTGGTTCAACATGAATCTGGCAGAGCTCGCTAAGCTTCCTGATGTACCATGCTGGGCTCAAGTATGCTCATCAACTGTTTTCTTACAGGACATTTACACTGTAAATCATTTCCGCACTGAGAGCTGAACTCAGCATTTTTAACACTTATTTTTTCCCTTATGTGCGACATCATTACGCAGTAGCAGCCCAGTTTGGCTAGGGGGATGTCCTACTTCAGCCCTCGGAACTGGAAACTCTGTTATTCAAAAAGGATTATTCCAAGTTGGTTTCTAGATTTTATTTCTTGTTACTATCCTTTCTACTTCACGTATAGACAAGATTAAAGCTCAATAGAAGACGCCTATACCAGCATTGCATGATGACTCTTGGGTGGAAGGTTTGGGGAACCAGCTTTCTGGGGTTATAGCAGTCAGGAATAAGGTGAAAGATTGTGCAAAATGGGTAGATTGGATTCCCCAGAATGCTATAGGTGCCACGTTGCCAATGGAGACTTTTTTCACATGATGTGGGATTGCCCAGGTATGCGGCGACTTTGGTCTATGATTACTAAATTTCCAGAAGAGAAGTTAGCCTTACCCAACATTTTCACCCCCATTAGATGTCTCCTAGGAGACCATGAGGATGAGGGCCTTCGTGATTCCCAAAAAACGTTGCTGAGGTTCCTCCTCTTTGATGCTAAAAAAGCTATTGCTTTACAGTGGAAGAAACCAGACCTTCCTAGCTTGCAAATGTGGATCGATTTAATAAATAAAGCCCTACCTATGTACAAAATGACTTACACCATGAGGGGTTGTCCAAAAATAAATGCGATAAAATTTGGTCGAGTTGGATTTCTGCAGTCTCAGATGACATGGAAGTCAAGGTTTATTTATATTCTGTTGCCTTAGTGGTCCTGGTCAGGCTATGTAAGTTTTGTGCCTTATTATTTTGCCTATACTGGCTACATTTCATTTTAGTACCTTATGTTGTGAATTTACCAGCTGTTTTCTGTTGGAGTTGTAGTTAAGACAGGTTTTGCGAACTATGTTTATGTGTCTATGTTCGAAATTGTCCTTATATCAGTATGTATTGCTAGTCTGTTAGTATGTACCCTGTTCAGTTTTTCTCAGTTTTGTTGACAAAAAAAATGAATAAAACTACCTTTAAAAAGAAAAAAAGAAAACCATGGCAGCCCACAAGTAGGACAAGGGCTTCATTCCAAATTTTTTACTAGAAAGAGTAATTATATTTGTAACAGAACCCAGTTCCCACACACACTCCGCTTGAGAGTACACCGCTTCCTCCAGTCTAAACATCGATTATTAGATTTTGAAGAAATTGCTAGAGCGTGCATTCTCACAGGGTGACAGCTGTGGATGCACATGTATAAATGTGCCAACGTCCCGATATGACAGAGGAAATATATGTAAACTAAGAAAATGGACTTTAGGCGGCACATGGGTATATATTGTGTGAGGGGGTTAGCTCGGCAGCGGGTGTGTGTGACCCCCGGGATGGGCTCCGCACACAAAACAGGCCCAGCAAACGGAGGTTGTGGTTTTCAAAATCAAAAAGGTGCGGTTTATTTTCTATTTACAGTGACAAAACACAGCAAAGCAAAAGAAACATAACCAAAATAAATCCTGGTCAAGTTGACCTCTGACTAAACATACAGGTTTCCTAACTAACAACTGGGATCAGCCTAGGGCTGTCCTAGTCCCTAAGTCCCTGGTTTTAAATGTCCAAGCAAATAGCCACACAGGCTTTTTCTCACCGCACAGGGGTTCACTCTCCCTAGACAGTCCACACAGGTCTGGTTCCAGGCATGAGCTAACACCTAATGAATCTGGGAGTTCTTATAGAGGCCTAAATGAGCTGACAAGCTTCAGCTGGTCTCATCAACTCCCTGTCTGCACGACGCCCAGCCCTCTCCCTAGAGGTATGAGTCATCCATGAGCCCACTAGCCTTATACAACTCTCCACCTAGTTGTATAAGTCGGCGTAAAGCCTGAATCTGGGCGAAATATATCTACCCCCCTGGATGCAACCAGGTGACTTTACCTTCCTGCTGTCACATACCCCCCCTCTTGTTTTAACCTCGGGGTTGGAACACCAGCAATCAGGCATTCATGTACTCGAGACAAAGCATCCACATTCCCCATTTGAACGCCAGGGCGATGCTGTACTGTGAAGTTGAATTCCTGGAGGGCCAGGAACCACCTATTCACTCTTCTATTTGTTTCCTTGTTTTGAGCCATCCACTTTAACGGAGCGTGATCCGTAACCATGTCAAAGTGCCTACCTAGCAGGTAGTACCGAAGGGAATCTAGAGCCCACTTCACCGCTAAACACTCCTTTTCAACGGTGGCGTAATTTACCTCATGGGACTTCAACTTCCTGCTGAGGTAAATGACTGGGTGCTCTTCCCGTTCCAGACCTGGGACAATACTGCTCCTAACCCCACATCTGACGCATCACTTTGTACGACAAAGTCTTTAGAGAAGTCGGGTGAGTACAACACTGGCTGGCTACATAAGGCTTGTTTCAAGAATTGGAATGCTGCCTCAGCCTCGGGGGTCCATTTAATCATGACCGACCCTTTCCCCTTCGTCAGGTTGGTTAGGGGCACAGCCTTAGAAGCAAAGTGGGGAATGAATCGCCGATAATACCCAGCGATTCCCAGAAAGGCTCGTACCTGCTTCTTGCTGTTGGGACGTGGCCAACTCTGGATGGCCTCGACTTTGTTGAGTTGGGGTTTTATTACTCCCCTCCCAATGGTGTACCCAAGATATTTGGCCTCCTCCTGCCCAATGGTACACTTCTTGGGGTTAGCCGTAAACCCCGCTTCCCGAACAGAGTCCAGGACTGCTTGCACTTTTGGCAGATGTGAGGCCCAATCTGTGCTATGGACAATTACGTCATCCAGGTAAGCCGCAGCATACTTCCGATGGGGCCTCAGCATCTGGTCCATTTTCCGCTGGAATGTGGCCGGCGCATTCTGTAACCCGAACGGCATTCTGTTATATTGGAACGCCCCGTCTGGGGTTACAAATGCGGTTTTCTCTTTGGCCGACTTGGCCAGGGGGATTTGCCAATACCCTTTTGTGAGGTCAAGAGTCGTCATGTATCGGGCTGTTCCCAGCCGGTCGATCAACTCATCTATACGTGGCATGGGGTAGGTGTCAAATTTTGTAACTTTGTTCAACTGACGAAAATCGTTACAAAATCGCCAGCTCCCATCCGGTTTAGGCACCAACACGATGGGACTAGACCAATCACTTTGGGACTCCTCTATCACCCCTAAGTTCAGCATTTTCTGTACTTCCTCCCGTATTGCCTCCCGTCGAGCCTCTGGGATCCGATAGGGTTTTAACTTCACCCTTTCACCGGGCGGGGTAATGATGTCATGCTCTACCCCAGATGTTTGTCCCGGCAGCTCAGAGAATACCTCCTTGTTGCGAAGCACAAACTCCTTAACCTCCTGTTGTTGGGGTTGTGACAAGGTGGCTGCTATTCCAACCTCAGGAATCACGCAACCAGTTTGAGCTGGTGACCAAGTGTCTGCGACTAGGGACTCTCTATCCCTCCAGGCTTTCAACAGATTAACGTGATAGATCTGTTCGGGCTTTCGCCTTCCTGGTTGTCTGACCTTGTAATTCACTTCGCTCACTTTTTCCATTATCTCGTAGGGGCCTTGCCATTTGGCAAGGAATTTACTTTCAACCGTAGGGACAAGTACCAATATCCTATCCCCCGGGGAAAAGGTACGGGTCTTGGCTCCACGGTTGTACACTCTCTGCTGTGCCAACTGCGCTTGGGCCAAATTTTTCTTCACGATGGGCATTACCTGTGCAATTCGATCTTGCATCAGGGCGACATGCTCAATCACACTCCTGTGGGGAGAACTCTCACTTTCCCAAGTTTCCTTGGCAATATCCAACAGCCCTCTTGGGTGTCTCCCATACAGTAACTCAAAGGGGGAGAATCCCGTAGAGGATTGGGGCACCTCCCTAATAGCAAACATCAAATAAGGAAGTAAACAGTCCCAATCCTTTCCATCTCTATCCACCACTTTCTTCAACATTTGTTTTAGGGTTTTGTTGAATCTTTCAACCAGCCCATCGGTTTGGGGGTGATACACAGACGTACGCAATTGCGTCACTTTGAACAATTTACACAGCTCTTTCATAACCCGGGACATAAAGGGTGTACCTTGGTCCGTAAGCAGTTCTTTACAAATACCCACCCGGCTAAAAACAAGAGATAGCTCTTTGGCTATGGTTTTGGCCGAGGTATTTCGGAGAGGGATCGCTTCTGGATAACGGGTGGCATAGTCCATTATAACTAATATGTACTGGTGCCCCCTAGCGGACTTGATTATAGGACCTACCAAATCCATGGCGATCCTCTCAAACGGGACCTCAATGATGGGTAGAGGGACCAGCGGGCTACGGAAATGTGGCATCGGGGCCAACCTCTGACACACAGGGCAGGAGGAACAATAATTTTCTACGTCCTTCATCACCCCCGGCCAATAGAATCTCTGTAATACCCTCTCTCGGGTTTTCTCTGTCCCCAGATGACCTCCAAGAATGTGCCCATGGGCCAACTCCAACACCAACTTCCTGTAAGGTTTGGGCACCACAAGCTGCTCAACAGTTTCTTCTGCCCTTTTTGCCACCCGATACAGTAGGTCCTTCTCTACGCTGAAGTATGGGTAAGTGCAGGTATTATCTGGGTTCACTAACTCGCCATCTATTTTCACTACGTTTTCCCGTGCCTTTATTAGGGCGGGGTCTTTCAACTGTTCTGTGGCAAAGTTTTCCCTGTGAACCTCAAGATCAGAAAACTCCACAGACGGTAGGTTTTCGTCTGAGGAGGTGGGCTCCTCTCCAGTTTCTTGAGTCTCCCCTGCCAATACTGATAAGGGAAATTCCGGCGAGTCCTCACCACTCTCAGGGGAGTTCTGGCTATCACATTCCTGGTACATAGGGGCACCAGTGAGGGGCTCAGGATCATCCCACAGTTCCCAGAACTTCGGAAAATCCCTTCCCACAATGGCATCATACGGTAACTGAGATACTAAGCCCACTGGATGAGAGAGGGTACCTTTGGGGGTCTCGAAACACACTGTAGTCACTGGATACTCTCGGGTGTCCCCATGCACACAAATAACAGCTACCTTGCTATTCCCAGAGACCTCTGTTTTAACTAACTCAGCCTTTATCAGGGTCACAAGGCTACCTGAATCCAGCAATACCACAACATTTCTACCATTAACACACATTTTGCATAAATGTTTCTCAGTTCCTCGAATGGCAGTGCATGCGACTGTCGCACACAGCGACTGACGTCTGCCCGTCAGAAAGTCACACTGCATGGGTTCCTCCACAACCGGGCAATTGGCTGCAATATGTCCCGCTTGCCGGCAGCGGTAGCAAACGATCCTTCTTGCCGCCTCTTGAGCCGCTGATTTCCCAGGCTGTTCTCGCCAAACTTGGGGTAGAGCTCCCACCCTCTCACTCTCTCCACCCTCACCCCTTGGAATCCTCTTATCCGCCCCTGGGGATGGTCTGGTCTTAGGGTGGAAAGTCCGAGTGTCTCTGGAAGAGGCCGTCTCTGGGTCTCCATGGCTTACCCACTTTTGGATGGCAGTAGGAAGAGCTCTCAAAAACCGATCCATTACAACACGTTCCACAATCTTTGGTGCGGACAAAGTCTCTGGCTGTAGCCACTTTCTGCTCAGGTGAATGAGATCATACATTTGAGACCTGGGGGGTTTTCCAAGCTGGAAAGTCCAGTTATGCACACGCTGAGCCCGGACAGCCTGGGTGACACCCAGCCTTGCCAATATTTCAGCTTTTAGCATCACATAGTCTTTTGCTTGGTTAGGCTCTAGGTCATAGTAAGCTTTCTGCGATTCACCAGTTAACAGAGGAGCCACCAGTCCAGCCCACTGCTCCTCAGGCCACTTTTCTCTTTCAGCGGTCCTTTCAAATGTGGTCAAAAATACCTCTGGATCATCCTCTCCAGTCATTTTTGTCAATAAACGACTCACCCCAAAGGACGCGGTATTAGTGGGACGGCTTTCCTCACTGGTCTGCGGACGTTGCTGCATTACTGCTTCCATCTGTTGTTGTAGTCTCTGCTCTTGCTTCTGCAACAGGTCTATGAAGCGGGCCTCAGATTGCTGCTGGGCTCGTTGCTGAGCCTCCAGACTCTGTTGCAAAGTTGCGTTTGTCTGCTGCTGGGCTGCAAGGCTCCTTTGCAAACCTGCATTTGTCTGCTGTTGATTGGCATTTGCTAGAGCCAGCTGTTTCAGTATCTCCTCCATGCTGGCTTAAAAAAAACTGCCACTGGTTCTCCACCAACTGTGAGGGGGTTAGCTCGGCAGCGGGTGTGTGTGACCCCCGGGATGGGCTCCCCACACAAAACAGGCCCAGCAAACGGAGGTTGTGGTTTTCAAAATCAAAAAGGTGCGGTTTATTTTCTATTTACAGTGACAAAACACAGCAAAGCAAAAGAAACATAACCAAAATAAATCCTGGTCAAGTTGACCTCTGACTAAACATACAGGTTTCCTAACTAACAACTGGGATCAGCCTAGGGCTGTCCTAGTCCCTAAGTCCCTGGTTTTAAATGTCCAAGCAAATAGCCACACAGGCTTTTTCTCACCGCACAGGGGTTCACTCTCCCTAGACAGTCCACACAGGTCTGGTTCCAGGCATGAGCTAACACCTAATGAATCTGGGAGTTCTTATAGAGGCCTAAATGAGCTGACAAGCTTCAGCTGGTCTCATCAACTCCCTGTCTGCACGACGCCCAGCCCTCTCCCTAGAGGTATGAGTCATCCATGAGCCCACTAGCCTTATACAACTCTCCACCTAGTTGTATAAGTCGGCGTAAAGCCTGAATCTGGGCGAAATATATCTACCCCCCTGGATGCAACCAGGTGACTTTACCTTCCTGCTGTCACATACCCCCCCCTCTTGTTTTAACCTCGGGGTTGGAACACCAGCAATCAGGCATTCATGTACTCGAGACAAAGCATCCACATTCCCCATTTGAACGCCAGGGCGATGCTGTACTGTGAAGTTGAATTCCTGGAGGGCCAGGAACCACCTATTCACTCTTCTATTTGTTTCCTTGTTTTGAGCCATCCACTTTAACGGAGCGTGATCCGTAACCATGTCAAAGTGCCTACCTAGCAGGTAGTACCGAAGGGAATCTAGAGCCCACTTCACCGCTAAACACTCCTTTTCAACGGTGGCGTAATTTACCTCATGGGACTTCAACTTCCTGCTGAGGTAAATGACTGGGTGCTCTTCCCGTTCCAGACCTGGGACAATACTGCTCCTAACCCCACATCTGACGCATCACTTTGTACGACAAAGTCTTTAGAGAAGTCGGGTGAGTACAACACTGGCTGGCTACATAAGGCTTGTTTCAAGAATTGGAATGCTGCCTCAGCCTCGGGGGTCCATTTAATCATGACCGACCCTTTCCCCTTCGTCAGGTTGGTTAGGGGCACAGCCTTAGAAGCAAAGTGGGGAATGAATCGCCGATAATACCCAGCGATTCCCAGAAAGGCTCGTACCTGCTTCTTGCTGTTGGGACGTGGCCAACTCTGGATGGCCTCGACTTTGTTGAGTTGGGGTTTTATTACTCCCCTCCCAATGGTGTACCCAAGATATTTGGCCTCCTCCTGCCCAATGGTACACTTCTTGGGGTTAGCCGTAAACCCCGCTTCCCGAACAGAGTCCAGGACTGCTTGCACTTTTGGCAGATGTGAGGCCCAATCTGTGCTATGGACAATTACGTCATCCAGGTAAGCCGCAGCATACTTCCGATGGGGCCTCAGCATCTGGTCCATTTTCCGCTGGAATGTGGCCGGCGCATTCTGTAACCCGAACGGCATTCTGTTATATTGGAACGCCCCGTCTGGGGTTACAAATGCGGTTTTCTCTTTGGCCGACTTGGCCAGGGGGATTTGCCAATACCCTTTTGTGAGGTCAAGAGTCGTCATGTATCGGGCTGTTCCCAGCCGGTCGATCAACTCATCTATACGTGGCATGGGGTAGGTGTCAAATTTTGTAACTTTGTTCAACTGACGAAAATCGTTACAAAATCGCCAGCTCCCATCCGGTTTAGGCACCAACACGATGGGACTAGACCAATCACTTTGGGACTCCTCTATCACCCCTAAGTTCAGCATTTTCTGTACTTCCTCCCGTATTGCCTCCCGTCGAGCCTCTGGGATCCGATAGGGTTTTAACTTCACCCTTTCACCGGGCGGGGTAATGATGTCATGCTCTACCCCAGATGTTTGTCCCGGCAGCTCAGAGAATACCTCCTTGTTGCGAAGCACAAACTCCTTAACCTCCTGTTGTTGGGGTTGTGACAAGGTGGCTGCTATTCCAACCTCAGGAATCACGCAACCAGTTTGAGCTGGTGACCAAGTGTCTGCGACTAGGGACTCTCTATCCCTCCAGGCTTTCAACAGATTAACGTGATAGATCTGTTCGGGCTTTCGCCTTCCTGGTTGTCTGACCTTGTAATTCACTTCGCTCACTTTTTCCATTATCTCGTAGGGGCCTTGCCATTTGGCAAGGAATTTACTTTCAACCGTAGGGACAAGTACCAATATCCTATCCCCCGGGGAAAAGGTACGGGTCTTGGCTCCACGGTTGTACACTCTCTGCTGTGCCAACTGCGCTTGGGCCAAATTTTTCTTCACGATGGGCATTACCTGTGCAATTCGATCTTGCATCAGGGCGACATGCTCAATCACACTCCTGTGGGGAGAACTCTCACTTTCCCAAGTTTCCTTGGCAATATCCAACAGCCCTCTTGGGTGTCTCCCATACAGTAACTCAAAGGGGGAGAATCCCGTAGAGGATTGGGGCACCTCCCTAATAGCAAACATCAAATAAGGAAGTAAACAGTCCCAATCCTTTCCATCTCTATCCACCACTTTCTTCAACATTTGTTTTAGGGTTTTGTTGAATCTTTCAACCAGCCCATCGGTTTGGGGGTGATACACAGACGTACGCAATTGCGTCACTTTGAACAATTTACACAGCTCTTTCATAACCCGGGACATAAAGGGTGTACCTTGGTCCGTAAGCAGTTCTTTACAAATACCCACCCGGCTAAAAACAAGAGATAGCTCTTTGGCTATGGTTTTGGCCGAGGTATTTCGGAGAGGGATCGCTTCTGGATAACGGGTGGCATAGTCCATTATAACTAATATGTACTGGTGCCCCCTAGCGGACTTGATTATAGGACCTACCAAATCCATGGCGATCCTCTCAAACGGGACCTCAATGATGGGTAGAGGGACCAGCGGGCTACGGAAATGTGGCATCGGGGCCAACCTCTGACACACAGGGCAGGAGGAACAATAATTTTCTACGTCCTTCATCACCCCCGGCCAATAGAATCTCTGTAATACCCTCTCTCGGGTTTTCTCTGTCCCCAGATGACCTCCAAGAATGTGCCCATGGGCCAACTCCAACACCAACTTCCTGTAAGGTTTGGGCACCACAAGCTGCTCAACAGTTTCTTCTGCCCTTTTTGCCACCCGATACAGTAGGTCCTTCTCTACGCTGAAGTATGGGTAAGTGCAGGTATTATCTGGGTTCACTAACTCGCCATCTATTTTCACTACGTTTTCCCGTGCCTTTATTAGGGCGGGGTCTTTCAACTGTTCTGTGGCAAAGTTTTCCCTGTGAACCTCAAGATCAGAAAACTCCACAGACGGTAGGTTTTCGTCTGAGGAGGTGGGCTCCTCTCCAGTTTCTTGAGTCTCCCCTGCCAATACTGATAAGGGAAATTCCGGCGAGTCCTCACCACTCTCAGGGGAGTTCTGGCTATCACATTCCTGGTACATAGGGGCACCAGTGAGGGGCTCAGGATCATCCCACAGTTCCCAGAACTTCGGAAAATCCCTTCCCACAATGGCGTCATACGGTAACTGAGATACTAAGCCCACTGGATGAGAGAGGGTACCTTTGGGGGTCTCGAAACACACTGTAGTCACTGGATACTCTCGGGTGTCCCCATGCACACAAATAACAGCTACCTTGCTATTCCCAGAGACCTCTGTTTTAACTAACTCAGCCTTTATCAGGGTCACAAGGCTACCTGAATCCAGCAATACCACAACATTTCTACCATTAACACACATTTTGCATAAATGTTTCTCAGTTCCTCGAATGGCAGTGCATGCGACTGTCGCACACAGCGACTGACGTCTGCCCGTCAGAAAGTCACACTGCATGGGTTCCTCCACAACCGGGCAATTGGCTGCAATATGTCCCGCTTGCCGGCAGCGGTAGCAAACGATCCTTCTTGCCGCCTCTTGAGCCGCTGATTTCCCAGGCTGTTCTCGCCAAACTTGGGGTAGAGCTCCCACCCTCTCACTCTCTCCACCCTCACCCCTTGGAATCCTCTTATCCGCCCCTGGGGATGGTCTGGTCTTAGGGTGGAAAGTCCGAGTGTCTCTGGAAGAGGCCGTCTCTGGGTCTCCATGGCTTACCCACTTTTGGATGGCAGTAGGAAGAGCTCTCAAAAACCGATCCATTACAACACGTTCCACAATCTTTGGTGCGGACAAAGTCTCTGGCTGTAGCCACTTTCTGCTCAGGTGAATGAGATCATACATTTGAGACCTGGGGGGTTTTCCAAGCTGGAAAGTCCAGTTATGCACACGCTGAGCCCGGACAGCCTGGGTGACACCCAGCCTTGCCAATATTTCAGCTTTTAGCATCACATAGTCTTTTGCTTGGTTAGGCTCTAGGTCATAGTAAGCTTTCTGCGATTCACCAGTTAACAGAGGAGCCACCAGTCCAGCCCACTGCTCCTCAGGCCACTTTTCTCTTTCAGCGGTCCTTTCAAATGTGGTCAAAAATACCTCTGGATCATCCTCTCCAGTCATTTTTGTCAATAAACGACTCACCCCAAAGGACGCGGTATTAGTGGGACGGCTTTCCTCACTGGTCTGCGGACGTTGCTGCATTACTGCTTCCATCTGTTGTTGTAGTCTCTGCTCTTGCTTCTGCAACAGGTCTATGAAGCGGGCCTCAGATTGCTGCTGGGCTCGTTGCTGAGCCTCCAGACTCTGTTGCAAAGTTGCGTTTGTCTGCTGCTGGGCTGCAAGGCTCCTTTGCAAACCTGCATTTGTCTGCTGTTGATTGGCATTTGCTAGAGCCAGCTGTTTCAGTATCTCCTCCATGCTGGCTTAAAAAAAACTGCCACTGGTTCTCCACCAACTGTGAGGGGGTTAGCTCGGCAGCGGGTGTGTGTGACCCCCGGGATGGGCTCCCCACACAAAACAGGCCCAGCAAACGGAGGTTGTGGTTTTCAAAATCAAAAAGGTGCGGTTTATTTTCTATTTACAGTGACAAAACACAGCAAAGCAAAAGAAACATAACCAAAATAAATCCTGGTCAAGTTGACCTCTGACTAAACATACAGGTTTCCTAACTAACAACTGGGATCAGCCTAGGGCTGTCCTAGTCCCTAAGTCCCTGGTTTTAAATGTCCAAGCAAATAGCCACACAGGCTTTTTCTCACCGCACAGGGGTTCACTCTCCCTAGACAGTCCACACAGGTCTGGTTCCAGGCATGAGCTAACACCTAATGAATCTGGGAGTTCTTATAGAGGCCTAAATGAGCTGACAAGCTTCAGCTGGTCTCATCAACTCCCTGTCTGCACGACGCCCAGCCCTCTCCCTAGAGGTATGAGTCATCCATGAGCCCACTAGCCTTATACAACTCTCCACCTAGTTGTATAAGTCGGCGTAAAGCCTGAATCTGGGCGAAATATATCTACCCCCCTGGATGCAACCAGGTGACTTTACCTTCCTGCTGTCACAATTGTTATAAACTAAGGGTTTTATTTTCAACAACATGGTATGAAAAAATATATAAACATTCAAACAGTAACAGTTTGTTTGTATTCAGATACAGGGTTAGGGCTAGTGCTTTAACAGTGCTTCAAAATTGTATGACGTAGAAACATTCCATCTTAATGAAAATGCCAAACCAGCAGACCAAGGCTGATGTAACGGTGAGCATATAGAAGCAAGTGGCATAAGCCAAAGATCCGATGTATCAGGTATAGTCTTGAGTTGATCTACTAGTTTCGCGAATTAACGCTTCTTCGGGAGCATAATAGTCGATCGGGTGTGCTGCATGATGCAGCATACACCTGGGAAGAGTTTTAATTGGCTGTTGATCAGTAATGATCAACCAGCCAGGATATAGATCACAATGATCGACAGCTGGGTGTGCTGCTGGATAGAGGCTGCTGGTGTGCAGCGACGGGTAATGTCCTCCAGGACTATTGAGGCTGTAACTTAAGTAGTATAATGAAATAATGAAAAAAAACTCAGATAGCACCAGTGTACATACTGGTGCATAGATGGGCAGAGGGTATCTAACTCCATCGAGCCTTTAAAGTAGTGGCCAGGCTGTAGACCTGTGCCTAGAAAGAAGTTTAGCCAGTCCAGAGCAATTCCAGCAGTCTTCTTTCTAGGCACAGGTCTACAGCCTGGCCACTACTTTAAAGGCTCGATGGAGTTAGATACCCTCTGCCCATCTATGCACCAGTATGTACACTGGTGCTATCTGAGCTTTTTTTCATTATACTACTTAAGTTACAGCCTCAATAGTCCTGGAGGACATTACCCGTCGCTGCACACCAGCAGCCTCTATCCAGCAGCACACCCAGCTGTCGATCATTGTGATCTATATCCTGGCTGGTTGATCATTACTGATCAACAGCCAATTAAAACTCTTCCCAGGTGTATGCTGCATCATGCAGCACACCCGATCGACTATTATGCTCCCGAAGAAGCGTTAATTCGCGAAACTAGTAGAGCAACTCAAGACTATACCTGATACATCGGATCTTTGGCTTATGCCACTTGCTTCTATATGCTCACCGTTACATCAGCCTTGGTCTGCTGGTTTGGCATTTTCATTAAGATGGAATGTTTCTACGTCATACAATTTTGAAGCACTGTTAAAGCACTAGCCCTAACCCTGTATCTGAATACAAACAAACTGTTACTGTTTGAATGTTTATATATTTTTTCATACCATGTTGTTGAAAATAAAACCCTTAGTTTATAACAATATATACCCATGTGCTGCCTAAAGTCCATTTTCTTAGTTTACATATATTTCCTCAATCGATTATTAGATATTATAGCCGATCGTACAATGGAACATTTTATTTGAAACTCAGACACATACTTTTATATCCCACAGGAGGGCAGCCCCTCCTGATCATATTACTCTAACAATACAAACTGAGTTACATAACTGAGTTACATAACAGAAACATAACTAACATGAGCTAATTAACTTGTCATTTAACCAGACTAGGTGACTCAATGCACACCCAGACAATGTTGTGATTAATCAGACACCCCCACTTCAGGTCAGACTTGCCAGCATGAAACTCCCAAAGTACAATACACATTGTTACAAGTATAAACACATCCCACAAGCAGAGACAAACATTGTTCCAATTAGCACAATTAACAATACAAACAGTGATCTTCCACTTCATCAGCTTAGTAGGCAACAGACTATAGCAGGAGACCTCAGTAGCAGACTGTCCGTCTCCTACATTGAAGACCATGGAATCCACATCTAAGCAACGCTTTGATTAATCAGGAATTGTAGACGGCATGGCAACAGTCTATAACAGGCTATGAGGCAAATCTCATACAATGTCCCATTTGAAGTAATCCAAACCACATTTTCAGTGTCATAATTTTCTCGTTCACCCTGTGCCCTTAATAGACACAGGGTAACTTACACACAAGAGGGGCATAAGGAGCTGAAACAAGGGTTTCCCAACCTCTCCAAGGGAAGCTGGGTTCTACGTGCCCCCAGCCCAAAGTGCCTCCCATCACAATATTCTTCAGATTTTGTTCCTGGTGGGAGTCCTGGTGTGGCAAGGTAACTAGAGAAATAGGCATAGGTCGGTGCACAAGTAGGGTGAGCACCTCATTTAAAATAATTCTATAAGTAATTGTAATTATATTCTTCAGAGTTTGGGCCTGGTAGTATGTAGAAGCCTTGGCGTGGCATGATAACTAGAACACTAGGTATAGTTCAGTGAACACATATGGTGAGGCGCTCATCCCAAAAACTCTCTCAGGAATAGTAATACAGTATATTCTTGCAAAAGATTTTGGTCCTGGTAGGAGTCCTTAGGTGGCAAGGTAACTAGAACAGTAGGCATAACCTGGTGCACAAGCAGGGCCAGACCCTCCTTTTAAAAATTTTATGTAGCGATACCTTCAGCTAAGAGGGCCGCAGATTTAGTTTGGGCCCTGAAGACAGTTTCGCCAACCCTCTGCAATTTACTCGACCCCCCCTGGCACAGTTAGTCTAGGGTAATGTATATATCTTATGCTCTATGGTTAAATTCAGACACCAATGCAATGATAGAAGAATAACTAGTTTACTTCTACTGGCAATAAAATCAACAGTTATAACAAATCACAGGAATATATCTGTAGAGCCCTGCAGCAATAGACACACTACAACTCGTAAGATATGGCGCACACGCGCCACGTGTAACAGTACTTCACTATGCACCCTATGGCACAGCAACTAAATAAACTATCTAGATGGCCAGGCCTGACCATATAACTCAGTCTCTAGGGGATGAATTCTTCGCATGCAA
This sequence comes from Rana muscosa, assembly GCA_029206835.1. Lineage (NCBI taxonomy): Eukaryota > Metazoa > Chordata > Amphibia > Anura > Ranidae > Rana > Rana muscosa. The sequence continues at coordinate 44,591,666 of CM055126.1, forward strand.
GTCTTTAAACGGTGGTGCACATTTCAGAAACACAATTTGTAATCCAAAGGGTTAAAAGTACCAACACAGAACACTCCACTAGAGATCCGTTCGGCTCAGTTCTGCTATGGATCTCCAGTGGGGACTTAAATATGGACTGGTAGGCCACAGCAGTCTGTAGGCCTAACAATAGTGTACAGTATATGGATTGAGCAGGTGCTCGCTCACCCCTCCGGACGTGATCCCAGTCCGGGAACTTCCACCTGCTGTGTCTCCACACACAGCATCTGCAGCGGTCCGGTCTCTGGCTCAGCAGCGGTTGAAGATAACCAAGACGGATGTCACCCAGGCTCGCGATGGGGGTGGAAGGCTCTTTTGGGTAGCAGCGCAAGGCCCCAGGCTTCAGGCCTTGCACCACAGCGGATCCTCACAGGAAGATCTCTCCACTGAAGTCTCGTGTCCCAAAGAGGCCGAGCGCAGCCTCGCCTCGTCCTTATATAACCCCACCCATGAGTCTCTGGGGTGGAAACATTGCATCCTGGGTGCCGAATGGGGTTTTGGGTAAGGTAGTCCTGAGAGTCTTAAAGGTGACCCCGCTACATGTACAAGGAATAGTAAAATATTCTTCAGATTTTGGGTCTGGTAGGAGCCTTAGGGTGGCAGGATAGAGCAGTAAGCAGTAGCGTGAGGCAATCATTCCAAAAATGTGTATAGGGAATTATATTCTTCAGAAGTTGGGCTAGCAGTAGCCGAGAGGTGGCAAGGTACCTGGGAAAGCAAGATTTTGCTCAGAGTTTGGCCCTGGCAAGGTAACACAAGCAGTAGATATAGGTGCATAATTAGGTGCCATAGTTGAACAGTGTCATAGCCAAGTTATGTTTTTTTGCCTGCTGGTCAAGGTTGACATCTATGAGGACAGATGTTCAGATCACATTGGAGTTATCAATGCCCTTAGGTTAGGGTGACCAGACATCCCCGGTTTCCGGGGACAGTCTCCGGATTGAGGACACTGTCCCCGGACTAAGTCTGTCTCTGGTTTTGTCCCCGGATTGGATTTGAACAGGGGCTGGGGCAATTTCAAAGACAGTCAGTGCAGAATAAAAAAAAAATCTGAATTACACCCCCCCCCCCCCCCCGCTCCGCCGCTCCTACTAGCTTAGAGGGGTGTATTTTTTTCCATTATCTGTGCGGAGGGAATATTTCTTCTGTTTCGGGCGCATGCCCATTCAGTTCCGCTTGCATTGTCTTCTGCCTTGGCTCAAGTCCCGGCCAGCCGCCTGCCTGTTTATCTCCTTGCCTTCCCTGGTGGAGGGATCTTCCTCCGCTCCCCACCCATTAGTAGCCGGGGCCCGGAGAGACAGGCTGTGAGGCAGGCAGAGAGTCGCTGATTGCTGCCATTACTAGTAAAAAATAAAATATGTCCCCGGATTTCATTTAAAAAATCTGGTCACCTTACCTTAGGTGTTGGCCCACCTGTAAAGTGCAATGACATTGTTTAATGTTGCAAATTTTGTATGGTTAACAGTATTATGGAGGGCGTATATTGAAAGGTTTAAAATAAAGTCTATAAAACATTGATTAAATAAGAAATGATTTAGATTGATTAATGTATATAATTCTTGTACTTTTACAGGATGTCATCTATGCCGCTGTGAAATGCGGAAAAGCGCCATATTAAAGAAGACCTCGGCTGACCTCTGTCTATAATGACCGCATAACATCACACTATTATAAAATTTTAAAGACTTGAGAAATAAAGTTTGGGAAATAAACTTTCATTGTTGTTGTTGTGTATATATTTATTATGCTAACAGTGCTGATGTATTCCACTGCGCTTTACCTATTACATAAAACTGCATCAGTTCTTGAACCCACTAAAGCAGATCCTTGTGTTAAAACTTTTTTTTACCAGGCCACTTCCTTAGAACTGTAGCTGGAGTTAAATACAGAAAGGAGGAGAGGAGATGAGAACAAAAGAGGAGAGGAGAGAAAAGGAGAGGAGAAGAAGAGAAGAGAGGCGAAAAGGAGAGGAGAGGAGGAGAGGAAAAGGGAAGAGGAGAGGAAAAGGGAAGAGGAGAAGAAAAGGGGAGAAGAGAGGAAAAGGGGAGAGGAAATGGGAAGAGGAGAAGAAAAGAGAAGAGGAGAGGAAAAGGGGAGAAGAGAACATAATAGAAGGGGAGAGTGAAGGGATGAGAAGCGAAGGGAAGGGAGAGGAGAGGAGAGTTTTTATTTTCTCGCTATTGATCTTTAGAGAAAAACTGTAATTATAATGTAGCACCCTCTAGGTAGGTAGGTGCTAGAGGTGGGATTTTTTTGTAGGACAGGTAAATTTAGGCTAGTAGCCAGGCCTGCCTAAAAATAAGAATGCAATTTGTTTTTCTGCTGATGCACTACTACACAGATTAAAGCTAGGAATATACCTCCCTCTAGTGGTATAAATTGAAAAGTGAAAATGTCTTTCCTATACAAATAACGCAGTGAAAAAATGATAACATAACCTTCTTTAGTAACCTAAAATGAAACAGTGGACACATTACAAGTGTTTAGATTTTGTTAATAAAGCGGACCTTTACCCTCCTGAGGAGGATCCTGCCTCTCCACCCCTCCTCCCTTCCTCTGCAAAATTGGGGCATAGTTTTTTCTTTTTTTTTTCTTTTATTTACATCTTTTTTTTTTTTTTTGTAAAATCCGCCCGCCTCCCCATGCACATCACTCGCCTTATGCCAATGGCGCACACTCTGCCCACTGTGCACATCACATATCCCAGGAGGTATAGCGTTTCATTCAGGAACAGGAGGAGGGGGCGGGCCTATCAGCGCATCATCGAGAGGCCTGCCCGCTGAACCTGGAATAGCCGGCGGGCCTCTCGATGACATCAGAGAAAACATGGTGGCATGGGACAGAGCTGTGGCTGGGATAAGATGAATGAATGTTTACTATTATTATTATTGTTATTATTATTACAGGATTTATATAGACTCAACAGTTTGCACAGTGCTTTAAAAAAAAAAAAGGAGACAGTATAGTTACAATCCAATCCAATACAATACAAGAGGGATCAGAGAGCCCTGCTCTTGAGAGCTTGCAATCTATCAACTCATCCCCCCACAGTTATTACCTTTTGTATCACTTGCCCTTCACTTTTAAAGAAAGAAAAGTTCAGTTATTAGGTGGAGGTGGGATGGGCTTTACTTAAGAGATGAGTTTTCAGGGATTGCCTAGAGTCGGTTAAAGTAGGACATATTCAGAGAGATTGAGGTAGGGAGCACCAGAGTATGGGGAAGGCTCTGGATAGGTCCTGGAGGAACACATGGGAGGAGGTGAAAAGGGAGCTAGAAAGCAGTAGGTCTTAGGAGGAGCGGAGAGGACAGTCTGGGTCAGGCCCGGACTGGGACAAAAAATAGGCCCGGGCATTTTAGACTGAGCAACCCATGGCATATTTACCGGGAAGCATGGAGAACATGTGGGGGCGGAGCACTAGGTGGGCGTGTGGAGAGCACTAGGGGGGCGGGAGCACTAGGTGGGCCAGAGAGCACAGGGGGTGAAGAGCACGGGGGTGGAGAGCACTAGGGGAAGCCAGAGAGCACAGGGGAGCTGGGGGGGCAGGGACCATGGGGGGCTGGAGAGCTCAAGCAGAGGCAGAGAACAGGGGAGGCGAGGAGCACAAGGGGGCGGAGAGCACAGAGGGTCTGGAGAGCACAGAGGGGGTCGGAGAGCACTGGGTGGGCGGCGACCAAAGGGGGCTGGAGAGCACAAGCAGGGACAGGGAACACAGGAGGCGAACAGCACCAGGGAGTGAAGAGCACGGAGGGGTGGAGAGTACAGAGGGGCTGGAGAGCACTGGGGCAGCCGGAGAGCACAGGGGGGCCTGAGAGCACAGGGAGGGGCTGCAGCGCCCTGGAGGGCCTGAGAGTGCTGATGAGCACAGGGGGGCCTGAAAGCACTGGGGGGCCGGAGAGTAAAGGGGGGCTGATGAGCACAGGGTGCCTGAGAGCACTGGGAGGGGCTGGAGAGAATGGGGGTGCTGAAGAGCACTGGTGGGCTGGTGAGCACAGGGGGGCCTGAGAGCACTAGGGGGCTGGAGAGCACAAGAGCTGGAGAGCACTAGGGGGGCCGGAGAGTGCAGGGCTGATGAGTACAGGGGAGCCTGAGAGCACTGGGGCGGGCTGGAGAGCATAGGAGCTGAAAAGCACTGGGTGATCGGAGAGTACAGGGGGGCTGATGAGCACTGGGAGGGGCTGGAGAGAACTGGGGGGGGCCGGAGAGTACAGGGGCTGATGTGCACTGGGAGGGGTTGGAGAGCACTGGGGGGACCAGAGAGTACAGGGGTGGCCGATGAGCACAGGGGGGCCTGAAAGCACTGGGAGGGGCTGAAGAGCATTAGGGGGGCCGGAGAGTACAGGGGTCGATGAGCACAGGGGGGCCTGACAGCATTGGGAGGGGTTGGAAAGCATGGGGAGCTGGAGAGCACTGTGTGGGGGGGCAAAGATTACATTGGGGCTGATAAGCACTGGGGGTCCTGAGAGCACTGGGGGGGGCTGGAGAGCACGGGGGGATGGAGAGAACTAGGGGGGCCAGAGAGTGCAGGGGGCTGATGAGCAAAGGGGGGCCTGAGAGCACTGGGGGAGCTGGAGAGCACAGGGGCTGGAGAGCACTGGGGGAGCCGGAGAGTATAGGGGGCTGATGAGCACTGGGAGGGGCTGGAGAGCACTGGGGGGCCGGAGAGTACAGGGGCTGATGTGCACTGGGAGGGGTTGGAGAGCACTGGGGGCCAGAGAGTACAGGGGTAGCCGATGAGCACAAGGGGGCCTGAGAGCACTGGGAGGGACTGGAGAGCACAGGGGTAGATGGGCACAGGGGGCCTGAGAGCACTGGGAGGGTCTGGAGAGCATTAGGGTGGCCGGAGAGTACAGGGGCTGGAGAGCACTGGGGGAGTTGGAGATCACTGGAGTGCAGTGGGGGAGCCTGAGAGCCAGGGGGAACACCTGAGAGCATGGTGGGAGCCAGAGAGCACTAGCGGACAGTAGAAAGAAGCTGGATAGGAGAAGCAGCTGCATAGATAGAAGAAAAATTAATCTCTTTATTTTTCTCCTACAGCCTCTGCATGCCCACGGGAGGGAGAAAATGAGAAGCAGGTATTCAGAGGCTGTTGGAGAAAAAGAAAGAGATGGATTCTTCTACTGTGTATGCAGCTGCTCCTCCTATCCAGGCGCTCGCATGGGGAGTCACACTTACTTTCCCTCCTGTCCAGCGGCTGCGTCTCTTGTAGATTCCCTCTCTATTCATGGTCGCAGGTAACGTGACCTGTAGTCTCCGCCCCCCGGGCCGACGGCTGAACTGTAATGGCGGCCGGCCGGCCAGCCAGCCACGGAGAGGCCGGATAAGCGGTGGGGGCTCAAGGAGCAGCACAGCTGCCCTGGCCCCACAAGCACATGCAGCCCGGCGGCCCCCGGCCCACCAAGCAAGTGCCCGGTGTGCCCTATGGCCACTCCAGGCCTGGTTTGGGTGATATTTAGAGCTGAGGTTGGTGATGCAGCTTGGGGCAGAGTTGTGGACCAGATGCGGAACATGAGAAGGGGCGGGTCTATTCACGTATTACACAGTAAAGGAAGTTCCCATCAGGTCCGCCCCCTCGTAGAGCGGACCTGATGGGGAACTTCCTTCACTGTGTAATACATGAATAGACCCGCCCCTTCTCGCGTTCCGCATCTGGTCCGCTGAGCGGACCTGATGGGGAACTTTAGAAGGAGCGGGTCTATACATTTAAAACACTGCGGAGGAAGTTCCCCATCAGGTCCGCTCAGGCACAACCAATGACGGACAGCGCTGGACATCGGGATCGCCGCGGGACACTGGATTTCATCGCTGGAATGTTTTTTTATTTATTTTTTATTTTTTAATAAAGGACTTTTCCAAGGTGTTTGTGTGTTTTTATTTAAATTTTTTTACACTTTCTTCGTGAAATGGTAGGGGTACAATGTACCCCTTACCAATTCACATAGGGGGGGGCGGGATCTGGGGGTTCCCTTTGTTAAAGGGGTCTTCCAGATTCCGATAAGACCCCCGCCCACAGATCCCCACAACCACCGGGCAAGGGTTGTGGGGATGAGGCCCTTGTCCCCATCAACATGGGGACATCCTCCCCATGTTGAGGGCATGTGGTCTGGTACGGTTCAGGAGGGGGGAGGGCCCTCTCTCGTCCCCCCCTATTTTCCTGCGGCCTGCCAGGTTGCCTGCTCGGATAAGGGTCTGGTATGGATTTTTGGGGGGACTCCACGCCATTTTTTTTAAATTTGGGGTGGAGTTCCCCTTAAAATCCATGCCAGATCTGAAGGGCCTGGTATGGATATTTAGGGGGAACCGCACGCCATTTTTTTTTTAAATTTGCGGTGGGGTTCCCCTTAATATCTATTCCAGACCTGAAGGGCCTGGTAATTGAATTTGGGGGAACCCCCACGCTTTTTTTTTTTAATCAATGACTTTTCTATGTATTGATAAAAGCCGACAATTCATTAATAGCCGCGAGTGAGTTTTAAATTACTTTTTTTCCTTCAAAAATGACACTTTGTGCAGGGACAGTTCTAAGCACGGGAAACAAGCGCTACTTTACATGCATATCATACACACCCTCCAGGTACGAAATTTAAAGGAATATTTCACTTTTATTGTTTCACTTTAAGCATTAATAAAATCACTGCTCCCGAAAAAAACGGCCGTTTTTAAAACTTTTTTTTGCATTGATACATGTCCCCTGGGGCAGGACCCGGGTCCCCAAACACTTTTTAGGGCAATAACTTGCATATAAAGGGATTTTTATAACAGCTTACCTGTAAAATCCTTTTCTTGGAGTACATCACGGGACACAGAGCGACTTAGTCATTACTAATGGGTTATATAGTTTACCTTCAGGTGCTGGCACTGGCAACTTCCAAACCGGAAGTACCCTCCCCTATATAAGCCCCTCCCATCCGGGAGCACCTCAGTTTTGTAGCAAAGCAATAAGTGTCCCAAAAAGAGGGGTGGGAGCTCTGTGTCCCGTGATGTACTCCAAGAAAAGGATTTTACAGGTAAGCTGTTATAAAAATCCCTTTTTCTATTTCGTACATCACGGGACACAGAGCGACTTAGTCATTACTAATGGGACGTCCCAAAGCAATGCCAAATGAGGGGAGGGATACACTATACATAAGCTGGGCGCCATCAAGCATGAGGCTCTTTTGCGGCCTGCAATACACTGCGCCCAAAGGCGACATCCTCCTGACTTCTGACGTCTACCTGGTAGAATCTAGTAAACGTGTGTACTAAGGACCATGTTGTGGCCTTACAGACTTGAGCCAGGGAGGCCTGGTGATGCACTGCCCATGAAGTTCCAACTGCTCTTGTGGAGTGCGCCCTAACTTTGAACGGAGGCGGTCTTCTCAAGCCATAGGCTTGTATTATGACCTGTCGAATCCACTTGGCTAAAGTAGATTTTTGATGCTGCCTGACCCTTTCTGGGGCCTTCCGGCAGAACAAACAAAGTATCCGTTCTGCGAATCTGAGCAGTGGCTTTAAGATAAGCTTTAACTGCTCTTACTACATCCAAAGAATGCAATAACTTTTCCTCTACCGAACTAGGTTTGGGGAAAAAGGAAGGAAGAACCACATCTTGGTTCAAATGGAACCTCGATACCACCTTAGGAAGAAGGCTGGATGAGGACGTAACACTACTCTGTCCTTATGGATAACCAGATATGGCTCTTTACAGGACAAGGCGGCTAATTCCGATACTCTTTTAGCCGAACAAATGGCTACTAAGAAAATCAATTTCCTGGTGAAAAGAACTAAGGAAATGTGCCGCAATGGTTCAAATGGTTGTTTCTGTAGAACCGACAGAACCAGGTTTAAGTCCCATGGACATATGGGAATACTAACCGGAGGGCTAATACGCATCACTCCTTGTATGAAAGCTTTGACTAATGAATGCAAAGCCAAGGGCCTTTGAAAAAATATTGACAAGGCCGTCTGACCCTTGATAGTACTCAAGGCAAGCTTCCTATGTACAGCCCACTGTAGGAAGTCCAGAATCCTACCTATTACGTACTTACGTGGATGCCATTTCTTGGCCTCACACCACGTGATGTACGCCTTCTAGATCCTATAATAGATCTGCCTGGATACCGGCTTCCTGGCATTGATCATGGTAGATACCACAGGATTAGAGAGCCCTCTCTTTTTTAGAATGTGGGCTTCAATAGCCAGGCCGTCAAACCTAGGGCTGGTAAGGAAGGGTAGTATATCGGTCCTTGCGAAAGCAGGTCCGGACGATGTGGGAGGGTCCAAGGACTTCCCACTGACATTTTTACAATCTCCGCGTACCATGCCCTTCGGGGCCACGCTGGAGCCACCAGAATCACTGGTTTCTTTTCTACCCTGATTCTGCGGATTAATCGCGGTGGGAATGCATATATCAGCTTGAACTGATCCCAAGGGAACACTAGGGCATCCGAACCGCAAGCTAGGGGATCCTTTGTGCGAGACACAAATTTGTCCACCTTTGCGTTGAATCTGGATGCTAGCAGATCTACATCCGGTGTTCCCCACCGCTGTCATATTGCCTGGAAAACCTCGGGGTGAAGAGACCATTCCCCCGGGCATAATTGCTGGCGACTTAAAAAGTCCGCTCTCCAATTTTCCACTCCTGGGATGAAAACCGCGGATATGGCTGTGACATATCTTTCTGCCCATTCCAGGATGCAATTCGCTTCCCTCTGGGCTGCACGACTCCTGGTGCCACCCTGGTGATTGATATATGCCACTGCTGTGGCATTGTCTGATTGAATTCTGACAGGTGACCCTTGGAGTTTGGATGTCCATGCTACTAGGGCATACCGGGCTGCTCGTATCTCTAAGAGATTGGTGGGCAGGGCCTTCTCTGCTTCTGACCACTTGCCCTGGAGAGACCATTGCTCCAGTACTGCTCCCCAGCCTATGAGGCTGGCATCTGTAGTGACCACTGTGACAGCAGGAAGGTAAAGTCACCTGGTTGCATCCAGGGGGGTAGATATATTTCGCCCAGATTCAGGCTTTACGCCGACTTATACAACTAGGTGGAGAGTTGTATAAGCCCAGCTGAGGCTAGTGGGCTCATGGATGACTCATACCTCTAGGGAGAGTGTGGGGCGTCGTGCAGACAGGGAGTTGATGAGACCAGCTGAAGCTTGTCAGCTCATTTAGGCCTCTATAAGAACTCCCAGCTTCATTAGGTGTTAGCTCATGCCTGGACCCAGACCTGTGTGGACTGTCTAGGGAGAGTGAACCCCTGTGCGGTGAGACAAAGCCTGTGTGGCTATTTGCTTGGACATTTAAAACCAGGGACTTAGGGACTAGGACAGCACTAGGCTGATCCCAGTTGTTAGTTAGGAAACCTGTATGTTTAGTCAGAGGTCAAGTTGACCAGGATTTATTTTGTTTATGTTTCTTTTGCTTTGCTGTGTTTTGTCACTGTAAATAGAAAATAAACCGCACCTTTTTGATTTTGAAAACCACAACCTCCGTTTGCTGGGCCTGTTTTTGTGTGGGGAGCCCATCCCGGGGGTCACACACACCCTCTGCCGAGCTAACCCCCTCACACCACCTTCCAAGAAACCGGACTGAAGGGTTTCCCTTTTTCCAGATTCTGGGGCACCAACCACCAATGGAGGCTCTTGCGAACGGAAGGGGACAGGGACATTGGTAAGTCTAAAGCCTTAACTCTTTTTGTTCCAGGCTGACAGTATGGCCCTCTGCAAGTTCCTTGAATGGAATTGACCGTAGGGTACTGCTTCGAATGAAGCCACCATTTTTCCCAGCAGCCTCATACACAGGCGTATGGATGGTTTTCTTTTTTGTACCCACTAAGTGGGTCAAATCTTTCAAAGACGACACCTTCTCTGGAGGTAAGAAAATCTTTCTCTGATTTGAATCCAGTCTTAGCCCCCAAGTATTCCAGACTTTTGACTGGTTTTAGGGCTGACTTGTCTCGGTTGATAATGCAACCGTGAGATTCCAGATACTTGATTATCTTGTGAACGACCACTTCTAGTTTTTTTCACTGAGTGGTCTATCAGCAACAAGTCGTCTAGATATGCCATTATCGTTACACCTTGTGTTCCTAGTTTGGCCAATCGTAGGGCCAGAATTTTTGTGAACACTCGTGGTGCTGTGGCCAGACCGAAAGGTAAGGCTCTGAACTGAAAATGGCGCCCTTCTACTGCAAAGCGTAGAAATTTCTGGTGGGCCGGACAGATGGGAATATGCAAATAAGCATCCCTTATGTCGATCGAGGCTAACCATTCCTGCCCTTGTAGGGCGGTGGCCACCGATCGGATCGACTCCATCCAAAAAAGTCCTGCTATGTAGGAACTTGTTTAGCCCTTTTATATTTAATATGGGCCTCACGTCCCCATTTGGTTTGGGGACTGTGACAAGGTTCGAGTAAAACCCGAACCCGCTTTCTTCCAAGGGAACCTTCATGATTACCCTTGGAGCAATAGTTGTTCTAGTGCCAGAAGGAGGGATCCACTCTTCTGGGGATCGCTTGGCACGTTTGACCTTATAAAATGGGCAGGAGGAATGTCTTTTAACTCCAGCCTGTATCCCAGACTTACTGCGGAGATCACCCATCTGTCTCTGATGGTGTCCCGCCAGGTCTCTGTGAACAACTGAAGTCTTCCCCTCACCCGATTGAGTGGGGGCAACCCTTCATGACTTGGGGGGAGGTTTTGTACCTCTCTTGACCCAGGGTTTTTTGTTACCCTGTGATTGTCCCTGATTTCTGCCCCCTGGATTTGACCGCGGAGGCCGTCGGAACTGTTTCACAGCCGATGTGCCAGGGACTGGAGAAGTAGGCCTCTTAAAAGAAGGACTTCTACCCTTGTTCTTAACCGGCAAGAGTGTACTTTTACCGGCAGAAGTTTTCTGGATATATTTGTCCAGATCATCTCCAGATAAGCGTTCTTCATGAAATGGGAAGCTAATCAGCAATTTCTTACAGGGAGCTTCAGCAGACCAGTTTTTGAGCCATAGAAGCCTACGCATATGTCTACAGACAGCGTAAAGCGGGATGCCTGTTGGATTGTATCCTTTATGGCGTCCACCGCAACACAAGGCTCTAGGTAGGTCAGCTAGGGCAAGAGCCTGCTGATCTGGTAAGTCCCTTAAGACTTGTTTCAACTGATCTTTCATTGCTTGGCAGACTCCAATCGCTGCTACTGCAGGTTGTGTCACCATGCTTGCTGTAGAGAAAGCAGATTTTAGTAAAGACTCCAATTTTTTATCTATTGGGTCTTTGAACATTGGAACATTATCTACTGGACATGTCAGTGATTTATTTACACAAGAGATGGCTGTGTCCACTGTAGGGACCCTCCATTTTTTTATGAACTTATCCTCCATGGGATAGATCACTGGAAATCTCTTGGGGGGAGTAAATATTTTATCAGGATGATCCCAATCCTGGTAAATAAGCCCTTCCAATAAAGGGTGGATTGGGAAGGAACAGACAGCCTGGGGAGCTTTCAGCGACCCCAGCGAGGAAACCGTAGTGGTTGATGGTTCCGCCAGAGGCATTTTAAATGCTGATCGGACCATGTTAGTCAGAGACTGAACCCATAATCTTTCAGCCTGAGATGCTGAGAAAGGTTCTTCCACTGTTGATTCCTCTATAACTGAATCAACCTCATCCTGATCCCCTTCAGGTAGGTCGATCTCTGTGTGGGGCTGTTCCTCCACTAACAGGCACTCTGAAGGAGGAGACGGAGATCGGACGCGCTTTCCCTGTGACAGGGAAGCAGCGATCAATGCTGTTAATCTCTCTTCCAATCCTCCCAGAGTTGAGGATAAAACCTCCTCTGTTATATATACAGGAGCAGGTGGACTGGGGACAGCCGCAGCACCAGGCACTCCTGCGGGGTTCCTACGGCTACTGACCTCTGAATTTTCAGGGGAGATTGGTGCAGTACAAGCATGCCCAATATCCTCAGAGCCCGATGGAGACCCCTTTGGCTTCCTGGAAGACTTATTTCCAGAGCGTCTGGACGACATATCCTTTAAGCACAAAGCTGAGGTATTCCCGTCGTCATACACCAATTTTGCTGGTAATAGTCTAACACAGTTGCTGCTATATACCAGCTGGTGTCCACTAAAGTGCCTTTCTATGGGGATGCCTGCATCAACCGCCTCTGTGTGCCACCGTTTTGTTGCTAGCTCTGTTTGCATCCAGATGACACTTGTACTGTGTCTTTTATACATGCTGGGATGCCTGCACATGCGCAGAAGTGCCGCGGCGCGCATCGAGCGTCATCCACCCGCCCCGCCCCTTTTTTTTCATAGGAGGCGCGCGCCCGTGCACCATTGGCGCCCTTTTTTGAAACCAAGCAGGGACTAGGAGCCAGGGCCCTTTTTGCCGGAGGGCCTGTGCGGTGGATGAGCGCAGCAACAGGGCAGAGGAACTGGATTCCCACAGAGAAACTTACCAACTGCCTGGATCTTTTGACTTGAGAAAACCAAAGATCCACATGACAAGAAAAATGGACCACAGCGGCCTCTAGTGGTTTAACACAGGTACCGCGGTCCTCTTTTTTTTTTTTTTTTCTTGACTACTATTAAAATTTTACATTTTCCAGTAGTTATAGGCATACACAGATATTAGCGGGAATATCGTTAGGTAACAGACAGAAAGACAAATTAGGCTTGGGGGTCCCCCAATAGAACCAAGTTCCTGGGGGCCCCCACTTACCTGTTCCCCGCCGCAGGACTCTGTTTGGTCCACAGAAGCCCAAACTTCACCTATCACGGCAGGCATTGTAATTAAACCTTCAGGGACCGGGTTCCCAAGGATTCCACTCCCCTGGACCTGTATAGCACCCTGCACAGAAAACATCTTGGTCGTGGGTATGACCAGAGCTCTGGATCCCAGGGTCCAGCCCTCCTAAGAGAGGCATTACAGGCAAAACCTTGCTCTTCTGTTGCAAGGCCCGGGTACCGACCGTTTAGCTATGAAGCTTTTTTGGTGGGATCCGGAACAGCTTACTAAGGCCCGTAAAAGAACCTGTACGCAAGCCCAGGAAAACACATGTTACTCTTTGGCCAAAACCTTAGACACTGGCAAAAAACTGAGGTGCTTCCGGATGGGAGGGGCTTATATAGGGGAGGGTACTTCCGGTTTGGAAGTTGCCAGTGCCAGCACCTGAAGGTAAACTATATAACCCATTAGTAATGACTAAGTCGCTCTGTGTCCCGTGATGTACGAAAAAGAAAAGCCTTTATAATTAGCACTTTAGATTTCTCCCATAGACTTTTCGAATTTGCCGCGAACACCGCAAATTGTTCGTTGTTCGGGGAACGGGCGAACAGGCAATGTTCGAGTCGAACATGAGTTCGACTCGAACTCGAAGCTCATCCCTATTGATGACTTACATGTCCTTAGTATTTTCAATTTTTTAGTTGGGTAAGCAGAAACCAGTGGAGGAATTGGCAAACTGGAGTGGTAGAGACTGAGCAATTGGTAAGGTGGTTGAGTCTGGCAGCAGCATTCATAATAGACTGAAGGGGGATAGCTTGTGTACGCCAACAAGAAGGGAGTTGCAATAGTCAAGGTGAGAGATAACGCGGGAGTCAATTAGTAGCTTGGTGGTGTCCTTGGTTATGAAGGAGCACATTTTGGAAACGCTACAGAGGTGAAGGTGGCAAGATTTTGACAGCTATGTGGAGCTAAAAAGACAGGTCAGATGATAGGATTACCAAGGAAAACAGGTGTATAGGCGATACAACCTTCCCCAATAACATCTCCGCCCGGTCCTCAGACCTTGAGGCTGCTGACACCTCCAACGTACCAAAGTAAGGAAAGGGCTGGTCAGCACTTAGGATGACATCCAAAAAAATAGTATTTCTATATTCAGTAAACATGTACAACACTGTAAAACAGCCTACGCATTTCGGACGTTAGTCCTTAGTCATGGCTAGGAATATGTTGTGCAGAGTATTGATATAATGCGCTGGAAGCTTCTTGTGTGCAGCAAACTGCTTTACTTTAATGGAGAATGTCAGAACATATCTTCACATCATGTCTTTATCATGGAACAGAAAAACAGGAACTTAATACCAATAGAGGATAAACAGTCTTTCCTGTCGTATCATAGAACACATTCACTATACACTATAATACTACAGCGCCACCTGTTGCATAGATAGGTATAATGTATATGTATATATAGTTCACAGTATATAAAGCCACTATGCTGTTGTTCTTCCAACACCCCTTCTCCACAACTTGTGCTTTGTCAAATTATATTCAGCTTCTTCTGGAAATAAGTATGACATTCCTTCAACAAAGGCTTGGTGAGTGCATCAGCAGACATCTTCTCTGATGGGCAGTATTGAATGTCAATAACACCTTGCTCTTGATTATCCCTCAGTAGGTGATACTTGACGTCAATGTGTTTGGTCCTAGGATTGACCCTTTCTGATTGCGTAAGATTTATACATCCCTGGTTGTCTTCAAAAATGAGACTTGGTTTTGACATGTCTATCCCAATGTCCACAAAAAGTTGACAAATCCATATTGCTTCTTGACACGCGTGTGCTGCTGCAATGTACTCTGCTTCAGTTGAAGATAGAGGGACAGTTACTTGCTTTCGACTAGACCAACTTATGGTTCCTTCCCCATATTGAAGATGGATTTGCGGTCTGTGCAGTCCCCTGGCCCAATCAGCATCCACATATCCGACCAGTTTTGGATCTGATGTTGCTGGTAACCGTAACTTAATTTAAATGGTTCCTTTGAGGTCCTGCATCACTCTTTTTATTGCATTCCAGACACGCCGACAGGGATCTGAGACTTTCCTGCATAGTATGCCTACTGCTGCGGCTATGTCTGGTCTTGTCACAGTGGCAACATATAGCAGCTTACTGATTGCTCTGTGATACATGTCATTGTTTGGTAGCAAGTTTTCTGCTTCATTGCTCTTTTGATAGCTTGGTTCCATATGATTTTTTACTTTCTTTGCATCTTGCATATGGAATTATTCCAAGATTTCTGAGATTGGTTAAGAAGATAACTTCCACCTTCTTTTCTCTCTCTATTTGGTTTCCCAGATAGTAGATAATGTTCTCTAGCTCTTTGATTTCAAAATTTTCTTTCAGCTTGTGAACTGATTGTAATACCCTTCTTGTTCAAAACAGGTTATACTGTGATCAACATAGATAAGTGTAGCCAAGTCCCGGGCCTCTCCAGGCCTAAGGGTGACCTCTAAAGTTAGGGACAGTTGACATCTGTCTTCTGCTTCTAGGAGGTCAATTGATTTCACCCTAATTCTCAAATTGCTGCACTTCTCTCTTCTGTCGCTAGGTAGCTGGGTACCTGGTGACATTAGATAAGACAAGGGCATTGCAAGGACAGATTAAGAATGAATGGGGTGTCTCAGCCAATGGGCAGGGATTTTATTGGATAACGAGAGACAAACAAATACTCCTGCGCACAAGTGGAATACCGGACAGTTTGAAAGTGAACAAATGGATGACACTTGGCTTTGCTGCCTTCACGGATAGGGGTATCCTAGTGGTAGATAACAAGACAAGAAAAAGAAAGGCGCACCAGCCTCGTGCATTACCGTTGAATAAATTTATTAAAACGAATAAAAGAATCCTACTTACAAACAAACGTAAAAGCCATGCGTTTAAAAAGAACCACAAAGTCGCAGCAATGCGTCCAAAACGAATCCACTCGAATCGGTCACGGAGGGATTGACAAAGATCACTGCTGGCTGACGCGTTTCGAAGACGAGTCTTCTTCCTCAGAGCTCATCCCTTGGCCTGTTGGGAGAGCCTATTTATTTGGGTGGGGTCAGGTTCTGTAGGTAGTCTGTTCTGTAGGTAGGTTGCAGTCATGACTGCTTCTCCCCAGTACTTGTGAGGTAGGTTGGCATCCGACAATATGCACCTGTCCATTTCTATAGAGTGTGATTTTTCCTTTCTGCTACACCGTTTTGTTCAGGAGTGTATGGTGTGGTTGTTTGATGTACTATTCCTTGTCTCTTCAGGTATGAGGCCACTTCTTTGCTTATGTATTCTCCTCCATTGTTGGTGCGTATTATTCCTGGTTTGGGTTGGAATTTGTTGCTTGACATGGCAATGAACTCTTGAAGTTTCTCTTATGTTTCTCTGATGTTCTGATTCTTGTGTTTCATCAGATAAGTGGTTGCGTTCCTGGAATAATCATCAATGAAAGTCAGTAGATATCTGTTCCCGCCTGACATGGGAGTTTTCATTGAACCGCATATGTCACTGTGTATGAGCTGCAGGGGGTGGGTGTTTTTTCTTTGAAACCCCTGTAAATGAATAACTTCATAGTACATGCAGCTACACTGGTCAGGAATGGCTAGAGCCAAGGCATTTGTATTTCTTGTTAAAGTGGAACTTCACCCTTTTTCTCCACTTGCCATGATTTTCCTTTTCCCAATCCCCCCCCCCCCCCCCATACATTTCACAAATGGAGATTACAATTTTTAAGGATTTGAAAAAGAAAACTTGTGTTAACCAACATTCATAGGTATGAGGAAAGAGCAGTCAGTCTAGCATTAGAATTTTTTATTTTTTTTGTAATCTATTTTTGTAATAATTGTACAATGTGATTTACAGACTACAGAACAATGAATATATTCCATCTGGTATTCTCCATCCTACTTTTGTTCGTGATATGTGGAATCGTCTTTGAGTGCATGAAGACTAACAAGATAATACTGAAATGAAGGCTGAAGACCTATCATCGCTGGGCTTTGATTACAAGTGTTTCCTCACCCCCATGCTACATTCTCTCCTATACAAATCCCAGATTTTACTTCCGCTAATTTAACACTTCTGCTTTCTTTGGCTTATCACAGAAGGGCAAATTTTAGGGACAATTAATCAAAGATCTGCTAAATATTCGCTATTGTAACAATAGAAAGTGAAGGAACAACAGGAACTTAAAGCTTACCTAAAAGTACTGGTATTTTTTTTTTTACATTTGGATCGAGTTAAAGCGGAAGTAAACCCAACGATTTAATAGTTTAAAAAAACAGTTACATTCCCGGCATGCCGGAAATTCTAACTGTCACATTGGTTGTGCTCTCAACCAAACTGTCACACCATCCAATGGCTGGTGTCATAACTGATCACATGTGCAGCATCATGGCAGTTGAAGATTAAACACAGGCCAAGATGGCAGCTTCCTTGGCTGAAAATTATAGGAGGGTTTACTTCCACTTTAAGATAAGTTTAAAGCTAAAGTTATCTCTGCTTATATATTTCCCTTTGCTGGTTGCTTGCTCCTCCCCTCTCATTAACGTGCTAATGAAGTTTTGAAATAAAACTTTTCATTACTTACCTTATGATGTCATCACTGGGTCTTTGTCCTTCTATATTCATTTCAGGCAAATCATGGCTGGTGGAAGAGGTTGGCAGGGTGCTGTACATACCTTCTTGAAAATATCACAACACCTTGCCTTAGTACTCCTACTGAAGTTTGTGGTTAAAGACAAAATGGCCACCTTTATTTCCAGTTATTACACTGCTCATTCTATCTGTACAATACAGGGTCTCTTTATGTGGTAAGAACAAAAGTGTGTGAGACATCTCACCATAGCAATCATGTTTTAAGAACCTTGGGAAGAAGGGGATCATTGTCTAAGAAGAATTCCTGAGAAGGATTATTACCAAAATGATAATGTAATCTTACTGGGCATTTATGCTATGATATGCAGGTAACATAAGATCGTATTGGCAAATGGGACGTTAGATAAATATGGTTTTGTCCAATCTGGGTATAGTGTGAGAATTTTGTTTGTAGATTATTCATGTTACGTAAATCTATACAGGAATGCCGTGTAAGGTCATTGCTGTATCAACATCATATTATAGCTCCCTCCGGCCATAAAAAAAAAAAAAAACACATTTCTTCCTACTTAGATTGACTTCTAGGTCTATTCTACAATACCTCCACACCAAACTCATCAAACCATTTCTTTATGGAGTTGGCTTTGAATGCAGGGCTGCAAAACCCCCACAATCAATGGATATGGGCTCGACCCTTGAATACATGGACACAGTAATGTTGAAACAGAAAAGGGCCTTCACCAAAATTCCATGTAATTGTCTACAGTGTCTTTGTAATTCTAGCCTGTGTAATCCCCCTAATGTTACCCCCCCTGCAATCCCCCTAATGTAAGCCCCCTGTGTAATCCCCCTAATGTTTCCCCCCTGCAATCCCCCCTAATGTTACCCCCCTGCAATCCCCCTAATGTAACACCCCCCTGTGTAATCCCCCTAATGTTACCCCCCCTGCAATCCCCCTAATGTAATCCCCCTAATGCTACCCCCCTGCAATTCCCCTAAAGTAACGCCCCCCTGTGTAATCCCCCTAATGTTACCCCCCTGCAATCCCCCTAATGTAACCCCCCCTGTGTAATCCCCCTAATGTTAACCCCCTGAAATCCCCCTAATGTAACCCCCCTGCGTAATCCCCCTAATTCTACCCCCCTGCAATCCCCCTAAAGTAACACCCCTCTGTGTAATCTCCCTAATGTTACCTTCCCTGCAATCCCCCTAATGTAACCCCCCATGTAATCCCCCTAATGCTACCCCCCTACAATCCCCCTAAAGTAACGCCCCCCGTGTAATCCCCCTAATGTTACCCCCCTGCAATCCCCCTAATGTAACGCCCCCCCTCCCCCCCTCCCTGCATTTACAGACCTCAGATCAGCGCGGCTCTGTACACACACGAATGTCCCTCTTCCTAGGCTCCTCCTCCTGTTGTGGATATACTATCAGTGTGGAGTGGAGGAGGAGCCTAGGCCTTGTCGGTCTGAGGAGTGTAATTTTGATAGGACACTGGCACCGTGACCTCTCCCCACCTGCCTGTCACAATTGCCATTGCAGATCTCAGTGCTGGTTCCCGGAGGACATGGGGGGGCCGGGCAAAGGGGAAGGAGGAAGAGGAGGGAGCCGCGGCCAGCGCGGCACCTCTCAATGCAGTGCTGTGCCGGGTGTCACCCCTCTGGTGGATGTCACCCGGGTGCGGCCCGCACCCCCCGCTCCCCCCTTACAACACCTCTGGTTAAGCACCAGAACAAATAGGATATAACTGATCAGTGGATAGAGCAGAGTAGTACACTGGACAATTTTAGGGATAGATTTATACAGGATCGTTCATTTGCAATAACCAGATATGGTACCTGGGCCTATACCTTCACTATCTACCCATGTGAGCTTAAACAATACCAAGGTTACTGACGGTGCAGCAAGGGCAGTTTAAGAGTGGATAAGTCTAAACCCAAGAACTACACTGCCCAAGACTGCCTGCAGGACTTCAGAGGGCCTAACAGCCACAGATAGATCACAGATGGTGAAATTTAGGCAAAATTGAGCGAGATGTGGGGCAGTCTCTGGGTGGTTTCTTTTGCTGACTATCATTGGGGCCCTTTAACAGTGGTGTACTAGCAGTGATGGGTAGAGGACACAACCCGCATTCAGTTTAAAGTACAACAAGGTGCAGGGGTGCTTTGCAGTGGTGGTTTCAATAAGTGGGTAATAAAGAAGAAGGAATGGTAGGGAATCCAATACAGAGTCAGTTCAGAATGGTAGAGTAATCCCGAGTGGATGTTAGGATGTCAGTCTATGATGGGCTATATGTGGTGAACATTAACACAGGGAGGGAGAGAGTATGGCGATGGTGGGCAGTAAGGAGACTCAGTTCCTGCCATACAGTGTTTACATAGGGTCAAGAACCCTCCCACCAGTCCTGTACTTTGACGTTGAATGCCAATGAAGGAGGGGCCCGTCACGGATCGATGATTTCAGCTCTGGCGAACCCGCACAAGAAATGATGGCGATGCTGAAGATGATCAGCCAACCCACTTGCCTTCTCTGGAGCATGCTGGAACCGACGAGCGGCAGTTGCAGAAATGTCCCCTTACTATTGGCAGTGGTGCTACACAGGCCATTCTCCTAGCAGAGACCCTGATCAGTTGGGAGTGCTACCCCGAAGGTGTGTACTCTTCCATGTCCTGCTGTCAACTGCCTCAAACTTTCCCGAGCAGTGCACTATAAATACCTCCACTCCTGCCCCCAGTGCCGTGGCCCCCTGGGAACTGTAGTCTTTTCCAGCATTAGAGCAATACCTCCACTCTACAGCAGAACTATATCTCCCATAATCCTCATCAGCAGCACTTCATCCTCTACAACCCCATGCTGCCCATTGAAGGGAGGGCGTATAATACCCATAGAGAGATAGTAGACAGACATGTATGAGCCTGTAATTCTACATTACCAGTCTTAAAAGTTTTTAAAGGGGCCAATCCAACAGCACCTGGCTACATAAAAAAAAAAAGTATTTCCCTTTTTGTCATTGCACTAACAAATTGGATTTAAGAGTTTGGGTTTGTACAAAATTACCAATATTCTGGCTGATAAAACAGTTCACATACTTTACATACATTTCTAAAGTGTATACGTGTATTTAGTGGTTTGGTTAAAGCACCACTTAAAATATGAAACCCACTTGTTTGCTATTAGTCACTATATTCTGCTTATACCCATAGGCCTTTGTAGGAACTTATTATGTAAAAACCAAGATGAGAGAGAATTCATGTCTGACTTGAAGCATATTTTCCCAGGAAATAAAGCTTTTTTAAAAATATTAGCTGGTTAGCTTTGACCTCAAAGCTAACTATTACCATTCCTCTCTATACACATGTCACGTATCTGTGTGGTCTGTTCATTGGTCTGAGCTCTCAGAATTGGGCACTGAAATGGAAAATGACCCAGATACATAATTTACCCAACCTGCAAATGAGGTTTGGTGCATTAACATCTCAGCAGTTTGTTTAAAGGTATTGAACACAAAACAAGTTCTCTGGCTGACTGGACTCACAACCTGCCATAGTAGACCTCGCTAACCTCTAGAAGCCATAGCAAGATGAAGATCCTACTTTTATTTGTGTTGGTTTTTTGGTACCTTCCAACAGGTGAGTCGTCAGTTATTTCCTCCTTGGATCATTCATATAACATAAATTAATGATGTTCTTAAGGCATTAGAATTTTTCTTACAGGAAGGGCAAGAATGGGCAAAACTTATTGGGAAGCAAAGATCTCAAGGAGCCCATTTTGTGGTCTTAAAATCATAAAAGTCCCCACTGGAATACCATCATCAACTTCTTTCCTACCATCCTCTAGTTGCAGCCATGGTATTTGCCATGAGCTGTGCTGGAATGATGGGCTGTTGTGGCGGAGGCAACCAATCAGTAACTCTGCCTGCGCATTGATCCCACCACTTGCCAAAGCTCAATCTCGCACAATAGAAAAGAGGAATCAGCGCCACAGAACTACCTGGACAATTGTGGATCCCAATTGAGAATGCTGCTGCTCAATCCTAGTAGAATACTAGTAGTAGATAATGCAATAAATAGGTTTGCAGCGCAAAGCTCTGGAATATCCACAATTGTATTCACAATTTGTACCAAATATATATTAATTCTAGAAAAGATGGACTTTATATGATTCAAAAATCTCAGCCCTTCACTGGAACAATCTACCCCTCCTATTATATGTGGAGTAACTTAAATAATATTCATAATATGTGAAATAGAGTGAAACTGAAAATTCTCTATATAATAATCTAAATAAAGTGCAAGTGCTTATTCACTGAATAAATGTCCTTAATAACGCAACATTCAATGTATTGAAAACAATACTCTCAAATCCATGGACAATAGTGTGTGTGAAAAAATTCAAAAAAATATTAATTACCATATGATAAACAAAAAAAAATGACAATGAAAAATAAGTGTATAAAACTCAAAGACTGAATTTATATACACCTAATCTTTAAACTGTGCAAGACCATATATGTGTAATAATTATGTGTTGAATTTTATTTTTTTATATATGGTTAATTATTTAAATATTTTCTTACAAAACAAAATTTCTTAAAATCCCCCAAAGTGCATCCGTGCAAAAAAAAAGTCCAAAAAAGTCCTGAAATCCAAATCCCAATTCTCAATCAAAAAGACTGAAACAACCTGATCCAACACTTCTTAAATTCAGATGGCTAATGTGCTCCTTTTATCCGAAAAGTTCTAAAGTGACTCACCAACAGTTGTGGCTGGAAAAATTATAAACCAGCAATTGCACAGACTTAAATATTGGGATTATTCCTACTCCGTGGACTCAAACTTCTCAGCCTGTTAGTAGTATGTCCTCCAACCCATGTGGATGACCCGTATCACAACATCTTGCCTTAGTACTCCTACTGGAGTTTGTGGTTAAAGACAAAATGGCCGACACTTATTGCCAGTTATTACACTGCTCATTCTATCCGTACAATACAGGGTCTCTTTATGTGGTAAGAACAAAAGTGTGTAAGACATCTCACCATAGAGTAATTTTTTAAGAGCCTTGGGAAGAAGGGGATCATTGTCTAAGAAGAATTCCTGAGAAGGATTTTTACCAAAATGATAATATAACCTCACTGGACATGTATGCTATGATATTCAGGTAACATAAGATCGTATTGGCAAATGGGACGTTAGATAAATATGGTATTGCCCAATCCGGGTATAGTGTGAGAATTTTGTTTGTAGATTATTCATGTTACGTAAATCTATACAGGAATGCCGTGTAAGGTCCTTGCTGTATGAACATCATATTATAGCTCCCCCCGGCCATAAAAAAAACACATTTCTTCCTACTTAGATTGACTTCTAGGTCTATTCTACAATACCTCCACACCAAACTCATCAAACCATTTCTTTATGGAGCTGGCTTTGAATGCATGGCTGAAAAAACCCCACAATCAATGGATATGGGCTCAACCTTTGAATACATGGACACAGTCAGGTTGGAACAGAAAAGGGCCTTCACCAAACCTCCATGTAATTGTCTACAGTGTCTTTGTATGTTGTAGTATTAACTGCCCCTTCAATGGAATCACCTTAACTCAAATTTGAGGGGTGTCCACATACATTAGGCCAACAAGTGTTTATATATGTAGCGCCACCTCTGAAGAAGCTGCTAGCTCAATGGGTCCTCTGATACTAGTCTTGACTGTACTGATACCTTGACCATTCTGACACACCCAAATTAATTCACACAATTCAAGGTTTAGCACTAGCCCTGTCTTAAAGAAACTGGACAATAATACAGTTGAAAAGTAACCTTCATTAAGACTAGAAACCTATAGACTTTTGACTAGATATTAACCAGTTTGCGCCCGGCCTATAGCAGTATGATGCTGGTGGAAACCTCTCGTCGATCTGGGTGGAGGTCATATGACGTCTTCCCAGATTGGGCCACACAGCGGCGCGATCTGTCACTAGCTGCGTTCACAGGATGCAGACAATGACTGATCACTGTACCAGCCCGCTGCCGCTACCATGTGCCCGCTAAAGCCAATCACAGCAAGTCAGCAAGCATGACAGTTGAAAACAATGGATGGCTTCCTTTCAAGCCATCCATTGTATACAATTGTGTTGCTAGCTGTGATTGGTCAATGTGTTCACATGATAGGTATAGACTGGGCAAATTACAGCCCATCTGTACCATGTGATTAGCTCTGGCCAATCACAGCTAATCACAACAAAACAGACAAAAAAAAATACTGGTCACTTCCCAGAGTAGTACAATGGTAATGGTAACATTATATTGCTCTGGTCACAGAGTGTTTTTAAAAAAAAAAAAAAAAAAAAGATCACCGCCACACCAGTTATATGATGACGCTGTACTGCAATGGTGACAGTATGCAAACTTTTTTTTTATTTGTTAATAAAAACTTATGAAAAAAAAATTACAACTTCAAAAAACTCGCCAAAAAAACCTGCTTTAAGTGTCTACCTGACACTAGGGAACAATTGCGTATTATTAATAATGTTATCCTCTGATCCAGGCTATGTTCCAAAACCCGAGCGCCTGATCTCTGAAAAATGTCTCGATAGTGTCAGTTCTACTAGTTTCGTTGCATTAACATCTTCACGGAGCGGCTCCATGAGGGTGTTTTCCTTTCGTCTTCCCCTTAATTGTCGGGGGTTCATTGTGGAAGAAATCCTGACAGGTGGAGAGACTGAAGTTAGCAGAGTGGAGAGAGATACAACATCGCTATTGCAGACTTGGATACGGATCATCCACATGGGTTGGAGGAGATACTAATAGGCTCAGAAGTTGGAGTCCATGGAGTAGGAATAATCCAAATTTTTAATAATCTGCAATTGCTGGTCTATAATTTTAACAGCCACAACTGTTGGTGAGTCACTTTAGAACTTTTCGGATGAAAGGAGCACATTAGCCATCTGAATTTAAGAAGTGTTGGATCACGTTTCTTCAGCCTTTTTGATTGAGGACTGGGATTTGGATTTCAGGAATTTTTTGGACTTTTTTTGCATGGATGCACTATGGGGGATATTAAGAAATGTTTTGTTTTAAGAAAATGTTTCAATAATTAACAATATATATATATATATATAAAAAAAATAAAAATTCAAAACATAATTATGACACATAGGTCTTGCATAGTTTAAAGATTAGGTGTATATAAATTCAGTCTTTGAGTTTTATACACTTATTTTTCATTGTAATTTTTTTTTTTTTTTTTTGTTTATCATTATTTTGTGTTTCACTCTATTTCACATATTATCCCTTTCATGACTAAGCCTATTTCTGATATTTGGTGTTTACAAGTTAAAATCCATATTTTTTGCTAGAAAATTACTTAGAACCCCCAAACATTATATATATATATTTTTTTAGCAGAGAATCTAGAGAATAAAATGGCGATTGTTGTAATATTTCATCTCACACGGTATTTGTGCAGCGGTGTTTTAAATGCAACTTTTTGGGAAAAATTTACTTTCATGAATTAAAAAAAAAGAAAAAGGTAAGTTAAACCGATTATTTTTGCATAATGTGAAAGATGATGTTAAGCCGAGTAAATAGATACCAAACGTGTCACACTTTATAATTGCACGCACTCGTGGAATGGCGACAAACTACGGTACCTAAAAATCTCCATAGGCAACGCTTGAATTTTTTTTTTACGATTACCAGGTTAGAGTTACAGAGGAGGTCTAGGGCTAGAATTATTGCTCTCGCTCTGACGATCGCGGCAATACCTCACATGTGTGATTTGAACACCGTTTACATATGCGGGCGCAACTTCCATATGCGTTTTCTTTGCTGCGCGGGCTCGCGGGGGCGGGGACGCTTAATTTTTATTTATTTTTCTTATTTATAATAATATAAAATTGTGTTTTAAAAAAAAATAATTTTTGATCACTTTTATTGCTGTCACAAGGAATGTGAACATCCCTTGTGACAGTACCCTCCCTTGCCAGAGATTGGAAACCAATAACGGTTTCCGAATTTAAGACCTTTCTGGGCCTTTCCCTCAACATGGGCACACATAAATTGACGAAGTTGCGGACGTATTGGTCCAAATGCCCAATTCACCATATGCCCGTGTTCTCTGCCTTAGGGTGACCACATTTCCAAACTACCATTCAGGGACACCCTCCCTTCCCAAAAATCAGCTTGTGCTGTAACGAATCACAGCACAAGAGGTGGGATTTATGATTTCTCCAATCACAAGCAGGGGGCGGGGATTGTGCTCCTCCAGGCATTCCCGGCCAGGACAAGTACTGTCAGTGAGTAAACCGGTGATGTGGCTCCCTTTTTTGGGGGCATCAGAGTGGCCCGAGGGTTGGCTGTGTCAGTTTCATTCCGGGACACTGTATTGTCCTGGAATGAATGTGCCCGGGACAAACCTGCAAAATACGGGACTGTCCCGGGCAATCCGGGACACGTGGTCACCCTACTCTGCCTCCATGTCCAGGAAACGATATGAGCAGATCTTGCGGTTCATGCACTTCAACGACAATGAACATTTGTCGTCCTCGTGGAGACCCTGAATACGATCGGCTCTACAAAATTCGGCCCCTCATAAACCACTTCAACGAACGTTTTGCAGCCTTGTTTACTCCCCATCAAGTTGTCTGCGTTGACGAGTCCCTGATTAAATTTTCTGGCCGCTTGTCTTTCAAACAAGTACCTTCCCAGCAAGCGTGCCAGATACGGGGTCAAGCTCTATAAGTTCTGTGATAGGGCAACCGGCTATGTATGGAGCTTTAGGCCTCATGCCCACGGACGTTTTTACAGCCGCGTTTTTACAGCTTAAAAACGCCTGTCCATGTTATTGTATAATTTTTTGAATTTTTTTTTGCGCGTTTTTTAGCGTTTTTTGACGCTTCACGTTTTTTTATGCCTAACGCCGACGCTGAGGAACGCACCAGTCCTGGGTTTTTTTTTTTTACAGCTTAAAAACATCTATGCTATTTGCAGCTCAAAAACGTCTAGGTGGGCATGAAGCTATAGACTAACATGGAAAGGCGTTTTTAAGCTGTAAAAAACGCTCAAAAACGCGGCTGTAAAAACGTCCGTGGGCACGAGGCCTTATGGTTTATGAGGGAAAAGATAGTCAGGTAGAGCTGGAGAACTGCCCAGATTACATAGGGAGCGCTGGCAAAATAGTGTGGGACTTGGTGTCACCCTTATTCGAAAAGGGGTACCACTTGTATGTGGACAATTATTACACGAGCGTGCCACTTTTTAGTTACTTATTTGATCATCAAATTGGCGCATGTGGCACCGTGCGATCTAATCGATCTAATCGCCGGGGCTTTCCCCAGCGGCTTGTAGATGCCCGTCTTAGGCTGGGGGAGAGAGCCTGCTTGAAGTGTAATAATTTGCTCACTGTGAAGTGGAGAATAATAAGAATGTTTTCGTTCTTACCTCCCTTCACGCAGACACGACAGCCTAAATTCCTACGGCGACTGGTGTTATGGAGAAACCCCTCTGTGTCCACGAATATAACCAAAATATGGGAGGGGTGGACCTCAACGACCAGTTGTTGGCTCTGTACCTAGTTGCCCGTAAGGCCAGACGCTGGTACAAAAAAGTGTCTGTTTACTTATTTCAATTGGCTTTGCTGAACGTTCATGTGCTATACAGAGCTTCAGGACAGACTGGATCCTTCCTTACATTCCAGGAAGAGATTGTTACAGTCAGACCTCCTATATCCAGACGGTGCTGCACCTCACCATTCCCAACCAAATGCAGTAAGACGGCTGCGTGAGAGGCATGTCCTGCAGAGTACCCCTACCCAACGAGCCCCCCAAAGAAGATGTTGTGTCTATACCAAGCACGGATATAGGCGAAACACCCGTTATTATTGTCCACGCTGTCCTGACAATCCTGGTCTTTGCATTGGTGAATGTTTTGAACACTACGACACACTAGTGAAGTTTTAGCATAGGGTACAGCGTTTCACAGACTAGGACACACTTACACAGGGTCTCCCGAGATGCCATCGCATTTTGAGAGACCCGAACCTGGAACCGAACCGTAACAGTTGTTACAGTTACAAAAAAAAGTGGAAGAAAAAAAAAAACTTAAAAAAAAAAAAACACTAAAAAAATATATTAAAAAAATTTAAAAAATAGTTGTCGTTTTATTGTTCTCTCTCTCTCTCTCTCTCTATTTTCTCTCTATTGTTCTGCTCTTTTTTACTGTATTCTATTCTGCAATGTTTTATTGTTATTATGTTTTATCATGCTTGCTTTTCAGGTATGTAATTTTTTATGCTTTACTGTTTACTGTGTTTTATTGTTAAAAAAGTGGCATCGGTGCATCCCTAGTTAACACATAGTACGAGTACCGATACTTTACCTCAGGTACTCGCCGATACCAATTACCGATACCTATCGCCTAGGAAGAGGTGTGGTTTGGGAGGTTGCGGTAGTTGAGGGTGGGGTGAAATAGGGATTGTGGGGTGGGAGAGTTGGGATGGAAAAGGCTGTGATCGCTGGGGGGAAGAGGGTGGGGATAGGAGGGCTTTGGGAAACATGGGGGCAGGGGTGACAGCTAGGAGAGGGAAGGAGGAGGAAACAGGCAGAAGTGACTGCAGGCATGGTACAGGAGACAGTCAGAGACTGCAGACATGGTACAGGAGACCGTCAGACTGCAGGCATGGTACAGGAGACAGTTAGGGACTGCAGACATGGTAAGGAGACAGTCAGAGACTGCAGACATGGTACAGGAGACCATCAGAGACTGCAGGAATGGAACAGGAGACAGTCAGGGACTGCAGGCATGGTACAGGAGACAGTCAGGGACTGCAGGCATGGTACAGGAGACAGTCAGGGACTGCAGGCATGGTACAGGAGACAGCCAGAGACTGCAGGCATGGTACAGGAGACAGCCAGAGACTGCAGGCATGGTATAGGAGACAGCCAGAGACTGCAGGCATGGTACAGGAGATACTCAGAGACTGCAGGCATGGTACAGGAGACAGCCAGAGACTGCAGGCATGATACAGGAGACAGCCAGAGACTGCATGGTACAGGAGACAGCCAGAGAGTGCATGGTACAGGAGACAGCCAGAGAGTGCATGGTACAGGGGACAGCCAGAGAGTGCATGGTACAGGGGACAGCCAGAGAGTGCATGGTACAGGGGACAGCCAGAGAGTGCATGGTACAGGAGACAACCAGAGAGTGCATGGTACAGTACAGGAGACAGCCAGAGACTGCAGGCATGGTACAGGAGACAGCCAGAGACTGCAGGCATGGTACAGGAGACAGCCAGAGAGTGCATTGTACAGGAGACAGCCAGAGAGTGCATGGTACAGGAGACAGCCAGAGAGTGCAGGCATGGTACAGGTACTCTATAGAGGAGCACTCCACTAACAGGATGGGAGAGAGCCTGCACCACCTTCTCTCTGCCGCTGACACTTCTCCTGAGTCCTGTCCTCTGCCTCTTGTCCCAGCCCTGAGTGCGGGGATTGAAGAGAAGCTCAGCAGCCACAACTGAAATCTGGGGAGCACCCTCATAGATCCGGCCGCATCTTCTGTGTCTCGTGGGGGAGGAGCAGCATAACTTTTTTGCAGGAGGATGCCCCCATGCTTCGGCATATATATATTTTAGGCACAGGTTGCGTTAAAAAATGTTTTATTTTTTACTATGTTTTTTTTGGTATTTGCTTTGCAGGTATGGTAAGGTAAGGTCTTACTGTTATATTGTAATGTTACTTTGTTTTAATGTTAACCATCATTTGCTTAGCAGGTACGCCATTCAGTTGCAGCGCAGAATTATTTATCTTGACAGCAACAGCGTTTGCTCCCATGATACATAAAGCTGTGACTCCAACGCTGTAGGAGGTGATTTTACCACCACAGTTAAAAAAAAGAGCAAATATGCCGAAGCATGGGGGCAGCAGGGGCGGAGGAGCGATTTTGCTCCTAATGCCGCATACATACGGTCAAAATTCCGACGGAGGCTTGCCCGTGGAAAAGTCAGACCGCGTGTACGCGGCATAACTTTTGCGGGAGCATGCCCCCATGCTTCGGCATATATAAATGGTGCAGGTATGCCCATCATTAGAAGTGGGTGAATGAAGGGAGGTATTCTAATGGTGGGAATACCCACCCGATCAATCTCTTTTTTTCTGCATGAAAAAAAAGATTACAATATATGTCCAACAAGGACCAGCAACGTACTGGTATGTTGCTGGACTTTGAATTGTTATACCAGAATGATGCCTGCGGGTTTAGGTATCATCTTGGTATCATTCTTTTCAGCCAGCGGTTGGCTTGCATGTAAAAGCAATCCTAGCGGCTAATTAGCCTCTAGACTGCTTTTACAAGCAGTGGGAGGGAATGTCCCCCCCCCCGGATATAAACAGCCCCATTGGGAAATTGGGAAAGCATTTTATCACACCGATCTTGGTGTGGTCAGATGCTTTAAAGGAGAGACCCCAGTTCTTTCAAAAAAGAGTACCTGTCACTACCTATTGCTATCATAGGGGATATTTACATTCCCTGAGATAACAATAAAAATGATAAAAAATAAAAATGAAAGGAACTGTTTAAAAATAAAATAAAAAAGCAAAATAAATAATTTTAAAAAAGGCACCCCTATCCCCCCCCTGCTCTCGCACAAAGGCGAACGCAAGCGTCGGTCTGACGTCATACAGTGGGGAGAACAAGTATTTGATACACTGCCGGTTTTGCAGGTTTTCCTACTTACAAAGCATGTAGAGGTCTGTAAAAAAAATCCAGAAAATCACATTGTATGATTTTTAAGTTATTCATTTGCATTTGAAGCTCAGGATGTCCCTGAACTACCAGGATCTTGTGCGAATTATAAGGGATGAAGAGGCTCTGCTGAAAGACCAACAGGTGACCGAGAAGCCCACTACTCCCCCCTCATTTGGGGTCAGATCCGCCATGGCCACTGGACGGGACTTGGAAGTGGAGGTCTTAAAGTCGCAGATGACCCAAGTATTAGAGATGCTGACCTCTTTAATGGCCAAGAACTCAGGAGTTGGAGAAAAAGAAGAAGTTAGGAAAGAGCTGTACCAGAGCGTTTCAACACCAGTCTCCCCGAGAGATAGAGGAGAAGCTGTTTGCTTTAACTGTGGAGGAATTGGCCATTTTGGGCAAGTGTGCCCCATTCCAAGGAAGACCCGAGGCAACTACCGCCAGCCGGCGGAAAACTCCAGAGGGCCCCGGTAAAGGAGTCAACCGGATGGCCATCATCTCCAGCAAGCTCCATTGGAATAAGAAAACAAGGAAAACCAAGAAGTGAGGGGAATACTTCCCCATCAAAAACACATAATACCACTCCCTTGGAGGTAACACCCCAAAAGTTACGAGAAATCAATGCATACCAGGCCCAACAGGGATTAAGATCCAGGGAACGATGGAAAAAGAAAAAAACACAGAAGGCCAAAACCGTGAGTCCAAGGAAAGAGGCCTCCCCAAAGAAGTTTTCAGCCAAGTTAGTGGGACCCTCCCCAGTGGTCCCCATTCAAGTGGAGGGAGTCTACACGAAGGCCATTCTGGACACAGGGGCTCAAGTAACCCTCCTGTATAGGGATTTCTATCAAAAGCATCTGAGACATTTGCCCTTGCAGAAGTTGGAAGACTTGGAAATATGGGGAATTGGCATCCAGAGCTTTCCTTATGACGGTTACCTCTCGATCAGATTGGCTTTCGACCCCTCAGTGGCAGGAGAGGCAGAGGTCTTTGACACCTTGGCAGTAGTCTGCCCCGCCCACCAGGGGCCAACAAAAGTTCCCTGATAATAGGAACCAACACTGACCTGGTCAGGAGACTACTGGCCCCTCTAGTACAAGAGCAGGGTGCCTCGACAGCCAGAATCCACCCCATGTTGCAGTTGGCTTATCAGCGATTGATCTTGGAACAGAAGGCCCCGGAAGAGGGGGTGGGGAAAGTTTGGAGACTGGAGAGGAGAGAGAGAGTGTTGCAGCCTGGTGAAGTGGCCTGCTTGAGATCCACTGTGAAGCTCACCTGAGAACAACCTGGCCCCTTTGTAATCCTGGAACCAGACCCTCTTGGTGCACACCCAGGACTGGAAGTAATCCCCGAAGTAGTCCCGCTGAGAGTCCTGAAGAAAGCAAACGGCAGGGTACCAGTGAGCGTCAGGAGCACCACTGACTCGCCTGTGAAGATTCCAGCCCGGATGCTGTTGGGCCAAGTGAATCCTATTACCCCAGTTGCCTTGCCCGACCTGGAGAAGGAAGAAGAAGGGGAACCCACCTTGGAGAACCCGGCCCTAACCCCGGTGTGGAAGGAGAGGGCCAGGGCCCAGTTGGCGAAGTGGCGGAAGATCTTCTCCAAGGATGAGTTCGATGTAGGATGTGTGAAAAGTGCCACTCACAAGATCCGCCTACAGGAAGACAAACCCTTTCGGGAGAGAGTCTGGCGAGTTCCCCTGGCTGATCTGGAAGATCTGCGTGAGCAACTTGAAGAGCTCAAGAGAAGGAGTGTTATCCGGGAATCCAGGACCCCATATGCCTCTCCAATTGTGGTAGTCAGGAAGAAGAATGGGTCATTGAGACTCTGTATAGACTACAGGACTCTCAACAGGAGGACAATACCTGACCAACATACCACCCCAAGAATAGAGGATACCCTACAGAGTCTATCTGGAGCCAAATGGTTCAGTGTAATGGACCTGAAGAGTGGGTACTATCAAATCCCAATGCACCCAGAAGACAGAGAGAAGACTGCCTTCATCACCCCCGTGGGGTTCTATGAATTCGACCGTATGCCTCAAGGTCTGTTGGGAGCCCCTGCTACTTTGCAGCGGTTGATGGAGAAGACGGTGGGAGACATAAACCTCATTGAAGTCCTAGTATACCTAGATGACATCATCGTCTTTGATAAGACTCTGGAGGAGCATGAGGAGAGGTTAGAGAAGGTCTTGAAGAGACTCAGTGATGAGGGACTCAAGCTCTCCAGGGAGAAGTGTCAGTTCTACCAGTCTTCAGTCCATTACCTGGGACACATAGGGGGTGATTTACTAAAGATGTGCGCCTGTGGTGCAGTGGTGAAATTGGAGCAATTGCACAAACAACGGGACTCAAAACATTTATCAAAAATTATGGTGCACTTATATGCACCAAACCATATTTACATAGGAAGCGCTGTTGCGCACTTGCGCAATCTTTCGCGCCTACCATTAGCAAGCGCAGCCAATGTAATCTTCAACATTTTTGTCTGAATACTGTAGATAACTTTACTAGTTTATCATATTCTGTTACCAGGCTAAAGAGTATATATATAATATTGTTTAAATGCACAAATTTTGTCCAGAACATGTAGATCTGTCTTACAACTAATCAAGCCTTTTTACACCCTTCTTTCAGCTTACTCAACTGCACATGTGCATTGACAAAGCACACCATTTTATGCTCGCCTGACAGGGTGCACACGCTTTAGCTTGTTAAATATGTGTGTTGCACATGGGCGCATCTGTGTTCTCCAGAGTGCACAACTGCTCTTACATTGGGCTTGTGCTCATTGTAATGCTGATCATGTTAATGAGCTTTTCCTTATCACATAGAGAATATTGCTTCCACTTTTATTCCTTTCATTCATTTCTTTTTGAAACAACTCAATAATCATTCTAGAGATCTTCTTCCTATCAACAACTGTGCAGATGTTTACTGGACTTGTAATTGTGCATTTTATGGTGATAGTCTATAATCATTGGTGGAGCCAAAACTTCCACGAAAACATCTTCTCAACACATGTCTGCGTATTGTGCATTCTGGACAATTCTTTCCCCATACACTGTGCAACCTGATTGCACAGTGTATGGTGAAATGAATTGCTCAGAGAAACGAGTGGATGTAAATGTCCTCCACCACAGTGACTGAGCTTAGGTAATTTTTGGGGTTCTGCTCCTACTATCGCAGGCTGGTGGAGGGGTTTGCAAAAACTGCCAAGCCTCTAAATGAGCTGTTGAAGACAGATGGAGAGGAGGATGACTCAGGGCCCAGGAAACCGGGAGAGTCAGTGGAAGACCAGTGGACTGAAAAGTGTGAAGTGGCTTTCATTAAGCTGAAGGAGAGTTTGACCACTGCCCCTGTCTTGGCCTATGCGGACACCCAAAAGCCCTATGAATTACACGTGGATGCCAGCCATGATGGTTTGGGAGGAGTACTATATCAGGAGTATGAAGAGCAGCTAAGACCCGTTGCCTATGTGAGTAGGAGTCTAACCCCGGCTGAAAAAAATTATTCCACCCACAAGTTGGACTTCCTGGCCTTGAAGTGGGCTGTGATGGACAAACTGAAGGACTACTTATATGGAGCTGACTTTGTGGTCAAGACAGACAATAACCCACTCACTTACCTTCTAATCAGAGCAAAACTGGATGCCACTGGACACCGTTGGTTGGCAGCCCTCTCAGGGTTCAATTTCAGCCTGAAGTACAGGCCTGGGACTGGAAACCGAGATGCTGATGCCTTGTCCCGAAGATCTCATGCTCCCACTGGCATGACAGAAGACTGGACCCAGGTAACCCCAGAGGGGGTACGGGCTTTGTGTCAGGGAGCAGAGCTCCAGGCTAGTGGAGGATCCAGGGCAGAAGAAATTGGAGTCTCAGTTGTTGGAGTGCCCAAATATTATTGTGATGTCACTCAGATTGGTAAAGAGGACTTGCCCAAATTATCAAAGAAGGATATAAGACGGGACCAGCTGGAAGACCCATTTTGAAGATTGGCTTTGGGGGCCTTAGAAGACCAGGATCCGGACAGACTTTTGCATGATCCCTCAAAGGAGACCCGCTTACTGCGCAAGGAATGGGACAGGTTGCAGGTGCACCAAGGGGTGGTCTACCGAAGGGGCCCCTCTGATGACCTGGAAGACAAGTGGCAACTATTCCTGCCAGAAAAACACGGAAAGACTGTTATGATTGCTCTGCATGACAACCATGGCCACCTAGGAGCAGAGAGAACCTTCCAGCTCATAAGGAGCAGATTCTATTGGCCCTGCATGCGGGCTGAGGTGGAGGAATACTGTCACTCATGTGCTCACTGAATAAAAAGGAAAACATTGCCTCATCAAGCTGCCCCAATGGGCCACCTGCAAAGCCAAGGACCCTTGGACTTGGTATGCATTGATTTTCTTTGCCTGGAACCTGACTTGGGGGGGACATGGAAATGTTCTGGTGATAACCGACCATTTCACCCGTTACGCCCAGGCCTTTCCAACTAAAGACCAGAAGGCTTCCACAGTGGCCAAGATACTTGTAGAGAAGTATTTCGTACACTACGGATTACCCCAATGCCTTCACTCGGATCAGGGGAGGGACTTCGAAAGTCGACTGATCCGGAAATTACTGGATTCCCTAGGGATAAAGAAGACCTGTACAACCCCCTATCACCCACAAGGAGATGCCCAACCAGAGAGGTTTAACAGAACTTTGTTGAATATGCTGGGGACCTTGAGCAGCAAGGAAAAACAACATTGGGGCAAGCATATAGCTGCCATAGTACACGCTTATAATAGCACAACTAGTGATGTCACCGGATACTCCCCTTACAGATTAATGTTTGGCAGAGAAGCGAGACTACCTGTTGATCTGGCCTTTGGTACCTCGATAGACTACACATCAGCTGCTTCACACAAGGGATATGTGGACAGGCTGCGGAAAAGCTTAAGACTGGCTTATGAGAAGGCACAAGCCACCTCTGATCAGAGAGGGGCCCAAGAACAAACAACATTTTGACCTCAGAGTTCGGATCCATGACTTGCAACCAGGAGACAGGGTGTTGTTGCGGAATCTTGGTGTTCCAGGGAAGCATAAGCTTGCTGATAGATGGAAATCATAGCCATACATGATCTGTAAAAGATTGCCTGGCCTGCCAGTGTACCAGCTTAAACCTGAAGGCCAAGTGGGACCTCTGAAAACCTGGCACGGGGACCACTTATTGCCTCTCTCTGAAGCAGTCCAGATACCTTCTACTCCAGATTCTCCTGAATCACCTTCAACCTCCAATACCCCTAGGCCCAACACCAGATCTCAGACCACTCAGTCAGGAGAGATGAATGCCTCAAACCAGAGTGAAGATGAGGAAATGGAACTGAGCTGGCTGTGGCCCACTCAGACAACTGAACCCATGGTCCTGGATCCTGCACCCTGTGAAGTTACCATCGATGGCACCTTAAATGCTGACGCTGCTGAGTTCATTCCATCGTGTACTCTAACTGAGGAATGGGAAGATGCCCTAGAGTCGATCCCAGCCGAAGATACAAGAGATTCTTTGTACCTCTCTGCACCAGAATTGGATGCCCCTGAAGCAGCAGGAACCATTACACCTGACCTAGTGGAAGGAAGAATGGAAGAGCCCAGTGTGCCTGATGCCTCAGTTCCCAGGGAACAAAGAGTGAAGAGAGCTGTTCGTCCTTCCCAAAAACTAGCCTACACTCAGATGGGAGAATCTTCTAAAGATACAGTTGTGACTGCGAGAAGGACAATAGATAAACCTGGTCCCTCCACTGTGCATTTGGTGGAGGGCAACCCCAGCTCACTCTCTGGCACAGTTAGGCAGGTCACTTCCACTAGTATGACCTGTGGGCAGGACAATCTCCCTCACCAGGTTTGGTGGAAGGTTTCCCTACTCAGTTCTTTTGCTACTGTAAATTGTATTGTTTGCAATTAATGATCATATTATCTTTGGGGACCAAAGA
Source organism: Rana muscosa (assembly GCA_029206835.1). NCBI lineage: Eukaryota > Metazoa > Chordata > Amphibia > Anura > Ranidae > Rana > Rana muscosa. The sequence goes on from CM055126.1 coordinate 44,627,744, forward strand.
TTTTAATTGGGGGGAGTGTGTAGCGGGTGTTTGTTTCAAGACCCAGAGACTACGATACCCAGGATGCATTTCCCCGTGCAAGGACTGCTGGGGCGGGGTATTTATCAAGGGGACGGACCGGAGTACGGTCTCTTTGGACATTGCCCGCCCAGCAAGTGGAACTCTCTGCTGAGTCTGCTGTTCCAGACCGGGCCTGAACCTAGGCCCTGTATTACCAAAGAGCCTTCCGTGTTCACCGAGGAGCCTGAGGGACGTCTCATCCTGCCATCCGTCTGCTGCTGCCAGGAGGACCGAAGACCCAGGTGTCGTGGAATCTGTGTACCAAGACACAGCAACGGAAGATACGGACACAGACTGGTCCGGTTTGGTGAGAGAGCACCTGCTCAGAGAATAACACAGGATCTCTAGACCCAGTAACTGTTGTTCGGAACTAACGTTAGTGTTTGCAGTTGCATGCCGGAGGGACAGTGCATTGAATAATGCTAGTAGACTTATTCTGTGTTCACCAAGTTATCAAAACCCCTTTTATTCTTGTGGATTACAAATCGTTCCAGAAGTGCACCACCGTTTGCTAGCGAAGATCTTTCTCTGCAGAACTTTCACATAGCACAGTCAGGCCTGACTTAGCAGTGTAGACATTTGCTGGGCGCCATTTTGCCCACGAGGGAGAAGAGCTGCAGCAGGGTCCGTTAGTTTCTTGTCACAGGATTGTATCTCTGTCTGTTTTCTAAAATACTCTTTCATTGTAGGGCTCTGCATATGTTTATGTATACTGATTTACCTGCTTAACCATTATTCTCAGTAAAGTGCCAGGGTTAAGTATACCAGTCGTTTGTGTCATTTACTGTGCAGAAGAAACGGTTACTGATAGCTATACCATACTTCCATGTCGTGTTTGGTATCCATGTACTCGGCCTAAGATCATCTTTTTTATTTCATCAAACATTTGGGCATTATAGTGTGTTTTAGTGCATTCAAATTTAAAAAAGTGTATTTTTCCCCCAAAAATGCGTTTGAAAATACGCTGCGCAAATACTGTGTGGAAAAAAAAAATGCAACACCCACCATTTTAATCTGTAGGGCCTTTGCTTTAAAAAATATATATAATGTTTGGGGGTTCAACGTAATTTTCTTGCCAAAAAAAAATATTTTTCATGTAAACAAAAAGTGTCAGAAAGGGCTTTGTCCTCAAGTGGTTAGAAGAGTGGGTGATGTGTGACATAAGCTTCCTAATGTTGTGCATAAAATGCCAGGACAGTTCAAAACCCCCCCAAATGACCCCATTTTGGAAAGTAGACACCCAAAGCTATTTGCTGAGAGGCATGTCGAGTCCATGGAATATTTTATATTTTGACACAAGTTGCAGGAAAAATAAAAATCTTTTTTTTTTGCACAAAGTTGTCACTAAATGATATATTGCTCAAACATGCCATGGGCATATGTGGAATTACACCCCAAAATACATTCTGTTGCTTCTCCTAAGTACGGGGATACCACATGTGTGAGACATTTTGGGAGCCTTGCGGCGTCCGGGACCCCAAAAACCAAGCACCGCCTTCAGGCTTTCTAAGGGTGTAAATTTTTGATTTCACTCCTCACTACATATCACAGTTTCGGAGGCCATGGAATGCCCAGATGGCACAACCCCCCCCCCCCCAAATGACCCTATTTTGGAAAGTAGACACCCCAAGCTATTTGCTGAGAGGTATGGTGAGTATTTTGCAGGTCTCGCTTTTTGTCACAAAGTTTTAAAAATTGAAAAAAAAAAAAAAATCTTTCCTTTCTTCATTTTCAAAAACAAATGAGAGCTGTAAAATACTCAACATGCCTCTCAGCGAATAGCTTGGGGTGTCTACTTTCCAAAATGTGGTCATTTGGGGGGGTTTTGTTCCATCTGGGCATTCCATGGCCTCCGAAACTGTGATAAGCAGTGAGTTGTGAAATCAAAAATTTACGCCCTTCAGAAATCTTGAAGGCGGCGCTTGGATTTCGGGGTCTCGTGGGCGGCTAGGCTCCCAAAAAGTCCCACACATGTGGTATCCCCGTACTCAGGAGAAGCAGCAGAGTGTATTTTGGGGTGCAATTTCACATATGCCCATGGAATGTTTGAGCAATATATCATTTAGTGACAACTTTGAGGGAAAAAAAATAAAAAAGGTTGTTATATTCCCGCAACTTGTGGCAAAATATAAAAGATTCCATGGACTCAACATGCCTCTCAGCAAATAGCTTGGGGTGTCTACTTTCCAAAATGGGGTCATTTGGGGGGTTTTGTGCCATCTGGGCATTCCATGGCCTTCAAAACTGTCATAGGTAGTGATAGGTAGTGAGGAGTGAAATCAAAAATGTATGCCCTTAGAAATCTTGTAGGCGGTGCTTGGTTTTCGGGATTCCGTACGCTGCTAGGCTCCCAAAAAGTCCCACACATGTGGTATCCCCGTGCTCGGGAGAAGCAGCAGAATGTATTTTGGGGTGTAATTCCACATATACCCATGGTATGTGTGAGCAATATATCATTTAGTGACAACTTTATGCAAAAAAATAAAAGTTTTAAATTTTCCCGCAACTTGTGGCAAAATATTAAATATTCCATGGACTCAATATGCCTCTCAGCAAATAGCTTGGGGTGTCTACTTTCCAAAATGGGGTCATTTGGGGGGGTTTTGTGCTAGTTTGGCATTTTATGGCCTTCAAAACTGTCATAGGTAGTGAGGAGTGAAATCAAAAATTTACGCCCTTAGAAATGCTGAAGGCGGTGCTTGGTTTTCGGGGCCTCGTACACGGCTAGGCTCCCAAAAGGTCCCACACATGTGGTATCCCCGTACTCAGGAGAAGCAGAAGAATGTATTTTGGGGTGTAATTCTACATATTCCAATGGCATGTTTGAGCAATATATCATTTAGTGACAACTTTGAGGGAAAAAAAAAAAGTTTGTCATATTCCCGCAACTTGTGGCAAAATATAAAATATTCCATGGACTCAACATGCCTCTCAGCAAATAGCTTGGGGTGTCTACTTTCCAAAATGGGGTCATTTGGGGGGTTTTGTGCCATCTTGGCATTTTATGGCCTTCAAAACTGTCATAGATAGTGATAGGTAGTGAGGCGTGAAATCAAAAATGTATGAAATCTTGAAGGCGGTGCTTTTTTTTCGGGATTCTGTACGCAGCTAGGCTCCCAAAAAGTCCCACACATGTGGTATCCCTATGCTGGGGAGAAGCAGCAGAATGTATTTTGGGGTGTAATTCCACATATGCCCATGGCATGTTCGAGCAATATATCATTGAGTGACAACTTTGTGCAAAAAAATAAAAGTTTGTAATTTTCCCGCAACTTGTGGCAAAATATTAAATATTCCATAGACTCAATATGCCTCTCAGCAAATAGCTTGGGGTGTCTACTTTCCAAAATTAGGTCATTTGGGGGGGTTTTGTGCTAGTTTGGCATTTTATGGCCTTCAAACTGTCATAGGTAGTGAGGAGTGGAATCAAAAATTTGCGCCCTTAGAAATCCTGAAGGCGGTGCTTGGTTTTCGGGGCCCTGTACGCGGCTAGGCTCCCAAAAAGTCTCACACATGTGGTATCCCTGTACTCAGGAGAAGCAGAAAAATGTATGTTGGGGTGTAATTCCACATATAACCATTGCATGTGTGAGTAATATATCATTTAGTGACAACTTTTTGTAAAATTTTTATTTATTTTTTGTCATTATTCAATTACTTGGGACAAAAAAAAAAAATATTCAATGGGCTCAACATGCCTCTCAGCAATTTCCTTGGGGTGTCTACTTTCCAAAATGGGGTCATTTGGGGGGGTTTTGTACTGTCCTGCCATTTTAGCACCTCAAGAAATGAGATAGGCAGTCATAAACTAAAAATAATATGGAGTACTAACGAAGTTGTCAATTAAGGAATCCTTTTCTCAGGTGGGAATTGCAGAATTCAAGTATCATGACATGCCAATGGCGAGAACAGTACATATAGAAAGGGCTTGTGTGTCTGTTGCCCTCCCCTTATCTTCGCCTGATATAGATGTCAGAGACTGTTCTCTAGAAAATAAGTCTGCATGTAATCTCTCTATGTTGTATCTAAATCTGATTTTTATCCCATATCAGGAGTGTTAAATGTTGAGCTGTGTAGAGAGAGAAGACATGTGATTGGCACAGAAGGAGAAGATGTCACTCTACCGGTCGATTACACTGACACCACTACTGTCAGCTGGGTAGCTTGGCAGAATGAAAAGGTTTTTGCTGTAGCAAAGCCCAATTATATTACAATTAAAAACGATTGGTATAAAGGACGGCTGAGCGTTGCAAGTGATGGATCCTTAATTATGTTAAATGTAACTCAACACATTGGAGGAATTTATGAAGCATTTATCGAAACACAGTCATCAAGGCAATGTGTGCAGCGTTATTATCTCAGCGTTTACAGTAAGTCATTGCTTTTATATAAAATAAATTAAAAAAAAGGATTGTGTTAGCATGCTGTTTATACAGGATGGTGCAACAATCATTCTCATACATTATACTGTGATTAATATTTCTGCTACAAGATGGTAGTGTTTGGTGCTAATTTAATGTTACATGGCTACGATACAATCCCCTGTCTTTGTGTTTCTCTTACTTTCTACAAAAAAAAGAAGGGCTCAGCCATGTGCCTAGTATAATCTTTTTGATAAGAGTCATATCTGCAGCACCTTTCCAACATATTGTAACTCCAGTAAGATTTCAGAGATAAATATAATACAATTATTGTAATGATTATATATGTAGCGAACCGCAAGTGTAGAGTAGGCTGCTAGGCAAATTTAGTTTACCTCCTCTGTAATCAGTGGAGCAGAGGTTGATTATTTAGGGCTGCTTCACATGATGCTATTCTGTTGCTTCCCCCATATTCTAGAGGATTTCGAGAAGTATAGTAGGGGGAAGGACAGAACAGGCCACCTGAATATTTATGTAACACCAGCTAATCCCTGGGGAGGTGTGCCCAGAAGGTGGTGAGAGAAAACATAAATAGTATAAGGCCTGAGCAGCACACAGAGTTCCTGGATCCAGTCCCACTGGAGAAGACCCCTGTGCGAGGGCTGTGCCTCTGGGGCATTTTTCTGGAAGGATCTGGGAGGAAGACGCTAAGCTCTAAGCTAGGATTAGCTGGGGGGGGGGGGGGCTATTTGCAAGCTGAAAAACAAGGATCAAGTTGGGTCTGGAGAAGTTTACTGGAGAGAGGCAGGAGGAAGTTGGTGTAAAAGAGTCCAGCTGTCCTATGGTGGTGTCAGTCTACATCTCCCTCACTAAGGAGAGCCTGATGGATATCAGAAGGAGGCAACTGACGATCCTGTGGCTAAGTGAGTAAGTGACCATATTGCTGAGAAGTTAGTGATTGTGTGTAGCTTTTAAACTCTGGAAGGAGTACAGGTCACTGTCAGCCTAGAGCTCCTGTGGGACATTCAGCAACTTGTGAAGGGCAGCCAGAAGTGAAGAGTTCTCAATTTTCCAGTTCTACATGTAGCGGCCTCACCCTCTCTCCAACTTCTTCATCTGTTACACACCAACTCATGTCTAGGGGTTTCTGAGTTGTGAGAGTGAGATGCGCCACGGCCCATGTCCTCCCCATTACAATAGGGAGGTGAAGGCCACTTCCTGATGTTTCCTCGGGCCAATGTGTTCTGCGAATGTACCGAGTCTGTACTTACAAGCTCACCAGCCTCCCCTTTGTTTCCAGTAACTGGAGTTCACACACCGGAGAAAGGTCCAACACTTGTTTATTCGACACTCCAATAAGCAAAGCACAATAACAGTTCTTATTGCAGCAGACTGGTTGGGACCTATAACCTTTCCAACGGTGGGATGAGCAGATCGAGGCACTTCCTAAAGTTTAAGTTCTAAAGATAGGGTCTCTTCTAGCAACCCCTATGAACAGCAATGGAGTCCTCTTCGATACGCTGTGGCCCCTATCAGGGGATGTGTCCTCCCAAGTGAGTTCCCAGAGGCCCACCGTCACCGGGTTGGTGCTGCTCCGGGTCTTCAGTGGGTAACCTCCCCGGCCTCCTCACCTCAGGTACGAGTCCCTCCGCTCAGGGACCCTCGGACCGTCCACCCTAGCGGGACCCAGTCGAAGGTACTGGGCCCCAGGCCTCCTCGATAGTACCTCACCCCAGGCTAAAGGTGCCTGGGATGGACGCCAACATGACTCCGGACCAGGCCATGGGCACCTGGGCCAGACTCCTGGATCTCCCGCACCCAGGCCTAAGGGCCCTGGGTGCGGACCGCAACCCTCCTCCTCCGAGGACCTCCTTCTCCGCCAGAACAACCTCGTGGCAAGGGCGTCTCCCCCTTTTATCTCCTCCCATCAACGGCCCGGCGGGTTCCCCGCCCCAGCCACACCATCTCCGGGAAGAGACCAAACAGGGAGCACTGCAGGGGATGATTCTACCTGAAGCCTGTGGGTACTCCGCCACCCACTGGCAAAGGAGAATATTACATCCTCCAATCCTCCACGAAACAAAGAGGGGTCTGAATCCTAACACAATTATACACCTGGGTTAGTGCCCAGGTGTATCCCATCAATTTGAGGACCCCGCTACACACTCCCCCCTGTAATTTGACGCTGGTCCCCAGCGTCAGGTGCACACCCATGCCTCCCATAAAGTGGTGACATGGAGTGAAACCCCTGAAGCAATTCCCTTAAATTTTTCCCAAGTGCCAAGACCTGCTCAGGGAATGGGGAACATAAAAACAACTTATGTCATAAAACACTTTAAACATTTGCATAGTCACAACCCCTCTCCCACACTGTCTAAGAGCCACCCACTCTCAATGATCTTGATTGACGGCTCTCCTGCAGGGGAAAGAGAAAAAATAAACATCCTAACATAATTTCGTGTCATTTGGGATAAGTGGGCCCGTCAGCCGAGAGACCCACTCACTCCAACAACAAGGTGATGTGTGTGTGAGACATTTTCAAACATTTGTTGCGCAACACTGCCACCTGGTGACAACGCCGCGGTCATGACGCTCAACGAATCTTCGTTCTTCCAGCTTTTCCCTACTCTGCCACTATTCCCAAATGTCCTTGCCTTCGGCACATGAAGAAAGGGGAAACACAAAAACACAACAGTCCCCAAGTCTCCAACGAGAAAAAGAAAAGCCCAAATAAAAACAAAAGCAGGGCACAGTCCTGGGTGTCTGGGGATAACTCCTCCAGAGAGTTCCAGTGCACAAAGGAAACAACAGGAGTTCTTTTCTCCTATAAGTAAAACTTTGGATCCGGCAGGTACAGGGGTTTCAGGTGTTTGTCAAACGCCTCTATCGAATACTCGACATCTTCTCCTTCTCTTCTGCAAATGACTATCTTGTCAGCATGGATATGGCGCCCCAATTTCCATTCAGCTTTGCAGTCCTCAAACCTTTTAGACACTGCCGGCACACATTCCAGGTACCTGCGAGCATGAGGCACCTTCAACTTGTCCCACACAAACTCGTCATACCATCTTGTTCTCCAGACTTCTACCTCATATAGCAGGTCCCGGGGCAGATACGGGTACTCCCACCCATATTCCCGAGCTACTTTGTGGCAAAACAGTCTCTGCAAGCGAGCCAAAGGTGGCATAGTGGCTTTCTCTCCAGTTCCAGGCAGCACAATAGCTTCCGGATGCCGAGGTGCCTTTACCAGCTCCCTGAAACTGACTTTCGGCGCTCTCAGAGAAGCGCGGGGTGCCCCCACAACCAAAGTAGGTGAGGTAACAGCAGATGAGGACACAGGTGGAGGGGTAGGTTCCCTCGTAAGCTGCGGGTCTTCCACCCGAGGCGTGCTATCTCCTGTGTACATAGGTGAATCCCGTACCGCACGGGAAGCAAGAAGTGGTTTTTTATCCCAGCCCTTGCGGCTGAACAGTTCGTCTATCTCGCCATCGTCTCCGCAGTCAGACAGCGACTCTAGGTCGGAGGTGTCATACATCTCCGCAGGCAGATATCTACCAGTGGACACAGAATCATCTTCCCTGGGGGGTTCCACCTCCAATGGGCCCCCGACACCTCCAACCACCACCACAGTCCCAGCCCCTGGCTCACCTGACCCTTGTAGAAGACTGGGATGTCCGGGACTTCCATCTCGACCGGCGCCATCCAGGCCAGGCAAGCAGCGGGGTGAAGCTCGACCACGTCCATAGGATGCCTGTACTAGGCCAACTTTCCTCTTCGGTGGTGGAAGCAGGGAACTTGTGGCGACCGAGGCAGCATCCTCGGATTTTTCTCTGTTGGGCAGTCCATCGCCCTGGTCAGCGCGCACAGGAACCTCGACAAAGGCCTTGATCTCCCCTTCTGGAGTAGCAGTACCCGTGAGGTGGTTGAGGCGAAGGGCCCGGGGCCTTGCTGTGGACGACTCGACCTCAAAAAGGAATTCTCAGCACTCCTCACATCGCCCGAATGGCTTCAGGGTGACCACCAGTCCCGAGCAGCCAGGACAGATCACACCGAGGGCCTCCGTGTCTCTGCAGGTGTACAGAGCCAACCGCCCTCGGGGCCTAAGTCTTATCCCCGTGTCTGTGATGGGGGCAGCAAAGGAAGTCATTCTCGTGGGGTGAGGAACCATAATCCACGGGGCACTTGAGGTCATCCCGACTGTCTGCTGCTCCATCATGCACTGACCCCGCGCCGGAGTCTCCACGTGTATCCCCACACTTGGCCAGACTCCTCCCATGAGCTGTACATTTTCGCGGGCTTCCTCTTGACTCCGCCCACGAACGATGTCGCCATGGGGTGCCTCGTGGCGCAGTGCGTTAACAGTCCCCACGTGCAGTACGTCACACGGCTGGACCTCTCCCTTTTTCCGCTCCTCCGCATGGGCCTTCCCCGTGTTAGGGTCATTTCCACAACTCCGAGCAGGGACGCACTTTGGCCAGTAATTTGGCCGATCTGCTTGTAACTCCTCTGGGCAGCAAAGTTCAAATGTAGACATTCTCAAGTCCATCTTTAGAACACACTGTATCCCGGACTCACGAGCCCCCACGTGCAGCGGCCTCACCCTCTCTCCAACTTCTTCATCTGTTACACACCAACTCATGTCTAGGGGTTTCTGAGTTGTGAGAGTGAGATGCGCCACGGCCCATGTCCTCCCCATTACAATAGGGAGGTGAAGGCCACTTCCTGATGTTTCCTCGGGCCAATGTGTTCTGCGAATGTACCGAGTCTGTACTTACAAGCTCACCAGCCTCCCCTTTGTTTCCAGTAACTGGAGTTCACACACCGGAGAAAGGTCCAACACTTGTTTATTCGACACTCCAATAAGCAAAGCACAATAACAGTTCTTATTGCAGCAGACTGGTTGGGACCTATAACCTTTCCAACGGTGGGATGAGCAGATCGAGGCACTTCCTAAAGTTTAAGTTCTAAAGATAGGGTCTCTTCTAGCAACCCCTATGAACAGCAATGGAGTCCTCTTCGATACGCTGTGGCCCCTATCAGGGGATGTGTCCTCCCAAGTGAGTTCCCAGAGGCCCACCGTCACCGGGTTGGTGCTGCTCCGGGTCTTCAGTGGGTAACCTCCCCGGCCTCCTCACCTCAGGTACGAGTCCCTCCGCTCAGGGACCCTCGGACCGTCCACCCTAGCGGGACCCAGTCGAAGGTACTGGGCCCCAGGCCTCCTCGATAGTACCTCACCCCAGGCTAAAGGTGCCTGGGATGGACGCCAACATGACTCGGGACCAGGCCATGGGCACCTGGACCAGACTCCTGGATCTCCCGCACCCAGGCCTAAGGGCCCTGGGTGCGGACCGCAACCCTCCTCCTCCGAGGACCTCCTTCTCCGCCAGAACAACCCCGTGGCAAGGGCGTCTCCCCCTTTTATCTCCTCCCATCAACGGCCCGGCGGGTTCCCCGCCCCAGCCACACCATCTCCGGGAAGAGACCAAACAGGGAGCACTGCAGGGGATGATTCTATCTGAAGCCTGTGGGTACTCCGCCACCCACTGGCAAAGGAGAATATTACATCCTCCAATCCTCCACGAAACAAAGAGGGGTCTGAATCCTAACACAATTATACACCTGGGTTACTGCCCAGGTGTATCCCATCAATTTGAGGACCCCGCTACATACAGTTTGCGGGATATCCCATTCTCCCTCTCCCTTTTTATCGTTCTCAATAAACAAACCCAAAAAGAAACCCTGAGGCTGTTCTTGGGAGCCAGTGGAAGAATGAAAGAAATGCTGTGTGCCTGGCTGCAGGTTTTCCATCATTGCTTTTTTCTGGTCTTGTGTCATGTTCAGTTTCTTTCTAACAGGTGACAGGAATTTATTCTGTCAATTGGACTGTGGTAACTGATGTCCCTCTTCATTAGTGTGTAGCACAGGCCCCTGAACGGGCTGGCTGTTTTGTCCCAGGTTCCATTCCCTATGAGACACACAGCAGCTCAACAGTCTCACAATCCAAGACACAAGCATTGCATGTCTTTTGGAAGTTTATTGCTGGTTGAACTTGGTTAAGGTGCAGGGTAAGCCTTGGGATACCCCAAATTTAGTGCAAGATATAAGAGAAGACACTCACTACCTATGACTGACTCTTCAGGGTAAGACCACTCTTGGGACTAGTTATAGGTGAACAACAGCTCAGTGGACTCCAATGCAAGAGCAAATCTGAGCCAGCAAATCTGAAACAGTCTTTCCAAGGGTTAACAAGGACAGTCTCTGGGATCTCTCTCATGACATGTACTTACTGTTCCCTGTATAATTAAATGCTTTTCTGTAGTACCAGCCAGCTTCTGTACTGTAAGCTCCGAGGCCAGATTATCTGTAGACTTCCTCCAAACTGCTCCAAGCAACTTCAGACACAGGTCCCTCAGCTCTCCCGGAGCTGGGACCAGACGGCCTCCTGAAGACTTCAGCTAAGTGGCCCAGAGGGCCACAGCCTTCAGGCTGGGTCTTCTCCAACAGGACAAGCACCCTGCTATTCCAGACTCTGGCCTGTTTATACACACCTCAGCCCCCTACTGGTCATTTTTTCTCCAAGGGATTGACTGAGGTTTGTGTGAATATGTAAGTTCAGGGTCTGCCCCACTAAATTCTACAGCTAACTAGAAACAAGGGGGAAGCAGTTGAGCCTGCAACCAGCAGAACCCAGAACAGCCAAAAGCAATTAAACTTTGCAACACTGGCTACTGGGGACTTTTTAGGGTTATCGTTCTAACCCTAAGAATTACTGCTAACCCTAACATTTAACCCTAACCTTAGACCTTAACCCTAACGTTTAACCCTAGCCTTTAACTGTACTCCTAAAATTTAACTCTAACCCTAGCGCTTAATCCTAACCCTAACTTTTAACCATAGCCCTTAACGCTAAACCTAGCCCTTAACCGTAATCCTAACATTTAATCCTACGCTTAACCCTTAACCGTAATCCTAATATTTAATCCTAAACCTAGCCCTTAACTGTAACCCAAACATATAACCCTAACCCTAACCCTTAACCCGAAACCCTAACATTTAACTCTAACCCTAACCCTTATCCCTAACATTTAACACTAACTCTTAACTCTAACCCTAGCCCATAACCCCAACCCTTAACTGTAATCCTAACATTTTACTCTAACCCTAACAATTAACCCTAGCCCTTATCCCTAACCTCAATATTTAACACTAACCCTAGCCCTTAACCCTAACCCTAGCCCTTAACCATAAACATAGCCCTTTACTAAAACCCTAACATTTAACCCTAGCCCTTACCCCTAACCCTAACATTTAACCCTAATGCCTAACCCTAACATTAACCACTTTCTTACTGGGCACATATACCCCCTTCACGCTTTGAATGACAATTGCGCGGTCGTGCGACGTGGCTCCCAAACAAAATTGACGACCTTTTTTTCCCACAAATAGAGCTTTCTTTTGGTGGTATTTTATCATCTCTGCGTTTTTTATTTTTTGCGCTATAAACATAAAAATTGCGACAATTTTGAAAAAACACAATATTTTTTAGTTTTTCGCTATAATATATATACACATTTTTTGAAAAAATAACTATTTTTTTCCTCAGTTTAGGCCTATACGTATTCTTCTACATATTTTTGGTAAAAAAAAAAATGCAATAAGCGTTTATTGATTGGTTTGCGCAAAAGTTATAGCGCCTACAACATTGGGGATAGAATTATGACATTTTTTTTTAAAAATTGTATTTTTTTACTAGTAATGGCGGTTATCTGCGATTTTTGTCAGGACTGCGATATTGCGGCTGACATATCGGACATTTTTGACACATTTTTTGGACCATTCACATTTATACAGCGAACAGTGCTATAAAAATGCACTGATTACTGTATAAATGTGACTGGCAGGAAAGGGGTTAACACTAGGGGGCAATCAAGGGGTTAAATGTGTTCCCTGGGAGTGATTCTTACTGTGGGGGGAGGGGACTGACTGGGGGGAGGTGACTGATGGGTGTCCCTATGTACAAGGGACACACCATCGGTCTCCTCTCCCTGACAGGACGTGGATCTCTGTGTTTACACACAGAGATCCTTGTCCCTGGCTCTGTGACTGCCGATCACGGGTACCTGGAGGACATCGCGGCCGCCAGGCATGCGCATCGGCACCGGAGTGACGCGGCGGCGCGCACGCGCCCCCCAGGGGCCGGAGGCCCGAGGACGTCAATAGACAGCCTCCCGGACCTGTAGAGCCACCTTGTGGCTGTCATTCAACAATGGCTTGGGTCCCAAGTAGTTAAACCCTAATCGCAGCCCTTATCTCTAACCCTAACATTTAACCCTAGCCCTTAACTGGAACCCTAACATGCGACTTTGAACACATTAAGGTTCCTGCACTACTTTGATGCGACTTATGGAAGAGACTGTAAAGTCTCATCAAAGTTGAACTAAAGTCGCACTACCTGAACAGAACTGTCAGACTTTCCTACTAGCCAAAAAACACAAAATGCATCGCAAACCTTGCAATTTTGGTGCGGGTCCATTGAAGTCTATCACACACAAATAGGGATGAGCTTCGTGTTCGAGTCGAACATACGTTCGACTCGAACATCGGCTGTTCGATCGTTCGACGAAGATCGAACGATTTGGGCCGTTCGCGCCAAATTCGAGTGACGCGAACGGCCCACAATGCACTACGCCATCGCAGTGTCATCCAGGCGCTGTGATTGGCCAAGCATGCACTGTGACCCCGCATGCTTGGCCAATCACAGCGCCGGCAGCGAGGAGAGCAATGATTGGCCACAGGCAGGATGCCTGTGGCCAATTATTGCTGATGGGGTTTAGTACACGCCCCACACTATAAAAGGCTGCCAGCGCGGCGGCCTTGTGTAGTGTGTTCCGGAGCAGGGAAAGAGAAGCATAGGCAGGGACAGTGTCATTTTTTTTCCTTTACATAATCCTGGATTCCTTGTGTTTAGGGACAAATAAAGATAGGTAGGGAGAGTGTCAGTGACAGTGTGCTATTCTGTGCTAATCCTTGTTTGACAGTGTGCTATTCTGTTCTAAAACTATTTTGCTGAACCATATTTTCAATCCTTGAGTTGAGGGACAGAGAGCTACAGTGAGGGAAAGTGTCAGTGTGCTATTGTGTTCTAAAACTATTTTGCTGAACCATATTTTCAATCCTTGAGTTGAGGGACAGAGAGGTACAGTGAGGGAAACTGACAGTGTGCTATTCTGTTCTAAAACTATTTTGCTGAACCATATTTTCAATCCTTGAGTTGAGGGACAGAGAGGTACAGTGAGGGAAAGTGTCAGTGTGCTATTGTGTTCTAAAACTATTTTGCTGAACCATATTTTCAATCCTTGAGTTGAGGGACAGAGAGGTACAGTGAGTGAAACTGACAGTGTGCTATTCTGTTCTAAATCAATTTTGCTGTTCCATATTTTCAATCCTTGAGTTGAGGGACAGAGAGGTACAGTGAGGGAAACTGACAGTGTGCTATTCTGTTCTAAAACTATTTTGCTGAACCATATTTTCAATCCTTGAGTTGAGGGACAGAGAGCTACAGTGAGGGAAAGTGTCAGTGTGCTATTGTGTTCTAAATCAATTTTGCTGTTCCATATTTTCAATCCTTGAGTTGAGGGACAGAGAGCTACAGTGAGGGAAACTGACAGTGTGCTATTCTGTTCTAAAACTATTTTGCTGAACCATATTTTCAATCCTTGAGTTGAGGGACAGAGAGGTACAGTGAGGGAAACTGACAGTGTGCTATTCTGTTCTAAATCAATTTTGCTGTTCCATATTTTCAATCCTTGAGTTGAGGGACAGAGAGCTACAGTGAGGGAAACTTACAGTCTGCTATTCTGTTCTAAAACTATTTTGCTGAACCATATTTTCAATCCTTGAGTTGAGGGACAGAGAGCTACAGTGAGGGAAACTGACAGTGTGCTATTCTGTTCTAAAACTATTTTGCTGAACCATATTTTCAATCCTTGAGTTGAGGGACAGAGAGCTACAGTGAGGGAAAGTGTCAGTGTGCTATTGTGTTCTAAAACTATTTTGCTGAACCATATTTTCAATCCTTGAGTTGAGGGACAGAGAGCTACAGTAAGGGAAACTGACAGTGTGCTATTGTGTTCTAAAACTATTTTGCTGAACCATATTTTCAATCCTTGAGTTGAGGGACAGAGAGCTACATTGAGGGAAACTGACAGTGTGCTATTCTGTTCTAAAACTATTTTGCTGAACCATATTTTCAATCCTTGAGTTGAGGGACAGAGAGCTACAGTGAGGGAAAGTGTCAGTGTGCTATTGTGTTCTAAAACTATTTTGCTGAACCATATTTTCAATCCTTGAGTTGAGGGACAGAGAGGTACAGTGAGTGAAACTGACAGTGTGCTATTCTGTTCTAAATCAATTTTGCTGTTCCATATTTTCAATCCTTGAGTTGAGGGACAGAGAGCTACAGTGAGGGAAACTGACAGTGTGCTATTCTGTTCTAAAACTATTTTGCTGAACCATATTTTCAATCCTTGAGTTGAGGGACAGAGAGGTACAGTGAGGGAAACTGACAGTGTGCTATTCTGTTCTAAAACTATTTTGCTGAACCATATTTTCAATCCTTGAGTTGAGGGACAGAGAGCTACAGTGAGGGAAACTGACAGTGTGCTATTCTGTTCTAAAACTATTTTGCTGTTCCATATTTTCAATCCCTGAGTTGAGGGACAGAGAAGGACACTCGTAGAAATTATCAGTGTGCTATTCTGTGCTAAATCTTGTTTGTAGGGAGGGACAGAGTAGGACAGTGAGGGAAAGTGTCAGTGTGCTATTGTGTTCTAAAACTTTTTTGTTGAACCATATTTTCAATCCTTGTGTTTAGGGACAGAGAAGGATAGGCAGGGGACAGTGTCAGTGTCATTGTTGCTAAGCCTCCTGCACAATATACACCTGAAGGTAGCCCTTATTGCTGTTTTTCCCATCTCCCTGCAGGCCATCCATTAACATGTCTGGAAGGCAACCAAGGAGAGGCAGACAGTCAGGAGGCAAAAAAAGAGGGCAAGCAGGCTCTGTGTCTGGGGGCAACAGTGCTGGTCGTGTACGCGGTGCATTGTCATCAGCACATGGCCATGGGACACGCTTGTCCTTGTTTTCGGCAGCTGGACATGTTGAGCCACATCATGCCGAAGACTTGGTAGAGTGGATGACCAAGCCCACCTCATCCTCCTCATCCTCTCTCACCCAGGCTCAGGGTAGTGGCAAAGCAGCTGCCAAAGCCTCCTCTTCTCTGGTATCATTATCTTCATTAGTCAATCCTTCCCTAGACCCACCATGCCCTCCTCCTGAGGAGTCCCCCGAACTGTTTGAGCACAGTGTTGGGTACATGCTCCAGGAGGATGCCCAGCGTTTGGAAGGATCTGATGATGATACCCAGCTAGAGGAAGGCAGCAGCGTGAGAGCAGAGAGAGGGGATGCTCAAGAAGGACACCAATCTGGCAGTCATGTTCCAGCAGCTGCAGCATACTGCCAGATTGGCTCCAGTGATGAGGAGGGAGGGGATGATGAGGTCACTGACTCCACGTGGGTGCCTAATAGGAGAGAGGAGGAGGAGGAGGATGAGGAGGAGGCACATCTCCAACGAGGCAGGATGCCCTTGAGTGGCCAGCGTATGGGCAGCACACCGACGGAATCACACCGCAGAGCTCCGCCTGTGCAGGGCGCTGCCTCTGCCCGTCATTCAAAAAGTTCTTTGGTGTGGGCCTTTTTTGAGGCGAGTGCATCAGATCGCACAGCTGCTGTTTGCAACATATGTCTCAAGCGTATATCGCGTGGCCAAAACATCAGCCGCTTGGGCACCACATGCTTGATCAGACATATGTTGACCTGCCATGCAGCTCGTTGGCAAGCCTACCTTAAAGACCCACACCAAAGAACAAAGCTGACCTCTTCTTGCACCGCATCAGCTGGGATCTCCAACCCCACTATACCTTCACTCCTCTCTGAAACCTGCTCTGAGAGGAATGAAGGTGTAGAATTAGGTGTGTCACAGGCAAGTACTTGCGGGCACTCTGCTAGCAGTACACCAACGTCCGATTCTAGCAGGCAAATTTCCCTGCCCCAGCTGCTGGACCGTCGAAAGAAGTTCACTCCCAGCCATCCACATGCCCAGCGGTTGAATGCTAGCTTGGCTAAATTGCTAGCGCTTCAACTGCTGCCTTTTCAGTTGGTAGACTCGGCCCCCTTCCGTGAGTTTGTGCAATGTGCGGTTCCTCAGTGGCAGGTTCCCAAACGACACTTTTTCGCACGGAAGGCTATTCCGGCTCTCTACAGGCATGTGGAAGGCTATGTCTTGGCCTCGCTGGACAGGGCGGTCAGCGGTAAGGTGCATATTACCGCTGACTCATGGTCCAGCAGGCATGGACAGGGACGTTACCTTTCTTTCACGGCCCATTGGGTCACTCTTTTGGCAGCTGGGAAGGATGCAGGACAAGGTGCAGTAGTGTTGGAGGTTGTTCCACCGCCACGCCTCCAAAATGCTACTACTGGTTGTGACACACCTCTCTCCTCCACCCCCTCCTCTTCTTCTTCCTCCATGGCCTCTTCCTGTGGTTTGTCCTCGGAACCAGCGGTGCTCCGTAGGCGTTCAAGGGGCTACGCAAGTACGCAGGCAAAAAGATGCCATGCCGTGCTTGCGCTGGTGTGTTTGGGGGACAGGAGCCACACTGGGGCAGAGGTCCTGTCTGCTCTGCAGGGGCAGGCCGAGAGGTGGTTGACGCCACGCCAGCTTAAGCCAGGAATGGTGGTTTGCGACAATGGCACCAACCTCCTCTCCGCCCTCCGACAGGGACAACTGACCCATGTGCCCTGTATGGCTCACGTCCTTAACCTGGTGGTGCAGCGGTTCTTGGGCAGGTACCCGGGCTTACAGGATGTCCTGAGGCAGGCCAGGAAAGTCTGTGTGCATTTCCGCAGATCTTATAATGCCAGTGCTCGCCTGGCTGAGCTTCAAAAGGAGTTGAACCTGCCCAAGAACCGCCTTATATGTGACATGCCCACCAGGTGGAACTCAACGTTGGCCATGCTGCAGCGGCTGCACACGCAGCAGAGGGCCATCAATGAGTACCTGTGCGACTACGGCACCAGGACAGGGTCAGGGGAGCTCGGGTTTTTTTCACCACGCCAGTGGGGCATGATCAGGGATGCATGCACTGTCCTGGCACCATTTGAGGAGGCCACGAGGATGGTGAGCAGTGACAGTGCATGCATCAGTGACACTGTACCTCTTGTCCACCTGTTGGAGCACACGCTGCGTGGAATAATGGACAGGGCACTTGAGGCAGAACAGAGGCAGGAAGAGGAGGACTTCCTTGCCTCTCAAGGCCCCCTTTACCCAGACAGTGTTCCTTCTGTCCCACCCATCGCACAGGAAGAGGACGAGGAGGAGGAGGAGGAGGAGGAGGAGGATTGTGTCAGCATGGAGGTGGAGGCTGGCACTCAGCATCATCAGCAGCAGTCTTTTAGGGATGATTTACAGTCCCAAGAAACCAGTGGACTTGTACGTGGCTGGGAGGAGGTGGCTGCGGATCATGTCGTCCTTAGTGACCCAGAGGACTCCGGACTGAATGCCTCAGCTAACCTACGCTGCATGGCCTCCCTGATCCTGCAAAGTCTGCGGAAGGATCCTCGTATTCTTCGGATCAAGGAGAGGGACCATTACTGGCTGGCCACTCTCCTTGATCCGCGGTACAAGGGTAAGGTTGCGGACCTTATCGTACCGTCGCAGAGGGAGCAGAGGATGAGACAACTCCGGGAGGCCTTGCAGAAAGGTCTGTGCAACGCGTTCCCAGAGACTGGGAGGTTACAAACTCCTGGTCCTGGACAACAAGTTGCTGAGGCTTCGGGCAGTCAAAGAAGGAGCGGTGGGGAAGGTGGCCGTCTGACCGATGCGTTCAGACAATTCTTTAGTCCGCAGCCCCAAAGTATGATCGGTTCCAGCAACCAGCGCCAGCGTCTGATATACATGGTGCAGGAATACCTAGGGGCAAGGTCAGACTTGGACACCTTCCCCACCGAAAATCCTCTGGCTTACTGGGTCTTGAGGATGGATCACTGGCCAGAGCTTGCACAGTATGCAATTGAGCTACTGGCCTGTCCTGCATCCAGCGTTCTTTCAGAACGCACATTCAGTGCTGCTGGAGGATTTGTCACGGATCACAGGGTGCGCCTGTCCACCGACTCGGTTGATCGACTGACTTTCATCAAGATGAACCAGTCTTGGATCACCACCAGCTACCACACACCAGATGCTGATATAACAGACTAATTGATTTTAAAATGTCACATCCCTTCAAGACTGATGCTGATGCTGAGTGCCTGTGCTGTTTTGTTGTCTGGCTATCCTCCTCCTCCTCCTCAATGATACGATTAACGATGATAGCTTGGAAGATCATTTTGGTTTATGGGTGACGCCACCAGTGGCTAAGGCCCAATTTTTCAGCCCCTGTTTAACAGGGGCGTGTAATTAAAATTTTTGATGCAATACTTTGCAACAGGCCTCATTGCTGTGCTCCAAGTACAGTATCTGTGAGGGGTTGCAGTGTTGTGCCACCAGTGCCTAAGGCCCAATTTTTCAGCCCCTGTTCAACAGGGGCATGCAATTATAATTATTGATCTAATAATTCACAGCAGGGCCCATTGCTGCGCCCACCAAGAGTAACTGTCAGGCCTTACAGTGTTGTGGCACCAGCAACACCATCACCACCACCACCACCACCAAAGGCCCAATTTTTCAGCCCCTGTTCAACAGGGGCATGCAATTATAATTACTGATCTAATAATTCACAGCAGGGCCCATTGCTGCGCCCACCAAGAGTAACTGTCAGGCCTTACAGTGTTGTGGCACCAGCAACACCATCACCACCACCACCACCACCAAAGGCCCAGTTTTTCAGCCCCTGTTCAACAGGGGCATGCAATTATAATTATTGATCTAATAATTCACAGCAGGGACCATTGCTGCGCCCACCAAGAGTAACTGTCAGGCCTTACAGTGTTGTGGCACCAGCACCACCATCAAAGGCCCAATTTTTACTACCACTGATCAACAATTATATGTTATTACAATTCCTGATATTATACTTGACAGCAGGGCGTTCCAGCACCCACCAAGAATAACTGTGAGTGCTTTCAGTGTTGTGCCAACACCAACACCTAAGGGGCCAATTTCTGCAGAGTATATACGGAAGGTCCCTACTTTCAAACATCCAACTTACAAACCACTACTACTTGCAAACGGAAGAAGACAACAGGAAGTGAGAGGAAATCTACCCCTTGGAAGGAAAATTCTCTCCTGTAAGAATTAATATGGGAGAAAGGTGTCCTCTCTCTACTGATGCTTTATCACCAATCCTTGTTTCAATACAAACACCACATTTCAAAAACAGTTGTCATTGGGACGCAAAGTGAGGTGAAATGTTCTGAACAGGGGCACAGACAGCAAAAAAAATGTGACAGGGGTGATAACCGTTCCCTATGTTTTCCAAAAAGCTAAAAAAAAGGAATTTGGCATGGAGCTCCACTTAAACAATGCAGCTGTTCAAAATTACAAACAGATTCTACAGAAGAACAAACCTACAGTCCCTGTCTTGTATGCACCGCCTGTATACGGCTGTTCAGAGTATATAGGGGCTTTTTTATTTTGTGTGCGGGGTTCCCCTTAATATCCATACAAGACCCAAAGGGGCTGGTAATGGGCTGGGGTAGGGGGGGGGGGGGGTTGATGGGGTAGCTATGCCATTTTTCCTAAAGATTTTCATCCATATTACCGGGACCAGACATTGCATTAAAGCCGCAAGCAGTTTTAAATGGCTTTTTTTCCTTTAGAAATGTTATTTTGTGAAGGGACAGTTCTAAACACGGGAAACACGTGGCACTTCACAGGCATACTTTAGACACCCACCAGGTACGATATTTAAAGGAATATTTGACTTTTTTTTTTTCACTTTATGCATCATTAAAATGACAGCTCCCGGAAAACGTCCGTTTTTAAAACTTCTTTTTGCATTGATACATGTCCCCTGGTGCAGAACCCGGGTTCCCAAACTCTGTTTCGGACAATAACATGGATAATAGTCGTTATAATTAGCACTTTAGAATCCGAACGTTCGCATCCATTGTATTTAATAGGGTTCTAATGTTCGCGCGAACTTTCGGTCCGTTCGCTGGTTCTGGTGCGAACCGAACCCGGGGGTGTTCGGCTCATCACTACACACAAAACAAACTGCTGCAAAAAGAAAAGTCCTTGTCCCTTCGCAAAAAACGTACCAACGCTCAAAACGCAGATGTGAGCTAAATCCTTAGGAAACCATGTTAAATGGACTATATATAGTGCGGATCTGCAAACCGCACTAAAAAAAACACATAGGTTAAGGGTTAAACAAGGGTTAAGTAGACACTTCACCTCAGTCCCAAAAAAATGAAAAACTGGAGAAATTGGAAAAAAATCTCCCAAAAAAACAAACATATTCCATGGGACTGAGAGGAGTGTTATCCCAAGGGGACAAAAATAAACACACATGAACTTTAATGGTATCCCAGTCTTAGTCCGTAGGGTTAAATATCGAGTTGGCCCACCGTTTGCAGCTATAATAGCTTCAAGTTTTCTGGGAAGACTGTTCACAAGGTTTAGGAGTGTGTCTATGGGAATGTTTGACCAATCTTCCAGAAGTGCATTTGTGAGATCAGGCACTGATGTTGGATGAGAAGGCCTGGCTTGCAGTCTCCAATCTAAGTCATCCCAAAGGTGTTCTATCGGGTTGAGGTCAGGACTCTGTGCAGGCCAGTCAGGTTCCTCCACCCCAAACTTGCTCATCCATGTCTTTAGGGCTGTCTTTAATATTGAATGGACCCTGGGCAAACATTTTCTCCTCCCCCCACATGCAATTTTGTTCTCCACTCCAATGTTCCAAAAAACAAACCCCTTTTGCACCACATTAAAAAAAAAACAACAACAAACATGTTATACTTATCTGCTCTGTGTAGCCGCCTGGCAAGTGCCTGCATAGCAAGCTGCTTGCTCTGCGTGTCCATTTACACAGAGTCGTGGCTCAGCCCTGCCTCTCTCTCTCTCTCCTGATTGGCTCACTGGCTGTGATTGAGAGCTATGACTTCCACTGCATGCCATTTGCCAAGTCAGGAATTGAGATGAAGTCTCCAGAAAGGAGAAACGGACAACAGTAAAAACATGCCACCAAATTGGAATGGACACCTTTTAGACTTTCAATAAAGTTCTTCCTTCTGAACAATAATTGTTTCAGTCCTGAGTCAAAATCTACCACATTCCGCCCTTGATTAAGGGAGACCTCTGGACCGCGGAAACACAATGGAATGGTATTCTCATCTACTTATAAGCAGTAAAAACAAGGTGGAAGTTTGAACTCTTTCCCTCCCAATCCAAAACTTGAAAAAGTTGGATTTCTACTTTAAAATGAACCTACACACAGAGAAGGGAGAGTCCCCGGAGAGCCGAGTTTCTTGTGCACAATGCTGGATCGAGAGGGGTCTCAGGTAAGTATTGTGGTGGGGGGGGCTAACCTTGAGTTTTTCCTACCACTTTAAATACAGCTGTAGCGGCCTCACCCTCTCTCCAACTTCTTCTTCTGTCACACACCAACTCTTGTCTAGGGGTTCCTGAGTTGTGAGAGTGAGATGCGCCACGGCCCATGTCCTCCCCATTTCATTAGGGAGGTGAAGGCCCTTTCCTATGTTTCCTCGGGCCAATGTGTTCCGCGGATGCACCGAGTCTGTAACCACAAGCTCACCCGCCTCCCTTTTGGTTTCAGTAACTGGAGTTCACACACCGGAGAAAGGTCCAACACTCGTTTATTCGGCACTCTGATAGTAAAGCACAATAACAGTTCTCTTGCAGTACAGGTTAGGACCTATAACCTTTTCAACGGTGGGACGAGCAGACCAAGGCACTTCCTAAGACTCAATACTAAAGATGGGGTCTCTTCCAGCAACCCCCTACGTACAGCAATGGAGCCCTCTTCAATACGCTGTGGCCCCTATCAGGGGGATGTGCCCTCCCAAGTGAGTTCCCAGGGGCCCACCGTCACCGGGTTGGTGCTGCTCCGGGTCTTCAGTGGGTAACCTCCCCGGCCTCCTCACCTCAGGTTCGGGTCCCTCCGCTCAGGGACCCTCGGACAGTCCACCCTTGCGGGACCCAGTCGAAGGTACTGGGCCCCAGGCCTCCTCGATAGTACCTCACCCCAGGCTAAAGGTGCCTGGGATGGACGCCAACGTGACTCCGGACCAGGCCATGGGCACCTGGACCGGACTCCTGGATCTCCATGCACCCAGGCCTAAGGTGCCTGGGTGCGGGCCGCAGCCCTCCTCCTCCGAGGACCTCCTTCTCCGCACGAACAAGACCTCGTGGCAAGGGCGTCTCCCCCTTTTATCTCCTCCCTTCAACGGTCCGGCGGGTTCCCCGCCCCAGCCACACCATCTCCGGGAAGAGACCAAACAGGGAGCACTGCAGGGGATGATTCTACCTGAAGCCCGTGGGTACCTCGCCACCCACAGGCTAAGGAGAATATTACATCCTCCAATCCTCCACGAAACAGAAAGGGGTCTAAATCCTACCACAATTATACACCTGGGTTACACTATTGCCCAGGTGTATCCCATCAATTTAAGGACCCCGCTACACACTCCCCCCTGTAATTTGACGCTGGTCCCCAGCGTCAGGTGCACACCCATGCCTCCTAAAATGGTGGCATGGAGTGAAACCCCTGAAGCAATTCTTCTAAATTTTTCCCAAGTGCCAAGACCTGCTCAGGGAATGGGGAACATATAAAACAACTTATGTCATAAAACACTTTACACATTTGCATGGTCACAACCCCTCTCCCACACTGTCTAAGAGCCACCCACTTTCAATAATCTTGATTGACGACTCTCCTGCAGGGGAAAGAAGAAGAAAAACATCCTAACATAATTTCGTGTCATTTGGGATGAGTGGGCCCGTCAGCCGAGAGACCCACTCACTCCAATAAGCAAAGTGATGTGTGTGTGAAACATCTTCAAACATTTGTTGCGCAACACTGCCACCTGGTGACAACGCTGCGGTCATGACCTCAACGAATCTTCGTTCTTCCAGTTTTTTTTTTTTTCTACTCTGACACTATTTCCCAAATGTCCTTGCCTTTGGCACATGAAGAAAAGGGGAAACAAAAAAAAAACACAACAGTCCCCAAGTCTTCAACGAGAAAAGAAAGAGCCCAAACAAAAACAAAAACAGGGCACAGTCCTTGGTGTCTGGGGATAACTTCTCCAGAGAGTTCAAATACACAAATGAAACAACAGGAGTTCTTTTCTCCTACAAGTAAAACTTTGGATCCGGCAGGTACAGGGGTTTCAGGTGTTTGTCAAATGCCTCTATCGAATACTCGACATCTTCTCCATCTCTTCTGCAAATGACTATCTTGTCAGCATGGATATGGCGCCCCAATTTCCATTCAGCTTTGCAGTCCTCAAACCTCTTGGACACTGCCGGCACACATTCCAGATACCTGCGAGCATGGGGCACCTTCAACTTGTCCCACACAAACTCGTCATACCATCTTGCTCTCCAGACTTCTACCTCATATAGCAGGTCCCGGGGCAGATACGGGTACTCCCACCCATATTCCCGAGCTATTTTGTGGCAAAACAGTCTCTGCAAGCGGGCCAAAGGTGGCATAGTGGCTTTCTCTCCGGTTCCAGGCAGCACTATAGCTTCCGGATGCCGCGGTGCCTTTACCAGCTCTCTGGAATTGACTTTCGGCGCTCTCAGAGAAGCGCGGGGTATCCCCACAACCAAAGTAGGTGGGGTCACAGTAGATGAGGACACAGGTGGAGGGGTAGGCTCCCTCGTAAGCTGCGGGTCTTCCACCCGAGGCGTGCTATCTCCTGTGTACATAGGCGAGTCCCGTACCGCACGGGAAGCAAGAAGTGGCACTCTATCCCAGCCCTTGCGGCTGAACAGTTTGTCTATCTCGCCATCGTCTCCGCAGTCAGACAGCGACTCTAGGTCGGAGGTGTCATACATCTCCGCAGGCAGATATCTACCGGTGGACACAGAATCATCTTCCCTGGGGGGTTCCACCTCCAATGGGCCCCCGACACCTCCAACCACCACCACAGTCCCAGCCCCTGGCTCACCTGACCCTTGTAGAGGACTGGGATGTCCGGGACTACCATCTCGACCGGCGCCATCCAGGCCAGGCAAGCAGCGGGGTGAAGCTCGACCACGTCCATAGGATGCCTGTACTAGGCCAACTTTCCTCTTCGGTGGTGGAAGCAGGGAACTTGTGGCGACCGAAGCAGCATCCTCGGATTTTTCTCTGTTGGGCAGTCCATCGCCCTGGTCAGCGCGCACAGGAAACTCGACAAAGGCTTTGATCTCCCCTTCCGGAGTAGCAGTACCCGTGAGGTGATTGAGGCGAAGGGCCCGGGGCCTTGCTGTAGACGACTCGACCTCAAAAAGGAATTCTCTGCACTCCTCACATCGCCCGAATGGCTTCAGGGTAACCACCAGTCCCGAGCAGCCGGGACAGATCACACGAGGGCCTCCGTGTCTCTGCAGGTGTACAGAGCCAACCGCCCTCGGGGCCTAAGTCTTATCCCCGTGTCTGTGATGGAGGCAGCAAAGGAAGTCATTCTCGTGGGGTGAGGAACCATAATCAACGGGGCACTTGAGGTCATCCCGACTGTCTGCTGCTCCATCATGCACTGACCCTGCGCCGGAGTCTCCACGTGTATCCCCACACTTGGCCAGACTCCTCCCATGAGCTGTACATTTTCGCGGGCTTCCTCTTGACTCCGCCCACGAACGATGTCGCCATGGGGTGCCTCGTGGCGCAGTGCGTTAACAGTCCCCACGTGCAGTACGTCACACGGCTGGACCTCTCCCTTTTTCCGCTCCTCCGCATGGGCCTTTCCCGTGTTAGGGTCATTTCCACAACTCCGAGCAGGGACGCACTTTGGCCAGTAATTTGGCCGATCTGCTCGGAACTCCTCTGGGCAGCAAAGTTCAAATGTAGACATTCTCAAGTCCATCTTTAGAACACACTGTATCCCGGACTCACGAGCCCCCACGTGTAGCGGCCTCACCCTCTCTCCAACTTCTTCTTCTGTCACACACCAACTCTTGTCTAGGGGTTCCTGAGTTGTGAGAGTGAGATGCGCCACGGCCCATGTCCTCCCCATTTCATTAGGGAGGTGAAGGCCCTTTCCTATGTTTCCTCGGGCCAATGTGTTCCGCGGATGCACCGAGTCTGTAACCACAAGCTCACCCGCCTCCCTTTTGGTTTCAGTAACTGGAGTTCACACACCGGAGAAAGGTCCAACACTCGTTTATTCGGCACTCTGATAGTAAAGCACAATAACAGTTCTCTTGCAGTACAGGTTAGGACCTATAACCTTTTCAACGGTGGGACGAGCAGACCAAGGCACTTCCTAAGACTCAATACTAAAGATGGGGTCTCTTCCAGCAACCCCCTACGTACAGCAATGGAGCCCTCTTCGATACGCTGTGGCCCCTATCAGGGGGATGTGCCCTCCCAAGTGAGTTCCCAGGGGCCCACCGTCACCGGGTTGGTGCTGCTCCGGGTCTTCAGTGGGTAACCTCCCCGGCCTCCTCACCTCAGGTTCGGGTCCCTCCGCTCAGGGACCCTCGGACAGTCCACCCTTGCGGGACCCAGTCGAAGGTACTGGGCCCCAGGCCTCCTCGATAGTACCTCACCCCAGGCTAAAGGTGCCTGGGATGGACGCCAACGTGACTCCGGACCAGGCCATGGGCACCTGGACCGGACTCCTGGATCTCCATGCACCCAGGCCTAAGGTGCCTGGGTGCGGGCCGCAGCCCTCCTCCTCCGAGGACCTCCTTCTCCGCACGAACAAGACCTTGTGGCAAGGGCGTCTCCCCCTTTTATCTCCTCCCTTCAACGGTCCGGCGGGTTCCCCGCCCCAGCCACACCATCTCCGGGTAGAGACCAAACAGGGAGCACTGCAGGGGATGATTCTACCTGAAGCCCGTGGGTACCTCGCCACCCACAGGCTAAGGAGAATATTACATCCTCCAATCCTCCACGAAACAGAAAGGGGTCTAAATCCTACCACAATTATACACCTGGGTTACACTATTGCCCAGGTGTATCCCATCAATTTAAGGACCCCGCTACACAGCTCTGGTGCTCTGAGACATACAATAAATAGCAGCTAGATTTAAAATCAGTTTACTGCAAGAGATCAGACAGCGATTGTGATTGGTTGCTAGAGGTTACAGCATATCAATGCCATTCACTGATTGGTTAATAGAGGTTACAGCACACATTAGAGCTCACCGATTAGTTGCTAGAGGCTACAGCATTTCTCCTTGCTGATTGGTTGCTAGAGGTTACTGCCCATCATTTCCGCTCAGTGACTAATACAGAGCGGTGCTACACTGGGTATATATTTTTTTCAATATATATAAAATAATTAACAATTGCCTTTTATATCACAATCTCTTTATGAAAAATCATATTTATCTCCAAACCATACTACAATAGTTCAAAAAGTTTTAATAAAACTTGATGAAATTGGGATGTAAATTTTTATCATTAAAATTTATAATATTATGTTATAGCGCAGTCACAATTTCTCTTTTGAATTTAGGAATAGACCAATATTCCAGCAATCTAGTGGGACCTATAGCAAAAATTGCTCCTTTCACACTTGGGCCGGAGGGGCAATAAAAACAGGCTGTTGATCCACGTTTGTACCACACCTCCAACTGCTAATGATATTCAGGGTCATCTTTAATATTGATTGGACCCTGGGCAAACATTTTCTTACCTCCTCCCCCCTCCATGCAATTTTGCTCTCCACCTGCCTGCACACCATGGACTGGGGTGGTGAGGGGACCCATCAATAGACAGAAAACTCCCAGGGATCCTAGAACTCCTGGGATCAGTGGCAGTGCTGGGGGGAGGGGAGTGTGTGATCAATGGAAATGCTGATTTTTTTACCGACTACTAGGGATGAGCTCGGTGTTCGAGTCGAACATACGTTCGACTCGAACATCGGCTGTTCGATCGTTCGACGAAGATCGAACGATTTGGGCCGTTCGCGCCTAATTCGAGTGACGCGAACGGCCCACAATGCACTACGCCATCGCAGTGTCATCCAGGCGCTGTGATTGGCCAAGCATGCACTGTGACCCCGCATGCTTGGCCAATCACAGCGCCGGCAGCGAGGAGAGCAATGATTGGCCACAGGCAGGATGCCTGTGGCCAATTATTGCTGAGGGTGTTTAGTACACGCCCCACACTATAAAAGGCCGCCAGCACGGCGGCCTAGTGTAGTGTGTTCCGGAGCAGGGAAAGAGAAGCATAGGCAGGGACAGTGACATTTTTTTTTCTTGCTTAACCTGGATTCCTTTAGTTTAGGGAAAGAGAAGGATAGGTAGGGAGAGTGTCAGTGTGTTTTACTGTGCGAATCCTTGTTTGTAGGGACAGGGAAGGACAGTGAGGGAAATTCTCCTTGTGCTATACTGTGCTAAAGCATTGATCATCAACCATCTTTAAAAAAACATTTTTTCTAGGGACAGAAAACTATAGGTAGGGAGAGTGTCAGTGTGTTTTACTGTGCTAATCCTTGTTTCTAGGGACAGGGAAGGACAGTGAGGGAAATTCTCCTTGTGCTATACTGTGCTAAAGCATTGATCATCAACCATCTTTAAAAAAACATTTTTTCTAGGGACAGAAAACTATAGGTAGGGAGAGTGTCAGTGTGTTTTACTGTGCTAATCCTTGTTTCTAGGGACAGGGAAGGACAGTGAGGGAAATTCTCCTTGTGCTATACTGTGCTAAAGCATTGATCATCAACCATCTTTAAAAAAACATTTTTTCTAGGGACAGAAAACTATAGGTAGGGAGAGTGTCAGTGTGTTTTACTGTGCTAATCCTTGTTTGTAGGGACAGGGAAGGACAGTGAGGGAAATTCTCCTTGTGCTATACTGTGCTAAAGCATTGATCATCAACCATCTTTAAAAAAACATTTTTTCTAGGGACAGAAAACTATAGGTAGGGAGAGTGTCAGTGTGTTTTACTGTGCTAATCCTTGTTTCTAGGGACAGGGAAGGACAGTGAGGGAAATTCTCCTTGTGCTATACTGTGCTAAAGCATTGATCATCAACCATCTTTAAAAAAACATTTTTTCTAGGGACAGAAAACTATAGGTAGGGAGAGTGTCAGTGTGTTTTACTGTGCTAATCCTTGTTTCTAGGGACAGGGAAGGACAGTGAGGGAAATTCTCCTTGTGCTATACTGTGCTAAAGCATTGATCATCAACCATCTTTAAAAAAACATTTTTTCTAGGGACAGAAAACTATAGGTAGGGAGAGTGTCAGTGTGTTTTACTGTGCTAATCCTTGTTTCTAGGGACAGGGAAGGACAGTGAGGGAAATTCTCCTTGTGCTATACTGTGCTAAAGCATTGATCATCAACCATCTTTAAAAAAACATTTTTTCTAGGGACAGAAAACTATAGGTAGGGAGAGTGTCAGTGTGTTTTACTGTGCTAATCCTTGTTTCTAGGGACAGGGAAGGACAGTGAGGGAAATTCTCCTTGTGCTATACTGTGCTAAAGCATTGATCATCAACCATCTTTAAAAAAACATTTTTTCTAGGGACAGAAAACTATAGGTAGGGAGAGTGTCAGTGTGTTTTACTGTGCTAATCCTTGTTTCTAGGGACAGGGAAGGACAGTGAGGGAAATTCTCCTTGTGCTATACTGTGCTAAAGCATTGATCATAAACCATCTTTAAAAAAACATTTTTTCTAGGGACAGAAAACTATAGGTAGGGAGAGTGTCGGTGTGTTTTACTGTGCTAATCCTTGTTTCTAGGGACAGGGAAGGACAGTGAGGGAAATTCTCCTTGTGCTATACTGTGCTAAAGCATTGATCATCAACCATCTTTAAAAAAACATTTTTTCTAGGGACAGAAAACTATAGGTAGGGAGAGTGTCAGTGTGTTTTACTGTGCTAATCCTTGTTTCTAGGGACAGGGAAGGACAGTGAGGGAAATTCTCCTTGTGCTATACTGTGCTAAAGCATTGATCATCAACAATCTTTAAAAAAACATTTTTTCTAGTGACAGAAAACTATAGGTAGGGAGAGTGTCAGTGTGTTTTACTGTGCTAATCCTTGTTTCTAGGGACAGGGAAGGACAGTGAGGGAAATTCTCCTTGTGCTATACTGTGCTAAAGCATTGATCATCAACCATCTTTAAAAAAACATTTTTTCTAGGGACAGAAAACTATAGGTAGGGAGAGTGTCAGTGTGTTTTACTGTGCTAATCCTTGTTTCTAGGGACAGGGAAGGACAGTGAGGGAAATTCTCCTTGTGCTATACTGTGCTAAAGCATTGATCATCAACCATCTTTAAAAAAACATTTTTTCTAGGGACAGAAAACTATAGGTAGGGAGAGTGTCAGTGTGTTTCACTGTGCTAATCCTTGTTTCTAGGGACAGGGAAGGACAGTGAGGGAAATTCTCCTTGTGCTATACTGTGCTAAAGCATTGATCATCAACCATCTTTAAAAAAACATTTTTTCTAGGGACAGAAAACTATAGGTAGGGAGAGTGTCAGTGTGTTTTACTGTGCTAATCCTTGTTTCTAGGGACAGGGAAGGACAGTGAGGGAAATTCTCCTTGTGCTATACTGTGCTAAAGCATTGATCATAAACCATCTTTAAAAAAACATTTTTTCTAGGGACAGAAAACTATAGGTAGGGAGAGTGTCAGTGTGTTTTACCGTGCTAATCCTTGTTTCTAGGGACAGGGAAGGACAGTGAGGGAAATTCTCCTTGTGCTATACTGTGCTAAAGCATTGATCATCAACCATCTTTAAAAAAACATTTTTTCTAGGGACAGAAAACTATAGGTAGGGAGAGTGTCAGTGTGTTTCACTGTGCTAATCCTTGTTTCTAGGGACAGGGAAGGACAGTGAGGGAAATTCTCCTTGTGCTATACTGTGCTAAAGCATTGATCATCAACCATCTTTAAAAAAACATTTTTTCTAGGGACAGAAAACTATAGGTAGGGAGAGTGTCAGTGTGTTTTACTGTGCTAATCCTTGTTTCTAGGGACAGGGAAGGACAGTGAGGGAAATTCTCCTTGTGCTATACTGTGCTAAAGCATTGATCATCAACCATCTTTAAAAAAACATTTTTTCTAGGGACAGAAAACTATAGGTAGGGAGAGTGTCAGTGTGTTTTACTGTGCTAATCCTTGTTTCTAGGGACAGGGAAGGACAGTGAGGGAAATTCTCCTTGTGCTATACTGTGCTAAAGCATTGATCATAAACCATCTTTAAAAAAACATTTTTTCTAGGGACAGAAAACTATAGGTAGGGAGAGTGTCAGTGTGTTTTACTGTGCTAATCCTTGTTTCTAGGGACAGGGAAGGATAGTGAGGGAAATTCTCCTTGTGCTATACTGTGCTAAAGCATTGATCATCAACCATCTTTAAAAAAACATTTTTTCTAGGGACAGAAAACTATAGGTAGGGAGAGTGTCAGTGTGTTTTACTGTGCTAATCCTTGTTTCTAGGGACAGGGAAGGACAGTGAGGGAAATTCTCCTTGTGCTATACTGTGCTAAAGCATTGATCATCAACCATCTTTAAAAAAACATTTTTTCTAGTGACAGAAAACTATAGGTAGGGAGAGTGTCAGTGTGTTTTACTGTGCTAATCCTTGTTTCTAGGGACAGGAAAGGACAGTGAGGGAAATTCTCCTTGTGCTATACTGTGCTAAAGCATTGATCATCAACCATCTTTAAAAAAACATTTTTCTAGGGACAGAAAACTATAGGTAGGGAGAGTGTCAGTGTGTTTTACTGTGCTAATCCTTGTTTCTAGGGACAGGGAAGGACAGTGAGGGAAATTCTCCTTGTGCTATACTGTGCTAAAGCATTGATCATCAACCATCTTTAAAAAAACATTTTTTTCTAGGGACAGAAAACTATAGGTAGGGAGAGTGTCAGTGTGTTTTACTGTGCTAATCCTTGTTTCTAGGGACAGGGAAGGACAGTGAGGGAAATTCTCCTTGTGCTATACTGTGCTAAAGCATTGATTATCAACCATCTTTAAAAAAACATTTTTTCTAGGGACAGAAAACTATAGGTAGGGAGAGTGTCAGTGTGTTTCACTGTGCTAATCCTTGTTTCTAGGGACAGGGAAGGACAGTGAGGGAAATTCTCCTTGTGCTATACTGTGCTAAAGCATTGATCATCAACCATCTTTAAAAAAACATTTTTTCTAGGGACAGAAAACTATAGGTAGGGAGAGTGTCAGTGTGTTTTACTGTGCTAATCCTTGTTTCTAGGGACAGGGAAGGACAGTGAGGGAAATTCTCCTTGTGCTATACTGTGCTAAAGCATTGATCATCAACCATCTTTAAAAAAACATTTTTTCTAGGGACAGAAAACTATAGGTAGGGAGAGTGTCAGTGTGTTTTACTGTGCTAATCCTAGTTTCTAGGGACAGGGAAGGACAGTGAGGGAAATTCTCCTTGTGCTATACTGTGCTAAAGCATTGATCATCAACCATTTTAAAAAAAACATTTTTTCTAGGGACAGAAAACTATAGGTAGGGAGAGTGTCAGTGTGTTTTACTGTGCTAATCCTTGTTTCTAGGGACAGGGAAGGACAGTGAGGGAAATTCTCCTTGTGCTATACTGTGCTAAAGCATTGATCATCAACCATCTTTAAAAAAACATTTTTTCTAGGGACAGAAAACTATAGGTAGGGAGAGTGTCAGTGTGTTTTACTGTGCTAATTCTTGTTTCTAGGGACAGGGAAGGACAGTGAGGGAAATTCTCCTTGTGCTATACTGTGCTAAAGCATTGATCATCAACCATCTTTAAAAAAACATTTTTTCTAGGGACAGAAAACTATAGGTAGGGAGAGTGTCAGTGTGTTTTACTGTGCTAATCCTTGTTTCTAGGGACAGGGAAGGACAGTGAGGGAAATTCTCCTTGTGCTATACTGTGCTAAAGCATTCCTCATCAACCATCTTTGAAATCCTTGTTTTTTGGACAGTCAGGGAAATTGTCATTGTGCTATTCTGTGCGAAAGCAATCATCCTCAACCATATTTAGAAATCCTTAAGTAAAGGGACAGAGAAGGACACCTGAAGGTAGCCCTTATTGCTTTTTTCCCATCTCCCTGCAGGCCATCCATTAGAATGTCTGGAAGGCAAACAAGGAGAGGCAGACAGTCAGGAGGCAATAAAAGAGGGCAAGCAGGCTCTGTGTCTGGGGGCAACAGTGCTGGTCGTGGACGCGGTGCATTGTCATCAGCACATGGCCATGGGACACGCTTGTCCTTCTTTTCGGCAGCTGGACATGTTGAGCCACATCATGCCGAAGACTTGGTAGAGTGGATGACCAAGCCCTCCTCCTCCTCCTCATCCTCTCTCACCCAGGCTCAGGGTACTGGCAAAGCAGCTGCCAAAGCGTCCTCTTCCCTGGTATCAATGTCAGACTCATCATCAGTCACTCCTTCCCTAGACCCACCATGTCCTCCTCCTGAGGAGTCCCCCGAACTGTTTGAGCGCAGTGTTGGGTACATGCTCCAGGAGGATGCCCAGCGTTTCGAAGGGTCTGATGATGAAACCCAGCTACAGGAAGGCAGTAGCGTGAGAGCAGACAGAGGGGATGCTCAAGAAGGACACCAATCTGGCAGTCATGTTCCAGCAGCTGCAGCATACTGCCAGATTGGCTCCAGTGATGAGGAGGGAGGGGATGATGAGGTCACTGACTCCACGTGGGTGCCTAATAGGAGAGAGGAGGAGGATGAGGAGGAGGCACATCTCCAACGAGGCAGGATGCCCTTTGGTGGCCAGCGTAAGGGCAGTACACCGACGGAATCACACCGCAGAGCTCCGCCTGTGCAGGGCGCTGCCTCTGCCCGTCATTCAAAAAGTTCTTTGGTGTGGGCCTTTTTTGAGGCTAGTGCATCAGATCGCACAGCTGCTGTTTGCAACATATGTCTCAAGCGTATATCACGTGGCCAAAACATCAGCCGCTTGGGTACCACATGCCTGACCAGACATATGTTGACCTGCCATGCAGCTCGTTGGCAAGCCTACCTCAAAGACCCACACCAAAGAACAAAGCGGACCTCTCCTTGCACCGCATCAGCTGGGATCTCCAACCCCACTATAACTTCAGTCCTCTCTGAAACATGCACTGAGAGGAATGAAGGTGTAGAATTAGGTGTGTCACAGCCAAGTACTTGCGGCCACTCTGCTAGCAGTACACTGACGTCCGATTCTAGCAGGCAAATTTCCCTGCCCCAGCTGCTGGACCGTCGAAAGAAGTTCACTCCCAGCCATCCACATGCCCAGCGGTTGAATGCTAGCTTGGCTAAATTGCTAGCGCTTCAACTGCTGCCTTTTCAGTTGGTAGACTCGGCCCCCTTCCGTGAGTTTGTGCAATGTGCGGTTCCTCTGTGGCAGGTTCCCAAACGCCACTTTTTCTCACGGAAGGCTATTCCGGCTCTCTACCGGCATGTGGAAGGCAATGTCTTGGCCTCGCTGGACAGGGCGGTCAGCGGTAAGGTGCATATTACCGCTGACTCATGGTCCAGCAGGCATGGACAGGGACGTTACCTTTCTTTCACGGCCCATTGGGTCACTCTTTTGGCAGCTGGGAAGGATGCAGGACAAGGTGCAGTAGTGTTGGAGGTTGTTCCACCGCCACGCCTACAAAATGCTACTAGTGGTTGTGACACACCTCTCTCCTCCACCCCCTCCTCTTCTTCTTCCTCCATGGCCTCTTCCTGTGCTTTGTCCTCTGAACCAGCGGTGCTCCGTAGCCGTTCAAGGGGCTACGCAAGTACGCAGGCAAAAAGATGCCATGCCGTGCTTGCGCTGGTGTGTTTGGGGGACAGAAGCCACACTGGGGCAGAGGTCCTGTCTGCTCTGCAGGGCCAGGCCGAGAGGTGGTTGACGCCACGCCAGCTTAAGCCAGGAATGGTGGTTTGCGACAATGGCACCAACCTCCTCTCCGCCCTCCGACAGGGACAACTGACCCATGTGCCCTGTGTGGCTCACGTCCTTAACCTGGTGGTGCAGCGGTTCTTGGGCAGGTACCCGGGCTTACAGGATGTCCTGAGGCAGGCCAGGAAAGTCTGTGTGCATTTCCGCAGATCTTATAATGCCAGTGCTCGCCTGGCTGAGCTGCAAAAGGAGTTGAACCTGCCCAAGAACCGCCTTATATGTGACATGCCCACCAGGTGGAACTCAACGTTGGCCATGCTGCAGCGGCTGCACACGCAGCAGAGGGCCATCAATGAGTACCTGTGCGACTACGGCACCAGGACAGGGTCAGGGGAGCTTAGTTTTTTTTCTCCACGCCAGTGGGGCATGATCAGGGATGCATGCACTGTCCTGGCACCATTTGAGGAGGCCACGAGGATGGTGAGCAGTGACAGTGCATGCATCAGTGACACTGTACCTCTTGTCCACCTGTTGGAGCACACGCTGCGTGGAATAATGGACAGGGCACTTGAGGCAGAACAGAGGCAGGAAGAGGAGGACTTCCTTGCCTCTCAAGGCCCCCTTTACCCAGACAGTGTTCCTTCTGTCCCACCCATCGCACAGGAAGAGGAGGAGGAGGAGGAGGAGGAGGATTGTGTCAGCATGGAGGTGGAGGCTGGCACTCAGCATCATCAGCAGCAGTCTTTTAGGGATGATTTACAGTCCCAAGAAACCAGTGGACTTGTACGTGGCTGGGAGGAGGTGGCTGCGGATCATGTCGTCCTTAGTGACCCAGAGGACTCCGGACCGAATGCCTCAGCTAACCTACGCTGCATGGCCTCCCTGATCCTGCAAAGTCTGCGGAAGGATCCTCGTATTCTTCGGATCAAGGAGAGGGACCATTACTGGCTGGCCACTCTCCTTGATCCACGGTACAAGGGTAAGGTTGCGGACCTTATGTTACCGTCGCAGAGGGAGCAGAGGATGAGACAACTCCGGGAGGCCTTGCAGAAAGGTCTGTGCAACGCGTTCCCAGAGACTGGGAGGTTACAAACTCCTGGTCCTGGACAACGAGTTGCTGAGGCTTCGGCCAGTCAAAGAAGGAGCGGTGGGGAAGGTGGCCGTCTGACCGATGCGTTCAGACAATTCTTTAGTCCGCAGCCCCAAAGTATGATCGGTTCCAGCAACCATCGCCAGCATCTGATAAACATGGTGCAGGAATATCTAGGGGCAAGGTCAGACTTGGACACCTTCCCCACCGAAAATCCTCTGGCTTACTGGGTCTTGAGGATGGATCACTGGCCAGAGCTTGCACAGTATGCAATTGAGCTACTGGCCTGTCCTGCATCCAGCGTTCTTTGGGAACGCACATTCAGTGCTGCTGGAGGATTTGTCACGGATCACAGGGTGCGCCTGTCCACCGACTCGGTTGATCGACTGACTTTCATCAAGATGAACCAGTCTTGGATCACCACCAGCTACCACACACCTGATGCTGATATAACAGACTAATTGATTTTAACATGTCACATCCCTTCAAGACTGATGCTGATGCTGAGTGCCTGTGCTGTTATGTTGACTGGCTATCCTCCTCCTCCGAGTCCTCAATGATACGATTGATGATGATAGCTTGGAAGATCATTTTTGTTTATGGGTGCCGCCACCAGTGCCTAACGCCCAATTTTTCAGCCCCTGTTTAACAGGGGCGTGTAATTACAATTTTTGAAGCAATACTTTGCAACAGGGCTCATTGCTGTGCTCCAAGTACAGTATCTGTGAGGGGTTGCAGTGTTGTGCCACCAGTGCCTAAGGCCCAATTTTTCAACCCCTGTTTAACAGGGGCGTGTAATTACAATTTTTGAAGGAATACTTTGCAACAGGGCTCATTGCTGTGCTCCAAGTACAGTATCTGTGAGGGGTTGCAGTGTTGTGCCACCAGTGCCTAAGGCCCAATTCTTCAGCCCCTGTTTAACAGGGGCGTGTAATTACAATTTTTGAAGCAATACTTTGCAACAGGGCTCATTGCTGTGCTCCAAGTACAGTATCTGTGAGGGGTTGCAGTGTTGTGCCACCAGTGCCTAAGGCCCAATTTTTCAGCCCCTGTTCAACAGGGGCATGTAATTACAATTCATGATCTAATAATTCACAGCAGGGCCCATTGCTGCACCCACCAAGAGTAACTCTGAGGGCTTACAGTGTTGTGGCAACGCCACCACCACCACCACCACGAAAGGCCCAATTTTTCAGCCCCTGTTCAAAAGGGGCATGTAATTACAATTCTTGATCTAATAATTCACAGCAGGGCCCATTCCTGCACCCACCAAGAGTAACTCTGAGGGCTTACAGTGTTGTGGCAACACCACCACCACCACCACCACCACGAAAGGCCCAATTTTTCAGCCCCTGTTCAACAGGGGCATGCAATTACAATTCTTGATCTAATAATTCACAGCAGGGCCCATTGCTGCACCCACCAAGAGTAACTGTCAGGGCTTACAGTGTTGTGGCACCAGCACCACCATCAAAGGCCCAATTTTTACTACCACTGTTCAACAATTATATGTAATTACAATTCCTGATATAATAGTTGACAGCAGGGCGTTCCAGCACCAACCAAGAGTAACTGTGAGTGCTTACAGTGTTGTGCCAACACCAACAACTAAGGGGCCTATTTCTGCAGAGTATATACGGCAGGTCCCTACTTTCAAACATCCAACTTACAAACGACTCCTACTTGCAAACGCAAGAAGACAACAGGAAGTGAGAGGAAATCTACCCCTAGGAAGGAAAATTCTCTCCTGTAAGAATTAATATGGGAGAAAGGTGTCTCCTCTGTACTGATGCTTTATCACCAATCCTTGTTTCAAGAAAAACACCACATTTCAAAAACAGTTGTCATTGGGACGGAAAGTGAGGTGAAATGTTCTGAACAGGGGCACAGACAGCAAAACAAATGTTACAGGGGTGATAACCCTTACCTATGTTTTCCAAAAAGTTTAAAAATAGATTTTTGGGCTGGAGCTACACTTAAACAATGTACCTGTTCAAAATTACAAACACATTCTACATAAGAACAAACCTACAGTCCCTGTCTTGTATGCACCGCCTGTATACGGCTGTTCAGAGTATATAGGGCCTTTTTTATTTTATGTGCGGGGTTCCCCTTAATATCCATACAAGACCCAAAGGGGCTGGTAATGGGCTGGGGTAGGGGGGGGGGGGGGTCATGGGGTAGCTATGCCATTTTTCTTAAAGATTTTCATCCATATTACCGGGACCAGACATTACATTAAAGCCGCAAGCAGTTTTAAATGGCTTTTTTTTCCTTTAGAAGTGTCATTTTGTGCAGGGACAGTTCTAAACACGGGAAACACGTGGCACTTCACAGGCATACTTTAGACACCCACCAGGTACGATATTTAAAGGAATATTTGACTTTTTTTTTTTCACTTTATGCATCATTAAAATGACTGCTCCCGAAAAACGACCGTTTTTAAAACTTCTTTTTGCATTGATACATGTCCCCTGGTGCAGAACCCGGGTTCCCAAACCCTTTTTAGGACAATAACATGCATAATAGTCGTTATAATTAGCACTTTAGAATTCGAACGTTCGCATCCATTGTATTTAATAGGGTTCTAATGTTCGTACGAACTTTCGGTCCGTTCGCGGGTTCTGGTGCGAACCGAACCCGGGGGTGTTCGGCTCATCACTACCGACTACCAATTAAAAGAGGAGTTTCAACACTGGCCACCAATGTAATAGGGGTTTACACCTCGCACAATTTCATTACTGCAGCAGTGTGAACCTGGGCTTAAGCTTGTTTTTTTATATTTTTTTTATTAAAATAACAAACATTTTATACTTACCTGCTCTGTGTAATGGTTTTGCACAGAGCATCCCCTATTCTCCTCTTCTTGGATGGCCTGCCGGTGCTCCTGGCTCCTCCCCCACGCTGAGTACCCCCATAGCAAGCCGTATGCATGCTCGCTCCTGAGAACAGGGCTTGGCCCCACCCCCCGCTCCCTTGACACTGGCTGCGATTGACAGCAGCAGGAGCCAATGGCTATGTTGTATCTGAGCCAGTTTCCCTGAAAAAACACTCCAGCGATTAAACCAGGGGTATTCTTCAATCTTGCTTCTACCCATCATGCCCTCAAAGGTGCAGCACTCCACAGAACGGGTAGTCTTGCAAATAAACTGTAAAAAGCACACAGGAGGGTGCAAACACCTCATGCATTACCATAGATACATTTATTAGACAAACGGGTACTCACATTCTAATATATGAATACGAGTAATACTAATACACTCCAGCTGGACACATTGAAACTCGTCCTAGGACCAAATGATTGGTAACTGATGCGTTTTGGGGGTCATGCCCCTTTCCTCAGAGCTCAGCAAAAAGCACTCCGAAACATATCAGCTTTCCAACCATTTGGGACTACCCATTTGTCTCTTTTTTTATATATAATAAATGTATCTATGGTAATACACGAGGTGTTCGCGCACTCCTGTGTGTTTTTTGTAATCTGAGTAAGTGAGGAGGGAGAGAGCTGAGAGAGCCTTGGCCTATCAATCCTTTACTTTAATCCTTTTCCTTTACTTTCACCTTGTGGTTTGTTCAATAACCAACTTCCTATCTCAGGGTGGACCATCTGTCCATGGAGAAGCAATAGAGTAGGGTGACCAGATGTCCCTGTTTTCCGGAGACAGTTCCCGGACAGAGGACACTGTCCCCTGACCAAGTCTGACCCCAGGCAGGGCCACGGATAAGCCAGTACACTACAGCCCTGTTTTACTAGGCCCGGCATCCTGAGATCAGCAGGGGGGGCACGGGCAGCCTCACAGATGATCGGTGCGGTGGTGGGGGGAGTTACAAGCACTGATCTCCCTGTGTGGCTTTCAATGAAACAGCTGACAGTCGCTTCTCCTATTCTCCCTCCCGTGGCTGTCAGCTGCTTCATTAAAAGCCATACAGGGAGATCAGTGCTTGTAACTCCCCTCCGCTGCTGCACCGATCATCCCTAACTGCCCATCAAATGTCCCTTAATTTTTGGGCCCCCATGCTTCTCCTCCAGCTCCCCAGGTCCTCCTCCGGCACCCCGTGTCCTCCTCTTGCCCCCCATGTCCTCCTCCGACTCCCTATGTACTCCTCTGGCTCCCTGGGTTCTCCTCCGGTTCACTGGGTTCTCCTCTGGTCCCCCTGTGTACTTTTTCGGTCCCCCCTGTCCTGGATCTGTCAGGATGGAGAGCGGAGGAAGGAGCCAGTATATATATATATATATATATATATATATATATATATACTGTATATATATATATATATATATATTAGGGTTGTCCCGATACCACTTTTTTAAGACCGAGTACAAGTACCGATACTATTTTTTAAGTACTCACCGATACTGATTAGCGATACTTATTTTTTTTAATGTCACGTGACAGTGTTTTTTTTTTTTTACAATTTTTTATTTTATTTTTTACAATGCTTTCTTTTTTTTCTTTTTTTTTCTTTTTAGGGGGTGGGAGGGGGCGGACGGTGTCTGTGTGTTTTTTATTTTAATTTTTATTATTTTTTACAATAATTTTTTTTATTATTTATTGCAATACTTTTTCTTTTAAATCTGCCCTGTTGGGGGGCTTTGGTTAAATATCAGGGGTCTTAACAGACCCCTGATATCTCCCCCTTGAGACAGAGAAAGAGACCGAGGATAGAGATTCCCCAGTCCCTTTCTCTACAGCCTCAGCTGCAATGAAAATGAGAACAGAGTGGGACAGCAGAAGAACAGAGTGAGACAGCAGCAGAACGGAGGGGGACAGCAGAAGAACAGAGTGAGACAGCAGCAGAACGGAGGGGGACAGCAGCAGAACGGAGGGGGACAGCAGCAGAATGGAGGGGGACAGCAGAAGAACGGAGGGGGACAGCAGCAGAACGGAGGGGGACAGCAGAAGAACAGAGTGGGACAACAGAAGAACAGAGTGGGACAGCAGCAGAACGGAGGGGGACAGCAGAAGAACAGAGTGGGACAGCAGCAGAACGGAGGGGGACAGCAGAAGAACAGAGTGGGACAGCAGCAGAACGGAGGGGGACAGCAGAAGAACAGAGTGGGACAGCAGCAGAACGGAGGGGGACAGCAGAAGAACAGAGTGGGACAGCAGCAGAATGGAGGGGGACACGGAGGAAGAAAGGAGGGGGACAGCAGAACGGAGGGGTCATGGAGGGGGACACGGAGGGGGACTGGAGCAGGATGCGGGGACAGTCAGCTGTGATCATGTGTGAGGGAGTTACAAGCACCGATCATCTCTGTATAGATTTCACTAAAGTAGCTGAAAGCCGCGGGGGGGGGGGGGGGAGAAGCTTGTAACTTCCCCACGCACCAATCACCGCTGACTGTCCAAGTATCGGGTGAAGCATCGGGAGCATTTGTCCGAGTACAAGTACTTGGGCAAATGCTCGGTATCGGTGCCGATACCGATACTAGTATCGGTATCGGGACAACCCTAATATATATCATTTACCGTCTCCCTCCTTTTCCGAATGCACAGAGTCAGTGATCACTAACTGTCCATTCATAACTGAGCATCGTAAACTGTGGATGAATTATGAATAAAAAATTATAAAAGAACAGGAAGCCTCTGTCTCCTGTTCATACATCTTCAGTGCAGCTGAGGCTGCAGAGAAAGGGACTGGGGAATCTGTGTCCTCAGTCCCCTTCCCTGTCTCAAAGGGGAGATGTCAGGGGTCTGTTTAGACCCCTGATATCTCAACAAGCCCCCCCCCCCCCACCGCCCCAGGGCTATTAAAAAAAATTGTAATAACAAAATATTTAAAAATGTAATTGTAATAATAAAAAAATAAAAATAAAAAAAAACACTGGCACTGTCCACTCCCCCCCCCCAAAAAAAAATGTCGGGATTATGGCCCCAGCAGTGCTCACTAGAACATTCAAAAGTTTAGAAATCCTTCTGTAGCAGGTGTCACACCCTAAACCCGCAAATCTTGTCAAGTTGGCCAGAACAATGTACACAGGCTTTCCAGTTTCAGTTAGGGAGAAAAGTTGCCTGTCATGTCTGGGCTTTTTCCTCCCCCCTCCTCCTTCCTGTTTTCACTGACTGGGTGAGTGTAATATGAGCTGACACACACACAGCTCTGGATTGAGTGGACTCTATCGTGCTTCTAATGGCTGGAAGAGGAAAACCTATCAGGAGCAGAGTTACAACAGCCAATGAAAGAGGTTGTTCAGACCTGAGGGAAAAGTTCAGTCAGGCATGAGGGAGTGAAGAGACCAGACTTGAGGGAGAGGTGCTGGCTCTTAGATGATTTCCCTGCGCAATTCAGGCCTCCGCCCCGCAAGTTGGGACGTCCTGCCTGAGAAAGGGGGAACCCCAGGTGAATATCGAGGTGCATCTCCATCAGTGGTGAATCGTCCCAGCGTGAGGGGACCGGTCGGCCGCCATTATACAGAGCAAAGACACAGTATACAGAGCAAAGATACAGAGACAGATTCTGGACGGAGTCTAACATCTGCTGGAATCCGCAGTGGTGAGAGGGCACCTGCCTATCCAAGTAGTGACTGCAGTATTGCTGAGTGAGTTTCTTTCCTACAGACTGCTGCTGAGACCTGTAGTTCCACGGCTGTGGATTAGCTGCACCTGAGCATCTTACAACCAGACTTTGGGGCCTTGTCTTTCTCCCCTGTGCTGTAAGGTCAGTACTGTATTACTCACACGTAAAAGGAATCACAAGTGGGAATAGTTCTTCAGTTAAGGAATCCATAGCATCCTATTCTACAGTTATTGCTCTTTCTCTGTTTCTCTTGTATTACAAATAATTACACAACTCAACACTGCAGTATAAAATAAGCTAGCTGAAGACAAACTGGAAATGGAGGAACATTCAACACTTTATTCCTTTACAAAGCTCTACTGCTCTACATTATAGAATTTCTCTGAACTGCAACCTAGGGGGAGCTATTTAGTGGAATATAGTTAGAACTTGCATTGTATTACTGTATTCACTGGTTGTGCATTTTATGTACCGGTCTGTGTACT
Organism: Rana muscosa; assembly: GCA_029206835.1. Taxonomy (NCBI): domain Eukaryota; kingdom Metazoa; phylum Chordata; class Amphibia; order Anura; family Ranidae; genus Rana; species Rana muscosa. The sequence goes on from CM055126.1 coordinate 44,670,277, forward strand.
GAGGCCTCAGTGGGAAGGTATTCAATACATGTGTTAAAGGTATTGAGGGCCTATCTCCCTGTGCACCTGTTCATATATATACCCTCTCAGGTTGTCATCAGGTTACAAGTACATGTGTATGTGCACTGAATAATTTTTTTGTCAATCATACATTGTGTCCATTCATATCTTTGACCGTGTTTATTCTTTTGCCTCAGTAAACATATCTGAGTAGTTCTGTGTACTGTGTGTGAGTCTCTATTTACTACCACAGCTGGTGATGTGACGGAACACAGGGCCTCGGTAAATATACTTCATTGTTTATCATTACTGTGTTTTCTCTCCATTGCTGGATTCCACACTAATATTATCAAGTAGCTGTGCCAGAGGGGTTGAAACTGTTCTTGGGGTTGAGAGGCAGAGTACAGACCCAAACATACATTAATCGGCTCCTCCGGGGGGTGGCGCTACACTTCTGTAACCAGTGCCATTAGTATGTTTTGCAACAATAAGGGTTGCAAAGGTCTTGAGAGAGCTCTTTGCTTTTACCCATCAAGAGATGTTTCTTGTGTGACACCTTGGTAATGAGACACCTTTTTATAGGCCATCAGTTGAGACTGAACCAGCTGATATTGATTTGCACTGACAAGAGGCAGGATTGCTTTCTAATTGCTGATAGATTTCAGCTTTCCATGCTTTTTTTCCCCTCACTTTCTTCATGTGTTCAACACTTTTTCCCTGTGTTATTCTATTTTATTACACAGAACTTTATTTCTAAATGTATTTGTTCTGGTGTCTTTGTATGTGTGGATTGCACGGATTGTTACCAACATGCAGTGAAAATTTCAAGTGTAGCGCCCTGCCCCCGATGATTGGGGCACTATTGTAAATTTAGGGGGTGTCTGAGCCAATAGTTGGGCTCAGACGTATGTAATTATATACAAATTGCCTCTGTCCTGGCTATGGTGGTGCCTGATAGTATTTTCCCTTGTTGCCTGAAGGTGGCGGTACAACCTCAGGTCCATGTTGGAACGCAGGCAGACTATGGTGTATTGGGTGTCCCGTCTCGGCAGCGGTTCAGTGGGAGTGGTGCCCCGCTGTGCATGCTGGGGAGGGATACTTAAGGGGCGGACGCCATTGTGCGGGGCTCTTCTTCGCCTCGAGGTATGTGTGTGTGTTCTCAGCCCGGGGCCACCTTGGCCCGAGGCTGCATCTCTAGTGAGTAGGCCCAGTTATGATGACCTTGGGCCTACAATCCTAAAGGGGATCCCAAGCTGTCCACCAAGAGGGAAGAAGCTGCTTAACGAAAGAAACCGGGGGGAGGACCTGCCCTGGAGGAGACCAGCAAAGTGCTAATGTCTCGGGAGAGGCCTGGTGACCTTGTTAAGAAGGGATCCACTACTTTAAAAGCCCAGCAGTTCGCCGGATCGGCTTGAAGGTTCTTTTACTGCACGGCTGGAAGTTCGGGACTGAAATCCTGTGGCAGAGGATTCCTGGCTATCCACATTTGTTCTCAAACGTTCTGTGGCAGAGACTGTTCTCATACTGGTTCGTGCATCATCCCGGCTGTTAGGCCAGGTCAGAGGGGTCTATCCGGGTGAGCAAAACCCACTCAAAAGGGAGAGTGGTGAATGACTTTAGACATTTATGTGTTCTGCAACGTGTACCTGAACCTTCCCCTCTCTTCTCATACCTTCTACTTTCTCTACAAGTTACTGCAGCAAAAATAAAACCCAACAGTTGAAGGTTTTACATCTTGTGTGGACATTGCAGTTTCTACAGACTTTCTTCCCCTGACAACGAACCTAGAGGTAACGTGCGAAGCCCAAAACTTAAACCAGCAGCTCCTACGGGGGTAGTGCTACACAAGTCAATAGCAACTTTAGAAATATATTTACCTAGAACAGGGCTCAACAATCCCCGGGCGCCAGGTCGCAAATGCGACTAGAATTAGCGACCTGGCACCTGGGGCAGCACAGCTGAGGTTACTTGTATCTCCGTGCGCCCCCCCCCCCCCTCCGCGATCGCGTGATCTCGTCGGGCCGTGCCGGCCGTTAATTTTGGCCGCGGCTTTGCGGCCTTCTGCAGGCCTAGGCTTCATTCTGTAATCTGGCGCCATCTTGTGGTGGCCGTTGGTATGACAAGTCAACCAGCAATGCTTGCCTGTTTCACTGCCCGCCCATCTCCTTCCCTTTACTTAGAAGTTAACCCCCAAACATTATATATATTTTTTATTCTAACACCCTAGAGAATAAAATGGCAGTCGTTGCAATACTTTCTGTCACACCGTATTTGCGCAGCGGTCTTACAAGCGCACTTTTTTGAGGAAAAAAATACACTTTTTTAAATTAAAAAATAAGACAACAGTAAAGTTAGCCGAATTTTTTTTTATATTGTGAAAGATAATGTTACGCTGAGTAAATTTGATACCCAACATGTCACACTTCAAAATTGCGCCCGCTTGTGGAATAGCGTCAAACTTTTACCCTTTAAAATCTCCATAGGCGACATTTAAAAAATTCTACAGGTTGCATGTTTTGAGTTACAGAGGATGTCTAGGGCTAGAATTATTGCTCTCGCTCTACCAATCGCAGCGATACCTCACATGTGTGGTTTAAACACTGCTTTCATATGCGGGCGCTACTCGCGTATGCGTTCGCTTCTGCACGCATTGGTCGTTAAAAAAAAAAAACCTGGCTCCTAACTTTTTTAGCTGGCTCCTAGATTCCAAGCAAATTTGTCAAGACCTGACCTAGAAAAATGGTGACGTGTTCAATACTTATTTTACCTGCTGTATGTATCATATCCAACTTCCACCAAGTATTGTTTGGCTCTGAATCTGAAGGTCCATCTTGAAAGGTGAGGTCCTGTCCACCTTGGGATGCTTGGAGCGCACCATTTACACTTGAGAACTTTCCTCCACTTGATCATAAAGTACAATTGGAATTGATATGATGTGATTTTATCTACAAAGGACACATTGTTATCATTGGTCTTTATTTGCACTGAGAGTGATTTGTATCAATTTATTTCCAGTAGTATTCTTTAGTCATTTATCGATGGGTATTACTTTACAATTGCAGCATGGAACTGCTGTCTCAACAAAATGTTTAAAAGTTGTTGAAACTGAATAACACTCTTCCTATTCCTCAGGTATGGCCTCTGTACTATCTTGTGGAGAAAAAATTGCTGTATCAGGTGTAGAAGGTGGAGAGGTTACTCTGCCCGTGGATCAGTTGGACATCACAGGTGAAGTTACATGGGCAACACTGAGGGCTCATTTGGATCAAACAGACCATGGTATGTACTAATTTATGTTAATAAAATATTGTCATGAAGTCCACTGGTCCAATCAGCTATGGCCAGGGAATTTCCCGCCCCCGTAATCACATGAGGCGGTGATGCTGGGGACATCGTTGATCAAATATGGCCATGTGCAAAAACATAGCAATAAAAGGTAAAAAAGTGCCACAAGCCTTGAGGTGACACCAGGGCTGCTGTTAGAAATCACGGGGCAGCCAACCTGACAGGGTCCCACCCCCGAAAATATCAAATTATATTTTCGTTAAAATGCCATTATTGCCATGCTATGCTTTGCAGCCATTGCAGAAATTATACTCTCGCTACTGCCTCCTGATACTTTTTTTTTTCTTCTTTGCACTTTTTTTAGTGCTTTATACAGCTTTACTGCAGAACCAACACACCCCCCCCCCCCCCCCCACCATCCACTTTCCTCCCGCTCCATCATCCACATTCACCCCTTCTCCAAATCCTGTACTTTATACAGCTTTACTGCAGAACCAACACCCCCCCCCCCCCACCATCCACATTTAACCCCTCCATCATCCACATTCACCCCTTCTCCAAATCCTGTACTTTATACAGCTTTACTGCAGAACCAACACCCCCCCCCCCCCCCACCATCCACATTCACCCCCTCCATCATCCACGTTCACCCCTTCTCCAAATCCTGTACTTTATACAGCTTTACTGAAGAACCAACACCCCCCCCCCATTATCCACATTCACCCCTCCATCATCCACATTCACCCCTTCTCCAAATCCTGTACTTTATACAGCTTTACTGCAGAACCAACACACCCCCCCCCCATTATCCACATTCACCCCTCCATCATCCACATTCACCCCTTCTCCAAATCCTGTACTTTATACAGCTTTACTGCAGAACCAACACCCCCCCCCCCCCCCACCATCCACATTCACCCCCTCCATCATCCACATTCACCCCTTCTCCAAATCCTGTACTTTATACAGCTTTACTGCAGAACAAACACCCCCCCCCCCCCACCATCCACATTTACCCCCTCCATCATCCACATTCACCCCCTCCATCATCCACATTCACCCCTTCTCCAAATCCTGTACTTTATACAGCTTTACTGCAGAACCAACATCCACCCCCCACCATCCACATTCACCCCTCCATCATCCACATTCACCCCCTCCATCATCCACATTCACCCCTTCTCCAAATCCTGTACTTTATACAGCTTTACTGCAGAACCAACATCCACCCCCCACCATCCACATTCACCCCTCCATCATCCACATTCACCCCCTCCATCATCCACATTCACCCCTTCTCCAAATCCTGTACTTTATACAGCTTTACTGCAGAACCAACATCCACCCCCCACCATCCACATTCACCCCTCCATCATCCACATTCACCCCTTCTCCAAATCCTGTACTTTATACAGCTTTACTGCAGAACCAACATCCACCCCCCACCATCCACATTCACCCCTCCATCATCCACATTCACCCCTTCTCCAAATCCTGTACTTTATACAGCTTTACTGCAGAACCAACACCCCCCCCCCCCCCACCATCCACATTCACCCTCTCCATCATCCACATTCACCCCCTCCATCATCCACATTCACCCCCTCCATCATCCACATTCACCCCTTCTCCAAATCCTGTACTTTATACAGCTTTACTGCAGAACCAACATCCACCCCCCACCATCCACATTCACCCCTCCATCATCCACATTCACCCCTTCTCCAAATCCTGTACTTTATACAGCTTTACTGCAGAACAAACACCCCCCCCCCCCCCCACCATCCACATTCACCCCTCCATCATCCACATTCACCCCTTCTCCAAATCCTGTACTTTATACAGCTTTACTGCAGAACCAACACCCCCCCCCCCACCATCCACATTCACCCCCTCCATCATCCACGTTCACCCCTTCTCCAAATCCTGTACTTTATACAGCTTTACTGAAGAACCAACACCCCCCCCCCCATTATCCACATTCACCCCCTCCATCATCCACATTCACTCCTTCTCCAAATCCTGTACTTTATACAGCTTTACTGCAGAACCAACACCCCCCCCCCCCCCACCATCCACATTCACCCCCTCCATCATCCACATTCACCCCTTCTCCAAATCCTGTACTTTATACAGCTTTACTGCAGAACCAACATCCACCCCCCACCATCCACATTCACCCCTCCATCATCCACATTCACCCCTTCTCCAAATCCTGTACTTTATACAGCTTTACTGCAGAACCAACACCCCCCCCCCCCCACCATCCACATTCACCCCCTCCATCATCCACATTCACCCCTTCTCCAAATCCTGTACTTTATACAGCTTTACTGCAGAACCAACATCCACCCCCCACCATCCACATTCACCCCTCCATCATCCACATTCACCCCTTCTCCAAATCCTGTACTTTATACAGCTTTACTGCAGAACCAACACCCCCCCCCCCCCCCACCATCCACATTCACCCCCTCCATCATCCACATTCACCCCTTCTCCAAATCCTGTACTTTATACAGCTTTACTGCAGAACCAACATCCACCCCCCACCATCCACATTCACCCCCTCCATCATCCACATTCACCCCTTCTCCAAATCCTGTACTTTATACAGCTTTACTGCAGAACCAACACCCCCCCCCCACCATCCACATTCACCCCTCCATCATCCACATTCACCCCTTCTCCAAATCTTGTACTTTATACAGCTTTACTGCAGAACCAACACCCCCCCCCACCATCCACATTTACCCCTCCATCATCCACATTCACCCCTTCTCCAAATCCTGTACTTTATACAGCTTTACTGCAGAACCAACACCCCCCCCCCCCCCACCATCCACATTCACCCCTCCATCATCCACATTCACCCCTTCTCCAAATCCTGTACTTTATACAGCTTTACTGCAGAACCAACATCCACCCCCCACCATCCACATTCACCCCCTCCATCATCCACATTCACCCCTTCTCCAAATCCTGTACTTTATACAGCTTTACTGCAGAACCAACACCCCCCCCCCACCATCCACATTCACCCCTCCATCATCCACATTCACCCCTTCTCCAAATCTTGTACTTTATACAGCTTTACTGCAGAACCAACACCCCCCCCACCATCCACATTTACCCCTCCATCATCCACATTCACCCCTTCTCCAAATCCTGTACTTTATACAGCTTTACTGCAGAACCAACACCCCCCCCCCCCACCATCCACATTCACCCCTCCATCATCCACATTCACCCCTTCTCCAAATCCTGTACTTTATACAGCTTTACTGCAGAACCAACATCCACCCCCCACCATCCACATTCACCCCTCCATCATCCACATTCACCCCTTCTCCAAATCCTGTACTTTATACAGCTTTACTGCAGAACCAACACCCCCCCCCCCCCCACCATCCACTTTCCTCCCGCTCCATCATCCACATTCACCCCTTCTCCAAATCCTGTACTTTATACAGCTTTACTGCAGAACCAACATCCACCCCCCACCATCCACATTCACCCCCTCCATCATCCACATTCACTCCTTCTCCAAATCATGTACTTTATACAGCTTTACTGCAGAACCAACATCCACCCCCCACCATCCACATTCACCCCTCCATCATCCACATTCACCCCCTCCATCATCCACATTCACCCCTTCTCCAAATCCTGTACTTTATACAGCTTTACTGCAGAACCAACATCCACCCCCCACCATCCACATTTACCCCTCCATCATCCACATTCACCCCTTCTCCAAATCCTGTACTTTATACAGCTTTACTGCAGAACCAACACCCCCCACCATCCACATTCACCCCCTCCATCATCCACGTTCACCCCTTCTCCAAATCCTGTACTTTATACAGCTTTACTGAAGAACCAACACCCCCCCCCCCATTATCCACATTCACCCCTCCATCATCCACATTCACCCCTTCTCCAAATCCTGTACTTTATACAGCTTTACTGCAGAACCAACACACCCCCCCCCATTATCCACATTCACCCCTCCATCATCCACATTCACCCCTTCTCCAAATCCTGTACTTTATACAGCTTTACTGCAGAACCAACACCCCCCCCCCCCCCCACCATCCACATTCACCCCCTCCATCATCCACATTCACCCCTTCTCCAAATCCTGTACTTTATACAGCTTTACTGCAGAACAAACACCCCCCCCCCCACCATCCACATTTACCCCCTCCATCATCCACATTCACCCCCTCCATCATCCACATTCACCCCTTCTCCAAATCCTGTACTTTATACAGCTTTACTGAAGAACCAACACCCCCCCCCCCATTATCCACATTCACCCCTCCATCATCCACATTCACCCCTTCTCCAAATCCTGTACTTTATACAGCTTTACTGCAGAACCAACACCCCCCCCCCCCCACCATCCACATTCCACATTCACCCCTCCATCATCCACATTCACCCCTTCTCCAAATCCTGTACTTTATACAGCTTTACTGCAGAACCAACATCCACCCCCCACCATCCACATTCACCCCTCCATCATCCACATTCACCCCTTCTCCAAATCCTGTACTTTATACAGCTTTACTGCAGAACCAACATCCACCCCCCACCATCCACATTCACCCCTCCATCATCCACATTCACCCCTTCTCCAAATCCTGTACTTTATACAGCTTTACTGCAGAACCAACACCCCCCCCCCCCCCACCATCCACATTCACCCTCTCCATCATCCACATTCACCCCCTCCATCATCCACATTCACCCCCTCCATCATCCACATTCACCCCTTCTCCAAATCCTGTACTTTATACAGCTTTACTGCAGAACCAACATCCACCCCCCACCATCCACATTCACCCCTCCATCATCCACATTCACCCCTTCTCCAAATCCTGTACTTTATACAGCTTTACTGCAGAACAAACACCCCCCCCCCCACCATCCACATTCACCCCTCCATCATCCACATTCACCCCTTCTCCAAATCCTGTACTTTATACAGCTTTACTGCAGAACCAACATCCACCCCCCACCATCCACATTCACCCCCTCCATCATCCACATTCACCCCTTCTCCAAATCCTGTACTTTATACAGCTTTACTGCAGAACCAACACCCCCCCCCCCCCACCATCCACATTCACCCCCTCCATCATCCACGTTCACCCCTTCTCCAAATCCTGTACTTTATACAGCTTTACTGAAGAACCAACACCCCCCCCCCCATTATCCACATTCACCCCCTCCATCATCCACATTCACTCCTTCTCCAAATCCTGTACTTTATACAGCTTTACTGCAGAACCAACATCCACCCCCCACCATCCACATTCACCCCTCCATCATCCACATTCACCCCTTCTCCAAATCCTGTACTTTATACAGCTTTACTGCAGAACCAACACCCCCCCCCACCATCCACATTCACCCCTCCATCATCCACATTCACCCCTTCTCCAAATCCTGTACTTTATACAGCTTTACTGCAGAACCAACATCCACCCCCCACCATCCACATTCACCCCTCCATCATCCACATTCACCCCTTCTCCAAATCCTGTACTTTATACAGCTTTACTGCAGAACCAACTTCCACCCCCCACCATCCACATTCACCCCTCCATCATCCACATTCACCCCTTCTCCAAATCCTGTACTTTATACAGCTTTACTGCAGAACCAACACCCCCCCCCCCACCATCCACATTCACCCCCTCCATCATCCACATTCACCCCTTCTCCAAATCCTGTACTTTATACAGCTTTACTGCAGAACCAACACCCCCCCCCCCCCACCATCCACATTCACCCCTCCATCATCCACATTCACCCCTTCTCCAAATCCTGTACTTTATACAGCTTTACTGCAGAACCAACACCCCCCCCCACCATCCACATTTACCCCTCCATCATCCACATTCACCCCCTCCATCATCCACATTCACCCCTTCTCCAAATCCTGTACTTTATACAGCTTTACTGAAGAACCAACACCCCCCCCCCCATTATCCACATTCACCCCCTCCATCATCCACATTCACTCCTTCTCCAAATCCTGTACTTTATACAGCTTTACTGCAGAACCAACACCCCCCCACCATCCACATTCACCCCTCCATCATCCACATTCACCCCTTTTCCAAATCCTGTACTTTATACAGCTTTACTGCAGAACCAACACCCCCCCCCCCCCCCACCATCCACATTCACCCCTCCATCATCCACATTCACCCCTTCTCCAAATCCTGTACTTTATACAGCTTTACTGCAGAACCAACACCCCCCCCCCCCCCCACCATCCACATTCACCCCTCCATCATCCACATTCACCCCTTCTCCAAATCCTGTACTTTATACAGCTTTACTGCAGAACCAACACCCCCCCCCCCCCCCCATCATCCACATTTACCCCTCCATCATCCACATTCACCCCTTCTCCAAATCCTGTACTTTATACAGCTTTACTGAAGAACCAACACCCCCCCCCCCATTATCCACATTCACCCCCTCCATCATCCACATTCACTCCTTCTCCAAATCCTGTACTTTATACAGCTTTACTGCAGAACCAACACCCCCCCACCATCCACATTCACCCCTCCATCATCCACATTCACCCCTTCTCCAAATCCTGTACTTTATACAGCTTTACTGCAGAACCAACACCCCCCCCCCCCCCCCACCATCCACATTCACCCCTCCATCATCCACATTCACCCCTTCTCCAAATCCTGTACTTTATACAGCTTTACTGCAGAACCAACATCCACCCCCCACCATCCACATTCACCCCCTCCATCATCCACATTCACCCCTTCTCCAAATCCTGTACTTTATACAGCTTTACTGCAGAACCAACACCCCCCACCATCCACATTCACCCCTCCATCATCCACATTCACCCCTTCTCCAAATCCTGCACTTTATACAGCTTTACTGCAGAACCAACAACCCCCCCCCCACCATCCACATTTACCCCCTCCATCATCCACATTCACCCCTTCTCCAAATCCTGTACTTTATACAGCTTTACTGCAGAACCAACATTCACCCCCCACCATCCACATTCACCCCTCCATCATCCACATTCACCCCTTCTCCAAATCCTGTACTTTATACAGCTTTACTGCAGAACCAACATCCACCCCCCACCATCCACATTCACCCCCTCCATCATCCACATTCACCCCTTCTCCAAATCCTGTACTTTATACAGCTTTACTGCAGAACCAACATCCACCCCCCACCATCCACATTCACCCCCTCCATCATCCACATTCACCCCTTCTCCAAATCCTGTACTTTATACAGCTTTACTGCAGAACCAACATCCACCCCCCACTATCCACATTCACCCCTCCATCATCCACATTCACCCCTTCTCCAAATCCTGTACTTTATACAGCTTTACTGCAGAACCAACATCCACCCCCCACCATCCACATTCACCCCTCCATCATCCACATTCACCCCTTCTCCAAATCCTGTACTTTATACAGCTTTACTGCAGAACCAACATTCACCCCCCACCATCCACATTTACCCCCTCCATCATCCACATTCACCCCCTCCATCATCCACATTCACCCCCTCCATCATCCACATTCACCCCTTCTCCAAATCCTGTACTTTATACAGCTTTACTGCAGAACCAACATCCACCCCCCACCATCCACATTCACCCCTCCATCATCCACATTCACCCCTTCTCCAAATCCTGTACTTTATACAGCTTTACTGCAGAACCAACACCCCCCCCCCCCCACCATCCACATTCACCCACTCCATCATCCACATTCACCCCTTCTCCAAATCCTGTACTTTATACAGCTTTACTGAAGAACCAACACCCCCCCCCCCCCCATTATCCACATTCACCCCCTCCATCATCCACATTCACCCCTTCTCCAAATCCTGTACTTTATACAGCTTTACTGCAGAACCAACACCCCCCCCCCCCACCATCCACATTCACCCCCTCCATCATCCACATTCACCCCTTCTCCAAATCCTGTACTTTATACAGCTTTACTGCAGAACCAACATCCACCCCCCACCATCCACATTCACCCCTCCATCATCCACATTCACCCCTTCTCCAAATCCTGTACTTTATACAGCTTTACTGCAGAACCAACATCCACCCCCTACCATCCACATTCACCCCTCCATCATCCACATTCACCCCCTCCATCATCCACATTCACCCCCTCCATCATCCACATTCACCCCTTCTCCAAATCCTGTACTTTATACAGCTTTACTGCAGAACCAACACCCCCCCCCCCCCCCACCATCCACATTCACCCCCTCCATCATCCACGTTCACCCCTTCTCCAAATCCTGTACTTTATACAGCTTTACTGAAGAACCAACACCCCCCCCCATTATCCACATTCACCCCTCCATCATCCACATTCACCCCTTCTCCAAATCCTGTACTTTATACAGCTTTACTGCAGAACCAACATCCACCCCCCACCATCCACATTCACGCCTCCATCATCCACATTCACCCCCTCCATCATCCACATTCACCCCTCCATCATCCACATTCACCCCTTCTCCAAATCCTGTACTTTATACAGCTTTACTGCAGAACCAACACCCCCCCCCCCCACCATCCACATTCACCCCTCCATCATCCACATTCACCCCTTCTCCAAATCCTGTACTTTATACAGCTTTACTGCAGAACCAACACCCCCCCCCCCCCACCATCCACATTCACCCCTCCATCATCCACATTCACCCCTTCTCCAAATCCTGTACTTTATACAGCTTTACTGAAGAACCAACACCCCCCCCCCCCCCCATTATCCACATTCACCCCCTCCATCATCCACATTCACTCCTTCTCCAAATCCTGTACTTTATACAGCTTTACTGCAGAACCAACACCCCCCCCCCCCCACCATCCACATTCACCCCTCCATCATCCACATTCACCCCTTCTCCAAATCCTGTACTTTATACAGCTTTACTGCAGAACCAACACCCCCCCCCCCCCACCATCCACATTCACCCCTCCATCATCCACATTCACCCCTTCTCCAAATCCTGTACTTTATACAGCTTTACTGCAGAACCAACATCCACCCCCCACCATCCACATTCACCCCTCCATCATCCACATTCACCCCTTCTCCAAATCCTGTACTTTATACAGCTTTACTGCAGAACCAACACCCCCCCCCCCCCCCCACCATCCACATTTACCCCCTCCATCATCCACATTCACCCCTTCTCCAAATCCTGTACTTTATACAGCTTTACTGCAGAACCAACACCCCCCCCCCCCCACCATCCACATTCACCCCTCCATCATCCACATTCACCCCTTCTCCAAATCCTGTACTTTATACAGCTTTACTGCAGAACCAACATCCACCCCCCACCATCCACATTCACCCCTCCATCATCCACATTCACCCCCTCCATCATCCACATTCACCCCTTCTCCAAATCCTGTACTTTATACAGCTTTACTGCAGAACCAACATCCACCCCCCACCATCCACATTCACCCCTCCATCATCCACATTCACCCCCTCCATCATCCACATTCACCCCTTCTCCAAATCCTGTACTTTATACAGCTTTACTGCAGAACCAACACACCCCCCACCATCCACATTCACCCCCTCCATCATCCACATTCACCCCTTCTCCAAATCCTGTACTTTATACAGCTTTACTGAAGAACCAACACCCCCCCCCCCCCCACCATCCACATTCACCCCCTCCATCATCCACGTTCACCGCTTCTCCAAATCCTGTACTTTATACAGCTTTACTGCAGAACCAACATCCACCCCCCACCATCCACATTTACCCCTCCATCATCCACATTCACCCCTTCTCCAAATCCTGTACTTTATACAGCTTTACTGCAGAACCAACACCCCCCCCCCCCCCCCATTATCCACATTCACCCACTCCATCATCCACATTCACTCCTTCTCCAAATCCTGTACTTTATACAGCTTTACTGCAGAACCAACACCCCCCCCCCCCCACCATCCACATTTACCCCCTCCATCATCCACATTCACCCCCTCCATCATCCACATTCACCCCTCCATCATCCACATTCACCTCTTCTCCAAATCCTGTTCTTTATACAGCTTTACTGCAGAACCAACACCCCCCCCCCCCCCCCACCATCCACATTCACCCCCTCCATCATCCACGTTCACCCCTTCTCCAAATCCTGTACTTTATACAGCTTTACTGCAGAACCAACACCCCCCCCCCCCCCACCATCCACATTTACCCCTCCATCATCCACATTCACCCCCTCCATCATCCACATTCACCCCTTCTCCAAATCCTGTACTTTATACAGCTTTACTGCAGAACCAACATCCACCCCCCACCATCCACATTTACCCCTCCATCATCCACATTCACCCCTTCTCCAAATCCTGTACTTTATACAGCTTTACTGCAGAACCAACATCCACCCCCCACCATCCACATTCACCCCTCCATCATCCACATTCACCCCTTCTCCAAATCCTGTACTTTATACAGCTTTACTGCAGAACCAACATCCACCCCCCCCCCCACCATCCACATTCACCCCCTCCATCATCCACATTCACCCCTTCTCCAAATCCTGTACTTTATACAGCTTTACTGCAGAACCAACACCCCCCCCCCACCATCCACATTCACCCCTCCATCATCCACATTCACCCCTTCTCCAAATCCTGTACTTTATACAGCTTTACTGCAGAACCAACATCCACCCCCCACCATCCACATTCACCCCTCCATCATCCACATTCACCCCTTCTCCAAATCCTGTACTTTATACAGCTTTACTGCAGAACCAACACCCCCCCCCCAACCATCCACATTCACCCCCTCCATCATCCACATTCACCCCTTCTCCAAATCCTGTACTTTATACAGCTTTACTGCAGAACCAACACCCCCCCCCCCCACCATCCACATTTACCCCTCCATCATCCACATTCACCCCTTCTCCAAATCCTGTACTTTATACAGCTTTACTGCAGAACCAACACACCCCCCCCCCCCACCATCCACATTCACCCCCTCCATCATCCACATTCACCCCTTCTCCAAATCCTGTACTTTATACAGCTTTACTGCAGAACCAACATCCACCCCCCCCACCATCCACATTTACCCCTCCATCATCCACATTCACCCCTTCTCCAAATCCTGTACTTTATACAGCTTTACTGCAGAACCAACACACCCCCCCCCCCCCACCATCCACATTCACCCCTCCATCATCCACATTCACCCCTTCTCCAAATCCTGTACTTTATACAGCTTTACTGCAGAACCAACATCCACCCCCCACCATCCACATTCACCCCTCCATCATCCACATTCACCCCTTCTCCAAATCCTGTACTTTATACAGCTTTACTGCAGAACCAACACCCCCCCCCCCCACCATCCACATTCACCCCTCCATCATCCACATTCACCCCTTCTCCAAATCCTGTACTTTATACAGCTTTACTGCAGAACCAACATCCACCCCCCACCATCCACATTCACCCCTCCATCATCCACATTCACCCCTTCTCCAAATCCTGTACTTTATACAGCTTTACTGCAGAACCAACATCCACCCCCCACCATCCACATTCACCCCTCCATCATCCACATTCACCCGTTCTCCAAATCCTGTACTTTATACAGCTTTACTGCAGAACCAACATCCACCCCCCACCATCCACATTCACCCCTCCATCATCCACATTCACCCCTTCTCCAAATCCTGTACTTTATACAGCTTTACTGAAGAACCAACACCCCCCCCCCCCCCCCCACCATCCACATTCACCCCCTCCATCATCCACGTTCACCCCTTCTCCAAATCCTGTACTTTATACAGCTTTACTGCAGAACCAACACCCCCCCCCCCCCACCATCCACATTCACCCCCTCCATCATCCACATTCACCCCTTCTCCAAATCCTGTACTTTATACAGCTTTACTGAAGAACCAACACCCCCCCCCCCCCATTATCCACATTCACCCACTCCATCATCCACATTCACTCCTTCTCCAAATCCTGTACTTTATACAGCTTTACTGCAGAACCAACACCCCCCCCCCCCACCATCCACATTCACCCCCTCCATCATCCACATTCACCCCTTCTCCAAATCCTGTACTTTATACAGCTTTACTGCAGAACCAACATCCACCCCCCACCATCCACATTCACCCCCTCCATCATCCACATTCACCCCTTCTCCAAATCCTGTACTTTATACAGCTTTACTGCAGAACCAACACCCCCCCCCCCCACCATCCACATTCACCCCTCCATCATCCACATTCACCCCTTCTCCAAATCCTGTACTTTATACAGCTTTACTGCAGAACCAACATCCACCCCCCCACCATCCACATTCACCCCCTCCATCATCCACATTCACCCCTTCTCCAAATCCTGTACTTTATACAGCTTTACTGCAGAACCAACATCCACCCCCCACCATCCACATTCACCCCTCCATCATCCACATTCACCCCTTCTCCAAATCCTGTACTTTATACAGCTTTACTGCAGAACCAACACCCCCCCCCCCCCCCACCATCCACATTTACCCCCTCCATCATCCACATTCACCCCTTCTCCAAATCCTGTACTTTATACAGCTTTACTGCAGAACCAACACCCCCCCCCCCCCCACCATCCACATTCACCCCTCCATCATCCACATTCACCCCTTCTCCAAATCCTGTACTTTATACAGCTTTACTGCAGAACCAACACCCCCCCCCCCCCACCATCCACATTCACCCCCTCCATCATCCACATTCACCCCTTCTCCAAATCCTGTACTTTATACAGCTTTACTGCAGAACCAACACCCCCCCCCCCCCACCATCCACATTCACCCCCTCCATCATCCACATTCACCCCTTCTCCAAATCCTGTACTTTATACAGCTTTACTGCAGAACCAACACCCCCCCCCCCACCATCCACATTTACCCCCTCCATCATCCACATTCACCCCTTCTCCAAATCCTGTACTTTATACAGCTTTACTGCAGAACCAACACCCCCCCCCCCCACCATCCACATTCACCCCCTCCATCATCCACATTCACCCCTTCTCCAAATCCTGTACTTTATACAGCTTTACTGCAGAACCAACACCCCCCCCCCCCACCATCCACATTCACCCCTCCATCATCCACATTCACCCCTTCTCCAAATCCTGTACTTTATACAGCTTTACTGCAGAACCAACACCCCCCCCCCCCCACCATCCACATTCACCCCTCCATCATCCACATTCACCCCTTCTCCAAATCCTGTACTTTATACAGCTTTACTGCAGAACCAACATCCACCCCCCACCATCCACATTCACCCCTCCATCATCCACATTCACCCCTTCTCCAAATCCTGTACTTTATACAGCTTTACTGCAGAACCAACACCCCCCCCCCCCATCCACATTCACCCCCTCCATCATCCACATTCACCCCTTCTCCAAATCCTGTACTTTATACAGCTTTACTGCAGAACCAACACCCCCCCCCCCCACCATCCACTTTCCTCCCGCTCCATCATCCACATTCACCCCTTCTCCAAATCCTGTACTTTATACAGCTTTACTGCAGAACCAACATCCACCCCCCACCATCCACATTCACCCCCTCCATCATCCACATTCACCCCTTCTCCAAATCCTGTACTTTATACAGCTTTACTGCAGAACCAACACCCCCCCACCATCCACATTTACCCCCTCCATCATCCACATTCACCCCCTCCATCATCCACATTCACCCCTTCTCCAAATCCTGTACTTTATACAGCTTTACTGCAGAACCAACACCCCCCCCCACCATCCACATTTACCCCCTCCATCATCCACATTCACCCCTTCTCCAAATCCTGTACTTTATACAGCTTTACTGCAGAACCAACACCCCCCCCCCCACCATCCACATTCACCCCTCCATCATCCACATTCACCCCTTCTCCAAATCCTGTACTTTATACAGCTTTACTGCAGAACCAACATCCACCCCCCACCATCCACATTCACCCCTCCATCATCCACATTCACCCCTTCTCCAAATCCTGTACTTTATACAGCTTTACTGCAGAACCAACATCCACCCCCCACCATCCACATTCACCCCTCCATCATCCACATTCACCCCTTCTCCAAATCCTGTACTTTATACAGCTTTACTGCAGAACCAACACCCCCCCCCCCCACCATCCACATTTACCCCTCCATCATCCACATTCACCCCTTCTCCAAATCCTGTACTTTATACAGCTTTACTGCAGAACCAACACCCCCCCCCCCCCATTATCCACATTCACCCCCTCCATCATCCACATTCACCCCTTCTCCAAATCCTGTACTTTATACAGCTTTACTGCAGAACCAACACCCCCCCCCCCCCCCCATCATCCACATTTACCCTCTCCATCATCCACATTCACCCCTTCTCCAAATCCTGTACTTTATACAGCTTTACTGCAGAACCAACATCCACCCCCCCACCATCCACATTCACCCCTCCATCATCCACATTCACCCCTTCTCCAAATCCTGTACTTTATACAGCTTTACTGCAGAACCAACATCCACCCCCCACCATCCACATTCACCCCTCCATCATCCACATTCACCCCTCCATCATCCACATTCACCCCTTCTCCAAATCCTGTACTTTATACAGCTTTACTGCAGAACCAACCCCCCCCCCCCCCACCATCCACATTCACCCCCTCCATCATCCACATTCACCCCCTCCATCATCCACATTCACCCCTTCTCCAAATCCTGTACTTTATACAGCTTTACTGAAGAACCAACACCCCCCCCCCCCCCACCATCCACATTCACCCCTCCATCATCCACGTTCACCCCTTCTCCAAATCCTGTACTTTATACAGCTTTACTGCAGAACCAACATCCACCCCCCACCATCCACATTCACCCCTCCATCATCCACATTCACCCCTTCTCCAAATCCTGTACTTTATACAGCTTTACTGCAGAACCAACACACCCCCCCCCCCCCCACCATCCACTTTCCTCCCGCTCCATCATCCACATTCACCCCTTCTCCAAATCCTGTACTTTATACAGCTTTACTGCAGAACCAACACCCCCCCCCCCCCCCACCATCCACATTTACCCCCTCCATCATCCACATTCACCCCTTCTCCAAATCCTGTACTTTATACAGCTTTACTGCAGAACCAACACCCCCCCCCACCATCCACATTCACCCCCTCCATCATCCACATTCACCCCTTCTCCAAATCCTGTACTTTATACAGCTTTACTGCAGAACCAACATCCACCCCCCACCATCCACATTCACCCCTCCATCATCCACATTCACCCCTTCTCCAAATCCTGTACTTTATACAGCTTTACTGCAGAACCAACATCCACCCCCCACCATCCACATTCACCCCTCCATCATCCACATTCACCCCTTCTCCAAATCCTGTACTTTATACAGCTTTACTGCAGAACCAACACCCCCCCCCCCCCCCCACCATCCACATTCACCCCTCCATCATCCACATTCACCCCTTCTCCAAATCCTGTACTTTATACAGCTTTACTGCAGAACCAACACCCTCCCCCCCCCCCCCACCATCCACATTTACCCCTCCATCATCCACATTCACCCCTTCTCCAAATCCTGTACTTTATACAGCTTTACTGAAGAACCAACACCCCCCCCCCCCCCCATTATCCACATTCACCCCTCCATCATCCACATTCACCCCCTCCATCATCCACATTCACCCCTTCTCCAAATCCTGTACTTTATACAGCTTTACTGCAGAACCAACACCCCCCCCCCCATTATCCACATTCACCCCTCCATCATCCACATTCACCCCCTCCATCATCCACATTCACCCCTTCTCCAAATCCTGTACTTTATACAGCTTTACTGCAGAACCAACACCCCCCCCCCCCACCATCCACATTTACCCCCTCCATCATCCACATTCACCCCCTCCATCATCCACATTCACCCCTCCATCATCCACATTCACCCCTTCTCCAAATCCTGTACTTTATACAGCTTTACTGCAGAACCAACACCCCCCCCCCCCCCACCATCCACATTCACCCCTCCATCATCCACATTCACCCCTTCTCCAAATCCTGTACTTTATACAGCTTTACTGAAGAACCAACACCCCCCCCCCCATTATCCACATTCACCCCCTCCATCATCCACATTCACCCCTTCTCCAAATCCTGTACTTTATACAGCTTTACTGCAGAACCAACATCCACCCCCCACCATCCACATTCACCCCTCCATCATCCACATTCACCCCTTCTCCAAATCCTGTACTTTATACAGCTTTACTGCAGAACCAACATCCACCCCCCACCATCCACATTCACCCCTCCATCATCCACATTCACCCCTTTTCCAAATCCTGTACTTTATACAGCTTTACTGCAGAACCAACACCCCCCCCCCCCCCCCACCATCCACATTCACCCCTCCATCATCCACATTCACTCCTTCTCCAAATCCTGTACTTTATACAGCTTTACTGCAGAACCAACATCCACCCCCCACCATCCACATTCACCCCCTCCATCATCCACATTCACCCCTTCTCCAAATCCTGTACTTTATACAGCTTTACTGCAGAACCAACATCCACCCCCCACCATCCACATTCACCCCTCCATCATCCACATTCACCCCTTCTCCAAATCCTGTACTTTATACAGCTTTACTGCAGAACCAACATCCCCCCCCCCAACCATCCACATTCACCCCCTCCATCATCCACATTCACCCCCTCCATCATCCACATTCACCCCTCCATCATCCACATTCACCCCTTCTCTAAATCCTGTACTTTATACAGCTTTACTGCAGAACCAACATCCACCCCCCACCATCCACATTCACCCCTCCATCATCCACATTCACCCCTTCTCCAAATCCTGTACTTTATACAGCTTTACTGCAGAACCAACATCCACCCCCCCAACCATCCACATTCACCCCCTCCATCATCCACATTCACCCCCTCCATCATCCACATTCACCCCTCCATCATCCACATTCACCCCTTCTCTAAATCCTGTACTTTATACAGCTTTACTGCAGAACCAACATCCACCCCCCACCATCCACATTCACCCCTCCATCATCCACATTCACCCCTTCTCCAAATCCTGTACTTTATACAGCTTTACTGCAGAACCAACACCCCCCCCCCCCCACCATCCACATTCACCCCCTCCATCATCCACGTTCACCCCTTCTCCAAATCCTGTACTTTATACAGCTTTACTGAAGAACCAACACCCCCCCCCCCCCCCCATTATCCACATTCACCCCCTCCATCATCCACATTCACTCCTTCTCCAAATCCTGTACTTTATACAGCTTTACTGCAGAACCAACACACCCCCCCCCCCCCACCATCCACATTCACCCCCTCCATCATCCACATTCACCCCTTCTCCAAATCCTGTACTTTATACAGCTTTACTGCAGAACCAACACCCCCCCCCCCCCCACCATCCACATTCACCCCTCCATCATCCACATTCACCCCTTCTCCAAATCCTGTACTTTATACAGCTTTACTGCAGAACCAACACCCCCCCCCCCACCATCCACATTCACCCCCTCCATCATCCACGTTCACCCCCTCCAAATCCTGTACTTTATACAGCTTTACTGAAGAACCAACACCCCCCCCCCCCCCATTATCCACATTCACCCCCTCCATCATCCACATTCACTCCTTCTCCAAATCCTGTACTTTATACAGCTTTACTGCAGAACCAACACACCCCCCCCATTATCCACATTCACCCCTCCATCATCCACATTCACCCCTTCTCCAAATCCTGTACTTTATACAGCTTTACTGCAGAACCAACACCCCCCCCCCCACCATCCACATTCACCCCCTCCATCATCCACGTTCACCCCTTCTCCAAATCCTGTACTTTATACAGCTTTACTGCAGAACCAACACCCCCCCCCCCACCATCCACATTCACCCCTCCATCATCCACATTCACCCCTTCTCCAAATCCTGTACTTTATACAGCTTTACTGCAGAACCAACACCCCCCCCCCCCCCCCACCATCCACATTCACCCCTCCATCATCCACATTCACCCCTTCTCCAAATCCTGTACTTTATACAGCTTTACTGCAGAACCAACATCCACCCCCCACCATCCACATTCACCCCTCCATCATCCACATTCACCCCTTCTCCAAATCCTGTACTTTATACAGCTTTACTGCAGAACCAACATCCACCCCCCACCATCCACATTCACCCCTCCATCATCCACATTCACCCCTTCTCCAAATCCTGTACTTTATACAGCTTTACTGCAGAACCAACACCCCCCCCCCCCCACCATCCACATTCACCCTCTCCATCATCCACATTCACCCCCTCCATCATCCACATTCACCCCCTCCATCATCCACATTCACCCCTTCTCCAAATCCTGTACTTTATACAGCTTTACTGCAGAACCAACATCCACCCCCCACCATCCACATTCACCCCTCCATCATCCACATTCACCCCTTCTCCAAATCCTGTACTTTATACAGCTTTACTGCAGAACAAACACCCCCCCCCCCCACCATCCACATTCACCCCTCCATCATCCACATTCACCCCTTCTCCAAATCCTGTACTTTATACAGCTTTACTGCAGAACCAACACCCCCCCCCCCCCACCATCCACATTCACCCCCTCCATCATCCACGTTCACCCCTTCTCCAAATCCTGTACTTTATACAGCTTTACTGAAGAACCAACACCCCCCCCCCCATTATCCACATTCACCCCCTCCATCATCCACATTCACTCCTTCTCCAAATCCTGTACTTTATACAGCTTTACTGCAGAACCAACACCCCCCCCCCCACCATCCACATTCACCCCCTCCATCATCCACATTCACCCCTTCTCCAAATCCTGTACTTTATACAGCTTTACTGCAGAACCAACATCCACCCCCCACCATCCACATTCACCCCTCCATCATCCACATTCACCCCTTCTCCAAATCCTGTACTTTATACAGCTTTACTGCAGAACCAACACCCCCCCCCCACCATCCACATTCACCCCTCCATCATCCACATTCACCCCTTCTCCAAATCCTGTACTTTATACAGCTTTACTGCAGAACCAACATCCACCCCCCACCATCCACATTCACCCCTCCATCATCCACATTCACCCCTTCTCCAAATCCTGTACTTTATACAGCTTTACTGCAGAACCAACACCCCCCCCCCCCCCACCATCCACATTCACCCCTCCATCATCCACATTCACCCCTTCTCCAAATCCTGTACTTTATACAGCTTTACTGCAGAACCAACATCCACCCCCCACCATCCACATTCACCCCTCCATCATCCACCCCTTCTCCAAATCCTGTACTTTATACAGCTTTACTGCAGAACCAACTTCCACCCCCCACCATCCACATTCACCCCTCCATCATCCACATTCACCCCTTCTCCAAATCCTGTACTTTATACAGCTTTACTGCAGAACCAACACCCCCCCCCCCCCCACCATCCACATTCACCCCCTCCATCATCCACATTCACCCCTTCTCCAAATCCTGTACTTTATACAGCTTTACTGCAGAACCAACACCCCCCCCCCCCCACCATCCACATTCACCCCTCCATCATCCACATTCACCCCTTCTCCAAATCCTGTACTTTATACAGCTTTACTGCAGAACCAACACCCCCCCCCCCCCCCCCCATCATCCACATTTACCCCCTCCATCATCCACATTCACCCCTTCTCCAAATCCTGTACTTTATACAGCTTTACTGAAGAACCAACACCCCCCCCCCCCCATTATCCACATTCACCCCCTCCATCATCCACATTCACTCCTTCTCCAAATCCTGTACTTTATACAGCTTTACTGCAGAACCAACACCCCCCCCACCATCCACATTCACCCCTCCATCATCCACATTCACCCCTTCTCCAAATCCTGTACTTTATACAGCTTTACTGCAGAACCAACACCCCCCCCCCCCCCCATCATCCACATTTACCCCCTCCATCATCCACATTCACCCCTTCTCCAAATCCTGTACTTTATACAGCTTTACTGCAGAACCAACATCCACCCCCCACCATCCACATTCACCCCTCCATCATCCACATTCACCCCTTTTCCAAATCCTGTACTTTATACAGCTTTACTGCAGAACCAACATCCACCCCCCACCATCCACATTCACCCCTCCATCATCCACATTCACCCCTTCTCCAAATCCTGTA
This sequence comes from Rana muscosa, assembly GCA_029206835.1. NCBI lineage: Eukaryota > Metazoa > Chordata > Amphibia > Anura > Ranidae > Rana > Rana muscosa. The sequence continues at coordinate 44,693,898 of CM055126.1, forward strand.
CTTTATACAGCTTTACTGCAGAACCAACACCCCCCCCCCCCCCCCCCCACCATCCACATTCACCCCTCCATCATCCACATTCACCCCTTCTCCAAATCCTGCACTTTATACAGCTTTACTGCAGAACCAACAACCCCCCCCCCCCCCCACCATCCACATTTACCCCCTCCATCATCCACATTCACCCCTTCTCCAAATCCTGTACTTTATACAGCTTTACTGCAGAACCAACATTCACCCCCCACCATCCACATTCACCCCTCCATCATCCACATTCACCCCTTCTCCAAATCCTGTACTTTATACAGCTTTACTGCAGAACCAACATCCACCCCCCACCATCCACATTCACCCCCTCCATCATCCACATTCACCCCTTCTCCAAATCCTGTACTTTATACAGCTTTACTGCAGAACCAACATCCACCCCCCACCATCCACATTCACCCCCTCCATCATCCACATTCACCCCTTCTCCAAATCCTGTACTTTATACAGCTTTACTGCAGAACCAACATCCACCCCCCACTATCCACATTCACCCCTCCATCATCCACATTCACCCCTTCTCCAAATCCTGTACTTTATACAGCTTTACTGCAGAACCAACATCCACCCCCCACCATCCACATTCACCCCTCCATCATCCACATTCACCCCTTCTCCAAATCCTGTACTTTATACAGCTTTACTGCAGAACCAACACCCCCCCCCCCCACCATCCACATTTACCCCCTCCATCATCCACATTCACCCCCTCCATCATCCACATTCACCCCTTCTCCAAATCCTGTACTTTATACAGCTTTACTGCAGAACCAACACCCCCCCCCCCCCCCACCATCCACATTTACCCCCTCCATCATCCACATTCACCCCCTCCATCATCCACATTCACCCCTTCTCCAAATCCTGTACTTTATACAGCTTTACTGCAGAACCAACATCCACCCCCCACCATCCACATTCACCCCTCCATCATCCACATTCACCCCTTCTCCAAATCCTGTACTTTATACAGCTTTACTGCAGAACCAACACCCCCCCCCCCCCCCACCATCCACATTTACCCCCTCCATCATCCACATTCACCCCCTCCATCATCCACATTCACCCCCTCCATCATCCACATTCACCCCTTCTCCAAATCCTGTACTTTATACAGCTTTACTGCAGAACCAACATCCACCCCCCACCATCCACATTCACCCCTCCATCATCCACATTCACCCCTTCTCCAAATCCTGTACTTTATACAGCTTTACTGCAGAACCAACACCCCCCCCCCCCCCACCATCCACATTCACCCCCTCCATCATCCACATTCACCCCTTCTCCAAATCCTGTACTTTATACAGCTTTACTGAAGAACCAACACCCCCCCCCCCCATTATCCACATTCACCCCCTCCATCATCCACATTCACCCCTTCTCCAAATCCTGTACTTTATACAGCTTTACTGCAGAACCAACACCCCCCCCCCCCCCACCATCCACATTCACCCCCTCCATCATCCACATTCACCCCTTCTCCAAATCCTGTACTTTATACAGCTTTACTGCAGAACCAACATCCACCCCCCACCATCCACATTCACCCCTCCATCATCCACATTCACCCCTTCTCCAAATCCTGTACTTTATACAGCTTTACTGCAGAACCAACATCCACCCCCTACCATCCACATTCACCCCTCCATCATCCACATTCACCCCCTCCATCATCCACATTCACCCCCTCCATCATCCACATTCACCCCTTCTCCAAATCCTGTACTTTATACAGCTTTACTGCAGAACCAACACCCCCCCCCCCCCCCCACCATCCACATTTACCCCCTCCATCATCCACATTCACCCCTTCTCCAAATCCTGTACTTTATACAGCTTTACTGCAGAACCAACATCCACCCCCCCATTATCCACATTCACCCCCTCCATCATCCACATTCACCCCTTCTCCAAATCCTGTACTTTATACAGCTTTACTGCAGAACCAACATCCACCCCCCACCATCCACATTCACGCCTCCATCATCCACATTCACCCCCTCCATCATCCACATTCACCCCTCCATCATCCACATTCACCCCTTCTCCAAATCCTGTACTTTATACAGCTTTACTGCAGAACCAACACCCCCCCCCCCCACCATCCACATTCACCCCCTCCATCATCCACGTTCACCCCTTCTCCAAATCCTGTACTTTATACAGCTTTACTGAAGAACCAACACCCCCCCCCCCCATTATCCACATTCACCCCCTCCATCATCCACATTCACTCCTTCTCCAAATCCTGTACTTTATACAGCTTTACTGCAGAACCAACACCCCCCCCCCCACCATCCACATTCACCCCTCCATCATCCACATTCACCCCCTCCATCATCCACATTCACCCCTTCTCCAAATCCTGTACTTTATACAGCTTTACTGCAGAACCAACATCCACCCCCCACCATCCACATTCACCCCTCCATCATCCACATTCACCCCTTCTCCAAATCCTGTACTTTATACAGCTTTACTGCAGAACCAACACCCCCCCCCCCCCCCACCATCCACATTTACCCCTCCATCATCCACATTCACCCCTTCTCCAAATCCTGTACTTTATACAGCTTTACTGCAGAACCAACACCCCCCCCCACCACCATCCACATTTACCCCCTCCATCATCCACATTCACCCCTTCTCCAAATCCTGTACTTTATACAGCTTTACTGCAGAACCAACACCCCCCCCCCACCATCCACATTCACCCCTCCATCATCCACATTCACCCCTTCTCCAAATCCTGTACTTTATACAGCTTTACTGCAGAACCAACATCCACCCCCCACCATCCACATTTACCCCCTCCATCATCCACATTCACCCCTTCTCCAAATCCTGTACTTTATACAGCTTTACTGCAGAACCAACACCCCCCCCCCACCATCCACATTCACCCCTCCATCATCCACATTCACCCCTTCTCCAAATCCTGTACTTTATACAGCTTTACTGCAGAACCAACATCCACCCCCCACCATCCACATTTACCCCCTCCATCATCCACATTCACCCCTTCTCCAAATCCTTTACTTTATACAGCTTTACTGAAGAACCAACATCCACCCCCCACCATCCACATTCACCCCTCCATCATCCACATTCACCCCTTCTCCAAATCCTGTACTTTATACAGCTTTACTGCAGAACCAACACCCCCCCCCCCATTATCCACATTCACCCACTCCATCATCCACATTCACTCCTTCTCCAAATCCTGTACTTTATACAGCTTTACTGCAGAACCAACACCCCCCCCCCCACCATCCACATTTACCCCCTCCATCATCCACATTCACCCCCTCCATCATCCACATTCACCCCTCCATCATCCACATTCACCTCTTCTCCAAATCCTGTTCTTTATACAGCTTTACTGCAGAACCAACACCCCCCCCCCCCCCACCATCCACATTCACCCCCTCCATCATCCACGTTCACCCCTTCTCCAAATCCTGTACTTTATACAGCTTTACTGCAGAACCAACACCCCCCCCCCCCCCACCATCCACATTTACCCCCTCCATCATCCACATTCACCCCCTCCATCATCCACATTCACCCCTTCTCCAAATCCTGTACTTTATACAGCTTTACTGCAGAACCAACATCCACCCCCCACCATCCACATTCACCCCTCCATCATCCACATTCACCCCTTCTCCAAATCCTGTACTTTATACAGCTTTACTGCAGAACCAACATCCACCCCCCACCATCCACATTCACCCCTCCATCATCCACATTCACCCGTTCTCCAAATCCTGTACTTTATACAGCTTTACTGCAGAACCAACATCCACCCCCCACCATCCACATTCACCCCTCCATCATCCACATTCACCCCTTCTCCAAATCCTGTACTTTATACAGCTTTACTGAAGAACCAACACCCCCCCCCCCCCCACCATCCACATTCACCCCCTCCATCATCCACGTTCACCCCTTCTCCAAATCCTGTACTTTATACAGCTTTACTGCAGAACCAACACCCCCCCCCCCCACCATCCACATTCACCCCCTCCATCATCCACATTCACCCCTTCTCCAAATCCTGTACTTTATACAGCTTTACTGAAGAACCAACACCCCCCCCCCCATTATCCACATTCACCCACTCCATCATCCACATTCACTCCTTCTCCAAATCCTGTACTTTATACAGCTTTACTGCAGAACCAACACCCCCCCCCCCCCCACCATCCACATTCACCCCCTCCATCATCCACATTCACCCCTTCTCCAAATCCTGTACTTTATACAGCTTTACTGCAGAACCAACACCCCCCCCCCCCCCCACCATCCACATTTACCCCCTCCATCATCCACATTCACCCCTTCTCCAAATCCTGTACTTTATACAGCTTTACTGCAGAACCAACATCCACCCCCCACCATCCACATTTACCCCCTCCATCATCCACATTCACCCCCTCCATCATCCACATTCACCCTCTCCATCATCCACATTCACCCCTTCTCCAAATCCTGTACTTTATACAGCTTTACTGCAGAACCAACACCCCCACCATCCACATTCACCCCCTCCATCATCCACATTCACCCCTTCTCCAAATCCTGTACTTTATACAGCTTTACTGCAGAACCAACACCCCCCCCCCCCCACCATCCACATTTACCCCCTCCATCATCCACATTCACCCCTTCTCCAAATCCTGTACTTTATACAGCTTTACTGCAGAACCAACATCCACCCCCCACCATCCACATTTACCCCCTCCATCATCCACATTCACCCCCTCCATCATCCACATTCACCCTCTCCATCATCCACATTCACCCCTTCTCCAAATCCTGTACTTTATACAGCTTTACTGCAGAACCAACACCCCCACCATCCACATTCACCCCCTCCATCATCCACATTCACCCCTTCTCCAAATCCTGTACTTTATACAGCTTTACTGCAGAACCAACACCCCCCCCCCACCATCCACATTCACCCCCTCCATCATCCACATTCACCCCTTCTCCAAATCCTGTACTTTATACAGCTTTACTGCAGAACCAACATCCACCCCCCACCATCCACATTCACCCCTCCATCATCCACATTCACCCCTTCTCCAAATCCTGTACTTTATACAGCTTTACTGCAGAACCAACACCCCCCCCCCCCCACCATCCACATTCACCCCTCCATCATCCACATTCACCCCTTCTCCAAATCCTGTACTTTATACAGCTTTACTGCAGAACCAACATCCACCCCCCACTATCCACATTCACCCCTCCATCATCCACATTCACCCCTTCTCCAAATCCTGTACTTTATACAGCTTTACTGCAGAACCAACACCCCCCCCCCCCACCATCCACATTCACCCCTCCATCATCCACATTCACCCCTTCTCCAAATCCTGTACTTTATACAGCTTTACTGCAGAACCAACACCCCCCCCCCCCCCACCATCCACATTCACCCCCTCCATCATCCACATTCACCCCTTCTCCAAATCCTGTACTTTATACAGCTTTACTGCAGAACCAACACCCCCCCCCCCCCACCATCCACATTCACCCCCTCCATCATCCACATTCACCCCTTCTCCAAATCCTGTACTTTATACAGCTTTACTGAAGAACCAACACCCCCCCCCCCCCACCATCCACATTCACCCCCTCCATCATCCACATTCACCCCTTCTCCAAATCCTGTACTTTATACAGCTTTACTGCAGAACCAACACCCCCCCCCCCACCATCCACATTTACCCCCTCCATCATCCACATTCACCCCTTCTCCAAATCCTGTACTTTATACAGCTTTACTGCAGAACCAACACCCCCCCCCCCACCATCCACATTCACCCCTCCATCATCCACGTTCACCCCTTCTCCAAATCCTGTACTTTATACAGCTTTACTGAAGAACCAACACCCCCCCCCCCCATTATCCACATTCACCCCTCCATCATCCACATTCACCCCTTCTCCAAATCCTGTACTTTATACAGCTTTACTGCAGAACCAACATCCACCCCCCCACCATCCACATTTACCCCCTCCATCATCCACATTCACCCCCTCCATCATCCACATTCACCCCTTCTCCAAATCCTGTACTTTATACAGCTTTACTGCAGAACCAACACACCCCCCCCATTATCCACATTCACCCCTCCATCATCCACATTCACCCCTTCTCCAAATCCTGTACTTTATACAGCTTTACTGCAGAACCAACACCCCCCCCCCCCCACCATCCACATTCACCCCCTCCATCATCCACATTCACCCCTTCTCCAAATCCTGTACTTTATACAGCTTTACTGCAGAACAAACACCCCCCCCCCCACCATCCACATTTACCCCCTCCATCATCCACATTCACCCCCTCCATCATCCACATTCACCCCTTCTCCAAATCCTGTACTTTATACAGCTTTACTGCAGAACCAACACCCCCCCCCCCCACCATCCACATTCACCCCCTCCATCATCCACGTTCACCCCTTCTCCAAATCCTGTACTTTATACAGCTTTACTGAAGAACCAACACCCCCCCCCCCATTATCCACATTCACCCCTCCATCATCCACATTCACCCCTTCTCCAAATCCTGTACTTTATACAGCTTTACTGCAGAACCAACACACCCCCCCCCCCCCCCACCATCCACTTTCCTCCCGCTCCATCATCCACATTCACCCCTTCTCCAAATCCTGTACTTTATACAGCTTTACTGCAGAACCAACACCCCCCCCCCCCCACCATCCACATTCACCCCTCCATCATCCACATTCACCCCTTCTCCAAATCCTGTACTTTATACAGCTTTACTGCAGAACCAACATCCACCCCCCACCATCCACATTCACCCCTCCATCATCCACATTCACCCCTTCTCCAAATCCTGTACTTTATACAGCTTTACTGCAGAACCAACATCCACCCCCCACCATCCACATTCACCCCTCCATCATCCACATTCACCCCTTCTCCAAATCCTGTACTTTATACAGCTTTACTGCAGAACCAACACCCCCCCCCCCCACCATCCACATTCACCCTCTCCATCATCCACATTCACCCCCTCCATCATCCACATTCACCCCCTCCATCATCCACATTCACCCCTTCTCCAAATCCTGTACTTTATACAGCTTTACTGCAGAACCAACATCCACCCCCCACCATCCACATTCACCCCTCCATCATCCACATTCACCCCTTCTCCAAATCCTGTACTTTATACAGCTTTACTGCAGAACAAACACCCCCCCCCCCACCATCCACATTCACCCCTCCATCATCCACATTCACCCCTTCTCCAAATCCTGTACTTTATACAGCTTTACTGCAGAACAAACACCCCCCCCCCCCCCCCACCATCCACATTCACCCCTCCATCATCCACATTCACCCCTTCTCCAAATCCTGTACTTTATACAGCTTTACTGCAGAACCAACACCCCCCCCCCCCCCACCATCCACATTCACCCCTCCATCATCCACATTCACCCCTTCTCCAAATCCTGCACTTTATACAGCTTTACTGCAGAACCAACAACCCCCCCCCCCACCATCCACATTTACCCCCTCCATCATCCACATTCACCCCTTCTCCAAATCCTGTACTTTATACAGCTTTACTGCAGAACCAACATCCACCCCCCACCATCCACATTCACCCCTCCATCATCCACATTCACCCCTTCTCCAAATCCTGTACTTTATACAGCTTTACTGCAGAACCAACATTCACCCCCCACCATCCACATTCACCCCTCCATCATCCACATTCACCCCTTCTCCAAATCCTGTACTTTATACAGCTTTACTGAAGAACCAACATCCACCCCCCACCATCCACATTCACCCCTCCATCATCCACATTCACCCCTTCTCCAAATCCTGTACTTTATACAGCTTTACTGCAGAACCAACATTCACCCCCCACCATCCACATTCACCCCTCCATCATCCACATTCACCCCTTCTCCAAATCCTGTACTTTATACAGCTTTACTGCAGAACCAACATCCACCCCCCACCATCCACATTCACCCCCTCCATCATCCACATTCACCCCTTCTCCAAATCCTGTACTTTATACAGCTTTACTGCAGAACCAACATCCACCCCCCACCATCCACATTCACCCCCTCCATCATCCACATTCACCCCTTCTCCAAATCCTGTACTTTATACAGCTTTACTGCAGAACCAACATCCACCCCCCACTATCCACATTCACCCCTCCATCATCCACATTCACCCCTTCTCCAAATCCTGTACTTTATACAGCTTTACTGCAGAACCAACATCCACCCCCCACCATCCACATTCACCCCTCCATCATCCACATTCACCCCTTCTCCAAATCCTGTACTTTATACAGCTTTACTGCAGAACCAACACCCCCCCCCCCCCCCACCATCCACATTTACCCCCTCCATCATCCACATTCACCCCCTCCATCATCCACATTCACCCCCTCCATCATCCACATTCACCCCTTCTCCAAATCCTGTACTTTATACAGCTTTACTGCAGAACCAACATCCACCCCCCACCATCCACATTCACCCCTCCATCATCCACATTCACCCCTTCTCCAAATCCTGTACTTTATACAGCTTTACTGCAGAACCAACACCCCCCCCCCCCACCATCCACATTCACCCCCTCCATCATCCACATTCACCCCTTCTCCAAATCCTGTACTTTATACAGCTTTACTGAAGAACCAACACCCCCCCCCCCCATTATCCACATTCACCCCTCCATCATCCACATTCACCCCTTCTCCAAATCCTGTACTTTATACAGCTTTACTGCAGAACCAACACCCCCCCCCCACCATCCACATTCACCCCCTCCATCATCCACATTCACCCCTTCTCCAAATCCTGTACTTTATACAGCTTTACTGCAGAACCAACATCCACCCCCCACCATCCACATTCACCCCTCCATCATCCACATTCACCCCTTCTCCAAATCCTGTACTTTATACAGCTTTACTGCAGAACCAACATCCACCCCCTACCATCCACATTCACCCCTCCATCATCCACATTCACCCCCTCCATCATCCACATTCACCCCCTCCATCATCCACATTCACCCCTTCTCCAAATCCTGTACTTTATACAGCTTTACTGCAGAACCAACATCCACCCCCCCATTATCCACATTCACCCCCTCCATCATCCACATTCACCCCTTCTCCAAATCCTGTACTTTATACAGCTTTACTGCAGAACCAACATCCACCCCCCACCATCCACATTCACGCCTCCATCATCCACATTCACCCCCTCCATCATCCACATTCACCCCTCCATCATCCACATTCACCCCTTCTCCAAATCCTGTACTTTATACAGCTTTACTGAAGAACCAACACCCCCCCCCCCATTATCCACATTCACCCCCTCCATCATCCACATTCACTCCTTCTCCAAATCCTGTACTTTATACAGCTTTACTGCAGAACCAACACCCCCCCCCCCACCATCCACATTCACCCCTCCATCATCCACATTCACCCCTTCTCCAAATCCTGTACTTTATACAGCTTTACTGCAGAACCAACACCCCCCCACCATCCACATTCACCCCTCCATCATCCACATTCACCCCTTCTCCAAATCCTGTACTTTATACAGCTTTACTGCAGAACCAACATCCACCCCCCCCCCCACCATCCACATTTACCCCCTCCATCATCCACATTCACCCCTTCTCCAAATCCTGTACTTTATACAGCTTTACTGCAGAACCAACACCCCCCCCCCCCCCCACCATCCACATTTACCCCCTCCATCATCCACATTCACCCCTTCTCCAAATCCTGTACTTTATACAGCTTTACTGCAGAACCAACACCCCCCCCCCCCCACCATCCACATTCACCCCTCCATCATCCACATTCACCCCTTCTCCAAATCCTGTACTTTATACAGCTTTACTGAAGAACCAACACCCCCCCCCCCCCCCACCATCCACATTTACCCCTTCCATCATCCACATTCACCCCCTCCATCATCCACATTCACCCCTTCTCCAAATCCTGTACTTTATACAGCTTTACTGCAGAACCAACATCCACCCCCCACCATCCACATTCACCCCTCCATCATCCACATTCACCCCCTCCATCATCCACATTCACCCCTTCTCCAAATCCTGTACTTTATACAGCTTTACTGCAGAACCAACATCCACCCCCCACCATCCACATTTACCCCCTCCATCATCCACATTCACCCCATCTCCAAATCCTGTACTTTATACAGCTTTACTGCAGAACCAACACCCCCCCCCCACCATCCACATTCACCCCTCCATCATCCACATTCACCCCTTCTCCAAATCCTGTACTTTATACAGCTTTACTGCAGAACCAACATCCACCCCCCACCATCCACATTTACCCCTCCATCATCCACATTCACCCCTTCTCCAAATCCTGTACTTTATACAGCTTTACTGCAGAACCAACACCCCCCCCCCCCACCATCCACATTTACCCCTCCATCATCCACATTCACCCCTTCTCCAAATCCTGTACTTTATACAGCTTTACTGCAGAACCAACACCCCCCCCCCCCCACCATCCACATTCACCCCTCCATCATCCACATTCACCCCTTCTCCAAATCCTGTACTTTATACAGCTTTACTGCAGAACCAACACCCCCCCCCCCCCATTATCCACATTCACCCACTCCATCATCCACATTCACTCCTTCTCCAAATCCTGTACTTTATACAGCTTTACTGCAGAACCAACACCCCCCCCCCCACCATCCACATTTACCCCCTCCATCATCCACATTCACCCCCTCCATCATCCACATTCACCCCTCCATCATCCACATTCACCTCTTCTCCAAATCCTGTTCTTTATACAGCTTTACTGCAGAACCAACACCCCCCCCCCCCCACCATCCACATTCACCCCCTCCATCATCCACATTCACCCCTTCTCCAAATCCTGTACTTTATACAGCTTTACTGCAGAACCAACATCCACCCCCCACCATCCACATTCACCCCTCCATCATCCACATTCACCCCTTCTCCAAATCCTGTACTTTATACAGCTTTACTGCAGAACCAACATCCACCCCCCACCATCCACATTCACCCCTCCATCATCCACATTCACCCCTTCTCCAAATCCTGTACTTTATACAGCTTTACTGCAGAACCAACATCCACCCCCCCACCATCCACATTTACCCCTCCATCATCCACATTCACCCCTTCTCCAAATCCTGTACTTTATACAGCTTTACTGCAGAACCAACACACCCCCCCCCCCCCACCATCCACATTCACCCCTCCATCATCCACATTCACCCCTTCTCCAAATCCTGTACTTTATACAGCTTTACTGCAGAACCAACACCCCCCCCCCCCACCATCCACATTCACCCCTCCATCATCCACATTCACCTCTTCTCCAAATCCTGTACTTTATACAGCTTTACTGCAGAACCAACACCCCCCCCCCCCCCCACCATCCACATTCACCCCTCCATCATCCACATTCACCTCTTCTCCAAATCCTGTACTTTATACAGCTTTACTGCAGAACCAACACCCCCCCCCCCCATTATCCACATTCACCCCTCCATCATCCACATTCACCCCTTCTCCAAATCCTGTACTTTATACAGCTTTACTGAAGAACCAACATCCACCCCCCACCATCCACATTCACCCCTCCATCATCCACATTCACCCCCTCCATCATCCACATTCACCTCTTCTCCAAATCCTGTACTTTATACAGCTTTACTGCAGAACCAACATCCACCCCCCACCATCCACATTCACCCCTCCATCATCCACATTCACCACTTCTCCAAATCCTGTACTTTATACAGCTTTACTGCAGAACCAACATCCACCCCCCACCATCCACATTCACCCCTCCATCATCCACATTCACCCGTTCTCCAAATCCTGTACTTTATACAGCTTTACTGCAGAACCAACATCCACCCCCCACCATCCACATTCACCCCTCCATCATCCACATTCACCCCTTCTCCAAATCCTGTACTTTATACAGCTTTACTGAAGAACCAACACCCCCCCCCCCCCCACCATCCACATTCACCCCCTCCATCATCCACGTTCACCCCTTCTCCAAATCCTGTACTTTATACAGCTTTACTGCAGAACCAACACCCCCCCCCCCACCATCCACATTCACCCCCTCCATCATCCACATTCACCCCTTCTCCAAATCCTGTACTTTATACAGCTTTACTGAAGAACCAACACCCCCCCCCCCATTATCCACATTCACCCCCTCCATCATCCACATTCACCCCTTCTCCAAATCCTGTACTTTATACAGCTTTACTGCAGAACCAACACCCCCCCCCCCCCACCATCCACATTCACCCCCTCCATCATCCACATTCACCCCTTCTCCAAATCCTGTACTTTATACAGCTTTACTGCAGAACCAACACCCCCCCCCCCCACCATCCACATTTACCCCCTCCATCATCCACATTCACCCCTTCTCCAAATCCTGTACTTTATACAGCTTTACTGCAGAACCAACATCCACCCCCCCACCATCCACATTCACCCCCTCCATCATCCACATTCACCCCTTCTCCAAATCCTGTACTTTATACAGCTTTACTGCAGAACCAACATCCACCCCCCACCATCCACATTCACCCCTCCATCATCCACATTCACCCCTTCTCCAAATCCTGTACTTTATACAGCTTTACTGCAGAACCAACACCCCCCCCCCCCCCCACCATCCACATTTACCCCCTCCATCATCCACATTCACCCCTTCTCCAAATCCTGTACTTTATACAGCTTTACTGCAGAACCAACACCCCCCCCCCCCACCATCCACATTCACCCCTCCATCATCCACATTCACCCCTTCTCCAAATCCTGTACTTTATACAGCTTTACTGCAGAACCAACACCCCCCCCCCCCACCATCCACATTCACCCCCTCCATCATCCACATTCACCCCTTCTCCAAATCCTGTACTTTATACAGCTTTACTGCAGAACCAACATCCACCATCCACATTTACCCCCTCCATCATCCACATTCACCCCTTCTCCAAATCCTGTACTTTATACAGCTTTACTGCAGAACCAACATCCACCCCCCACCATCCACATTCACCCCCTCCATCATCCACATTCACCCCCTCCATCATCCACATTCACCCCTTCTCCAAATCCTGTACTTTATACAGCTTTACTGCAGAACCAACACCCCCCCCCCCCACCATCCACATTCACCCCCTCCATCATCCACATTCACCCCTTCTCCAAATCCTGTACTTTATACAGCTTTACTGAAGAACCAACACCCCCCCCCCATTATCCACATTCACCCACTCCATCATCCACATTCACTCCTTCTCCAAATCCTGTACTTTATACAGCTTTACTGCAGAACCAACACCCCCCCCCCCCACCATCCACATTCACCCCCTCCATCATCCACATTCACCCGTTCTCCAAATCCTGTACTTTATACAGCTTTACTGCAGAACCAACACCCCCCCCCCCCCCCACCATCCACATTTACCCCCTCCATCATCCACATTCACCCCTTCTCCAAATCCTGTACTTTATACAGCTTTACTGCAGAACCAACATCCACCCCCCACCATCCACATTTACCCCCTCCATCATCCACATTCACCCCCTCCATCATCCACATTCACCCCTTCTCCAAATCCTGTACTTTATACAGCTTTACTGCAGAACCAACATCCACCCCCCCACCATCCACATTCACCCCCTCCATCATCCACATTCACCCCTTCTCCAAATCCTGTACTTTATACAGCTTTACTGCAGAACCAACCCCCCCCCCCCCACCATCCACATTTACCCCCTCCATCATCCACATTCACCCCCTCCATCATCCACATTCACCCCTTCTCCAAATCCTGTACTTTATACAGCTTTACTGCAGAACCAACACCCCCCCCACCATCCACATTCACCCCCTCCATCATCCACATTCACCCCTTCTCCAAATCCTGTACTTTATACAGCTTTACTGCAGAACCAACACCCCCCCCCACCATCCACATTTACCCCTGCATCATCCACATTCACCCCTTCTCCAAATCCTGTACTTTATACAGCTTTACTGCAGAACCAACACCCCCCCCCCCCACCATCCACATTCACCCCTCCATCATCCACATTCACCCCTTCTCCAAATCCTGTACTTTATACAGCTTTACTGCAGAACCAACATCCACCCCCCCACCATCCACATTCACCCCTCCATCATCCACATTCACCCCTTCTCCAAATCCTGTACTTTATACAGCTTTACTGCAGAACCAACATCCACCCCCCACCATCCACATTCACCCCTCCATCATCCACATTCACCCCTCCATCATCCACATTCACCCCTTCTCCAAATCCTGTACTTTATACAGCTTTACTGCAGAACCAACACCCCCCCCCCCCCCCCACCATCCACATTCACCCCCTCCATCATCCACATTCACCCCCTCCATCATCCACATTCACCCCTTCTCCAAATCCTGTACTTTATACAGCTTTACTGAAGAACCAACACCCCCCCCCCCACCATCCACATTCACCCCCTCCATCATCCACGTTCACCCCTTCTCCAAATCCTGTACTTTATACAGCTTTACTGAAGAACCAACACCCCCCCCCCCCATTATCCACATTCACCCCCTCCATCATCCACATTCACCCCTTCTCCAAATCCTGTACTTTATACAGCTTTACTGCAGAACCAACACCCCCCCCCCACCATCCACATTTACCCCTCCATCATCCACATTCACCCCTTCTCCAAATCCTGTACTTTATACAGCTTTACTGCAGAACCAACATCCACCCCCCACCATCCACATTCACCCCTCCATCATCCACATTCACCCCTTCTCCAAATCCTGTACTTTATACAGCTTTACTGCAGAACCAACATCCACCCCCCACCATCCACATTCACCCCCTCCATCATCCACATTCACCCCTTCTCCAAATCCTGTACTTTATACAGCTTTACTGCAGAACCAACACCCCCCCACCATCCACATTTACCCCCTCCATCATCCACATTCACCCCCTCCATCATCCACATTCACCCCTTCTCCAAATCCTGTACTTTATACAGCTTTACTGCAGAACCAACACCCCCCCCACCATCCACATTCACCCCCTCCATCATCCACATTCACCCCTTCTCCAAATCCTGTACTTTATACAGCTTTACTGCAGAACCAACACCCACCCCCCCATTATCCACATTCACCCCTCCATCATCCACATTCACCCCTTCTCCAAATCCTGTACTTTATACAGCTTTACTGCAGAACCAACACCCCCCCCCCCCACCATCCACATTCACCCCTCCATCATCCACATTCACCCCTTCTCCAAATCCTGTACTTTATACAGCTTTACTGCAGAACCAACATCCACCCCCCACCATCCACATTCACCCCTCCATCATCCACATTCACCCCTTCTCCAAATCCTGTACTTTATACAGCTTTACTGCAGAACCAACATCCACCCCCCACCATCCACATTCACCCCTCCATCATCCACATTCACCCCTTCTCCAAATCCTGTACTTTATACAGCTTTACTGCAGAACCAACACCCCCCCCCCACCATCCACATTTACCCCCTCCATCATCCACATTCACCCCTTCTCCAAATCCTGTACTTTATACAGCTTTACTGCAGAACCAACTTCCACCCCCCACCATCCACATTCACCCCTCCATCATCCACATTCACCCCTTCTCCAAATCCTGTACTTTATACAGCTTTACTGCAGAACCAACATCCACCCCCCACCATCCACATTTACCCCCTCCATCATCCACATTCACCCCCTCCATCATCCACATTCACCCCTTTTCCAAATCCTGTACTTTATACAGCTTTACTGCAGAACCAACACCCCCCCCCCCACCATCCACATTTACCCCTCCATCATCCACATTCACCCCTTCTCCAAATCCTGTACTTTATACAGCTTTACTGCAGAACCAACACCCCCCCCCCCCCACCATCCACATTCACCCCCTCCATCATCCACATTCACCCCTTCTCCAAATCCTGTACTTTATACAGCTTTACTGCAGAACCAACATCCACCCCCCACCATCCACATTCACCCCTCCATCATCCACATTCACCCCTTCTCCAAATCCTGTACTTTATACAGCTTTACTGCAGAACCAACACCCCCCCCCCCCCCACCATCCACATTCACCCCCTCCATCATCCACGTTCACCCCTTCTCCAAATCCTGTACTTTATACAGCTTTACTGCAGAACCAACATCCACCCCCCACCATCCACATTCACCCCTCCATCATCCACATTCACCCCTTCTCCAAATCCTGTACTTTATACAGCTTTACTGCAGAACCAACACCCTCCCCCCCCCCCCCCCCCACCATCCACATTTACCCCCTCCATCATCCACATTCACCCCTTCTCCAAATCCTGTACTTTATACAGCTTTACTGAAGAACCAACACCCCCCCCCCCCATTATCCACATTCACCCCTCCATCATCCACATTCACCCCCTCCATCATCCACATTCACCCCTTCTCCAAATCCTGTACTTTATACAGCTTTACTGCAGAACCAACACCCCCCCCCCCACCATCCACATTTACCCCCTCCATCATCCACATTCACCCCCTCCATCATCCACATTCACCCCTCCATCATCCACATTCACCCCTTCTCCAAATCCTGTACTTTATACAGCTTTACTGCAGAACCAACACCCCCCCCCCCACCATCCACATTCACCCCTCCATCATCCACATTCACCCCTTCTCCAAATCCTGTACTTTATACAGCTTTACTGAAGAACCAACACCCCCCCCCCCATTATCCACATTCACCCCCTCCATCATCCACATTCACCCCTTCTCCAAATCCTGTACTTTATACAGCTTTACTGCAGAACCAACATCCACCCCCCACCATCCACATTCACCCCTCCATCATCCACATTCACCCCTTCTCCAAATCCTGTACTTTATACAGCTTTACTGCAGAACCAACACCCCCCCCCCCCATCCACATTCACCCCTCCATCATCCACATTCACCCCTTCTCCAAATCCTGTACTTTATACAGCTTTACTGCAGAACCAACATCCACCCCCCACCATCCACATTCACCCCTCCATCATCCACATTCACCCCTTTTCCAAATCCTGTACTTTATACAGCTTTACTGCAGAACCAACACCCCCCCCCCCCACCATCCACATTCACCCCTCCATCATCCACATTCACCCCTTCTCCAAATCCTGTACTTTATACAGCTTTACTGCAGAACCAACATCCACCCCCCACCATCCACATTTACCCCTCCATCATCCACATTCACCCCTTCTCCAAATCCTGTACTTTATACAGCTTTACTGCAGAACCAACATCCACCCCCCACCATCCACATTCACCCCTCCATCATCCACATTCACCCCTTCTCCAAATCCTGTACTTTATACAGCTTTACTGCAGAACCAACACCCCCCCCCACCATCCACATTCACCCCCTCCATCATCCACATTCACCCCTTCTCCAAATCCTGTACTTTATACAGCTTTACTGCAGAACCAACACCCCCCCCCCCCCACCATCCACATTCACCCCCTCCATCATCCACATTCACCCCTTCTCCAAATCCTGTACTTTATACAGCTTTACTGCAGAACCAACATCCACCCCCCACCATCCACATTCACCCCTTCCATCATCCACATTCACCCCTTCTCCAAATCCTGTACTTTATACAGCTTTACTGCAGAACCAACATCCACCCCCCACCATCCACATTCACCCCTCCATCATCCACATTCACCCCTTCTCCAAATCCTGTACTTTATACAGCTTTACTGCAGAACCAACACCCCCCCCCCCCACCATCCACATTTACCCCTCCATCATCCACATTCACCCCTTCTCCAAATCCTGTACTTTATACAGCTTTACTGCAGAACCAACATCCACCCCCCACCATCCACATTCACCCCTCCATCATCCACATTCACCCCTTTTCCAAATCCTGTACTTTATACAGCTTTACTGCAGAACCAACACCCCCCCCCCCCCCCACCATCCACATTCACCCCTCCATCATCCACATTCACCCCTTCTCCAAATCCTGTACTTTATACAGCTTTACTGCAGAACCAACATCCACCCCCCACCATCCACATTTACCCCCTCCATCATCCACATTCACCCCCTCCATCATCCACATTCACCCCTCCATCATCCACATTCACCCCTTCTCTAAATCCTGTACTTTATACAGCTTTACTGCAGAACCAACACCCCCCCCCCCCCCCACCATCCACATTCACCCCCTCCATCATCCACGTTCACCCCTTCTCCAAATCCTGTACTTTATACAGCTTTACTGAAGAACCAACACCCCCCCCCCCATTATCCACATTCACCCCCTCCATCATCCACATTCACTCCTTCTCCAAATCCTGTACTTTATACAGCTTTACTGCAGAACCAACACACCCCCCCCCCCCCCCACCATCCACATTCACCCCTCCATCATCCACATTCACCCCTTCTCCAAATCCTGTACTTTATACAGCTTTACTGCAGAACCAACACCCCCCCCCCCACCATCCACATTCACCCCTCCATCATCCACATTCACCCCTTCTCCAAATCCTGTACTTTATACAGCTTTACTGCAGAACCAACACCCCCCCCCCCACCATCCACATTCACCCCCTCCATCATCCACATTCACCCCTTCTCCAAATCCTGTACTTTATACAGCTTTACTGCAGAACCAACACCCCCCCCCCCCCCCACCATCCACATTCACCCCCTCCATCATCCACGTTCACCCCCTCCAAATCCTGTACTTTATACAGCTTTACTGCAGAACCAACACCCCCCCCCCCCCACCATCCACATTCACCCCCTCCATCATCCACATTCACCCCTTCTCCAAATCCTGTACTTTATACAGCTTTACTGCAGAACAAACACCCCCCCCCCCACCATCCACATTTACCCCCTCCATCATCCACATTCACCCCCTCCATCATCCACATTCACCCCTTCTCCAAATCCTGTACTTTATACAGCTTTACTGCAGAACCAACACCCCCCCCCCCCCCACCATCCACATTCACCCCTCCATCATCCACGTTCACCCCTTCTCCAAATCCTGTACTTTATACAGCTTTACTGAAGAACCAACACCCCCCCCCCCATTATCCACATTCACCCCTCCATCATCCACATTCACCCCTTCTCCAAATCCTGTACTTTATACAGCTTTACTGCAGAACCAACACACCCCCCCCCCCCCCCACCATCCACTTTCCTCCCGCTCCATCATCCACATTCACCCCTTCTCCAAATCCTGTACTTTATACAGCTTTACTGCAGAACCAACACCCCCCCCCCCCACCATCCACATTCACCCCCTCCATCATCCACGTTCACCCCTTCTCCAAATCCTGTACTTTATACAGCTTTACTGCAGAACCAACATCCACCCCCCACCATCCACATTCACCCCTCCATCATCCACATTCACCCCTTCTCCAAATCCTGTACTTTATACAGCTTTACTGCAGAACAAACACCCCCCCCCCCCACCATCCACATTCACCCCTCCATCATCCACATTCACCCCTTCTCCAAATCCTGTACTTTATACAGCTTTACTGCAGAACCAACACCCCCCCCCCCCCACCATCCACATTCACCCCCTCCATCATCCACGTTCACCCCTTCTCCAAATCCTGTACTTTATACAGCTTTACTGAAGAACCAACACCCCCCCCCATTATCCACATTCACCCCCTCCATCATCCACATTCACTCCTTCTCCAAATCCTGTACTTTATACAGCTTTACTGCAGAACCAACACCCCCCCCCCCACCATCCACATTCACCCCCTCCATCATCCACATTCACCCCTTCTCCAAATCCTGTACTTTATACAGCTTTACTGCAGAACCAACATCCACCCCCCACCATCCACATTCACCCCTCCATCATCCACATTCACCCCTTCTCCAAATCCTGTACTTTATACAGCTTTACTGCAGAACCAACACACCCCCCCCCCCCCCCACCATCCACTTTCCTCCCGCTCCATCATCCACATTCACCCCTTCTCCAAATCCTGTACTTTATACAGCTTTACTGCAGAACCAACACCCCCCCCCCCCACCATCCACATTCACCCCTCCATCATCCACATTCACCCCTTCTCCAAATCCTGTACTTTATACAGCTTTACTGCAGAACCAACATCCACCCCCCACCATCCACATTCACCCCTCCATCATCCACATTCACCCCTTCTCCAAATCCTGTACTTTATACAGCTTTACTGCAGAACCAACACCCCCCCCCCCCACCATCCACATTCACCCCTCCATCATCCACATTCACCCCTTCTCCAAATCCTGTACTTTATACAGCTTTACTGCAGAACCAACATCCACCCCCCACCATCCACATTCACCCCTCCATCATCCACATTCACCCCTTCTCCAAATCCTGTACTTTATACAGCTTTACTGCAGAACCAACACCCCCCCCCACCATCCACATTCACCCCTCCATCATCCACATTCACCCCTTCTCCAAATCCTGTACTTTATACAGCTTTACTGCAGAACCAACATCCACCCCCCACCATCCACATTCACCCCTCCATCATCCACATTCACCCCTTCTCCAAATCCTGTACTTTATACAGCTTTACTGCAGAACCAACTTCCACCCCCCACCATCCACATTCACCCCTCCATCATCCACATTCACCCCTTCTCCAAATCCTGTACTTTATACAGCTTTACTGCAGAACCAACACCCCCCCCCCCCCCACCATCCACATTCACCCCCTCCATCATCCACATTCACCCCTTCTCCAAATCCTGTACTTTATACAGCTTTACTGCAGAACCAACACCCCCCCCCCCCCACCATCCACATTCACCCCTCCATCATCCACATTCACCCCTTCTCCAAATCCTGTACTTTATACAGCTTTACTGCAGAACCAACACCCCCCCCCCCCCACCATCCACATTCACCCCTCCATCATCCACATTCACCCCTTCTCCAAATCCTGTACTTTATACAGCTTTACTGAAGAACCAACACCCCCCCCCCATTCACATTCACCCCTCCATCATCCACATTCACCCCTTCTCCAAATCCTGTACTTTATACAGCTTTACTGCAGAACCAACATCCACCCCCCACCATCCACATTCACCACTCCATCATCCACATTCACCCCTTCTCCAAATCCTGTACTTTATACAGCTTTACTGCAGAACCAACACCCCCCCCCCCCCCCCATCATCCACATTTACCCCTCCATCATCCACATTCACCCCTTCTCCAAATCCTGTACTTTATACAGCTTTACTGCAGAACCAACACCCCCCCCCCCCACCATCCACATTCACCCCTCCATCATCCACATTCACCCCTTCTCCAAATCCTGTACTTTATACAGCTTTACTGCAGAACCAACACCCCCCCCCCCCATCCACATTCACCCCTCCATCATCCACATTCACCCCTTCTCCAAATCCTGTACTTTATACAGCTTTACTGCAGAACCAACATCCACCCCCCACCATCCACATTCACCCCTCCATCATCCACATTCACCCCTTCTCCAAATCCTGTACTTTATACAGCTTTACTGCAGAACCAACATCCACCCCCCACCATCCACATTCACCCCTCCATCATCCACATTCACCCCCTCCATCATCCACATTCACTCCTTCTCCAAATCCTGTACTTTATACAGCTTTACTGCAGAACCAACACCCCCCCACCATCCACATTCACCCCTCCATCATCCACATTCACCCCTTCTCCAAATCCTGTACTTTATACAGCTTTACTGCAGAACCAACACCCCCCCCCCCCCCACCATCCACATTCACCCCTCCATCATCCACATTCACCCCTTCTCCAAATCCTGTACTTTATACAGCTTTACTGCAGAACCAACATCCACCCCCCACCATCCACATTCACCCCTCCATCATCCACATTCACCCCTTTTCCAAATCCTGTACTTTATACAGCTTTACTGCAGAACCAACATCCACCCCCCACCATCCACATTCACCCCTCCATCATCCACATTCACCCCTTCTCCAAATCCTGTACTTTATACAGCTTTACTGCAGAACCAACACCCCCCCCCCCCCCCCCACCATCCACATTCACCCCTCCATCATCCACATTCACCCCTTCTCCAAATCCTGCACTTTATACAGCTTTACTGCAGAACCAACACCCCCCCCCCCCCCACCATCCACATTTACCCCTCCATCATCCACATTCACCCCTTCTCCAAATCCTGTACTTTATACAGCTTTACTGCAGAACCAACATTCACCCCCCACCATCCACATTCACCCCTCCATCATCCACATTCACCCCTTCTCCAAATCCTGTACTTTATACAGCTTTACTGCAGAACCAACATCCACCCCCCACCATCCACATTCACCCCCTCCATCATCCACATTCACCCCTTCTCCAAATCCTGTACTTTATACAGCTTTACTGCAGAACCAACATCCACCCCCCACCATCCACATTCACCCCCTCCATCATCCACATTCACCCCTTCTCCAAATCCTGTACTTTATACAGCTTTACTGCAGAACCAACATCCACCCCCCACTATCCACATTCACCCCTCCATCATCCACATTCACCCCTTCTCCAAATCCTGTACTTTATACAGCTTTACTGCAGAACCAACATCCACCCCCCACCATCCACATTCACCCCTCCATCATCCACATTCACCCCTTCTCCAAATCCTGTACTTTATACAGCTTTACTGCAGAACCAACACCCCCCCCCCACCATCCACATTTACCCCCTCCATCATCCACATTCACCCCTTCTCCAAATCCTGTACTTTATACAGCTTTACTGCAGAACCAACACCCCCCCCCCCACCATCCACATTCACCCCTCCATCATCCACATTCACCCCTTCTCCAAATCCTGTACTTTATACAGCTTTACTGCAGAACCAACACCCCCCCCCCCCCACCATCCACATTTACCCCCTCCATCATCCACATTCACCCCTTCTCCAAATCCTGTACTTTATACAGCTTTACTGCAGAACCAACATCCACCCCCCACCATCCACATTCACCCCTCCATCATCCACATTCACCCCTTCTCCAAATCCTGTACTTTATACAGCTTTACTGCAGAACCAACACCCCCCCCCCCCACCATCCACATTTACCCCCTCCATCATCCACATTCACCCCCTCCATCATCCACATTCACCCCCTCCATCATCCACATTCACCCCTTCTCCAAATCCTGTACTTTATACAGCTTTACTGCAGAACCAACACCCCCCCCCCCCACCATCCACATTCACCCCCTCCATCATCCACATTCACCCCTTCTCCAAATCCTGTACTTTATACAGCTTTACTGAAGAACCAACACCCCCCCACCATCCACATTTACCCCCTCCATCATCCACATTCACCCCTTCTCCAAATCCTGTACTTTATACAGCTTTACTGCAGAACCAACACCCCCCCCCCACCATCCACATTCACCCCCTCCATCATCCACATTCACCCCTTCTCCAAATCCTGTACTTTATACAGCTTTACTGCAGAACCAACACCCCCCCCCCCCCCCATTATCCACATTCACCCCTCCATCATCCACATTCACCCCTTCTCCAAATCCTGTACTTTATACAGCTTTACTGCAGAACCAACACCCCCCCCCCCACCATCCACATTTACCCCCTCCATCATCCACATTCACCCCCTCCATCATCCACATTCACCCCCTCCATCATCCACATTCACCCCTTCTCCAAATCCTGTACTTTATACAGCTTTACTGCAGAACCAACACCCCCCCCCCCCCCCACCATCCACATTCACCCCCTCCATCATCCACATTCACCCCTTCTCCAAATCCTGTACTTTATACAGCTTTACTGAAGAACCAACACCCCCCCACCATCCACATTTACCCCCTCCATCATCCACATTCACCCCTTCTCCAAATCCTGTACTTTATACAGCTTTACTGCAGAACCAACATCCACCCCCTACCATCCACATTCACCCCTCCATCATCCACATTCACCCCCTCCATCATCCACATTCACCCCCTCCATCATCCACATTCACCCCTTCTCCAAATCCTGTACTTTATACAGCTTTACTGCAGAACCAACACCCCCCCCCCCCCCACCATCCACATTTACCCCCTCCATCATCCACATTCACCCCTTCTCCAAATCCTGTACTTTATACAGCTTTACTGAAGAACCAACACCCCCCCCCCCCCCATTATCCACATTCACCCCCTCCATCATCCACATTCACTCCTTCTCCAAATCCTGTACTTTATACAGCTTTACTGCAGAACCAACACCCCCCCCCCCCCACCATCCACATTTACCCCCTCCATCATCCACATTCACCCCTTCTCCAAATCCTGTACTTTATACAGCTTTACTGCAGAACCAACATTCACCCCCCACCATCCACATTCACCCCTCCATCATCCACATTCACCCCTTCTCCAAATCCTGTACTTTATACAGCTTTACTGCAGAACCAACACCCCCCCCACCATCCACATTCACCCCTCCATCATCCACATTCACCCCTTCTCCAAATCCTGTACTTTATACAGCTTTACTGCAGAACCAACACCCCCCCCCCCCACCATCCACATTCACCCCTCCATCATCCACATTCACCCCTTCTCCAAATCCTGTACTTTATACAGCTTTACTGCAGAACCAACATCCACCCCCCACCATCCACATTTACCCCTCCATCATCCACATTCACCCCTTCTCCAAATCCTGTACTTTATACAGCTTTACTGCAGAACCAACACCCCCCCCCCCCCCCCCACCATCCACATTCACCCCTCCATCATCCACATTCACCCCTTCTCCAAATCCTGTACTTTATACAGCTTTACTGCAGAACCAACACCCCCCCCCCCCATTATCCACATTCACCCACTCCATCATCCACATTCACTCCTTCTCCAAATCCTGTACTTTATACAGCTTTACTGCAGAACCAACACCCCCCCCCCACCATCCACATTTACCCCCTCCATCATCCACATTCACCCCCTCCATCATCCACATTCACCCCTCCATCATCCACATTCACCTCTTCTCCAAATCCTGTTCTTTATACAGCTTTACTGCAGAACCAACACCCCCCCCCCCCCACCATCCACATTCACCCCCTCCATCATCCACGTTCACCCCTTCTCCAAATCCTGTACTTTATACAGCTTTACTGCAGAACCAACATCCACCCCCCACCATCCACATTCACCCCTCCATCATCCACATTCACCCCTTCTCCAAATCCTGTACTTTATACAGCTTTACTGCAGAACCAACACACCCCCCCCCCCCCCACCATCCACATTTACCCCCTCCATCATCCACATTCACCCCTTCTCCAAATCCTGTACTTTATACAGCTTTACTGCAGAACCAACACCCCCCCCCCCCCACCATCCACATTTACCCCTCCATCATCCACATTCACCCCCTCCATCATCCACATTCACCCCTCCATCATCCACATTCACCCCTTCTCCAAATCCTGTACTTTATACAGCTTTACTGCAGAACCAACATCCACCCCCCACCATCCACATTTACCCCCTCCATCATCCACATTCACCCCTTCTCCAAATCCTGTACTTTATACAGCTTTACTGCAGAACCAACATCCACCCCCCACCATCCACATTCACCCCTCCATCATCCACATTCACCCCTTCTCCAAATCCTGTACTTTATACAGCTTTACTGAAGAACCAACACCCCCCCCCCCCCCACCATCCACATTTACCCCCTCCATCATCCACATTCACCCCCTCCATCATCCACATTCACCCCTTCTCCAAATCCTGTACTTTATACAGCTTTACTGCAGAACCAACATCCACCCCCCACCATCCACATTCACCCCTCCATCATCCACATTCACCCCTTCTCCAAATCCTGTACTTTATACAGCTTTACTGCAGAACCAACATCCACCCCCCACCATCCACATTCACCCCTCCATCATCCACATTCACCCGTTCTCCAAATCCTGTACTTTATACAGCTTTACTGCAGAACCAACATCCACCCCCCACCATCCACATTCACCCCTCCATCATCCACATTCACCCCTTCTCCAAATCCTGTACTTTATACAGCTTTACTGAAGAACCAACACCCCCCCCCCCCACCATCCACATTCACCCCCTCCATCATCCACGTTCACCCCTTCTCCAAATCCTGTACTTTATACAGCTTTACTGCAGAACCAACACCCCCCCCCCCCCCACCATCCACATTCACCCCCTCCATCATCCACATTCACCCCTTCTCCAAATCCTGTACTTTATACAGCTTTACTGAAGAACCAACACCCCCCCCCCCATTATCCACATTCACCCACTCCATCATCCACATTCACTCCTTCTCCAAATCCTGTACTTTATACAGCTTTACTGCAGAACCAACACCCCCCCCCCCCCACCATCCACATTCACCCCCTCCATCATCCACATTCACCCCTTCTCCAAATCCTGTACTTTATACAGCTTTACTGCAGAACCAACACCCCCCCCCCCCCCACCATCCACATTTACCCCCTCCATCATCCACATTCACCCCTTCTCCAAATCCTGTACTTTATACAGCTTTACTGCAGAACCAACACCCCCCCCACCATCCACATTCACCCCTCCATCATCCACATTCACCCCTTCTCCAAATCCTGTACTTTATACAGCTTTACTGCAGAACCAACATCCACCCCCCACCATCCACATTTACCCCCTCCATCATCCACATTCACCCCCTCCATCATCCACATTCACCCCTTCTCCAAATCCTGTACTTTATACAGCTTTACTGCAGAACCAACATCCACCCCCCCACCATCCACATTCACCCCCTCCATCATCCACATTCACCCCTTCTCCAAATCCTGTACTTTATACAGCTTTACTGCAGAACCAACATCCACCCCCCACCATCCACATTCACCCCTCCATCATCCACATTCACCCCTTCTCCAAATCCTGTACTTTATACAGCTTTACTGCAGAACCAACATCCACCCCCCACCATCCACATTCACCCCCTCCATCATCCACATTCACCCCTTCTCCAAATCCTGTACTTTATACAGCTTTACTGCAGAACCAACACCCCCCCCCACCATCCACATTTACCCCCTCCATCATCCACATTCACCCCCTCCATCATCCACATTCACCCCTTCTCCAAATCCTGTACTTTATACAGCTTTACTGCAGAACCAACACCCCCCCCCCCCCACCATCCACATTCACCCCTCCATCATCCACATTCACCCCTTCTCCAAATCCTGTACTTTATACAGCTTTACTGCAGAACCAACACCCCCCCCCCACCATCCACATTCACCCCCTCCATCATCCACATTCACCCCTTCTCCAAATCCTGTACTTTATACAGCTTTACTGCAGAACCAACACCCCCCCCCCCCCCCACCATCCACATTCACCCCCTCCATCATCCACATTCACCCCTTCTCCAAATCCTGTACTTTATACAGCTTTACTGAAGAACCAACACCCCCCCCCCCCCCACCATCCACATTCACCCCCTCCATCATCCACGTTCACCCCTTCTCCAAATCCTGTACTTTATACAGCTTTACTGCAGAACCAACACCCCCCCCCCCCCACCATCCACATTCACCCCCTCCATCATCCACATTCACCCCTTCTCCAAATCCTGTACTTTATACAGCTTTACTGCAGAACCAACATCCACCCCCCACCATCCACATTCACCCCTCCATCATCCACATTCACCCCTTCTCCAAATCCTGTACTTTATACAGCTTTACTGCAGAACCAACATCCACCCCCCCACCATTCACATTCACCCCTCCATCATCCACATTCACCCCTTCTCCAAATCCTGTACTTTATACAGCTTTACTGCAGAACCAACACCCCCCCCCCCCCACCATCCACTTTCCTCCCTCTCCATCATCCACATTCACCCCTTCTCCAAATCCTGTACTTTATACAGCTTTACTGAAGAACCAACACCCCCCCCCATTATCCACATTCACCCACTCCATCATCCACATTCACTCCTTCTCCAAATCCTGTACTTTATACAGCTTTACTGCAGAACCAACACCCCCCCCCCCCCACCATCCACATTCACCCCCTCCATCATCCACATTCACCCCTTCTCCAAATCCTGTACTTTATACAGCTTTACTGCAGAACCAACACCCCCCCCCCCCCCCACCATCCACATTTACCCCTCCATCATCCACATTCACCCCTTCTCCAAATCCTGTACTTTATACAGCTTTACTGCAGAACCAACATCCACCCCCCACCATCCACATTCACCCCTCCATCATCCACATTCACCCCTTCTCCAAATCCTGTACTTTATACAGCTTTACTGCAGAACCAACATCCACCCCCCACCATTCACATTCACCCCTCCATCATCCACATTCACCCCTTCTCCAAATCCTGTACTTTATACAGCTTTACTGCAGAACCAACACCCCCCCCCCCCACCATCCACTTTCCTCCCTCTCCATCATCCACATTCACCCCTTCTCCAAATCCTGTACTTTATACAGCTTTACTGAAGAACCAACACCCCCCCCCATTATCCACATTCACCCACTCCATCATCCACATTCACTCCTTCTCCAAATCCTGTACTTTATACAGCTTTACTGCAGAACCAACACCCCCCCCCCCACCATCCACATTCACCCCCTCCATCATCCACATTCACCCCTTCTCCAAATCCTGTACTTTATACAGCTTTACTGCAGAACCAACACCCCCCCCCCCCCCACCATCCACATTCACCCCTCCATCATCCACATTCACCCCTTCTCCAAATCCTGTACTTTATACAGCTTTACTGCAGAACCAACACCCCCCCCCCCCCACCATCCACATTCACCCCTCCATCATCCACATTCACCCCTTCTCCAAATCCTGTACTTTATACAGCTTTACTGCAGAACCAACATCCACCCCCCACCATCCACATTCACCCCCTCCATCATCCACATTCACCCCTTCTCCAAATCCTGTACTTTATACAGCTTTACTGCAGAACCAACACCCCCCCACCATCCACATTTACCCCCTCCATCATCCACATTCACCCCCTCCATCATCCACATTCACCCCTTCTCCAAATCCTGTACTTTATACAGCTTTACTGCAGAACCAACACCCCCCCACCATCCACATTCACCCCCTCCATCATCCACATTCACCCCTTCTCCAAATCCTGTACTTTATACAGCTTTACTGCAGAACCAACACCCCCCCCCACCATCCACATTTACCCCCTCCATCATCCACATTCACCCCCTCCATCATCCACATTCACCCCTTCTCCAAATCCTGTACTTTATACAGCTTTACTGCAGAACCAACACCCCCCCCCCCCACCATCCACATTCACCCCTCCATCATCCACATTCACCCCTTCTCCAAATCCTGTACTTTATACAGCTTTACTGCAGAACCAACATCCACCCCCCACTATCCACATTCACCCCTCCATCATCCACATTCACCCCTTCTCCAAATCCTGTACTTTATACAGCTTTACTGCAGAACCAACATCCACCCCCCACCATCCACATTCACCCCTCCATCATCCACATTCACCCCTTCTCCAAATCCTGTACTTTATACAGCTTTACTGCAGAACCAACACCCCCCCCCCCACCATCCACATTCACCCCTCCATCATCCACATTCACCCCTTCTCCAAATCCTGTACTTTATACAGCTTTACTGCAGAACCAACATCCACCCCCCACCATCCACATTCACCCCTCCATCATCCACATTCACCCCTTCTCCAAATCCTGTACTTTATACAGCTTTACTGCAGAACCAACACCCCCCCCCCCCCCCCACCATCCACATTTACCCCCTCCATCATCCACATTCACCCCTTCTCCAAATCCTGTACTTTATACAGCTTTACTGCAGAACCAACACCCCCCCCCCCCCCATCATCCACATTTACCCCCTCCATCATCCACATTCACTCCTTCTCCAAATCCTGTACTTTATACAGCTTTACTGCAGAACCAACACCCCCCCCCCCCATTATCCACATTCACCCCCTCCATCATCCACATTCACCCCTTCTCCAAATCCTGTACTTTATACAGCTTTACTGCAGAACCAACATCCACCCCCCCACCATCCACATTCACCCCTCCATCATCCACATTCACCCCTTCTCCAAATCCTGTACTTTATACAGCTTTACTGCAGAACCAACATCCACCCCCCACCATCCACATTCACCCCTCCATCATCCACATTCACCCCTTCTCCAAATCCTGTACTTTATACAGCTTTACTGCAGAACCAACACCCCCCCCCCCCACCATCCACATTCACCCCCTCCATCATCCACATTCACCCCCTCCATCATCCACATTCACCCCTTCTCCAAATCCTGTACTTTATACAGCTTTACTGAAGAACCAACACCCCCCCCCCCCCACCATCCACATTCACCCCCTCCATCATCCACGTTCACCCCTTCTCCAAATCCTGTACTTTATACAGCTTTACTGAAGAACCAACACCCCCCCCCCCCATTATCCACATTCACCCACTCCATCATCCACATTCACTCCTTCTCCAAATCCTGTACTTTATACAGCTTTACTGCAGAACCAACACCCCCCCCCACCATCCACATTTACCCCCTCCATCATCCACATTCACCCCTTCTCCAAATCCTGTACTTTATACAGCTTTACTGCAGAACCAACACCCCCCCCCCACCATCCACATTCACCCCTCCATCATCCACATTCACCCCTTCTCCAAATCCTGTACTTTATACAGCTTTACTGCAGAACCAACACCCCCCCCCCACCATCCACATTTACCCCCTCCATCATCCACATTCACTCCTTCTCCAAATCCTGTACTTTATACAGCTTTACTGCAGAACCAACATCCACCCCCCACCATCCACATTCACCCCTCCATCATCCACATTCACCCCTTCTCCAAATCCTGTACTTTATACAGCTTTACTGCAGAACCAACACCCTCCCCCCCCCCCCCACCATCCACATTTACCCCCTCCATCATCCACATTCACCCCTTCTCCAAATCCTGTACTTTATACAGCTTTACTGCAGAACCAACACCCCCCCCCCCCCCCACCATCCACTTTCCTCCCGCTCCATCATCCACATTCACCCCTTCTCCAAATCCTGTACTTCATACAGCTTTACTGCAGAACCAACATCCACCCCCCACCATCCACATTCACCCCCTCCATCATCCACATTCACCCCTTCTCCAAATCCTGTACTTTATACAGCTTTACTGCAGAACCAACACCCCCCCCCCATTATCCACATTCACCCACTCCATCATCCACATTCACCCCTTCTCCAAATCCTGTACTTTATACAGCTTTACTGCAGAACCAACACCCCCCCCCCCCCCACCATCCACATTTACCCCCTCCATCATCCACATTCACCCCTTCTCCAAATCCTGTACTTTATACAGCTTTACTGCAGAACCAACATCCACCCCCCACCATCCACATTCACCCCTCCATCATCCACATTCACCCCTTCTCCAAATCCTGTACTTTATACAGCTTTACTGCAGAACCAACACCCTCCCCCCCCCCCCCACCATCCACATTTACCCCCTCCATCATCCACATTCACCCCCTCCATCATCCACATTCACCCCTTCTCCAAATCCTGTACTTTATACAGCTTTACTGAAGAACCAACACCCCCCCCCCCCCATTATCCACATTCACCCCCTCCATCATCCACATTCACTCCTTCTCCAAATCCTGTACTTTATACAGCTTTACTGCAGAACCAACACCCCCCCCCCCCATTATCCACATTCACCCCTCCATCATCCACATTCACCCCCTCCATCATCCACATTCACCCCTTCTCCAAATCCTGTACTTTATACAGCTTTACTGCAGAACCAACACCCCCCCCCCATTATCCACATTCACCCCTCCATCATCCACATTCACCCCCTCCATCATCCACATTCACCCCTTCTCCAAATCCTGTACTTTATACAGCTTTACTGCAGAACCAACACCCCCCCCCACCATCCACATTCACCCCTCCATCATCCACATTCACCCCTTCTCCAAATCCTGTACTTTATACAGCTTTACTGCAGAACCAACACCCCCCCCCCCCCACCATCCACATTCACCCCCTCCATCATCCACATTCACCCCCTCCATCATCCACATTCACCCCCTCCATCATCCACATTCACCCCTTCTCCAAATCCTGTACTTTATACAGCTTTACTGCAGAACCAACATCCACCCCCCACCATCCACATTCACCCCTCCATCATCCACATTCACCCCTTCTCCAAATCCTGTACTTTATACAGCTTTACTGCAGAACCAACACCCCCCCCCACCATCCACATTCACCCCTCCATCATCCACATTCACCCCTTCTCCAAATCCTGTACTTTATACAGCTTTACTGCAGAACCAACACCCCCCCCCCCACCATCCACATTTACCCCTCCATCATCCACATTCACCCCTTCTCCAAATCCTGTACTTTATACAGCTTTACTGCAGAACCAACACCCCCCCCCCCACCATCCACATTCACCCCTCCATCATCCACATTCACCCCTTCTCCAAATCCTGTACTTTATACAGCTTTACTGCAGAACCAACATCCACCCCCCACCATCCACATTCACCCCTCCATCATCCACATTCACCCCTTCTCCAAATCCTGTACTTTATACAGCTTTACTGCAGAACCAACACCCCCCCCCCCCCCCCCACCATCCACATTCACCCCCTCCATCATCCACGTTCACCCCTTCTCCAAATCCTGTACTTTATACAGCTTTACTGAAGAACCAACACCCCCCCCCCCCATTATCCACATTCACCCCCTCCATCATCCACATTCACCCCTTCTCCAAATCCTGTACTTTATACAGCTTTACTGCAGAACCAACATCCACCCCCCACCATCCACATTCACCCCCTCCATCATCCACATTCACCCCTTCTCCAAATCCTGTACTTTATACAGCTTTACTGCAGAACCAACACCCCCCCCCCCCACCATCCACATTCACCCCCTCCATCATCCACATTCACCCCCTCCATCATCCACATTCACCCCTTCTCCAAATCCTGTACTTTATACAGCTTTACTGAAGAACCAACACCCCCCCCCCATTATCCACATTCACCCCCTCCATCATCCACATTCACCCCTTCTCCAAATCCTGTACTTTATACAGCTTTACTGCAGAACCAACACCCCCCCCCCCCCACCATCCACATTCACCCCTCCATCATCCACATTCACCCCTTCTCCAAATCCTGTACTTTATACAGCTTTACTGCAGAACCAACATCCACCCCCCACCATCCACATTCACCCCTCCATCATCCACATTCACCCCTTTTCCAAATCCTGTACTTTATACAGCTTTACTGCAGAACCAACACCCCCCCCCCCCCCACCATCCACATTCACCCCTCCATCATCCACATTCACCCCTTCTCCAAATCCTGTACTTTATACAGCTTTACTGCAGAACCAACATCCACCCCCCACCATCCACATTTACCCCCTCCATCATCCACATTCACCCCTTCTCCAAATCCTGTACTTTATACAGCTTTACTGCAGAACCAACATCCCCCCCCCCCAACCATCCACATTCACCCCCTCCATCATCCACATTCACCCCCTCCATCATCCACATTCACCCCTCCATCATCCACATTCACCCCTTCTCTAAATCCTGTACTTTATACAGCTTTACTGCAGAACCAACATCCACCCCCCACCATCCACATTCACCCCTCCATCATCCACATTCACCCCTTCTCCAAATCCTGTACTTTATACAGCTTTACTGCAGAACCAACATCCACCCCCCACCATCCACATTCACCCCTCCATCATCCACATTCACCCCTTTTCCAAATCCTGTACTTTATACAGCTTTACTGCAGAACCAACACCCCCCCCCCCCCACCATCCACATTCACCCCTCCATCATCCACATTCACCCCTTCTCCAAATCCTGTACTTTATACAGCTTTACTGCAGAACCAACATCCCCCCCCCCAACCATCCACATTCACCCCCTCCATCATCCACATTCACCCCCTCCATCATCCACATTCACCCCTCCATCATCC
Organism: Rana muscosa; assembly: GCA_029206835.1. Classification (NCBI taxonomy): domain Eukaryota; kingdom Metazoa; phylum Chordata; class Amphibia; order Anura; family Ranidae; genus Rana; species Rana muscosa. The sequence continues at coordinate 44,728,333 of CM055126.1, forward strand.
ACATTCACCCCTTCTCTAAATCCTGTACTTTATACAGCTTTACTGCAGAACCAACATCCACCCCCCACCATCCACATTCACCCCTCCATCATCCACATTCACCCCTTCTCCAAATCCTGTACTTTATACAGCTTTACTGCAGAACCAACACCCCCCCCCCCCCCACCATCCACATTCACCCCCTCCATCATCCACGTTCACCCCTTCTCCAAATCCTGTACTTTATACAGCTTTACTGCAGAACCAACACCCCCCCCCCCCACCATCCACATTCACCCCCTCCATCATCCACATTCACCCCTTCTCCAAATCCTGTACTTTATACAGCTTTACTGCAGAACCAACACCCCCCCCCCCCCCCCACCATCCACATTCACCCCCTCCATCATCCACGTTCACCCCCTCCAAATCCTGTACTTTATACAGCTTTACTGAAGAACCAACACCCCCCCCCCCCCCCATTATCCACATTCACCCCCTCCATCATCCACATTCACTCCTTCTCCAAATCCTGTACTTTATACAGCTTTACTGCAGAACCAACACCCCCCCCCCCACCATCCACATTCACCCCCTCCATCATCCACATTCACCCCTTCTCCAAATCCTGTACTTTATACAGCTTTACTGCAGAACCAACACCCCCCCCCCCCCCCACCATCCACATTCACCCCCTCCATCATCCACATTCACCCCTTCTCCAAATCCTGTACTTTATACAGCTTTACTGCAGAACCAACATCCACCCCCCACCATCCACATTCACCCCTCCATCATCCACATTCACCCCTTCTCCAAATCCTGTACTTTATACAGCTTTACTGCAGAACCAACATCCACCCCCCACCATCCACATTCACCCCTCCATCATCCACATTCACCTCTTCTCCAAATCCTGTACTTTATACAGCTTTACTGCAGAACCAACACCCCCCCACCATCCACATTTACCCCCTCCATCATCCACATTCACCCCTTCTCCAAATCCTGTACTTTATACAGCTTTACTGCAGAACCAACACCCCCCCCCCCACCATCCACATTTACCCCTCCATCATCCACATTCACCCCTTCTCCAAATCCTGTACTTTATACAGCTTTACTGCAGAACCAACACCCCCCCCCCCCCCCACCATCCACATTCACCCCTCCATCATCCACATTCACCCCTTCTCCAAATCCTGTACTTTATACAGCTTTACTGCAGAACCAACACCCCCCCCCCCCCACCATCCACATTTACCCCTCCATCATCCACATTCACCCCATCTCCAAATCCTGTACTTTATACAGCTTTACTGCAGAACCAACACCCCCCCCCCACCATCCACATTCACCCCCTCCATCATCCACATTCACCCCTTCTCCAAATCCTGTACTTTATACAGCTTTACTGCAGAACCAACACCCCCCCCCCACCATCCACATTCACCCCTCCATCATCCACATTCACCCCTTCTCCAAATCCTGTACTTTATACAGCTTTACTGCAGAACCAACATCCACCCCCCACCATCCACATTCACCCCTCCATCATCCACATTCACCCCTTCTCCAAATCCTGTACTTTATACAGCTTTACTGCAGAACCAACACCCCCCCCCCACCATCCACATTCACCCCCTCCATCATCCACATTCACCCCCTCCATCATCCACATTCACCCCCTCCATCATCCACATTCACCCCTTCTCCAAATCCTGTACTTTATACAGCTTTACTGCAGAACAAACACCCCCCCCCCCCCACCATCCACATTTACCCCTCCATCATCCACATTCACCCCTTCTCCAAATCCTGTACTTTATACAGCTTTACTGCAGAACCAACACCCCCCCCCCCCCCCACCATCCACATTCACCCCCTCCATCATCCACATTCACCCCTTCTCCAAATCCTGTACTTTATACAGCTTTACTGAAGAACCAACACCCCCCCCCCCCCCCATTATCCACATTCACCCCCTCCATCATCCACATTCACTCCTTCTCCAAATCCTGTACTTTATACAGCTTTACTGCAGAACCAACACCCCCCCCCCCCCCCACCATCCACATTCACCCCCTCCATCATCCACATTCACCCCTTCTCCAAATCCTGTACTTTATACAGCTTTACTGCAGAACCAACACCCCCCCCCCCCACCATCCACATTCACCCCCTCCATCATCCACATTCACCCCTTCTCCAAATCCTGTACTTTATACAGCTTTACTGCAGAACCAACATCCACCCCCCACCATCCACATTCACCCCCTCCATCATCCACATTCACCCCTTCTCCAAATCCTGTACTTTATACAGCTTTACTGCAGAACCAACATCCACCCCCCCACCATCCACATTCACCCCCTCCATCATCCACATTCACCCCTTCTCCAAATCCTGTACTTTATACAGCTTTACTGCAGAACCAACATCCACCCCCCACCATCCACATTCACCCCCTCCATCATCCACATTCACCCCTTCTCCAAATCCTGTACTTTATACAGCTTTACTGCAGAACCAACACCCCCCCCCCCCCACGATCCACATTCACCCCCTCCATCATCCACATTCACCCCCTCCATCATCCACATTCACCCCTCCATCATCCACATTCACCCCTTCTCCAAATCCTGTACTTTATACAGCTTTACTGCAGAACCAACATCCACCCCCCACCATCCACATTCACCCCTCCATCATCCACATTCACCCCTTCTCCAAATCCTGTACTTTATACAGCTTTACTGCAGAACCAACATCCACCCCCCCCCCCACCATCCACATTTACCCCTCCATCATCCACATTCACCCCTTCTCCAAATCCTGTACTTTATACAGCTTTACTGCAGAACCAACACCCCCCCCCCCCCACCATCCACATTTACCCCTCCATCATCCACATTCACCCCTTCTCCAAATCCTGTACTTTATACAGCTTTACTGAAGAACCAACACCCCCCCCCCCCCATTATCCACATTCACCCCTCCATCATCCACATTCACCCCTTCTCCAAATCCTGTACTTTATACAGCTTTACTGCAGAACCAACACCCCCCCCCCTATCATCCACATTTACCCCTCCATCATCCACATTCACCCCTTCTCCAAATCCTGTACTTTATACAGCTTTACTGAAGAACCAACACCCCCCCCCCCCCATTATCCACATTCACCCCCTCCATCATCCACATTCACTCCTTCTCCAAATCCTGTACTTTATACAGCTTTACTGCAGAACCAACACCCCCCCACCATCCACATTCACCCCTCCATCATCCACATTCACCCCTTCTCCAAATCCTGTACTTTATACAGCTTTACTGCAGAACCAACACCCCCCCCCCCACCATCCACATTCACCCCTCCATCATCCACATTCACCCCTTCTCCAAATCCTGTACTTTATACAGCTTTACTGCAGAACCAACATCCACCCCCCACCATCCACATTCACCCCTCCATCATCCACATTCACCCCTTTTCCAAATCCTGTACTTTATACAGCTTTACTGCAGAACCAACACCCCCCCCCCCACCATCCACATTTACCCCTCCATCATCCACATTCACCCCTTCTCCAAATCCTGTACTTTATACAGCTTTACTGCAGAACCAACATTCACCCCCCACCATCCACATTCACCCCTCCATCATCCACATTCACCCCTTCTCCAAATCCTGTACTTTATACAGCTTTACTGCAGAACCAACATCCACCCCCCACCATCCACATTCACCCCCTCCATCATCCACATTCACCCCTTCTCCAAATCCTGTACTTTATACAGCTTTACTGCAGAACCAACATCCACCCCCACCATCCACATTCACCCCTCCATCATCCACATTCACCCCCTCCATCATCCACATTCACCCCTTCTCCAAATCCTGTACTTTATACAGCTTTACTGCAGAACCAACATCCACCCCCCACCATCCACATTCACCCCTCCATCATCCACATTCACCCCTTCTCCAAATCCTGTACTTTATACAGCTTTACTGCAGAACCAACACCCCCCCCCCCCCCACCATCCACATTTACCCCCTCCATCATCCACATTCACCCCCTCCATCATCCACATTCACCCCTCCATCATCCACATTCACCCCTTCTCCAAATCCTGTACTTTATACAGCTTTACTGCAGAACCAACACCCCCCCCCCCCCCACCATCCACATTCACCCCCTCCATCATCCACGTTCACCCCTTCTCCAAATCCTGTACTTTATACAGCTTTACTGCAGAACCAACACCCCCCCCCCCATCCACATTCACCCCTCCATCATCCACATTCACCCCTTCTCCAAATCCTGTACTTTATACAGCTTTACTGCAGAACCAACATCCACCCCCCACCATCCACATTCACCCCCTCCATCATCCACATTCACCCCTTCTCCAAATCCTGTACTTTATACAGCTTTACTGCAGAACCAACACCCCCCCCCCCATTATCCACATTCACCCCCTCCATCATCCACATTCACCCCTTCTCCAAATCCTGTACTTTATACAGCTTTACTGCAGAACCAACATCCACCCCCCACCATCCACATTCACCCCTCCATCATCCACATTCACCCCTTCTCCAAATCCTGTACTTTATACAGCTTTACTGCAGAACCAACATCCACCCCCCACCATCCACATTCACCCCTCCATCATCCACATTCACCCCCTCCATCATCCACATTCACCCCTTCTCCAAATCCTGTACTTTATACAGCTTTACTGCAGAACCAACATCCACCCCCCACCATCCACATTCACCCCTCCATCATCCACATTCACCCCTTCTCCAAATCCTGTACTTTATACAGCTTTACTGCAGAACCAACATCCACCCCCCACCATCCACATTCACCCCTCCATCATCCACATTCACCCCTTCTCCAAATCCTGTACTTTATACAGCTTTACTGCAGAACCAACACCCCCCCCCCCCCACCATCCACATTCACCCCCTCCATCATCCACATTCACCCCTTCTCCAAATCCTGTACTTTATACAGCTTTACTGCAGAACCAACACCCACCCCCCACCATCCACATTCACCCCTCCATCATCCACATTCACCCCTTCTCCAAATCCTGTACTTTATACAGCTTTACTGCAGAACCAACACCCCCCCCCCCCCACCATCCACATTTACCCCCTCCATCATCCACATTCACCCCTTCTCCAAATCCTGTACTTTATACAGCTTTACTGCAGAACCAACACCCCCCCCCCCCACCATCCACATTCACCCCCTCCATCATCCACATTCACCCCCTCCATCATCCACATTCACCCCTCCATCATCCACATTCACCCCTTCTCCAAATCCTGTACTTTATACAGCTTTACTGCAGAACCAACATCCACCCCCCACCATCCACATTCACCCCTCCATCATCCACATTCACCCCTTCTCCAAATCCTGTACTTTATACAGCTTTACTGCAGAACCAACATCCACCCCCCACCATCCACATTCACCCCTCCATCATCCACATTCACCCCTTCTCCAAATCCTGTACTTTATACAGCTTTACTGCAGAACCAACACCCCCCCCCCCACCATTCACATTCACCCCTCCATCATCCACATTCACCCCTCCATCATCCACATTCACCCCTTCTCCAAATCCTGTACTTTATACAGCTTTACTGAAGAACCAACACCCCCCCCCCCCCCCATTATCCACATTCACCCCCTCCATCATCCACATTCACCCCTTCTCCAAATCCTGTACTTTATACAGCTTTACTGCAGAACCAACATCCACCCCCCACCATCCACATTCACCCCTCCATCATCCACATTCACCCCTTCTCCAAATCCTGTACTTTATACAGCTTTACTGCAGAACCAACATCCACCCCCCACCATCCACATTCACCCCCTCCATCATCCACATTCACCCCTTCTCCAAATCCTGTACTTTATACAGCTTTACTGCAGAACCAACACCCCCACCATCCACATTCACCCCCTCCATCATCCACATTCACCCCTTCTCCAAATCCTGTACTTTATACAGCTTTACTGCAGAACCAACACCCCCTCCCCATTATCCACATTCACCCCCTCCATCATCCACATTCACCCCTTCTCCAAATCCTGTACTTTATACAGCTTTACTGCAGAACCAACACCCCCCCCCCCACCATCCACATTCACCCCCTCCATCATCCACATTCACCCCTTCTCCAAATCCTGTACTTTATACAGCTTTACTGCAGAACCAACACCCCCCCCCCCCCCCATCATCCACATTCACCCCTCCATCATCCACATTCACCCCTTCTCCAAATCCTGTACTTTATACAGCTTTACTGCAGAACCAACATCCACCCCCCACCATCCACATTCACCCCTCCATCATCCACATTCACCCCTTCTCCAAATCCTGTACTTTATACAGCTTTACTGCAGAACCAACATCCACCCCCCCACCATCCACATTCACCCCTCCATCATCCACATTCACCCCTTCTCCAAATCCTGTACTTTATACAGCTTTACTGCAGAACCAACATCCACCCCCCACCATCCACATTCACCCCTCCATCATCCACATTCACCCCTTCTCCAAATCCTGTACTTTATACAGCTTTACTGCAGAACCAACACCCCCCCCCCCCCCAAAATTCCACATTTACCCCTCCATCATCCACATTCACCCCTTCTCCAAATCCTGTACTTTATACAGCTTTACTGCAGAACCAACATCCACCCCCCCACCATCCACATTCACCCCCTCCATCATCCACATTCACCCCTTCTCCAAATCCTGTACTTTATACAGCTTTACTGCAGAACCAACACCCCCCCCCCCCCCATCATCCACATTCACCCCTCCATCATCCACATTCACCCCTTCTCCAAATCCTGTACTTTATACAGCTTTACTGCAGAACCAACATCCACCCCCCACCATCCACATTCACCCCTCCATCATCCACATTCACCCCTTCTCCAAATCCTGTACTTTATACAGCTTTACTGCAGAACCAACATCCACCCCCCCACCATCCACATTCACCCCTCCATCATCCACATTCACCCCTTCTCCAAATCCTGTACTTTATACAGCTTTACTGCAGAACCAACATCCACCCCCCACCATCCACATTCACCCCTCCATCATCCACATTCACCCCTTCTCCAAATCCTGTACTTTATACAGCTTTACTGCAGAACCAACACCCCCCCCCCCCCCCAAAATTCCACATTTACCCCTCCATCATCCACATTCACCCCTTCTCCAAATCCTGTACTTTATACAGCTTTACTGCAGAACCAACATCCACCCCCCCACCATCCACATTCACCCCCTCCATCATCCACATTCACCCCTTCTCCAAATCCTGTACTTTATACAGCTTTACTGCAGAACCAACATCCACCCCCCACCATCCACATTCACCCCCTCCATCATCCACATTCACCCCTTCTCCAAATCCTGTACTTTATACAGCTTTACTGCAGAACCAACACCCCCCCCCCCCCACCATCCACATTCACCCCTCCATCATCCACATTCACCCCCTCCATCATCCACATTCACCCCTCCATCATCCACATTCACCCCTTCTCCAAATCCTGTACTTTATACAGCTTTACTGCAGAACCAACATCCACCCCCCACCATCCACATTTACCCCCTCCATCATCCACATTCACCCCTTCTCCAAATCCTGTACTTTATACAGCTTTACTGCAGAACCAACACCCCCCCCCCCACCATCCACATTCACCCCCTCCATCATCCACATTCACCCCTTCTCCAAATCCTGTACTTTATACAGCTTTACTGCAGAACCAACACACCCCCCCCATTATCCACATTCACCCCTCCATCATCCACATTCACCCCTTCTCCAAATCCTGTACTTTATACAGCTTTACTGCAGAACCAACACCCCCCCCCCACCATCCACATTCACCCCCTCCATCATCCACATTCACCCCTTCTCCAAATCCTGTACTTTATACAGCTTTACTGCAGAACCAACACCCCCCCCCCCACCATCCACATTCACCCCTCCATCATCCACATTCACCCCTTCTCCAAATCCTGTACTTTATACAGCTTTACTGCAGAACCAACATCCACCCCCCACCATCCACATTCACCCCTCCATCATCCACATTCACCCCTTTTCCAAATCCTGTACTTTATACAGCTTTACTGCAGAACCAACACCCCCCCCCCCCCCACCATCCACATTTACCCCCTCCATCATCCACATTCACCCCTTCTCCAAATCCTGTACTTTATACAGCTTTACTGAAGAACCAACACCCCCCCCCCCCCACCATCCACATTCACCCCTCCATCATCCACATTCACCCCTTCTCCAAATCCTGTACTTTATACAGCTTTACTGAAGAACCAACACCCCCCCCCCATTATCCACATTCACCCCCTCCATCATCCACATTCACCCCTTCTCCAAATCCTGTACTTTATACAGCTTTACTGCAGAACCAACACCCCCCCCACCATCCACATTCACCCCCTCCATCATCCACATTCACTCCTTCTCCAAATCCTGTACTTTATACAGCTTTACTGCAGAACCAACATCCACCCCCCACCATCCACATTCACCCCCTCCATCATCCACATTCACCCCTTCTCCAAATCCTGTACTTTATACAGCTTTACTGCAGAACCAACACCCCCCCCCCCCCCCACCATCCACATTTACCCCTCCATCATCCACATTCACCCCTTCTCCAAATCCTGTACTTTATACAGCTTTACTGCAGAACCAACACCCCCCCCACCATCCACATTCACCCCCTCCATCATCCACATTCACCCCTTCTCCAAATCCTGTACTTTATACAGCTTTACTGCAGAACCAACATCCACCCCCCACCATCCACATTCACCCCTCCATCATCCACATTCACCCCATCTCCAAATCCTGTACTTTATACAGCTTTACTGCAGAACCAACACCCCCCCCCCCCCCCACCATCCACATTTACCCCTCCATCATCCACATTCACCCCTTCTCCAAATCCTGTACTTTATACAGCTTTACTGCAGAACCAACATCCACCCCCCACCATCCACATTCACCCCCTCCATCATCCACATTCACCCCCTCCATCATCCACATTCACCCCTTCTCCAAATCCTGTACTTTATACAGCTTTACTGCAGAACCAACATCCACCCCCCACCATCCACATTCACCCCTCCATCATCCACATTCACCCCCTCCATCATCCACATTCACCCCTTCTCCAAATCCTGTACTTTATACAGCTTTACTGCAGAACCAACACCCCCCCCCCCCCACCATCCACATTCACCCCTCCATCATCCACATTCACCCCTTCTCCAAATCCTGTACTTTATACACCTTTACTGCAGAACCAACATCCACCCCCCACCATCCATATTCACCCCTCCATCATCCACATTCACCCCTTCTCCAAATCCTGTACTTTATACAGCTTTACTGCAGAACCAACACCCCCCCCCCCCCACCATCCACATTCACCCCTCCATCATCCACATTCACCCCTTCTCCAAATCCTGTACTTTATACAGCTTTACTGCAGAACCAACACCCTCCCCCCCACCATCCACATTCACCCCTCCATCATCCACATTCACCCCTTCTCCAAATCCTGTACTTTATACACCTTTACTGCAGAACCAACATCCACCCCCCACCATCCATATTCACCCCTCCATCATCCACATTCACCCCTTCTCCAAATCCTGTACTTTATACAGCTTTACTGCAGAACCAACACCCCCCCCCCCCCACCATCCACATTTACCCCTCCATCATCCACATTCACCCCTTCTCCAAATCCTGTACTTTATACAGCTTTACTGCAGAACCAACACCCCCCCCCCCCCCACCATCCACATTTACCCCCTCCATCATCCACATTCACCCCTTCTCCAAATCCTGTACTTTATACAGCTTTACTGCAGAACCAACACCCCCCCCCACCATCCACATTCACCCCCTCCATCATCCACATTCACCCCCTCCATCATCCACATTCACCCCCTCCATCATCCACATTCACCCCTCCATCATCCACATTCACCCCTTCTCCAAATCCTGTACTTTATACAGCTTTACTGCAGAACCAACATCCACCCCCCACCATCCACATTCACCCCTCCATCATCCACATTCACCCCTTCTCCAAATCCTGTACTTTATACAGCTTTACTGCAGAACCAACACCCCCCCACCATCCACATTTACCCCTCCATCATCCACATTCACCCCTTCTCCAAATCCTGTACTTTATACAGCTTTACTGAAGAACCAACACCCCCCCCCCCATTATCCACATTCACCCCCTCCATCATCCACATTCACCCCTTCTCCAAATCCTGTACTTTATACAGCTTTACTGCAGAACCAACACCCCCCCCCCCCACCATTCACATTCACCCCCTCCATCATCCACATTCACCCCTTCTCCAAATCCTGTACTTTATACAGCTTTACTGAAGAACCAACACCCCCCCCCCCCACCATCCACATTCACCCCTCCATCATCCACATTCACCCCTTCTCCAAATCCTGTACTTTATACAGCTTTACTGAAGAACCAACACCCCCCCCCCCCCATTATCCACATTCACCCCCTCCATCATCCACATTCACCCCTTCTCCAAATCCTGTACTTTATACAGCTTTACTGCAGAACCAACACCCCCCCCCCCCCACCATCCACATTCACCCCTCCATCATCCACATTCACCCCTTCTCCAAATCCTGTACTTTATACAGCTTTACTGAAGAACCAACACCCCCCCCCATTATCCACATTCACCCCCTCCATCATCCACATTCACCCCTTCTCCAAATCCTGTACTTTATACAGCTTTACTGCAGAACCAACACCCCCCCCCCCCACCATCCACATTTAACCCCTCCATCATCCACATTCACCCCTTCTCCAAATCCTGTACTTTATACAGCTTTACTGCAGAACCAACACCCCCCCCCCCCACCATCCACATTCACCCCTCCATCATCCACATTCACCCCCTCCATCATCCACATTCACCCCCTCCATCATCCACATTCACCCCTTCTCCAAATCCTGTACTTTATACAGCTTTACTGCAGAACCAACATCCACCCCCCCCACCATCCACATTCACCCCTCCATCATCCACATTCACCCCTTCTCCAAATCCTGTACTTTATACAGCTTTACTGCAGAACCAACACCCCCCCCCACCATCCACATTCACCCCTCCATCATCCACATTCACCCCTTCTCCAAATCCTGTACTTTATACAGCTTTACTGCAGAACCAACACACCCCCCCCCCCCACCATCCACATTCACCCCCTCCATCATCCACATTCACCCCCTCCATCATCCACATTCACCCCTTCTCCAAATCCTGTACTTTATACAGCTTTACTGAAGAACCAACACCCCCCCCCCCCCCATTATCCACATTCACCCCCTCCATCATCCACATTCACTCCTTCTCCAAATCCTGTACTTTATACAGCTTTACTGCAGAACCAACACCCCCCCACCATCCACATTCACCCCTCCATCATCCACATTCACCCCTTCTCCAAATCCTGTACTTTATACAGCTTTACTGCAGAACCAACACCCCCCCCCCCACCATCCACATTCACCCCTCCATCATCCACATTCACCGCTTCTCCAAATCCTGTACTTTATACAGCTTTACTGCAGAACCAACATCCACCCCCCACCATCCACATTCACCCCTCCATCATCCACATTCACCCCTTTTCCAAATCCTGTACTTTATACAGCTTTACTGCAGAACCAACACCCCCCCCCCCCCCACCATCCACATTTACCCCCTCCATCATCCACATTCACCCCCTCCATCATCCACATTCACCCCCTCCATCATCCACATTCACTCCTTCTCCAAATCCTGTACTTTATACAGCTTTACTGCAGAACCAACACCCCCCCACCATCCACATTCACCCCTCCATCATCCACATTCACCCCTTCTCCAAATCCTGTACTTTATACAGCTTTACTGCAGAACCAACACCCCCCCCCCCACCATCCACATTCACCCCTCCATCATCCACATTCACCGCTTCTCCAAATCCTGTACTTTATACAGCTTTACTGCAGAACCAACATCCACCCCCCACCATCCACATTCACCCCTCCATCATCCACATTCACCCCTTTTCCAAATCCTGTACTTTATACAGCTTTACTGCAGAACCAACACCCCCCCCCCCCCCCCACCATCCACATTCACCCCTCCATCATCCACATTCACTCCTTCTCCAAATCCTGTACTTTATACAGCTTTACTGCAGAACCAACATCCACCCCCCACCATCCACATTCACCCCCTCCATCATCCACATTCACCCCTTCTCCAAATCCTGTACTTTATACAGCTTTACTGCAGAACCAACATCCACCCCCCACCATCCACATTCACCCCTCCATCATCCACATTCACCCCTTCTCCAAATCCTGTACTTTATACAGCTTTACTGCAGAACCAACATCCACCCCCCACCATCCACATTCACCCCTCCATCATCCACATTCACCCCCTCCATCATCCACATTCACCCCTTCTCCAAATCCTGTACTTTATACAGCTTTACTGCAGAACCAACATCCACCCCCCACCATCCACATTCACCCCTCCATCATCCACATTCACCCCTTCTCCAAATCCTGTACTTTATACAGCTTTACTGCAGAACCAACACCCCCCCCCCCCCCCCCCACCATCCACATTCACCCCTCCATCATCCACATTCACCCCTTCTCCAAATCCTGTACTTTATACAGCTTTACTGCAGAACCAACACCCCCCCCCCAACCATCCACATTCACCCCCTCCATCATCCACATTCACCCCCTCCATCATCCACATTCACCCCTCCATCATCCACATTCACCCCTTCTCCAAATCCTGTACTTTATACAGCTTTACTGCAGAACCAACATCCACCCCCCACCATCCACATTCACCCCTCCATCATCCACATTCACCCCTTCTCCAAATCCTGTACTTTATACAGCTTTACTGCAGAACCAACACCCCCCCCCCCCCCCCACCATCCACATTCACCCCTCCATCATCCACATTCACCCCTTCTCCAAATCCTGTACTTTATACAGCTTTACTGAAGAACCAACACCCCCCCCCCCATTATCCACATTCACCCCCTCCATCATCCACATTCACCCCTTCTCCAAATCCTGTACTTTATACAGCTTTACTGCAGAACCAACATCCACCCCCCACCATCCACATTCACCCCTCCATCATCCACATTCACCCCTTCTCCAAATCCTGTACTTTATACAGCTTTACTGCAGAACCAACATCCACCCCCCACCATCCACATTCACCCCTCCATCATCCACATTCACCCCTTCTCCAAATCCTGTACTTTATACAGCTTTACTGCAGAACCAACATCCACCCCCCACCATCCACATTCACCCCTCCATCATCCACATTCACCCCTTCTCCAAATCCTGTACTTTATACAGCTTTACTGCAGAACCAACACCCCCCCCCCTCCATCATCCACATTCACCCCCTCCATCATCCACATTCACCCCTTCTCCAAATCCTGTACTTTATACAGCTTTACTGCAGAACAAACACCCCCCCCCCCCACCATCCACATTCACCCCCTCCATCATCCACATTCACCCCCTCCATCATCCACATTCACCCCTCCATCATCCACATTCACCCCTTCTCCAAATCCTGTACTTTATACAGCTTTACTGCAGAACCAACATCCACCCCCCACCATCCACATTCACCCCTCCATCATCCACATTCACCCCTTCTCCAAATCCTGTACTTTATACAGCTTTACTGCAGAACCAACACCCCCCCCCCCCCCCCACCATCCACATTTACCCCCTCCATCATCCACATTCACCCCTTCTCCAAATCCTGTACTTTATACAGCTTTACTGCAGAACCAACACCCCCCCCCCCCCCCCACCATCCACATTCACCCCTCCATCATCCACATTCACCCCTTCTCCAAATCCTGTACTTTATACAGCTTTACTGCAGAACCAACACCCCCCCCCCCCATTATCCACATTCACCCCCTCCATCATCCACATTCACTCCTTCTCCAAATCCTGTACTTTATACAGCTTTACTGCAGAACCAACACCCCCCCCCCCCCACCATCCACATTCACCCCCTCCATCATCCACATTCACCCCCTCCATCATCCACATTCACCCCTCCATCATCCACATTCACCCCTTCTCCAAATCCTGTACTTTATACAGCTTTACTGCAGAACCAACATCCACCCCCCACCATCCACATTCACCCCTCCATCATCCACATTCACCCCTTCTCCAAATCCTGTACTTTATACAGCTTTACTGCAGAACCAACACCCCACCCCCCCCCCCACCATCCACATTTAACCCCTCCATCATCCACATTCACCCCTTCTCCAAATCCTGTACTTTATACAGCTTTACTGCAGAACCAACACACCCCCCCCCCCCACCATCCACATTCACCCCCTCCATCATCCACATTCACCCCCTCCATCATCCACATTCACCCCTTCTCCAAATCCTGTACTTTATACAGCTTTACTGCAGAACCAACACCCCCCCCCCCCCCATCATCCACATTTACCCCTCCATCATCCACATTCACCCCTTCTCCAAATCCTGTACTTTATACAGCTTTACTGAAGAACCAACACCCCCCCCCCCCCCCATTATCCACATTCACCCCCTCCATCATCCACATTCACTCCTTCTCCAAATCCTGTACTTTATACAGCTTTACTGCAGAACCAACACCCCCCCACCATCCACATTCACCCCTCCATCATCCACATTCACCCCTTCTCCAAATCCTGTACTTTATACAGCTTTACTGCAGAACCAACACCCCCCCCCCCCACCATCCACATTCACCCCTCCATCATCCACATTCACCGCTTCTCCAAATCCTGTACTTTATACAGCTTTACTGCAGAACCAACATCCACCCCCCACCATCCACATTCACCCCTCCATCATCCACATTCACCCCTTTTCCAAATCCTGTACTTTATACAGCTTTACTGCAGAACCAACACCCCCCCCCCCCCACCATCCACATTTACCCCTCCATCATCCACATTCACCCCTTCTCCAAATCCTGTACTTTATACAGCTTTACTGCAGAACCAACATTCACCCCCCACCATCCACATTCACCCCTCCATCATCCACATTCACCCCTTCTCCAAATCCTGTACTTTATACAGCTTTACTGCAGAACCAACACCCCCCCCCCCCACCATCCACATTCACCCCTCCATCATCCACATTCACTCCTTCTCCAAATCCTGTACTTTATACAGCTTTACTGCAGAACCAACATCCACCCCCCACCATCCACATTCACCCCCTCCATCATCCACATTCACCCCTTCTCCAAATCCTGTACTTTATACAGCTTTACTGCAGAACCAACACCCCCCCCCCCCCCCACCATCCACATTTACCCCTCCATCATCCACATTCACCCCTTCTCCAAATCCTGTACTTTATACAGCTTTACTGCAGAACCAACACCCCCCCCCCCCCCCACCATCCACATTCACCCCCTCCATCATCCACATTCACCCCTTCTCCAAATCCTGTACTTTATACAGCTTTACTGCAGAACCAACATCCACCCCCCACCATCCACATTCACCCCCTCCATCATCCACATTCACCCCTTTTCCAAATCCTGTACTTTATACAGCTTTACTGCAGAACCAACATCCACCCCCCACCATCCACATTCACCCCCTCCATCATCCACATTCACCCCTTCTCCAAATCCTGTACTTTATACAGCTTTACTGCAGAACCAACACCCCCCCCCCCCCCACCATCCACATTTACCCCTCCATCATCCACATTCACCCCTTCTCCAAATCCTGTACTTTATACAGCTTTACTGCAGAACCAACACCCCCCCCCCCCCCCCACCATCCACATTCACCCCCTCCATCATCCACATTCACCCCTTCTCCAAATCCTGTACTTTATACAGCTTTACTGCAGAACCAACACCCCCCCCACCATCCACATTCACCCCCTCCATCATCCACATTCACCCCTTCTCCAAATCCTGTACTTTATACAGCTTTACTGCAGAACCAACACCCCCCCCCCCCCACCATCCACATTTACCCCCTCCATCATCCACATTCACCCCTTCTCCAAATCCTGTACTTTATACAGCTTTACTGCAGAACCAACACCCCCCCCCCCCCATCATCCACATTTACCCCCTCCATCATCCACATTCACCCCTTCTCCAAATCCTGTACTTTATACACCTTTACTGCAGAACCAACACCCCCCCCCCCCCCCCACCATCCACATTCACCCCTCCATCATCCACATTCACCCCTTCTCCAAATCCTGTACTTTATACAGCTTTACTGCAGAACCAACACCCCCCCCCCCCCATTATCCACATTCACCCCCTCCATCATCCACATTCACCCCTTCTCCAAATCCTGTACTTTATACAGCTTTACTGCAGAACCAACATCCACCCCCCACCATCCACATTCACCCCTCCATCATCCACATTCACCCCTTCTCCAAATCCTGTACTTTATACAGCTTTACTGCAGAACCAACATCCACCCCCCACCATCCACATTCACCCCTCCATCATCCACATTCACCCCTTCTCCAAATCCTGTACTTTATACAGCTTTACTGCAGAACCAACATCCACCCCCCCACCATCCACATTCACCCCTCCATCATCCACATTCACCCCTTCTCCAAATCCTGTACTTTATACAGCTTTACTGCAGAACCAACACCCTCCCCCCCCCCCCCACCATCCACATTTACCCCCTCCATCATCCACATTCACCCCTTCTCCAAATCCTGTACTTTATACAGCTTTACTGCAGAACCAACATCCACCCCCCACCATCCACATTCACCCCTCCATCATCCACATTCACCCCTTCTCCAAATCCTGTACTTTATACAGCTTTACTGCAGAACCAACACCCCCCCCCCCCACCATCCACATTCACCCCCTCCATCATCCACATTCACCCCTTCTCCAAATCCTGTACTTTATACAGCTTTACTGCAGAACCAACACCCCCCCCCCCACCATCCACATTCACCCCCTCCATCATCCACATTCACCCCTTCTCCAAATCCTGTACTTTATACAGCTTTACTGCAGAACCAACATCCACCCCCCCACCATCCACATTCACCCCTCCATCATCCACATTCACCCCTTCTCCAAATCCTGTACTTTATACAGCTTTACTGCAGAACCAACACCCCCCCCCCCCCACCATCCACATTTACCCCCTCCATCATCCACATTCACCCCTTCTCCAAATCCTGTACTTTATACAGCTTTACTGCAGAACCAACACCCCCCCCCCCCCCACCATCCACATTTACCCCCTCCATCATCCACATTCACCCCTTCTCCAAATCCTGTACTTTATACAGCTTTACTGCAGAACCAACATCCACCCCCCACCATCCACATTCACCCCTCCATCATCCACATTCACCCCTTCTCCAAATCCTGTACTTTATACAGCTTTACTGCAGAACCAACACCCCCCCCCCCCCCACCATCCACATTTACCCCCTCCATCATCCACATTCACCCCTTCTCCAAATCCTGTACTTTATACAGCTTTACTGAAGAACCAACACCCCCCCCCCCCCCATTATCCACATTCACCCCCTCCATCATCCACATTCACCCCTTCTCCAAATCCTGTACTTTATACAGCTTTACTGCAGAACCAACATCCACCCCCCACCATCCACATTCACCCCTCCATCATCCACATTCACCCCTTCTCCAAATCCTGTACTTTATACAGCTTTACTGCAGAACCAACATCCACCCCCCACCATTCACATTCACCCCCTCCATCATCCACATTCACCCCTTCTCCAAATCCTGTACTTTATACAGCTTTACTGCAGAACCAACACCCCCCCCCCCACCATCCACTTTCCTCCCGCTCCATCATCCACATTCACTCCTTCTCCAAATCCTGTACTTTATACAGCTTTACTGCAGAACCAACATCCACCCCCCACCATCCACATTCACCCCTCCATCATCCACATTCACCCCTTCTCCAAATCCTGTACTTTATACAGCTTTACTGCAGAACCAACATCCACCCCCCACCATCCACATTTACCCCCTCCATCATCCACATTCACCCCTTCTCCAAATCCTGTACTTTATACAGCTTTACTGCAGAACCAACACCCCCCCCCCACCATCCACATTTACCCCTCCATCATCCACATTCACCCCCTCCATCATCCACATTCACCCCCTCCATCATCCACATTCACCCCTTCTCCAAATCCTGTACTTTATACAGCTTTACTGCAGAACCAACATCCACCCCCCACCATCCACATTCACACCTCCATCATCCACATTCACCCCTTCTCCAAATCCTGTACTTTATACAGCTTTACTGCAGAACCAACACCCCCCCCCCCCCAAAATTCCACATTTACCCCCTCCATCATCCACATTCACCCCTTCTCCAAATCCTGTACTTTATACAGCTTTACTGCAGAACCAACACCCCCCCCCCCCACCATCCACATTCACCCCCTCCATCATCCACGTTCACCCCTTCTCCAAATCCTGTACTTTATACAGCTTTACTGCAGAACCAACATCCACCCCCCCATCATCCACATTTACCCCTCCATCATCCACATTCACCCCTTCTCCAAATCCTGTACTTTATACAGCTTTACTGCAGAACCAACACCCCCCCCCACCATCCACATTCACCCCTCCATCATCCACATTCACCCCTTCTCCAAATCCTGTACTTTATACAGCTTTACTGCAGAACCAACATCCACCCCCCACCATCCACATTCACCCCTCCATCATCCACATTCACCCCTTCTCCAAATCCTGTACTTTATACAGCTTTACTGCAGAACAAACACCCCCCCCCCCCCACCATCCACATTCACCCCTTCTCCAAATCCTGTACTTTATACAGCTTTACTGCAGAACCAACATCCACCCCCCACCATCCACATTCACCCCTCCATCATCCACATTCACCCCTTCTCCAAATCCTGTACTTTATACAGCTTTACTGAAGAACCAACACCCCCCCCCCCCATTATCCACATTCACCCCTCCATCATCCACATTCACCCCTTCTCCAAATCCTGTACTTTATACAGCTTTACTGCAGAACCAACACACCCCCCCCCCCCACCATCCACATTCACCCGCTCCATCATCCACATTCACCCCTTCTCCAAATCCTGTACTTTATACAGCTTTACTGCAGAACCAACACCCCCCCCCCCACCATCCACATTCACCCCCTCCATCATCCACATTCACCCCTTCTCCAAATCCTGTACTTTATACAGCTTTACTGCAGAACCAACATCCACCCCCCACCATCCACATTCACCCCTCCATCATCCACATTCACCCCTTCTCCAAATCCTGTACTTTATACAGCTTTACTGCAGAACCAACACCCCCCCCCCCCCCCACCATCCACATTTACCCCCTCCATCATCCACATTCACCCCTTCTCCAAATCCTGTACTTTATACAGCTTTACTGAAGAACCAACACCCCCCCCCCCCCACCATCCACATTTACCCCCTCCATCATCCACATTCACCCCCTCCATCATCCACATTCACCCCCTCCATCATCCACATTCACCCCTTCTCCAAATCCTGTACTTTATACAGCTTTACTGCAGAACCAACACCCCCCACCATCCACATTCACCCCTCCATCATCCACATTCACCCCTTCTCCAAATCCTGTACTTTATACAGCTTTACTGCAGAACCAACACCCCCCACCATCCACATTTACCCCTCCATCATCCACATTCACCCCTTCTCCAAATCCTGTACTTTATACAGCTTTACTGCAGAACCAACATCCACCCCCCACCATCCACATTCACCCCTCCATCATCCACATTCACCCCCTCCAAATCCTGTACTTTATACAGCTTTACTGCAGAACCAACACACCCCCCCCCACCATCCACATTTACCCCCTCCATCATCCACATTCACCCCTTCTCCAAATCCTGTACTTTATACAGCTTTACTGCAGAACCAACACCCCCCCCCCACCATCCACATTCACCCCCTCCATCATCCACATTCACCCCCTCCATCATCCACATTCACCCCTCCATCATCCACATTCACCCCTTCTCCAAATCCTGTACTTTATACAGCTTTACTGCAGAACCAACATCCACCCCCCACCATCCACATTCACCCCTCCATCATCCACATTCACCCCTTCTCCAAATCCTGTACTTTATACAGCTTTACTGCAGAACCAACACCCCCCCCCCCCCACCATCCACATTCACCCCCTCCATCATCCACATTCACCCCTTCTCCAAATCCTGTACTTTATACAGCTTTACTGCAGAACCAACACCCCCCCCCCCCCATTATCCACATTCACCCCCTCCATCATCCACATTCACCCCTTCTCCAAATCCTGTACTTTATACAGCTTTACTGCAGAACCAACATCCACCCCCCACCATCCACATTCACCCCTCCATCATCCACATTCACCCCTTCTCCAAATCCTGTACTTTATACAGCTTTACTGCAGAACCAACATCCACCCCCCCCACCATCCACATTCACCCCTCCATCATCCACATTCACCCCTTCTCCAAATCCTGTACTTTATACAGCTTTACTGCAGAACCAACACCCCCCCCCCCACCATCCACATTCACCCCTCCATCATCCACATTCACCCCTTCTCCAAATCCTGTACTTTATACAGCTTTACTGCAGAACCAACATCCACCCCCCACCATCCACATTCACCCCCTCCATCATCCACATTCACCCCTTCTCCAAATCCTGTACTTTATACAGCTTTACTGCAGAACCAACATCCACCCCCCACCATCCACATTCACCCCTCCATCATCCACATTCACCCCTTCTCCAAATCCTGTACTTTATACAGCTTTACTGCAGAACCAACACCCTCCCCCCCCCCCCCACCATCCACATTTACCCCTCCATCATCCACATTCACCCCTCCATCATCCACATTCACCCCCTCCATCATCCACATTCACCCCTTCTCCAAATCCTGTACTTTATACAGCTTTACTGAAGAACCAACACCCCCCCCCATTATCCACATTCACCCCCTCCATCATCCACATTCACCCCTTCTCCAAATCCTGTACTTTATACAGCTTTACTGCAGAACCAACATCCACCCCCCACCATCCACATTCACCCCTCCATCATCCACATTCACCCCTTCTCCAAATCCTGTACTTTATACAGCTTTACTGCAGAACCAACACCCCCCCCCCCCCCCACCATCCACATTTACCCCTCCATCATCCACATTCACCCCTTCTCCAAATCCTGTACTTTATACAGCTTTACTGAAGAACCAACACCCCCCCCCCCCCATTATCCACATTCACCCCCTCCATCATCCACATTCACCCCTTCTCCAAATCCTGTACTTTATACAGCTTTACTGCAGAACCAACACCCCCCCCCCCCACCATCCACATTTAACCCCTCCATCATCCACATTCACCCCTTCTCCAAATCCTGTACTTTATACAGCTTTACTGAAGAACCAACACCCCCCCCCCCCCCCACCATCCACATTTACCCCCTCCATCATCCACATTCACTCCTTCTCCAAATCCTGTACTTTATACAGCTTTACTGCAGAACCAACACCCCCCCCCCCCCCCCCATCCACATTTAACCCCTCCATCATCCACATTCACCCCTTCTCCAAATCCTGTACTTTATACAGCTTTACTGAAGAACCAACACCCCCCCCCCCCCCACCATCCACATTTACCCCCTCCATCATCCACATTCACCCCTTCTCCAAATCCTGTACTTTATACAGCTTTACTGCAGAACCAACACCCCCCCCCCCCCCCCATCCACATTCACCCCTCCATCATCCACATTCACTCCTTCTCCAAATCCTGTACTTTATACAGCTTTACTGCAGAACCAACACCCCCCCCCCCACCATCCACATTCACCCCCTCCATCATCCACATTCACCCCCTCCATCATCCACATTCACCCCCTCCATCATCCACATTCACCCCTTCTCCAAATCCTGTACTTTATACAGCTTTACTGCAGAACCAACATCCACCCCCCACCATCCACATTCACCCCTCCATCATCCACATTCACCCCTTCTCCAAATCCTGTACTTTATACAGCTTTACTGCAGAACCAACACCCCCCCCCCCCCACCATCCACATTTACCCCCTCCATCATCCACATTCACCCCTTCTCCAAATCCTGTACTTTATACAGCTTTACTGCAGAACCAACATTCACCCCCCACCATCCACATTCACCCCTCCATCATCCACATTCACCCCTTCTCCAAATCCTGTACTTTATACAGCTTTACTGCAGAACCAACACCCCCCCCCCCCCCACCATCCACATTCACCCCTCCATCATCCACATTCACTCCTTCTCCAAATCCTGTACTTTATACAGCTTTACTGCAGAACCAACATCCACCCCCCACCATCCACATTCACCCCCTCCATCATCCACATTCACCCCTTCTCCAAATCCTGTACTTTATACAGCTTTACTGCAGAACCAACATCCACCCCCCACCATCCACATTCACCCCTCCATCATCCACATTCACCCCTTCTCCAAATCCTTTACTTTATACAGCTTTACTGCAGAACCAACATCCACCCCCCACCATCCACATTCACCCCTCCATCATCCACATTCACCCCTTCTCCAAATCCTGTACTTTATACAGCTTTACTGCAGAACCAACACCCCCCCCCCCCCCCCCCACCATCCACATTCACCCCCTCCATCATCCACGTTCACCCCCTCCAAATCCTGTACTTTATACAGCTTTACTGCAGAACCAACATCCACCCCCCACCATCCACATTCACCCCTCCATCATCCACATTCACCCCTTCTCCAAATCCTGTACTTTATACAGCTTTACTGCAGAACCAACATCCACCCCCCACCATCCACATTCACCCCTCCATCATCCACATTCACCCCTTCTCCAAATCCTGTACTTTATACAGCTTTACTGCAGAACCAACACCCCCCCCACCACCATCCACATTCACCCCCTCCATCATCCACATTCACCCCTTCTCCAAATCCTGTACTTTATACAGCTTTACTGCAGAACCAACACCCCCCCCCCCCACCATCCACATTTACCCCTCCATCATCCACATTCACCCCTTCTCCAAATCCTGTACTTTATACAGCTTTACTGCAGAACCAACACCCCCCCCCCCCCCACCATCCACATTTACCCCTCCATCATCCACATTCACCCCTTCTCCAAATCCTGTACTTTATACAGCTTTACTGCAGAACCAACATCCACCCCCCACCATCCACATTCACCCCTCCATCATCCACATTCACCCGTTCTCCAAATCCTGTACTTTATACAGCTTTACTGCAGAACCAACATCCACCCCCCACCATCCACATTCACCCCTCCATCATCCACATTCACCCCTTCTCCAAATCCTGTACTTTATACAGCTTTACTGCAGAACAAACACCCCCCCCCCCACCATCCACATTCACCCCTCCATCATCCACATTCACCTCTTCTCCAAATCCTGTACTTTATACAGCTTTACTGCAGAACCAACACCCCCCCCCCCACCATCCACATTTACCCCCTCCATCATCCACATTCACCCCTTCTCCAAATCCTGTACTTTATACAGCTTTACTGAAGAACCAACACCCCCCCCCCCCCCCCCATTATCCACATTCACCCCCTCCATCATCCACATTCACTCCTTCTCCAAATCCTGTACTTTATACAGCTTTACTGCAGAACCAACATCCACCCCCCACCATCCACATTCACCCCTCCATCATCCACATTCACCCCTTCTCCAAATCCTGTACTTTATACAGCTTTACTGCAGAACCAACACCCCCCCCCCCCCCACCATCCACATTCACCCCCTCCATCATCCACATTCACCCCTTCTCCAAATCCTGTACTTTATACAGCTTTACTGCAGAACCAACATCCACCCCCCACCATCCACATTCACCCCCTCCATCATCCACATTCACCCCTTCTCCAAATCCTGTACTTTATACAGCTTTACTGCAGAACCAACATCCACCCCCCCACCATCCACATTCACCCCTCCATCATCCACATTCACCCCTTCTCCAAATCCTGTACTTTATACAGCTTTACTGCAGAACCAACACCCCCCCCCCCCCACCATCCACATTCACCCCCTCCATCATCCACATTCACCCCTTCTCCAAATCCTGTACTTTATACAGCTTTACTGCAGAACCAACATCCACCCCCCACCATCCACATTCACCCCTCCATCATCCACATTCACCCCTTCTCCAAATCCTGTACTTTATACAGCTTTACTGCAGAACCAACATCCACCCCCCACCATCCACATTTACCCCCTCCATCATCCACATTCACCCCTTCTCCAAATCCTGTACTTTATACAGCTTTACTGAAGAACCAACACCCCCCCCCCCCCCCACCATCCACATTCACCCCCTCCATCATCCACGTTCACCCCTTCTCCAAATCCTGTACTTTATACAGCTTTACTGCAGAACCAACACCCCCCACCATCCACATTCACCCCTCCATCATCCACATTCACCCCTTCTCCAAATCCTGTACTTTATACAGCTTTACTGCAGAACCAACACCCCCCCCCCCCCCCACCATCCACATTCACCCCTCCATCATCCACATTCACCCCTTCTCCAAATCCTGTACTTTATACAGCTTTACTGCAGAACCAACATCCACCCCCCACCATCCACATTCACCCCTCCATCATCCACATTCACCCCCTCCATCATCCACATTCACCCCTCCATCATCCACATTCACCCCTTCTCCAAATCCTGTACTTTATACAGCTTTACTGCAGAACCAACATCCACCCCCCACCATCCACATTCACCCCTCCATCATCCACATTCACCCCTTCTCCAAATCCTGTACTTTATACAGCTTTACTGCAGAACCAACATCCACCCCCTACCATCCACATTCACCCCTCCATCATCCACATTCACCCCCTCCATCATCCACATTCACCCCTTCTCCAAATCCTGTACTTTATACAGCTTTACTGCAGAACCAACACCCCCCCCCCCCCCCATTATCCACATTCACCCCCTCCATCATCCACATTCACTCCTTCTCCAAATCCTGTACTTTATACAGCTTTACTGCAGAACCAACACCCCCCCCCCCCCACCATCCACATTCACCCCTCCATCATCCACATTCACCCCTTCTCCAAATCCTGTACTTTATACAGCTTTACTGCAGAACCAACATCCACCCCCTACCATCCACATTCACCCCTCCATCATCCACATTCACCCCCTCCATCATCCACATTCACCCCTTCTCCAAATCCTGTACTTTATACAGCTTTACTGCAGAACCAACATCCACCCCCCACCATCCACATTCACCCCCTCCATCATCCACATTCACCCCTTCTCCAAATCCTGTACTTTATACAGCTTTACTGCAGAACCAACACCCCCCCCCCCACCATCCACATTCACCCCCTCCATCATCCACGTTCACCCCTTCTCCAAATCCTGTACTTTATACAGCTTTACTGCAGAACCAACATCCACCCCCCACCATCCACATTCACCCCTCCATCATCCACATTCACCCCTTCTCCAAATCCTGTACTTTATACAGCTTTACTGCAGAACCAACACCCCCCCCCCCCACCATTCACATTCACCCCTCCATCATCCACATTCACCCCTTCTCCAAATCTTGTACTTTATACAGCTTTACTGCAGAACCAACACCCCCCCCCACCATCCACATTCACCCCCTCCATCATCCACATTCACCCCTTCTCCAAATCCTGTACTTTATACAGCTTTACTGAAGAACCAACACCCCCCCCCCCCCCCCATTATCCACATTCACCCCCTCCATCATCCACATTCACTCCTTCTCCAAATCCTGTACTTTATACAGCTTTACTGCAGAACCAACACCCCCCCCCCCACCATCCACATTCACCCCCTCCATCATCCACATTCACCCCTTCTCCAAATCCTGTACTTTATACAGCTTTACTGCAGAACCAACACCCCCCCCCCCACCATCCACATTCACCCCTCCATCATCCACATTCACCCCTTCTCCAAATCCTGTACTTTATACAGCTTTACTGCAGAACCAACATCCACCCCCCACCATCCACATTCACCCCTCCATCATCCACATTCACCCCTTCTCCAAATCCTGTACTTTATACAGCTTTACTGCAGAACCAACATCCACCCCCCCACCATCCACATTCACCCCTCCATCATCCACATTCACCCCTTCTCCAAATCCTGTACTTTATACAGCTTTACTGCAGAACCAACACCCCCCCCCCCATTATCCACATTCACCCCCTCCATCATCCACATTCACCCCTTCTCCAAATCCTGTACTTTATACAGCTTTACTGCAGAACCAACACCCCCCCCCCCCCACCATCCACTTTCCTCCCGCTCCATCATCCACATTCACCCCCTCCATCATCCACATTCACCCCTTCTCCAAATCCTGTACTTTATACAGCTTTACTGCAGAACCAACATCCACCCCCCACCATCCACATTCACCCCTCCATCATCCACATTCACCCCTTCTCCAAATCCTGTACTTTATACAGCTTTACTGCAGAACCAACATCCACCCCCCACCATCCACATTCACCCCTCCATCATCCACATTCACCCCTTCTCCAAATCCTGTACTTTATACAGCTTTACTGCAGAACCAACACCCCCCCCCCCCCCCACCATCCACATTTACCCCCTCCATCATCCACATTCACCCCCTCCATCATCCACATTCACCCCTTCTCCAAATCCTGTACTTTATACAGCTTTACTGCAGAACCAACACCCCCCCCCCCCCCACCATCCACATTCACCCCCTCCATCATCCACATTCACCCCTTCTCCAAATCCTGTACTTTATACAGCTTTACTGCAGAACCAACACCCCCCCCCCCTCCATCCACATTCACCCCTCCATCATCCACATTCACCCCTTCTCCAAATCCTGTACTTTATACAGCTTTACTGCAGAACCAACACCCCCCCCCCCCCACCATCCACATTCACCCCCTCCATCATCCACATTCACCCCTTCTCCAAATCCTGTACTTTATACAGCTTTACTGCAGAACCAACACCCCCACCATCCACATTCACCCCCTCCATCATCCACATTCACCCCTTCTCCAAATCCTGTACTTTATACAGCTTTACTGCAGAACCAACACCCCCCCCCCCCCACCATCCACATTCACCCCCCTCCATCATCCACATTCACCCCTTCTCCAAATCCTGTACTTTATACAGCTTTACTGCAGAACCAACACCCCCCCCCCTCCATCCACATTCACCCCTCCATCATCCACATTCACCCCTTCTCCAAATCCTGTACTTTATACAGCTTTACTGCAGAACCAACATCCACCCCCCACCATCCACATTCACCCCTCCATCATCCACATTCACCCCTTCTCCAAATCCTGTACTTTATACAGCTTTACTGCAGAACCAACATCCACCCCCCACCATCCACATTCACCCCTCCATCATCCACATTCACCCCTTCTCCAAATCCTGTACTTTATACAGCTTTACTGCAGAACCAACACCCCCCCCCCCACCATCCACTTTCCTCCCGCTCCATCATCCACATTCACCCCTTCTCCAAATCCTGTACTTTATACAGCTTTACTGCAGAACCAACATCCACCCCCCACCATCCACATTCACCCCCTCCATCATCCACATTCACCCCTTCTCCAAATCCTGTACTTTATACAGCTTTACTGCAGAACCAACACCCCCCCACCATCCACATTTACCCCCTCCATCATCCACATTCACCCCTTCTCCAAATCCTGTACTTTATACAGCTTTACTGCAGAACCAACACCCCCCCCACCATCCACATTCACCCCCTCCATCATCCACATTCACCCCTTCTCCAAATCCTGTACTTTATACAGCTTTACTGCAGAACCAACACCCCCCCCCCCCACCATCCACATTTACCCCCTCCATCATCCACATTCACCCCTTCTCCAAATCCTGTACTTTATACAGCTTTACTGAAGAACCAACACCCCCCCCCCCCACCATCCACATTTACCCCCTCCATCATCCACATTCACCCCCTCCATCATCCACATTCACCCCTTCTCCAAATCCTGTACTTTATACAGCTTTACTGCAGAACCAACATCCACCCCCCACCATCCACATTCACCCCTCCATCATCCACATTCACCCCTTCTCCAAATCCTGTACTTTATACAGCTTTACTGCAGAACCAACATCTACCCCCCACCATCCACATTCACCCCTCCATCATCCACATTCACCCCTTCTCCAAATCCTGTACTTTATACAGCTTTACTGCAGAACCAACACCCCCCCCCCCCACCATCCACATTTACCCCCTCCATCATCCACATTCACCCCCTCCATCATCCACATTCACCCCTCCATCATCCACATTCACCCCTTCTCCAAATCCTGTACTTTATACAGCTTTACTGCAGAACCAACACCCCCCCCCCCCCACCATCCACATTCACCCCCTCCATCATCCACGTTCACCGCTTCTCCAAATCCTGTACTTTATACAGCTTTACTGCAGAACCAACATCCACCCCCCACCATCCACATTCACCCCTCCATCATCCACATTCACCCCTTCTCCAAATCCTGTACTTTATACAGCTTTACTGCAGAACCAACATCCACCCCCCACCATCCACATTCACCCCTCCATCATCCACATTCACCCCTTCTCCAAATCCTGTACTTTATACAGCTTTACTGCAGAACCAACACCCCCCCCCCCCCCCACCATCCACTTTCCTCCCGCTCCATCATCCACATTCACCCCTTCTCCAAATCCTGTACTTTATACAGCTTTACTGCAGAACCAACATCCACCCCCCACCATCCACATTCACCCCTCCATCATCCACATTCACCCCTTCTCCAAATCCTGTACTTTATACAGCTTTACTGCAGAACCAACATCCACCCCCCACCATCCACATTCACCCCTCCATCATCCACATTCACCCCTCCATCATCCACATTCACCCCTTCTCCAAATCCTGTACTTTATACAGCTTTACTGCAGAACCAACACCCCCCCCCCCCCCCACCATCCACATTCACCCACTCCATCATCCACATTCACCCCTTCTCCAAATCCTGTACTTTATACAGCTTTACTGAAGAACCAACACCCCCCCCCCCCCCCCACCATCCACATTTACCCCTCCATCATCCACATTCACCCCCTCCATCATCCACATTCACCCCTCCATCATCCACATTCACCCCTTCTCCAAATCCTGTACTTTATACAGCTTTACTGCAGAACCAACATCTACCCCCCACCATCCACATTTACCCCCTCCATCATCCACATTCACCCCCTCCATCATCCACATTCACCCCTTCTCCAAATCCTGTACTTTATACAGCTTTACTGCAGAACCAACATCCACCCCCCACCATCCACATTCACCCCTCCATCATCCACATTCACCCCTTCTCCAAATCCTGTACTTTATACAGCTTTACTGCAGAACCAACACCCCCCCCCCCCCCACCATCCACATTTACCCCCTCCATCATCCACATTCACCCCTTCTCCAAATCCTGTACTTTATACAGCTTTACTGCAGAACCAACACCCCCCCCACCATCCACATTCACCCCTCCATCATCCACATTCACCCCTTCTCCAAATCCTGTACTTTATACAGCTTTACTGCAGAACCAACACCCCCCCCCCCCCCACCATCCACATTCACCCCTCCATCATCCACGTTCACCCCTTCTCCAAATCCTGTACTTTATACAGCTTTACTGAAGAACCAACACCCCCCCCCCCCATTATCCACATTCACCCACTCCATCATCCACATTCACTCCTTCTCCAAATCCTGTACTTTATACAGCTTTACTGCAGAACCAACACCCCCCCCCCCCCACCATCCACATTCACCCCCTCCATCATCCACGTTCACCCCTTCTCCAAATCCTGTACTTTATACAGCTTTACTGCAGAACCAACACCCCCCCCACCATCCACATTTACCCCTCCATCATCCACATTCACCCCTTCTCCAAATCCTGTACTTTATACAGCTTTACTGCAGAACCAACACCCCCCCCACCATCCACATTCACCCCCTCCATCATCCACATTCACCCCTTCTCCAAATCCTGTACTTTATACAGCTTTACTGCAGAACCAACATCCACCCCCCACCATCCACATTCACCCCTCCATCATCCACATTCACCCGTTCTCCAAATCCTGTACTTTATACAGCTTTACTGCAGAACCAACACCCCCCCCCCCCCACCATCCACATTCACCCCTCCATCATCCACATTCACCCCTTCTCCAAATCCTGTACTTTATACAGCTTTACTGCAGAACCAACACACCCCCCCCCCCCCCACCATCCACTTTCCTCCCGCTCCATCATCCACATTCACCCCTTCTCCAAATCCTGTACTTTATACAGCTTTACTGCAGAACCAACATCCACCCCCCACCATCCACATTCACCCCTCCATCATCCACATTCACCCCCTCCATCATCCACATTCACCCCCTCCATCATCCACATTCACCCCTTCTCCAAATCCTGTACTTTATACAGCTTTACTGCAGAACCAACACCCCCCCCCCCCCCATCCACATTTACCCCCTCCATCATCCACATTCACCCCCTCCATCATCCACATTCACCCCTTCTCCAAATCCTGTACTTTATACAGCTTTACTGCAGAACCAACATCCACCCCCCACCATCCACATTCACCCCTCCATCATCCACATTCACCCCTTCTCCAAATCCTGTACTTTATACAGCTTTACTGCAGAACCAACATCCACCCCCCACCATCCACATTCACCCCTCCATCATCCACATTCACCCCTTCTCCAAATCCTGTACTTTATACAGCTTTACTGCAGAACCAACACCCCCCCCCCCACCATCCACATTCACCCCTCCATCATCCACATTCACCCCTTCTCCAAATCCTGTACTTTATACAGCTTTACTGCAGAACCAACATCCACCCCCCCACCATCCACATTCACCCCTCCATCATCCACATTCACCCCTTCTCCAAATCCTGTACTTTATACAGCTTTACTGCAGAACCAACACCCCCCCCCCCCCACCATCCACATTCACCCCCTCCATCATCCACATTCACCCCTTCTCCAAATCCTGTACTTTATACAGCTTTACTGCAGAACCAACATCCACCCCCCACCATCCACATTCACCCCTCCATCATCCACATTCACCCCTTCTCCAAATCCTGTACTTTATACAGCTTTACTGCAGAACCAACATCCACCCCCCCCCCACCATCCACATTCACCCCCTCCATCATCCACATTCACCCCTTCTCCAAATCCTGTACTTTATACAGCTTTACTGCAGAACCAACACCCCCCCCCCCACCATCCACATTCACCCCTCCATCATCCACATTCACCCCTTCTCCAAATCCTGTACTTTATACACCTTTACTGCAGAACCAACACCCCCCCCCACCATCCACATTTACCCCCTCCATCATCCACATTCACCCCTTCTCCAAATCCTGTACTTTATACACCTTTACTGCAGAACCAACATCCACCCCCCACCATCCATATTCACCCCTCCATCATCCACATTCACCCCTTCTCCAAATCCTGTACTTTATACAGCTTTACTGCAGAACCAACATCCACCCCCCACCATCCACATTCACCCCTCCATCATCCACATTCACCCCCTCCATCATCCACATTCACCCCCTCCATCATCCACATTCACCCCTTCTCCAAATCCTGTACTTTATACACCTTTACTGCAGAACCAACATCCACCCCCCACCATCCACATTCACCCCCTCCATCATCCACATTCACCCCTTCTCCAAATCCTGTACTTTATACAGCTTTACTGCAGAACCAACACCCCCCCCCCCCCCACCATCCATATTCACCCCTCCATCATCCACATTCACCCCTTCTCCAAATCCTGTACTTTATACAGATTTACTGCAGAACCAACATCCACCCCCCACCATCCACATTCACCCCTCCATCATCCACATTCACCCCTTCTCCAAATCCTGTACTTTATACACCTTTACTGCAGAACCAACATCCACCCCCCACCATCCATATTCACCCCCTCCATCATCCACATTCACCCCTTCTCCAAATCCTGTACTTTATACAGCTTTACTGCAGAACCAACACCCCCCCCCCACCATCCACATTCACCCCTCCATCATATCATCCACATTCACCCCTTCTCCAAATCCTGTACTTTATACACCTTTACTGCAGAACCAACATCCACCCCCCACCATCCATATTCACCCCCTCCATCATCCACATTCACCCCTTCTCCAAATCCTGTACTTTATACAGCTTTACTGCAGAACCAACACCCCCCCCCCCCACCATCCACATTCACCCCCTCCATCATCCACATTCACCCCTTCTCCAAATCCTGTACTTTATACAGCTTTACTGCAGAACCAACACCCCCCCCCCCCCCCACCATCCACATTTACCCCCTCCATCATCCACATTCACCCCTTCTCCAAATCCTGTACTTTATACAGCTTTACTGCAGAACCAACACCCCCCCCCCCCCCATTATCCACATTCACCCCCTCCATCATCCACATTCACTCCTTCTCCAAATCCTGTACTTTATACAGCTTTACTGCAGAACCAACATCCACCCCCCACCATCCACATTCACCCCTCCATCATCCACATTCACCCCTTCTCCAAATCCTGTACTTTATACAGCTTTACTGCAGAACCAACATCCACCCCCCACCATCCACATTCACCCCCTCCATCATCCACATTCACCCCTTCTCCAAATCCTGTACTTTATACAGCTTTACTGAAGAACCAACACCCCCCCCCCCCATTATCCACATTCACCCCCTCCATCATCCACATTCACTCCTTCTCCAAATCCTGTACTTTATACAGCTTTACTGCAGAACCAACACCCCCCCCACCATCCACATTCACCCCTCCATCATCCACATTCACCCCTTCTCCAAATCCTGTAATTTATACAGCTTTACTGCAGAACCAACACCCCCCCCCCCCACCATCCACATTCACCCCTCCATCATCCACATTCACCGCTTCTCCAAATCCTGTACTTTATACAGCTTTACTGCAGAACCAACATCCACCCCCCACCATCCACATTCACCCCTCCATCATCCACATTCACCCCTTTTCCAAATCCTGTACTTTATACAGCTTTACTGCAGAACAAACACCCCCCCCCCCCCACCATCCACATTCACCCCTCCATCATCCACATTCACCCCTTCTCCAAATCCTGTACTTTATACAGCTTTACTGCAGAACCAACATTCACCCCCCACCATCCACATTCACCCCTCCATCATCCACATTCACCCCTTCTCCAAATCCTGTACTTTATACAGCTTTACTGCAGAACCAACACCCCCCCCACCATCCACATTCACCCCTCCATCATCCACATTCACTCCTTCTCCAAATCCTGTACTTTATACAGCTTTACTGCAGAACCAACACCCCCCCCACCATCCACATTCACCCCCTCCATCATCCACATTCACCCCTTCTCCAAATCCTGTACTTTATACAGCTTTACTGCAGAACCAACATCCACCCCCCACCATCCACATTCACCCCTCCATCATCCACATTCACCCCTTCTCCAAATCCTGTACTTTATACAGCTTTACTGCAGAACCAACATCCACCCCCCACCATCCACATTCACCCCCTCCATCATCCACATTCACCCCTTCTCCAAATCCTGTACTTTATACAGCTTTACTGCAGAACCAACATCCACCCCCCACCATCCACATTCACCCCTCCATCATCCACATTCACCCCTTCTCCAAATCCTGTACTTTATACAGCTTTACTGCAGAACCAACATCCACCCCCCACCATCCACATTCACCCCTCCATCATCCACATTCACCCCTTCTCCAAATCCTGTACTTTATACAGCTTTACTGCAGAACCAACACCCCCCCCCACCATCCACATTTACCCCCTCCATCATCCACATTCACCCCCTCCATCATCCACATTCACCCCTCCATCATCCACATTCACCCCTTCTCCAAATCCTGTACTTTATACAGCTTTACTGCAGAACCAACACCCCCCCCCCCCCCAACCATCCACATTTACCCCTCCATCATCCACATTCACCCCTTCTCCAAATCCTGTACTTTATACAGCTTTACTGCAGAACCAACATCCACCCCCCACCATCCACATTCACCCCTCCATCATCCACATTCACCCCTTCTCCAAATCCTGTACTTTATACAGCTTTACTGCAGAACCAACACCCCCCCCCACCATCCACATTTACCCCCTCCATCATCCACATTCACCCCTTCTCCAAATCCTGTACTTTATACAGCTTTACTGCAGAACCAACACCCCCCCCCCCCACCATCCACATTCACCCCCCTCCATCATCCACA
Organism: Rana muscosa; assembly: GCA_029206835.1. Lineage (NCBI taxonomy): Eukaryota > Metazoa > Chordata > Amphibia > Anura > Ranidae > Rana > Rana muscosa. The sequence continues at coordinate 44,763,103 of CM055126.1, forward strand.
TTCACCCCCTCCATCATCCACATTCACCCCTCCATCATCCACATTCACCCCTTCTCCAAATCCTGTACTTTATACAGCTTTACTGCAGAACCAACATCCACCCCCCACCATCCACATTCACCCCTCCATCATCCACATTCACCCCTTCTCCAAATCCTGTACTTTATACAGCTTTACTGCAGAACCAACACCCCCCCCCACCATCCACATTCACCCCTCCATCATCCACATTCACCCCTTCTCCAATCCTGTACTTTATACAGCTTTACTGAAGAACCAACACCCCCCCCCCCCCATTATCCACATTCACCCCCTCCATCATCCACATTCACCCCTTCTCCAAATCCTGTACTTTATACAGCTTTACTGCAGAACCAACATCCACCCCCCACCATCCACATTCAACCCCTCCATCATCCACATTCACCCCTTCTCCAAATCCTGTACTTTATACAGCTTTACTGCAGAACCAACACCCCCCCCCCCCCATTATCCACATTCACCCCCTCCATCATCCACATTCACCCCTTCTCCAAATCCTGTACTTTATACAGCTTTACTGCAGAACCAACATCCACCCCCCACCATCCACATTCACCCCTCCATCATCCACATTCACCCCTTCTCCAAATCCTGTACTTTATACAGCTTTACTGCAGAACCAACACCCCCCCCCCTCCATCATCCACATTCACCCCCTCCATCATCCACATTCACCCCTTCTCCAAATCCTGTACTTTATACAGCTTTACTGCAGAACCAACACCCCCCCCCACCATCCACATTCACCCCCTCCATCATCCACATTCACCCCCTCCATCATCCACATTCACCCCTCCATCATCCACATTCACCCCTTCTCCAAATCCTGTACTTTATACAGCTTTACTGCAGAACCAACATCCACCCCCCACCATCCACATTCACCCCTCCATCATCCACATTCACCCCTTCTCCAAATCCTGTACTTTATACAGCTTTACTGCAGAACCAACACCCCCCCCCCCACCATCCACATTCACCCCTCCATCATCCACATTCACCCCTTCTCCAAATCCTGTACTTTATACAGCTTTACTGCAGAACCAACACCCCCCCCCCCCCACCATCCACATTCACCCCTCCATCATCCACATTCACCCCCCTCCATCATCCACATTCACCCCTCCATCATCCACATTCACCCCTTCTCCAAATCCTGTACTTTATACAGCTTTACTGCAGAACCAACATCCACCCCCCACCATCCACATTCACCCCTCCATCATCCACATTCACCCCTTCTCCAAATCCTGTACTTTATACAGCTTTACTGCAGAACCAACACCCCCCCCCCCCCACCATCCACATTCACCCCTCCATCATCCACATTCACCCCTTCTCCAAATCCTGTACTTTATACAGCTTTACTGCAGAACCAACACCCCCCCCCCCACCATCCACATTCACCCCTCCATCATCCACATTCACCCCTTCTCCAAATCCTGTACTTTATACAGCTTTACTGCAGAACCAACACCCCCCCCCCCACCATCCACATTCACCCCCTCCATCATCCACATTCACCCCTTCTCCAAATCCTGTACTTTATACAGCTTTACTGCAGAACCAACACCCCCCCCCCCCCACCATCCACATTCACCCCTCCATCATCCACATTCACCCCTTCTCCAAATCTGTACTTTATACAGCTTTACTGCAGAACCAACACCCCCCCCCCCACCATCCACATTCACCCCTCCATCATCCACATTCACCCCTTCTCCAAATCCTGTACTTTATACAGCTTTACTGCAGAACCAACACCCCCCCCCACCATCCACATTCACCCCCTCCATCATCCACATTCACCCCTTCTCCAAATCCTGTACTTTATACAGCTTTACTGCAGAACCAACACCCCCCCCCCCATCCACATTTACCCCCTCCATCATCCACATTCACCCCTTCTCCAAATCCTGTACTTTATACAGCTTTACTGCAGAACCAACACCCCCCCCCCCATCCACATTTACCCCCTCCATCATCCACATTCACCCCTTCTCCAAATCCTGTACTTTATACAGCTTTACTGCAGAACCAACACCCCCCCCCCCCCACCATCCACATTCACCCCCCTCCATCATCCACATTCACCCCTTCTCCAAATCCTGTACTTTATACAGCTTTACTGCAGAACCAACATCCACCCCCCACCATCCACATTCACACCTCCATCATCCACATTCACCCCTTCTCCAAATCCTGTACTTTATACAGCTTTACTGCAGAACCAACACCCCCCCACCATCCACATTTACCCCTCCATCATCCACATTCACCCCCTCCATCATCCACATTCACCCCTTCTCCAAATCCTGTACTTTATACAGCTTTACTGCAGAACCAACATCCACCCCCCACCATCCATATTCACCCCTCCATCATCCACATTCACCCCTTCTCCAAATCCTGTACTTTATACAGCTTTACTGCAGAACCAACACCCCCCCCCCCCACCATCCACATTCACCCCTCCATCATCCACATTCACCCCTTCTCCAAATCTCCACATTCACCCCTTCTCCAAATCCTGTACTTTATACAGCTTTACTGCAGAACCAACACCCCCCCCCCCCCCCCATTATCCACATTCACCCCCTCCATCATCCACATTCACTCCTTCTCCAAATCCTGTACTTTATACAGCTTTACTGCAGAACCAACATCCACCCCCCACCATCCACATTCACCCCTCCATCATCCACATTCACCCCTTCTCCAAATCCTGTACTTTATACAGCTTTACTGCAGAACCAACACCCCCCCCCCCCCCCCCATCCACATTTAACCCCTCCATCATCCACATTCACCCCCTCCATCATCCACATTCACCCCTCCATCATCCACATTCACCCCTTCTCCAAATCCTGTACTTTATACAGCTTTACTGCAGAACCAACATCCACCCCCCACCATCCACATTCACCCCTCCATCATCCACATTCACCCCTTCTCCAAATCCTGTACTTTATACAGCTTTACTGAAGAACCAACACCCCCCCCCCCCCCACCATCCACATTCACCCCTCCATCATCCACATTCACCCCTTCTCCAAATCCTGTACTTTATACAGCTTTACTGCAGAACCAACACCCCCCCCCCCCCACCATCCACATTTAACCCCTCCATCATCCACATTCACCCCTTCTCCAAATCCTGTACTTTATACAGCTTTACTGCAGAACCAACACACCCCCCCCCCCCCACCATCCACATTCACCCCCTCCATCATCCACATTCACCCCCTCCATCATCCACATTCACCCCTTCTCCAAATCCTGTACTTTATACAGCTTTACTGCAGAACCAACATCCACCCCCCCACCATCCACATTCACCCCTCCATCATCCACATTCACCCCTTCTCCAAATCCTGTACTTTATACAGCTTTACTGAAGAACCAACACCCCCCCCCCCATTATCCACATTCACCCCCTCCATCATCCACATTCACTCCTTCTCCAAATCCTGTACTTTATACAGCTTTACTGCAGAACCAACACCCCCCCACCATCCACATTCACCCCTCCATCATCCACATTCACCCCTTCTCCAAATCCTGTACTTTATACAGCTTTACTGCAGAACCAACACCCCCCCCCCCCCACCATCCACATTCACCCCTCCATCATCCACATTCACCGCTTCTCCAAATCCTGTACTTTATACAGCTTTACTGCAGAACCAACACCCCCCCCCCCCCCCACCATCCACATTCACCCCTCCATCATCCACATTCACCCCTTCTCCAAATCCTGTACTTTATACAGCTTTACTGCAGAACCAACATTCACCCCCCACCATCCACATTCACCCCTCCATCATCCACATTCACCCCCTTCTCCAAATCCTGTACTTTATACAGCTTTACTGCAGAACCAACACCCCCCCCCCCACCATCCACATTCACCCCTCCATCATCCACATTCACTCCTTCTCCAAATCCTGTACTTTATACAGCTTTACTGCAGAACCAACATCCACCCCCCACCATCCACATTCACCCCCTCCATCATCCACATTCACCCCTTCTCCAAATCCTGTACTTTATACAGCTTTACTGCAGAACCAACATCCACCCCCCACCATCCACATTCACCCCTCCATCATCCACATTCACCCCTTCTCCAAATCCTGTACTTTATACAGCTTTACTGCAGAACCAACATCCACCCCCCACCATCCACATTCACCCCTCCATCATCCACATTCACCCCCTTCTCCAAATCCTGTACTTTATACAGCTTTACTGCAGAACCAACACCCCCCCCCCCCCCCACCATCCACATTTACCCCCCTCCATCATCCACATTCACCCCTTCTCCAAATCCTGTACTTTATACAGCTTTACTGCAGAACCAACATCCACCCACCACCCCATTCCACCACAACCTCCCACCCCTCCACCACATTCACCCCCCTCCATCATCCACATTCACACCCCTCCATCATCCACATTCACCCCTCCATCATCCACATTCACCCCTTCTCCAAATCCTGTACTTTATACAGCTTTACTGCAGAACCAACATCCACCCCCCACCATCCACATTCACCCCTCCATCATCCACATTCACCCCTTCTCCAAATCCTGTACTTTATACAGCTTTACTGCAGAACCAACATCCACCCCCCACCATCCACATTCACCCCTCCATCATCCACATTCACCCCTTCTCCAAATCCTGTACTTTATACAGCTTTACTGCAGAACCAACATCCACCCCCCCACCATCCACATTCACCCCTCCATCATCCACATTCACCCCTTCTCCAAATCCTGTACTTTATACAGCTTTACTGCAGAACCAACACCCCCCCCCCCCCCCACCATCCACATTTACCCCTCCATCATCCACATTCACCCCTTCTCCAAATCCTGTACTTTATACAGCTTTACTGCAGAACCAACACCCCCCCCCCCCCCCCACCATCCACATTCACCCCCTCCATCATCCACATTCACCCCTTCTCCAAATCCTGTACTTTATACAGCTTTACTGCAGAACCAATATCCACCCCCCACCATCCACATTCACCCCCTCCATCATCCACATTCACCCCCTTTTCCAAATCCTGTACTTTATACAGCTTTACTGCAGAACCAACACCCCCCCCCCCCACCATCCACATTCACCCCCTCCATCATCCACGTTCACCCCTTCTCCAAATCCTGTACTTTATACAGCTTTACTGCAGAACCAACACCCCCCACCATCCACATTCACCCCTCCATCATCCACATTCACCCCTTCTCCAAATCCTGTACTTTATACAGCTTTACTGCAGAACCAACACCCCCCCCCCCCACCATCCACATTCACCCCCCTCCATCATCCACATTTACCCCTTCTCCAAATCCTGTACTTTATACAGCTTTACTGCAGAACCAACATCCACCCCCCACCATCCACATTCACCCCTCCATCATCCACATTCACCCCTTCTCCAAATCCTGTACTTTATACAGCTTTACTGCAGAACCAACACCCCCCCCCCCCCACCATCCACATTCACCCCTCCATCATCCACATTCACCCGTTCTCCAAATCCTGTACTTTATACAGCTTTACTGCAGAACCAACATCCACCCCCCACCATCCACATTCACCCCCTCCATCATCCACATTCACCCCTTCTCCAAATCCTGTACTTTATACAGCTTTACTGCAGAACCAACACCCCCCCCCCCCCCACCATCCACATTCACCCCCTCCATCATCCACGTTCACCCCTTCTCCAAATCCTGTACTTTATACAGCTTTACTGCAGAACCAACATCCACCCCCCACCATCCACATTCACCCCTCCATCATCCACATTCACCCCTTCTCCAAATCCTGTACTTTATACAGCTTTACTGCAGAACCAACACCCCCCCCCCCCCCACCATTCACATTCACCCCTCCATCATCCACATTCACCCCTCCATCATCCACATTCACCCCTTCTCCAAATCTTGTACTTTATACAGCTTTACTGCAGAACCAACACCCCCCCCCCCACCATCCACATTCACCCCCTCCATCATCCACATTCACCCCTTCTCCAAATCCTGTACTTTATACAGCTTTACTGAAGAACCAACACCCCCCCCCCCATTATCCACATTTACCCCCTCCATCATCCACATTCACCCCCTCCATCATCCACATTCACCCCTCCATCATCCACATTCACCCCTTCTCCAAATCCTGTACTTTATACAGCTTTACTGCAGAACCAACACCCCCCCCCCCCCCACCATCCACATTCACCCCCTCCATCATCCACATTCACCCCTTCTCCAAATCCTGTACTTTATACAGCTTTACTGCAGAACCAACATCCACCCCCCACCATCCACATTCACCCCTCCATCATCCACATTCACCCCTTCTCCAAATCCTGTACTTTATACAGCTTTACTGCAGAACCAACATCCACCCCCCACCATCCACATTCACCCCTCCATCATCCACATTCACCCCTTCTCCAAATCCTGTACTTTATACAGCTTTACTGCAGAACCAACACCCCCCCCCCCCCCCCCACCATCCACATTCACCCCTCCATCATCCACATTCACCCCTTCTCCAAATCCTGTACTTTATACAGCTTTACTGCAGAACCAACATCCACCCCCCACCATCCACCTTCACCCCTCCATCATCCACATTCACCCCTTCTCCAAATCCTGTACTTTATACAGCTTTACTGCAGAACCAACATCCACCCCCCCACCATCCACATTCACCCCTCCATCATCCACATTCACCCCCTTCTCCAAATCCTGTACTTTATACAGCTTTACTGCAGAACCAACACCCCCCCCCCCCCCATTATCCACATTCACCCCCTCCATCATCCACATTCACCCCTTCTCCAAATCCTGTACTTTATACAGCTTTACTGCAGAACCAACACCCCCCCCCCCCACCATCCACTTTCCTCCCGCTCCATCATCCACATTCACCCCTTCTCCAAATCCTGTACTTTATACAGCTTTACTGCAGAACCAACATCCACCCCCCACCATCCACATTTACCCCCTCCATCATCCACATTCACCCCTTCTCCAAATCCTGTACTTTATACAGCTTTACTGCAGAACCAACACCCCCCCCCCCCACCATCCACATTTACCCCCTCCATCATCCACATTCACCCCCTCCATCATCCACATTCACCCCTCCATCATCCACATTCACCCCTTCTCCAAATCCTGTACTTTATACAGCTTTACTGCAGAACCAACACCCCCCCCCCCCCACCATCCACATTCACCCCCTCCATCATCCACATTCACCCCTTCTCCAAATCCTGTACTTTATACAGCTTTACTGCAGAACCAACATCCACCCCCCACCATCCACATTCACCCCTCCATCATCCACATTCACCCCTTCTCCAAATCCTGTACTTTATACAGCTTTACTGCAGAACCAACATCCACCCCCCACCATCCACATTCACCCCTCCATCATCCACATTCACCCCTTCTCCAAATCCTGTACTTTATACAGCTTTACTGCAGAACCAACACCCCCCCCCCCCCCCCCACCATCCACTTTCCTCCCGCTCCATCATCCACATTCACCCCTTCTCCAAATCCTGTACTTTATACAGCTTTACTGCAGAACCACATCCACCCCCCACCATCCACATTCACCCCCTCCATCATCCACATTCACCCCTTCTCCAAATCCTGTACTTTATACAGCTTTACTGCAGAACCAACACCCCCCCACCATCCACATTTACCCCCTCCATCATCCACATTCACCCCTTCTCCAAATCCTGTACTTTATACAGCTTTACTGCAGAACCAACACCCCCCCCACCATCCACATTCACCCCCCTCCATCATCCACATTCACCCCTTCTCCAAATCCTGTACTTTATACAGCTTTACTGCAGAACCAACACCCCCCCCCCCCCCCCACCATCCACATTTACCTCCTCCATCATCCACATTCACCCCTTCTCCAAATCCTGTACTTTATACAGCTTTACTGAAGAACCAACACCCCCCCCCCCCCCACCATCCACATTTACCCCCTCCCATCATCCACATTCACCCCCCTCCATCATCCACATTCACCCCTTCTCCAAATCCTGTACTTTATACAGCTTTACTGCAGAACCAACATCCACCCCCCACCATCCACATTCACCCCTCCATCATCCACATTCACCCCTTCTCCAAATCCTGTACTTTATACAGCTTTACTGCAGAACCAACATCCACCCCCCACCATCCACATTCACCCCTCCATCATCCACATTCACCCCTTCTCCAAATCCTGTACTTTATACAGCTTTACTGCAGAACCAACATCCACCCCCCCACCATCCACATTCACCCCTCCATCATCCACATTCACCCCTTCTCCAAATCCTGTACTTTATACAGCTTTACTGCAGAACCAACACCCCCCCCCACCATCCACATTTACCCCCCTCCATCATCCACATTCACCCCCTCCATCATCCACATTCACCCCTCCATCATCCACATTCACCCCTTCTCCAAATCCTGTACTTTATACAGCTTTACTGCAGAACCAACACCCCCCCCCCCCCACCATCCACATTCACCCCCTCCATCATCCACGTTCACCCCCTCCATCATCCACATTCACCCCCTCCATCATCCACATTCACCCCTTCTCCAAATCCTGTACTTTATACAGCTTTACTGCAGAACCAACACCCCCCCCCCCCCCCACCATCCACATTTACCTCCTCCATCATCCACATTCACCCCTTCTCCAAATCCTGTACTTTATACAGCTTTACTGAAGAACCAACACCCCCCCCCCCCCCACCATCCACATTTACCCCCTCCATCATCCACATTCACCCCCTCCATCATCCACATTCACCCCTTCTCCAAATCCTGTACTTTATACAGCTTTACTGCAGAACCAACATCCACCCCCCACCATCCACATTCACCCCTCCATCATCCACATTCACCCCTTCTCCAAATCCTGTACTTTATACAGCTTTACTGCAGAACCAACATCCACCCCCCACCATCCACATTCACCCCTCCATCATCCACATTCACCCCTTCTCCAAATCCTGTACTTTATACAGCTTTACTGCAGAACCAACATCCACCCCCCACCATCCACATTCACCCCTCCATCATCCACATTCACCCTTCTCCAAATCCTGTACTTTATACAGCTTTACTGCAGAACCAACACCCCCCCCCCCCCCCACCATCCACTTTCCTCCCGCTCCATCATCCACATTCACCCCTTCTCCAAATCCTGTACTTTATACAGCTTTATTGCAGAACCAACATCCACCCCCCACCATCCACATTCACCCCCTCCATCATCCACATTCACCCCTTCTCCAAATCCTGTACTTTATACAGCTTTACTGCAGAACCAACACCCCCCCCCCCACCATCCACATTCACCCCTCCATCATCCACATTCACCCCTTCTCCAAATCCTGTACTTTATACAGCTTTACTGCAGAACCAACACCCCCCCCCCCACCATCCACATTTACCCCTCCATCATCCACATTCACCCCTTCTCCAAATCCTGTACTTTATACAGCTTTACTGCAGAACCAACACCCCCCCCCCCCCATTATCCACATTCACCCCCTCCATCATCCACATTCACCCCTTCTCCAAATCCTGTACTTTATACAGCTTTACTGAAGAACCAACACCCCCCCCCCCCATTATCCACATTCACCCCCTCCATCATCCACATTCACCCCTTCTCCAAATCCTGTACTTTATACAGCTTTACTGCAGAACCAACATCCAACCCCCCACCATCCACATTCACCCCTCCATCATCCACATTCACCCCTTCTCCAAATCCTGTACTTTATACAGCTTTACTGCAGAACCAACACCCCCCCCCCCCCCCACCATCCACATTCACCCCCTCCATCATCCACATTCACCCCTTCTCCAAATCCTGTACTTTATACAGCTTTACTGCAGAACCAACATCCACCCCCCACCATCCACATTCACCCCTCCATCATCCACATTCACCCCTTCTCCAAATCCTGTACTTTATACAGCTTTACTGCAGAACCAACACCCCCCCCCCCCCAAAATTCCACATTTACCCCTCCATCATCCACATTCACCCCTTCTCCAAATCCTGTACTTTATACAGCTTTACTGCAGAACCAACACCCCCCCCCCCCACCATCCACATTCACCCCCTCCATCATCCACGTTCACCCCCTCCATCATCCACATTCACCCCTTCTCCAAATCCTGTACTTTATACAGCTTTACTGAAGAACCAACACCCCCCCCCCCCATTATCCACATTCACCCCCTCCATCATCCACATTCACCCCTTCTCCAAATCCTGTACTTTATACAGCTTTACTGAAGAACCAACACCCCCCCCCCGCCATTATCCACATTCACCCCCTCCATCATCCACATTCACCCCTTCTCCAAATCCTGTACTTTATACAGCTTTACTGCAGAACCAACACCCCCCCCCCCCCCCCACCATCCACATTTACCCCCTCCATCATCCACATTCACCCCTTCTCCAAATCCTGTACTTTATACAGCTTTACTGCAGAACCAACATCCACCCCCCACCATCCACATTCACCCCCTCCATCATCCACATTCACCCCTTCTCCAAATCCTGTACTTTATACAGCTTTACTGCAGAACCAACACCCCCCCCCCCATTATCCACATTCACCCCCTCCATCATCCACATTCACCCCTTCTCCAAATCCTGTACTTTATACAGCTTTACTGCAGAACCAACACCCCCCCCCCCCCCCCACCATCCACATTTACCCCCCTCCATCATCCACATTCACCCCTTCTCCAAATCCTGTACTTTATACAGCTTTACTGCAGAACCAACATCCACCCCCCACCATCCACATTCACCCCCTCCATCATCCACATTCACCCCTTCTCCAAATCCTGTACTTTATACAGCTTTACTGCAGAACCAACATCCACCCCCCACCATCCACATTCACCCCTCCATCATCCACATTCACCCCTTCTCCAAATCCTGTACTTTATACAGCTTTACTGCAGAACCAACACCCCCCCCCCCCTCACCATCCACATTCACCCCCTCCATCATCCACGTTCACCCCCTCCAAATCCTGTACTTTATACAGCTTTACTGCAGAACCAACACCCCCCCCCCCATTATCCACATTCACCCCTCCATCATCCACATTCACCCCTTCTCCAAATCCTGTACTTTATACAGCTTTACTGCAGAACCAACATCCACCCCCCACCATCCACATTCACCCCCTCCATCATCCACATTCACCCCTTCTCCAAATCCTGTACTTTATACAGCTTTACTGCAGAACCAACACCCCCCCCCCCCACCATCCACATTCACCCCCTCCATCATCCACATTCACCCCTTCTCCAAATCCTGTACTTTATACAGCTTTACTGCAGAACCAACACCCCCCCCCACCATCCACATTTACCCCCTCCATCATCCACATTCACCCCTTCTCCAAATCCTGTACTTTATACAGCTTTACTGCAGAACCAACACCCCCCCCCCCCCCATTATCCACATTTACCCCTCCATCATCCACATTCACCCCTTCTCCAAATCCTGTACTTTATACAGCTTTACTGCAGAACCAACACCCCCCCCCCCCCACCATCCACATTCACCCCCTCCATCATCCACATTCACCCCTTCTCCAAATCCTGTACTTTATACAGCTTTACTGCAGAACCAACACCCCCCCCCCCCATTATCCACATTCACCCCCTCCATCATCCACATTCACTCCTTCTCCAAATCCTGTACTTTATACAGCTTTACTGCAGAACCAACACCCCCCCCCCCCCCACCATCCACATTCACCCCCTCCATCATCCACATTCACCCCTTCTCCAAATCCTGTACTTTATACAGCTTTACTGCAGAACCAACACCCCCCCCCCCATTATCCACATTCACCCCCTCCATCATCCACATTCACTCCTTCTCCAAATCCTGTACTTTATACAGCTTTACTGCAGAACCAACATCCACCCCCCACCATCCACATTCACCCCTCCATCATCCACATTCACCCCTTCTCCAAATCCTGTACTTTATACAGCTTTACTGCAGAACCAACACCCCCCCCCCCCCCACCATCCACATTCACCCCTCCATCATCCACATTCACCCCTTCTCCAAATCCTGTACTTTATACAGCTTTACTGCAGAACCAACATCCACCCCCCACCATCCACATTCACCCCTCCATCATCCACATTCACCCCTTCTCCAAATCCTGTACTTTATACAGCTTTACTGCAGAACCAACATCCACCCCCCCACCATCCACATTCACCCCTCCATCATCCACATTCACCCCTTCTCCAAATCCTGTACTTTATACAGCTTTACTGCAGAACCAACACCCTCCCCCCCCCCCACCATCCACATTTACCCCCTCCATCATCCACATTCACCCCTTCTCCAAATCCTGTACTTTATACAGCTTTACTGCAGAACCAACACCCACCATCCACATTCACCCCCTCCATCATCCACATTCACCCCCTTCTCCAAATCCTGTACTTTATACAGCTTTACTGCAGAACCAACACCCCCCCCCCACCATCCACATTCACCCCCTCCATCATCCACATTCACCCCTTCTCCAAATCCTGTACTTTATACAGCTTTACTGCAGAACCAACATCCACCCCCCCACCATCCACATTCACCCCTCCATCATCCACATTCACCCCTTCTCCAAATCCTGTACTTTATACAGCTTTACTGCAGAACCAACACCCTCCCCCCCCCCACCATCCACATTTACCCCCTCCATCATCCACATTCACCCCTTCTCCAAATCCTGTACTTTATACTGCTTTACTGCAGAACCAACATCCACCCCCCACCATCCACATTCACCCCTCCATCATCCACATTCACCCCTTCTCCAAATCCTGTACTTTATACAGCTTTACTGCAGAACCAACACCCCCCCCCCCCCACCATCCACATTTACCCCTCCATCATCCACATTCACCCCCTCCATCATCCACATTCACCCCTTCTCCAAATCCTGTACTTTATACAGCTTTACTGCAGAACCAACACCCCCCCCCCCCCACCATCCACTTTCCTCCCGCTCCATCATCCACATTCACCCCCTCCATCATCCACATTCACCCCCTCCATCATCCACATTCACCCCTCCATCATCCACATTCACCCCTTCTCCAAATCCTGTACTTTATACAGCTTTACTGCAGAACCAACACCCCCCCCCCCCCCACCATCCACATTCACCCCCTCCATCATCCACATTCACCCCTTCTCCAAATCCTGTACTTTATACAGCTTTACTGCAGAACCAACACCCCCCCCCCCCCCCCCACCATCCACATTCACCCCCTCCATCATCCACATTCACCCCTTCTCCAAATCCTGTACTTTATACAGCTTTACTGCAGAACCAACACCCTCCCCCCCCCCCACCATCCACATTTACCCCCTCCATCATCCACATTCACCCCTTCTCCAAATCCTGTACTTTATACAGCTTTACTGCAGAACCAACATCCACCCCCCACCATCCACATTCACCCCTCCATCATCCACATTCACCCCTTCTCCAAATCCTGTACTTTATACAGCTTTACTGCAGAACCAACACCCCCCCCCCCCAAAATTCCACATTTACCCCCTCCATCATCCACATTCACCCCTTCTCCAAATCCTGTACTTTATACAGCTTTACTGCAGAACCAACACCCCCCCACCATCCACATTCACACCTCCATCATCCACATTCACCCCTTCTCCAAATCCTGTACTTTATACAGCTTTACTGCAGAACCAACACCCCCCCCCCCCCAAAATTCCACATTTACCCCCTCCATCATCCACATTCACCCCTTCTCCAAATCCTGTACTTTATACAGCTTTACTGCAGAACCAACACCCCCCCCCCCCCACCATCCACATTCACCCCCTCCATCATCCACGTTCACCCCTTCTCCAAATCCTGTACTTTATACAGCTTTACTGCAGAACCAACACCCCCCCCCCCCCCATTATCCACATTCACCCCTCCATCATCCACATTCACCCCTTCTCCAAATCCTGTACTTTATACAGCTTTACTGCAGAAAAAACACCCCCCCCACCATCCACATTCACCCCCTCCATCATCCACATTCACCCCCTCCATCATCCACATTCACCCCTTCTCCAAATCCTGTACTTTATACAGCTTTACTGCAGAACCAACATCCACCCCCCACCATCCACATTCACCCCTCCATCATCCACATTCACCCCTTCTCCAAATCCTGTACTTTATACAGCTTTACTGCAGAACAAACACCCCCCCCCCCCACCATCCACATTTACCCCCTCCATCATCCACATTCACCCCTTCTCCAAATCCTGTACTTTATACAGCTTTACTGCAGAACCAACACCCCCCCCCCCCCACCATCCACATTCACCCCCTCCATCATCCACGTTCACCCCTTCTCCAAATCCTGTACTTTATACAGCTTTACTGCAGAACCAACATCCACCCCCCACCATCCACATTCACCCCTCCATCATCCACATTCACCCCCTCCATCATCCACATTCACCCCTTCTCCAAATCCTGTACTTTATACAGCTTTACTGAAGAACCAACACCCCCCCCCCCATTATCCACATTCACCCCCTCCATCATCCACATTCACTCCTTCTCCAAATCCTGTACTTTATACAGCTTTACTGCAGAACCAACACACCCCCCCCCCCCACCATCCACATTTACCCCCTCCATCATCCACATTCACCCCTTCTCCAAATCCTGTACTTTATACAGCTTTACTGCAGAACCAACATCCACCCCCCACCATCCACATTCACCCCCTCCATCATCCACATTCACCCCTTCTCCAAATCCTGTACTTTATACAGCTTTACTGCAGAACCAACACCCCCCCCCCCACCATCCACATTCACCCCTCCATCATCCACATTCACCCCTTCTCCAAATCCTGTACTTTATACAGCTTTACTGCAGAACCAACATCCACCCCCCACCATCCACATTCACCCCTCCATCATCCACATTCACCCCTTCTCCAAATCCTGTACTTTATACAGCTTTACTGCAGAACCAACATCCACCCCCCACCATCCACATTCACCCCTCCATCATCCACATTCACCCCCTCCATCATCCACATTCACCCCTTCTCCAAATCCTGTACTTTATACAGCTTTACTGCAGAACCAACACCCCCCCCACCATCCACATTCACCCCCTCCATCATCCACATTCACCCCTTCTCCAAATCCTGTACTTTATACAGCTTTACTGAAGAACCAACACCCCCCCCCCCCCCACCATCCACATTTACCCCTCCATCATCCACATTCACCCCTTCTCCAAATCCTGTACTTTATACAGCTTTACTGCAGAACCAACACCCCCCCCCCCCACCATCCACATTCACCCCCTCCATCATCCACATTCACCCCTTCTCCAAATCCTGTACTTTATACAGCTTTACTGCAGAACCAACACCCCCCCCCCCCCCACCATCCACATTCACCCCCTCCATCATCCACATTCACCCCTTCTCCAAATCCTGTACTTTATACAGCTTTACTGCAGAACCAACATCCACCCCCCACCATCCACATTCACCCCTCCATCATCCACATTCACCCCTTCTCCAAATCCTGTACTTTATACAGCTTTACTGCAGAACCAACATCCACCCCCCACCATCCACATTTACCCCTCCATCATCCACATTCACCCCTTCTCCAAATCCTGTACTTTATACAGCTTTACTGCAGAACCAACATCCACCCCCCACCATCCACATTCACCCCCTCCATCATCCACATTCACCCCTTCTCCAAATCCTGTACTTTATACAGCTTTACTGCAGAACCAACATCCACCCCCCACCATCCACATTCACCCCTCCATCATCCACATTCACCCCTTCTCCAAATCCTGTACTTTATACAGCTTTACTGCAGAACCAACATCCACCCCCCCACCATCCACATTTACCCCCTCCATCATCCACATTCACCCCCTCCATCATCCACATTCACCCCTTCTCCAAATCCTGTACTTTATACAGCTTTACTGCAGAACCAACTTCCACCCCCCACCATCCACATTCACCCCTCCATCATCCACATTCACCCCTTCTCCAAATCCTGTACTTTATACAGCTTTACTGCAGAACCAACACCCCCCCCCCCCCACCATCCACATTCACCCCCTCCATCATCCACATTCACCCCTTCTCCAAATCCTGTACTTTATACAGCTTTACTGCAGAACCAACACCCCCCCCCCCACCATCCACATTTACCCCCTCCATCATCCACATTCACCCCCTCCATCATCCACATTCACCCCCTCCATCATCCACATTCACCCCTTCTCCAAATCCTGTACTTTATACAGCTTTACTGCAGAACCAACACCCCCCCCCACCATCCACATTCACCCCCTCCATCATCCACATTCACCCCCTCCATCATCCACATTCACCCCTCCATCATCCACATTCACCCCTTCTCCAAATCCTGTACTTTATACAGCTTTACTGCAGAACCAACATCCACCCCCCACCATCCACATTCACCCCTCCATCATCCACATTCACCCCTTCTCCAAATCCTGTACTTTATACAGCTTTACTGCAGAACCAACACCCCCCCCCACCATCCACATTCACCCCCTCCATCATCCACATTCACCCCTTCTCCAAATCCTGTACTTTATACAGCTTTACTGCAGAACCAACATCCACCCCCCACCATCCACATTCACCCCTCCATCATCCACATTCACCCCTTCTCCAAATCCTGTACTTTATACAGCTTTACTGCAGAACCAACATCCACCCCCCACCATCCACATTTACCCCCTCCATCATCCACATTCACCCCCTCCATCATCCACATTCACCCCTTCTCCAAATCCTGTACTTTATACAGCTTTACTGCAGAACCAACATCCACCCCCCACCATCCACATTCACCCCCTCCATCATCCACATTCACCCCTTCTCCAAATCCTGTACTTTATACAGCTTTACTGCAGAACCAACACCCCCCCCCCCCCCCCACCATCCACATTCACCCCTCCATCATCCACATTCACCCCTTCTCCAAATCCTGTACTTTATACAGCTTTACTGCAGAACCAACACCCCCCCCCCCCCCATCCACATTTACCCCCTCCATCATCCACATTCACCCCTTCTCCAAATCCTGTACTTTATACAGCTTTACTGCAGAACCAACACCCCCCCCCCCCCCCCACCATCCACATTTACCCCTCCATCATCCACATTCACCCCTTCTCCAAATCCTGTACTTTATACAGCTTTACTGCAGAACCAACACCCCCCCCCCCCCCACCATCCACATTTACCCCCTCCATCATCCACATTCACCCCTTCTCCAAATCCTGTACTTTATACAGCTTTACTGCAGAACCAACACCCCCCCCCCCCCCATCATCCACATTTACCCCTCCATCATCCACATTCACCCCTTCTCCAAATCCTGTACTTTATACAGCTTTACTGAAGAACCAACATCCACCCCCCCATTATCCACATTCACCCCCTCCATCATCCACATTCACCCCTTCTCCAAATCCTGTACTTTATACAGCTTTACTGCAGAACCAACATCCACCCCCCACCATCCACATTCACCCCTCCATCATCCACATTCACCCCTTCTCCAAATCCTGTACTTTATACAGCTTTACTGCAGAACCAACACCCCCCCCCCCCCACCATCCACATTTACCCCTCCATCATCCACATTCACCCCTTCTCCAAATCCTGTACTTTATACAGCTTTACTGCAGAACCAACACCCCCCCCCCCATCCACATTCACCCCCTCCATCATCCACATTCACCCCTTCTCCAAATCCTGTACTTTATACAGCTTTACTGAAGAACCAACATCCACCCCCCCATTATCCACATTCACCCCCTCCATCATCCACATTCACCCCTTCTCCAAATCCTGTACTTTATACAGCTTTACTGCAGAACCAACATCCACCCCCCACCATCCACATTCACCCCTCCATCATCCACATTCACCCCTTCTCCAAATCCTGTACTTTATACAGCTTTACTGCAGAACCAACACCCCCCCCCCCCCCCCCACCATCCACATTTACCCCTCCATCATCCACATTCACCCCTTCTCCAAATCCTGTACTTTATACAGCTTTACTGAAGAACCAACACCCCCCCCCCATTATCCACATTCACCCCCTCCATCATCCACATTCACCCCTTCTCCAAATCCTGTACTTTATACAGCTTTACTGCAGAACCAACACCCCCCCCCCCCCACCATCCACATTTAACCCCTCCATCATCCACATTCACCCCTTCTCCAAATCCTGTACTTTATACAGCTTTACTGAAGAACCAACACCCCCCCCCCCCCCACCATCCACATTTACCCCTCCATCATCCACATTCACCCCTTCTCCAAATCCTGTACTTTATACAGCTTTACTGCAGAACCAACATCCACCCCCCACCATCCACATTTACCCCTCCATCATCCACATTCACCCCCTCCATCATCCACATTCACCCCCTCCATCATCCACATTCACCCCTTCTCCAAATCCTGTACTTTATACAGCTTTACTGCAGAACCAACATCCACCCCCCCCACCATCCACATTCACCCCTCCATCATCCACATTCACCCCTTCTCCAAATCCTGTACTTTATACAGCTTTACTGCAGAACCAACACACCCCCCCCCCCACCATCCACATTCACCCCCTCCATCATCCACATTCACCACTCCATCATCCACATTCACCCCTTCTCCAAATCCTGTACTTTATACAGCTTTACTGAAGAACCAACACCCCCCCCCCATTATCCACATTCACCCCCTCCATCATCCACATTCACTCCTTCTCCAAATCCTGTACTTTATACAGCTTTACTGCAGAACCAACACCCCCCCCACCATCCACATTCACCCCTCCATCATCCACATTCACCCCTTCTCCAAATCCTGTACTTTATACAGCTTTACTGCAGAACCAACACCCCCCCCCCCCACCATCCACATTCACCCCTCCATCATCCACATTCACCGCTTCTCCAAATCCTGTACTTTATACAGCTTTACTGCAGAACCAACATCCACCCCCCACCATCCACATTCACCCCTCCATCATCCACATTCACCCCTTTTCCAAATCCTGTACTTTATACAGCTTTACTGCAGAACCAACACCCCCCCCCCCCCCACCATCCACATTCACCCCCTCCATCATCCACATTCACCCCTTCTCCAAATCCTGTACTTTATACAGCTTTACTGCAGAACCAACATTCACCCCCCACCATCCACATTCACCCCTCCATCATCCACATTCACTCCTTCTCCAAATCCTGTACTTTATACAGCTTTACTGCAGAACCAACACCCCCCCCCCCCCCCACCATCCACATTTACCCCCTCCATCATCCACATTCACCCCTTCTCCAAATCCTGTACTTTATACAGCTTTACTGCAGAACCAACACCCCCCCCCCCCACCATCCACATTCACCCCTCCATCATCCACATTCACTCCTTCTCCAAATCCTGTACTTTATACAGCTTTACTGCAGAACCAACATCCACCCCCCACCATCCACATTCACCCCCTCCATCATCCACATTCACCCCTTCTCCAAATCATGTACTTTATACAGCTTTACTGCAGAACCAACATCCACCCCCCACCATCCACATTCACCCCTCCATCATCCACATTCACCCCTTCTCCAAATCCTGTACTTTATACAGCTTTACTGCAGAACCAACATCCACCCCCCACCATCCACATTCACCCCTCCATCATCCACATTCACCCCTTCTCCAAATCCTGTACTTTATACAGCTTTACTGCAGAACCAACATCCACCCCCCACCATCCACATTCACCCCTCCATCATCCACATTCACCCCTTCTCCAAATCCTGTACTTTATACAGCTTTACTGCAGAACCAACATCCACCCCCCACCATCCACATTCACCCCTCCATCCACATTCACATTCACCCCTTCTCCAAATCCTGTACTTTATACAGCTTTACTGCAGAACCAACATCCACCCCCCCACCATCCACATTCACCCCTCCATCATCCACATTCACCCCCTCCATCATCCACATTCACCCCTTCTCCAAATCCTGTACTTTATACAGCTTTACTGCAGAACCAACATCCACCCCCCACCATCCACATTCACCCCCTCCATCATCCACATTCACCCCTTCTCCAAATCCTGTACTTTATACAGCTTTACTGCAGAACCAACACCCCCCACCATCCACATTCACCCCTCCATCATCCACATTCACCCCTTCTCCAAATCCTGTACTTTATACAGCTTTACTGCAGAACCAACACCCCCCCCCCCACCATCCACATTCACCCCCTCCATCATCCACATTCACCCCTCCATCATCCACATTCACCCCTTCTCCAAATCCTGTACTTTATACAGCTTTACTGCAGAACCAACACCCCCCACCATCCACATTCACCCCTCCATCATCCACATTCACCCCTTCTCCAAATCCTGTACTTTATACAGCTTTACTGCAGAACCAACATCCACCCCCCACCATCCACATTCACCCCTCCATCATCCACATTCACCCCTTCTCCAAATCCTGTACTTTATACAGCTTTACTGCAGAACCAACACCCCCCCCCCCCCACCATCCACATTTACCCCTCCATCATCCACATTCACCCCTTCTCCAAATCCTGTACTTTATACAGCTTTACTGCAGAACCAACACCCCCCCCCCCCATTATCCACATTCACCCCCTCCATCATCCACATTCACCCCTTCTCCAAATCCTGTACTTTATACAGCTTTACTGCAGAACCAACATCCACCCCCTACCATCCACATTCACCCCTCCATCATCCACATTCACCCCCTCCATCATCCACATTCACCCCTTCTCCAAATCCTGTACTTTATACAGCTTTACTGCAGAACCAACATCCACCCCCTACCATCCACATTCACCCCTCCATCATCCACATTCACCCCCTCCATCATCCACATTCACCCCTTCTCCAAATCCTGTACTTTATACAGCTTTACTGCAGAACCAACACCCCCCCCCCCACCATCCACATTCACCCCCTCCATCATCCACATTCACCCCCTCCATCATCCACATTCACCCCTCCATCATCCACATTCACCCCTTCTCCAAATCCTGTACTTTATACAGCTTTACTGCAGAACCAACATCCACCCCCCACCATCCACATTCACCCCTCCATCATCCACATTCACCCCTTCTCCCAATCCTGTACTTTATACAGCTTTACTGCAGAACCAACACCCCCCCCCACCATCCACATTCACCCCCTCCATCATCCACATTCACCCCTTCTCCAAATCCTGTACTTTATACAGCTTTACTGCAGAACCAACACCCCCCCCCCCCCATTATCCACATTCACCCCCTCCATCATCCACATTCACCCCTTCTCCAAATCCTGTACTTTATACAGCTTTACTGAAGAACCAACACCCCCCCCCCCCCGCCATTATCCACATTCACCCCTCCATCATCCACATTCACCCCTTCTCCAAATCCTGTACTTTATACAGCTTTACTGCAGAACCAACACCCCCCCCCCCCCCCACCATCCACATTCACCCCCTCCATCATCCACGTTCACCCCTTCTCCAAATCCTGTACTTTATACAGCTTTACTGAAGAACCAACACCCCCCCCCCCCCCATTATCCACATTCACCCCCTCCATCATCCACATTCACTCCTCTTCTCCAAATCCTGTACTTTATACAGCTTTACTGCAGAACCAACACCCCCCCCCCCCACCATCCCACATTTACCCCTCCATCATCCACATTCACCCCTTCTCCAAATCCTGTACTTTATACAGCTTTACTGAAGAACCAACACCCCCCCCCCCCCCCATTATCCACATTTCACCCCCTCCATCATCCACATTCACCCCTTCTCCAAATCCTGTACTTTATACAGCTTTACTGCAGAACCAACATCCACCCCCCACCATCCACATTCACCCCTCCATCATCCACATTCACCCCTTCTCCAAATCCTGTACTTTATACAGCTTTACTGCAGAACCAACATCCACCCCCCCACCATCCACATTCACCCCTCCATCATCCACATTCACCCCTTCTCCAAATCCTGTACTTTATACAGCTTTACTGCAGAACCAACACCCCCCCCCCCCCCCATTATCCACATTCACCCCCTCCATCATCCACATTCACCCCTTCTCCAAATCCTGTACTTTATACAGCTTTACTGCAGAACCAACACCCCCCCCCCCATTATCCACATTCACCCCCTCCATCATCCACGTTCACCCCTTCTCCAAATCCTGTACTTTATACAGCTTTACTGCAGAACCAACACCCCCCCCCCCCCACCATCCACATTCACCCCCTCCATCATCCACGTTCACCCCTTCTCCAAATCCTGTACTTTATACAGCTTTACTGCAGAACCAACACCCCCCCCCCCCGCCATTATCCACATTCACCCCTTCTCCAAATCCTGTACTTTATACAGCTTTACTGCAGAACCAACACCCCCCCCCCCACCATCCACATTTACCCCTCCAATCATCCACATTCACCCCCTTCTCCAAATCCTGTACTTTATACAGCTTTACTGCAGAACCAACAACCCCCCCCCCCCACCATCCACATTCACCCCCTCCATCATCCACATTCACCCCTTCTCCAAATCCTGTACTTTATACAGCTTTACTGAAGAACCAACACCCCCCCCCCATTATCCACATTCACCCCCTCCATCATCCACATTCACTCCTTCTCCAAATCCTGTACTTTATACAGCTTTACTGCAGAACCAACACCCCCCCCCCCCCCCCACCATCCACATTCACCCCCTCCATCATCCACATTCACCCCTTCTCCAAATTCCTGTACTTTATACAGCTTTACTGCAGAACCAACACCCCCCCCCCCCCACCATCCACATTCACCCCCTCCATCATCCACATTCACCCCTTCTCCAAATCCTGTACTTTATACAGCTTTACTGCAGAACCAACACCCCCCCCCCCACCATCCACATTCACCCCCTCCATCATCCACATTCACCCCTTCTCCAAATCCTGTACTTTATACAGCTTTACTGCAGAACCAACATCCACCCCCCACCATCCACATTCACCCCTCCATCATCCACATTCACCCCTTCTCCAAATCCTGTACTTTATACAGCTTTACTGCAGAACCAACACCCCCCCCCCCACCATCCACATTCACCCCCTCCATCATCCACATTCACCCCTTCTCCAAATCCTGTACTTTATACAGCTTTACTGCAGAACAACATCCACCCCCCCACCATCCACATTCACCCTCCATCATCCACATTCACCCCTTCTCCAAATCCTGTACTTTATACAGCTTTACTGCAGAACCAACACCCCCCCCCCCCCATTATCCACATTCACCCCCTCCATCATCCACATTCACCCCTTCTCCAAATCCTGTACCTTTATACAGCTTTACTGCAGAACCAACATCCACCCCCCACCATCCACATTCACCCCTCCATCATCCACATTCACCCCTTCTCCAAATCCTGTACTTTATACAGCTTTACTGCAGAACCAACACCCCCCCCCCCCCACCATCCACATTTACCCCCTCCATCATCCACATTCACCCCCTCCATCATCCACATTCACCCCCTCCATCATCCACATTCACTCCCCTTCTCCAAATCCTGTACTTTATACAGCTTTACTGCAGAACCAACACCCCCCCCCCCCCCACCATCCACATTCACCCCCTCCATCATCCACATTCACCCCTTCTCCAAATCCTGTACTTTATACAGCTTTACTGCAGAACCAACACCCCCCCCCCCACCATTCACATTCACCCCCTCCATCATCCACATTCACCCCCTCCATCATCACGTTCACCCCTTCTCCAAATCCTGTACTTTATACAGCTTTACTGCAGAACCAACACCCCCCCCCCACCATCCACATTCACCCCTCCATCATCCACATTCACCCCTTCTCCAAATCCTGTACTTTATACAGCTTTACTGAAGAACCAACATCCACCCCCCCCCCCCACCATCCACATTCACCCCCTCCATCATCCACATTCACCCCTTCTCCAAATCCTGTACTTTATACAGCTTTACTGCAGAACCAACACCCCCCCCACCATCCACATTCACCCCCTCCATCATCCACATTCACCCCTTCTCCAAATCCTGTACTTTATACAGCTTTACTGCAGAACCAACACCCCCCCCCCCCCCACCATCCACATTTACCCCCTCCATCATCCACATTCACCCCTTCTCCAAATCCTGTACTTTATACAGCTTTACTGAAGAACCAACACCCCCCCCCCACCATCCACATTCACCCCTCCATCATCCACATTCACCCTTCTCCAAATCCTGTACTTTATACAGCTTTACTGCAGAACCAACACCCCCCCCACCATCCACATTTACCCCTCCATCATCCACATTCACCCCTTCTCCAAATCCTGTACTTTATACAGCTTTACTGCAGAACCAACACCCCCCCCCCCCACCATCCACATTCACCCCCTCCATCATCCACATTCACCCCTTCTCCAAATCCTGTACTTTATACAGCTTTACTGCAGAACCAACACCCCCCCCCCCCCCCACCATCCACATTTACCCCTCCATCATCCACATTCACCCCTTCTCCAAATCCTGTACTTTATACAGCTTTATTGCAGAACCACACCCCCCCCCCCCCCCCACCATCCACATTCACCCCTCCATCATCCACATTCACCCCTTCTCCAAATCCTGTACTTTATACAGCTTTACTGCAGAACCAACACCCCCCCACCATCCACATTTACCCCTCCATCATCCACATTCACCCCCTCCATCATCCACATTCACCCCTCCATCATCCACATTCACCCCTTCTCCAAATCCTGTACTTTATACAGCTTTACTGCAGAACCAACACCCCCCCCCCCCCCACCATCCACATTCACCCCCTCCATCATCCACATTCACCCCTTCTCCAAATCCTGTACTTTTATACAGCTTTACTGCAGAACCAACATCCACCCCCCACCATCCACATTCACCCCTCCATCATCCACATTCACCCCTTCTCCAAATCCTGTACTTTATACAGCTTTACTGCAGAACCAACATCCACCCCCCACCATCCACATTCACCCCTCCATCATCCACATTCACCCCTTCTCCAAATCCTGTACTTTATACAGCTTTACTGCAGAACCAACACCCCCCCCCCCCCACCATCCACATTCACCCCCTCCATCATCCACATTCACCCCCTTCTCCAAATCCTGTACTTTATACAGCTTTACTGCAGAACCAACACCCCCCCCCCCCCATATCCACATTCACCCCCTCCATCATCCACATTCACACCCTTCTCCAAATCCTGTACTTTATACAGCTTTACTGCAGAACCAACACCCCCCCCCCCCCCCACCATCCACATTTACCCCTCCATCATCCACATTCACCCCTTCTCCAAATCCTGTACTTTATACAGCTTTACTGCAGAACCAACACCCCCCCCCCCCACCATCCACATTCACCCCTCCATCATCCACATTCCCCCCTTCTCCAAATCCTGTACTTTATACAGCTTTACTGCAGAACCAACATCCACCCCCCCACCATCCACATTCACCCCTCCATCATCCACATTCACCCCTTCTCCAAATCCTGTACTTTATACAGCTTTACTGCAGAACCAACATCCACCCCCCACCATCCACATTCACCCCTCCATCATCCACATTCACCCCTTCTCCAAATCCTGTACTTTATACAGCTTTACTGCAGAACCAACATCCACCCCCCACCATCCACATTCACCCCTCCATCATCCACATTCACCCCCTCCATCATCCACATTCACCCCTCCATCATCCACATTCACCCCTTCTCCAAATCCTGTACTTTATACAGCTTTACTGCAGAACCAACATCCACCCCCCACCATCCACATTCACCCCTCCATCATCCACATTCACCCCTTCTCCAAATCCTGTACTTTATACAGCTTACTGCAGAACCAACATCCACCCCCCTACCATCCACATTCACCCCTCCATCATCCACATTCACCCCCTCCATCATCCACATTCACCCCTTCTCCAAATCCTGTACTTTATACAGCTTTACTGCAGAACCAACACCCCCCCCCCCCCCCACCATCCACATTTACCCCCTCCATCATCCACATTCACCCCTTCTCCAAATCCTGTACTTTATACAGCTTTACTGCAGAACCAACATTCACCCCCCACCATCCACATTCACACCCTCCATCATCCACATTCACCCCTTTCTCCAAATCCTGTACTTTATACAGCTTTACTGCAGAACCAACATCCACCCCCCACCATCCACATTCACCCCCTCCATCATCCACATTCACCCCCTCCATCATCCACATTTACCCCTTCTCCAAATCCTGTACTTTATACAGCTTTACTGCAGAACCAACACCCCCCCCCCACCATCCACATTCACCCCCCTCCATCATCCACATTCACCCCCTCCATCATCCACATTCACCCCTCCATCATCCACATTCACCCCTTCTCCAAATCCTGTACTTTATACAGCTTTACTGCAGAACCAACATCCACCCCCCACCATCCACATTCACCCCTCCATCATCCACATTCACCCCTTCTCCCCAATCCTGTACTTTATACAGCTTTACTGCAGAACCAACACCCCCCCCCCCCCACCATCCACATTCACCCCTCCATCATCCACATTCACCCCTTCTCCAAATCCTGTACTTTATACAGCTTTACTGAAGAACCAACACCCCCCCCCCCCATTATCCACATTCACCCCCTCCATCATCCACATTCACCCCTTCTCCAAATCCTGTACTTTATACAGCTTTACTGAAGAACCAACACCCCCCCCCCCGCCATTATCCACATTCACCCCTCCATCATCCACATTCACCCCTTCTCCAAATCCTGTACTTTATACAGCTTTACTGCAGAACCAACACCCCCCCCCCCCCCCCACCATCCACATTCACCCCCTCCATCATCCACGTTCACCCCCTTCTCCAAATCCTGTACTTTATACAGCTTTACTGAAGAACCAACACCCCCCCCCCCCATTATCCACATTCACCCCCTCCATCATCCACATTCACTCCTTCTCCAAATCCTGTACTTTATACAGCTTTACTGCAGAACCAACACCCCCCCCCCCACCACCATCCACATTTACCCCTCCATCATCCACATTCACCCCTTCTCCAAATCCTGTACTTTATACAGCTTTACTGCAGAACCAACATCCACCCCCCACCATCCACATTCACCCCTCCATCATCCACATTCAACCCCTTCTCCAAATCCTGTACTTTATACAGCTTTACTGCAGAACCAACATCCACCCCCCCACCATCCACATTCACCCCTCCATCATCCACATTCACCCCCTTCTCCAAATCCTGTACTTTATACAGCTTTACTGCAGAACCAACACCCCCCCCCCCCATTATCCACATTCACCCCCTCCATCATCCACATTCACCCCTTCTCCAAATCCTGTACTTTATACAGCTTTACTGCAGAACCAACACCCCCCTCCCCCCATTATCCACATTCACCCCCTCCATCATCCACGTTCACCCCTTCTCCAAATCCTGTACTTTATACAGCTTTACTGCAGAACCAACACCCCCCCCCCATTATCCACATTCACCCCCTCCATCATCCACATTCACCCCTTCTCCAAATCCTGTACTTTATACAGCTTTACTGCAGAACCAACATCCACCCCCCACCATCCACATTCACCCCTCCATCATCCACATTCACCCCTTCTCCAAATCCTGTACTTTATACAGCTTTACTGCAGAACCAACACCCCCCCACCATCCACATTCACCCCTCCATCATCCACATTCACCCCTTCTCCAAATCCTGTACTTATACAGCTTTACTGCAGAACCAACACCCCCCCCCCCCCCACCATCCACATTCACCCCCTCCATCATCCACATTTACCCCCTTCTCCAAATCCTGTACTTTATACAGCCCATTCACATTCACCCCTCCATCATCCACATTCACCCCTTCTCCAAATCTTGTACTTTATACAGCTTTACTGCAGAACCAACACCCCCCCCCCCCACCATCCACATTCACCCCCCTCCATCATCCACATTCACCCCTTCTCCAAATCCTGTACTTTATACAGCTTTACTGAAGAACCAACACCCCCCCCCCCATTATCCACATTCACCCCCTCCATCATCCACATTCACTCCTTCTCCAAATCCTGTACTTTATACAGCTTTACTGCAGAACCAACACCCCCCCCCCCCCACCATCCACATTCACCCCCTCCATCATCCACATTCACCCCTTCTCCAAATCCTGTACTTTATACAGCTTTACTGCAGAACCAACACCCCCCCCCCACCATCCACATTCACCCCCTCCATCATCCACATTCACCCCTTCTCCAAATCCTGTACTTTATACAGCTTTACTGCAGAACCAACACCCCCCCCCCCCCACCATCCACATTCACCCCTCCATCATCCACATTCACCCCTTCTCCAAATCCTGTACTTTATACAGCTTTACTGCAGAACCAACATCCACCCCCCACCATCCACATTCACCCCTCCATCATCCACATTCACCCCTTCTCCAAATCCTGTACTTTATACAGCTTTACTGCAGAACCAACACCCCCCCCCACCATCCACATTCACCCCCTCCATCATCCACATTCACCCCTTCTCCAAATCCTGTACTTTATACAGCTTTACTGCAGAACCAACATCCACCCCCCACCATCCACATTTACCCCCTCCATCATCCACATTCACCCCCTCCATCATCCACATTCACCCCTCCATCATCCACATTCACCCCTTCTCCAAATCCTGTACTTTATACAGCTTTACTGCAGAACCAACACCCCCCCCCCCCCCACCATCCACATTCACCCCTCCATCATCCACATTCACCCCTTCTCCAAATCCTGTACTTTATACAGCTTTACTGCAGAACCAACATCCACCCCCACCATCCACATTCACCCCCTCCATCATCCACATTCACCCCTTCTCCAAATCCTGTACTTTATACAGCTTTACTGCAGAACCAACACCCCCCCCCCCCACCATCCACATTCACCCCTCCATCATCCACATTCACCCCTTCTCCAAATCCTGTACTTTATACAGCTTTACTGCAGAACCAACATCCACCCCCCACCATCCACATTCACCCCCTCCATCATCCACATTCACCCCTTCTCCAAATCCTGTACTTTATACAGCTTTACTGCAGAACCAACACCCCCCCCACCATCCACATTCACCCCCTCCATCATCCACATTCACCCCTTCTCCAAATCCTGTACTTTATACAGCTTTACTGCAGAACCAACACCCCCCCACCATCCACATTTACCCCCTCCATCATCCACATTCACCCCCTCCATCATCCACATTCACCCCTCCATCATCCACATTCACCCCTTCTCCAAATCCTGTACTTTATACAGCTTTACTGCAGAACCAACACCCCCCCCCCCCCACCATCCACATTTACCCCTCCATCATCCACATTCACCCCTCCATCATCCACATTCACCCCTTCTCCAAATCCTGTACTTTATACAGCTTTACTGCAGAACCAACATTCACCCCCCACCATCCACATTCACCCCTCCATCATCCACATTCACCCCTTCTCCAAATCCTGTACTTTATACAGCTTTACTGCAGAACCAACACCCCCCCCCCCCACCATCCACATTCACCCCTCCATCATCCACATTCACTCCTTCTCCAAATCCTGTACTTTATACAGCTTTACTGCAGAACCAACATCCACCCCCCACCATCCACATTCACCCCCTCCATCATCCACATTCACCCCTTCTCCAAATCCTGTACTTTATACAGCTTTACTGCAGAACCAACACCCCCCCCCCCCCACCATCCACATTTACCCCTCCATCATCCACATTCACCCCTTCTCCAAATCCTGTACTTTATACAGCTTTACTGCAGAACCAACATCCACCCCCCACCATCCACATTCACCCCCTCCATCATCCACATTCACCCCTTTTCCAAATCCTGTACTTTATACAGCTTTACTGCAGAACCAACATCCACCCCCCACCATCCACATTCACCCCTCCATCATCCACATTCACCCCTTCTCCAAATCCTGTACTTTATACAGCTTTACTGCAGAACCAACACCCCCCCCCCCCCCCACCATCCACATTTACCCCTCCATCATCCACGTTCACCCCTTCTCCAAATCCTGTACTTTATACAGCTTTACTGCAGAACCAACACCCCCCCCCCCATCCACATTCACCCCCTCCATCATCCACATTCACCCCTTCTCCAAATCCTGTACTTTATACAGCTTTACTGCAGAACCAACACCCCCCCCCCCCCACCATCCACATTCACCCCCTCCATCATCCACATTCACCCCTTCTCCAAATCCTGTACTTTATACAGCTTTACTGCAGAACCAACACCCCCCCCCACCATCCACATTCACCCCCTCCATCATCCACATTCACCCCTTCTCCAAATCCTGTACTTTATACAGCTTTACTGCAGAACCAACACCCCCCCCCCCCCACCATCCACATTTACCCCCTCCATCATCCACATTCACCCCTTCTCCAAATCCTGTACTTTATACACCTTTACTGCAGAACCAACACCCCCCCCCCCCCCCCACCATCCACATTCACCCCTCCATCATCCACATTCACCCCTTCTCCAAATCCTGTACTTTATACAGCTTTACTGCAGAACCAACACCCCCCCCCCCCACCATCCACATTCACCCCTCCATCATCCACATTCACCCCTTCTCCAAATCCTGTACTTTATACAGCTTTACTGCAGAACCAACATCCACCCCCCACCATCCACATTCACCCCTCCATCATCCACATTCACCCCTTCTCCAAATCCTGTACTTTATACAGCTTTACTGCAGAACCAACATCCACCCCCCACCATCCACATTCACCCCTCCATCATCCACATTCACCCCTTCTCCAAATCCTGTACTTTATACAGCTTTACTGCAGAACCAACATCCACCCCCCCACCATCCACATTCACCCCCTCCATCATCCACATTCACCCCTTCTCCAAATCCTGTACTTTATACAGCTTTACTGCAGAACCAACACCCTCCCCCCCCCCCCACCATCCACATTTACCCCCTCCATCATCCACATTCACCCCTTCTCCAAATCCTGTACTTTATACAGCTTTACTGCAGAACCAACATCCACCCCCCACCATCCACATTCACCCCTCCATCATCCACATTCACCCCTTCTCCAAATCCTGTACTTTATACAGCTTTACTGCAGAACCAACACCCCCCCCCCCCCCCACCATCCACATTCATCCTGTACTTTATACAGCTTTACTGCAGAACCAACACCCCCCCCCCCCCCCACCATCCACATTCACCCCCTCCATCATCCACATTCACCCCTTCTCCAAATCCTGTACTTTATACAGCTTTACTGCAGAACCAACACCCCCCCCCCCACCATCCACATTCACCCCCTCCATCATCCACATTCACCCCTTCTCCAAATCCTGTACTTTATACAGCTTTACTGCAGAACCAACACCCCCCCCCCCCCCCACCATCCACATTTACCCCCCTCCATCATCCACATTCACCCCTTCTCCAAATCCTGTACTTTATACAGCTTTACTGCAGAACCAACACCCCCCCCCCCCCCCACCATCCACATTTACCCCCTCCATCATCCACATTCACCCCTTCTCCAAATCCTGTACTTTATACAGCTTTGCTGCAGAACCAACATCCACCCCCCACCATCCACATTCACCCCTCCATCATCCACATTCACCCCTTCTCCAAATCCTGTACTTTATACAGCTTTACTGCAGAACCAACACCCCCCCCCCCCCCCCACCATCCACATTTACCCCCTCCATCATCCACATTCACCCCTTCTCCAAATCCTGTACTTTATACAGCTTTACTGAAGAACCAACACCCCCCCCCCCCCATTATCCACATTCACCCCCTCCATCATCCACATTCACCCCTTCTCCAAATCCTGTACTTTATACAGCTTTACTGCAGAACCAACATCCACCCCCCACCATCCACATTCACCCCTCCATCATCCACATTCACCCCTTCTCCAAATCCTGTACTTTATACAGCTTTACTGCAGAACCAACACCCCCCCCCCCCACCATCCACTTTCCTCCCGCTCCATCATCCACATTCACTCCTTCTCCAAATCCTGTACTTTATACAGCTTTACTGCAGAACCAACATCCACCCCCCACCATCCACATTCACCCCTCCATCATCCACATTCACCCCTTCTCCAAATCCTGTACTTTATACAGCTTTACTGCAGAACCAACATCCACCCCCCACCATCCACATTTACCCCCTCCATCATCCACATTCACCCCTTCTCCAAATCCTGTACTTTATACAGCTTTACTGCAGAACCAACACCCCCCCCCCCACCATCCACATTTACCCCTCCATCATCCACATTCACCCCCTCCATCATCCACATTCACCCCCTCCATCATCCACATTCACCCCTTCTCCAAATCCTGTACTTTATACAGCTTTACTGCAGAACCAACATCCACCCCCCACCATCCACATTCACACCTCCATCATCCACATTCACCCCTTCTCCAAATCCTGTACTTTATACAGCTTTACTGCAGAACCAACACCCCCCCCCCCCCAAAATTCCACATTTACCCCCTCCATCATCCACATTCACCCCTTCTCCAAATCCTGTACTTTATACAGCTTTACTGCAGAACCAACACCCCCCCCCCCCCCACCATCCACATTCACCCCCTCCATCATCCACGTTCACCCCTTCTCCAAATCCTGTACTTTATACAGCTTTACTGCAGAACCAACATCCACCCCCCCATCATCCACATTTACCCCCTCCATCATCCACATTCACCCCTTCTCCAAATCCTGTACTTTATACAGCTTTACTGCAGAACCAACACCCCCCCCCACCATCCACATTCACCCCTCCATCATCCACATTCACCCCTTCTCCAAATCCTGTACTTTATACAGCTTTACTGCAGAACCAACATCCACCCCCCACCATCCACATTCACCCCTCCATCATCCACATTCACCCCTTCTCCAAATCCTGTACTTTATACAGCTTTACTGCAGAACAAACACCCCCCCCCCCCCCCACCATCCACATTCACCCCTTCTCCAAATCCTGTACTTTATACAGCTTTACTGCAGAACCAACATCCACCCCCCCACCATCCACATTCACCCCTCCATCATCCACATTCACCCCTTCTCCAAATCCTGTACTTTATACAGCTTTACTGAAGAACCAACACCCCCCCCCCCCCATTATCCACATTCACCCCCTCCATCATCCACATTCACTCCTTCTCCAAATCCTGTACTTTATACAGCTTTACTGCAGAACCAACACACCCCCCCCCCCCCACCATCCACATTTACCCCTCCATCATCCACATTCACCCCCTCCATCATCCACATTCACCCCTTCTCCAAATCCTGTACTTTATACAGCTTTACTGCAGAACCAACACACCCCCCCCCCCCACCATCCACATTCACCCGCTCCATCATCCACATTCACCCCTTCTCCAAATCCTGTACTTTATACAGCTTTACTGCAGAACCAACACCCCCCCCCCCACCATCCACATTCACCCCCTCCATCATCCACATTCACCCCTTCTCCAAATCCTGTACTTTATACAGCTTTACTGCAGAACCAACATCCACCCCCCACCATCCACATTCACCCCTCCATCATCCACATTCACCCCTTCTCCAAATCCTGTACTTTATACAGCTTTACTGCAGAACCAACACCCCCCCCCCCCACCATCCACATTTACCCCCTCCATCATCCACATTCACCCCTTCTCCAAATCCTGTACTTTATACAGCTTTACTGAAGAACCAACACCCCCCCCCCCCACCATCCACATTTACCCCCTCCATCATCCACATTCACCCCCTCCATCATCCACATTCACCCCCTCCATCATCCACATTCACCCCTTCTCCAAATCCTGTACTTTATACAGCTTTACTGCAGAACCAACACCCCCCACCATCCACATTCACCCCTCCATCATCCACATTCACCCCTTCTCCAAATCCTGTACTTTATACAGCTTTACTGCAGAACCAACACCCCCCCCCCACCATCCACATTCACCCCCTCCATCATCCACATTCACCCCTTCTCCAAATCCTGTACTTTATACAGCTTTACTGCAGAACCAACATCCACCCCCCACCATCCACATTCACCCCTCCATCATCCACATTCACCCCTTCTCCAAATCCTGTACTTTATACAGCTTTACTGCAGAACCAACACACCCCCCCCACCATCCACATTTACCCCCTCCATCATCCACATTCACCCCTTCTCCAAATCCTGTACTTTATACAGCTTTACTGAAGAACCAACACCCCCCCCCCCCCATTATCCACATTCACCCCCTCCATCATCCACATTCACCCCCTCCATCATCCACATTCACCCCCTCCATCATCCACATTCACCCCTTCTCCAAATCCTGTACTTTATACAGCTTTACTGCAGAACCAACTTCCACCCCCCACCATCCACATTCACCCCTCCATCATCCACATTCAACCCTTCTCCAAATCTGTACTTTATACAGCTTTACTGCAGAACCAACACCCCCCCCCCACCATCCACATTTACCCCCTCCATCATCCACATTCACCCCCTCCATCATCCACATTCACCCCCCATCCATCATCCACATTCACCCCTTCTCCAAATCCTGTACTTTATACAGCTTTACTGCAGAACCAACACCCCCCCCCACCATCCACATTCACCCCCTCCATCATCCACATTTACCCCCTCCATCATCCACATTCACCCCTTCTCCAAATCCTGTACTTTATACAGCTTTACTGCAGAACCAACTTCCACCCCCCACCATCCACATTCACCCCTCCATCATCCACATTCAACCCTTCTCCAAATCCTGTACTTTATACAGCTTTACTGCAGAACCAACACCCCCCCCCCCACCATCCACATTTACCCCCTCCATCATCCACATTCACCCCCTCCATCATCCACATTCACCCCCTCCATCATCCACATTCACCCCTTCTCCAAATCCTGTACTTTATACAGCTTTACTGCAGAACCAACACCCCCCCCCACCATCCACATTCACCCCCCTCCATCATCCACATTCACCCCCCTCCATCATCCACATTCACCCCTCCATCATCCACATTCACCCCTTCTCCAAATCCTGTACTTTATACAGCTTTACTGCAGAACCAACATCCACCCCCCACCATCCACATTCACCCCTCCATCATCCACATTCACCCCTTCTCCAAATCCTGTACTTTATACAGCTTTACTGCAGAACCAACACCCCCCCCCCCCCCCCACCATCCACATTCACCCCCTCCATCATCCACATTCACCCCTTCTCCAAATCCTGTACTTTATACAGCTTTACTGCAGAACCAACACCCCCCCCCCCCCCCATTATCCACATTCACCCCCTCCATCATCCACATTCACCCCTTCTCCAAATCCTGTACTTTATACAGCTTTACTGCAGAACCAACATCCCCCCCCCACCATCCACATTTACCCCTCCATCATCCACATTCACCCCTTCTCCAAATCCTGTACTTTATACAGCTTTACTGCAGAACCAACATCCACCCCCCACCATCCACATTCACCCCCTCCATCATCCACATTCACCCCTTCTCCAAATCCTGTACTTTATACAGCTTTACTGCAGAACCAACATCCACCCCCCACCATCCACATTCACCCCTCCATCATCCACATTCACCCCTTCTCCAAATCCTGTACTTTATACAGCTTTACTGCAGAACCAACACCCTCCCCCCCCCCCCCACCATCCACATTTACCCCTCCATCATCCACATTCACCCCTCCATCATCCACATTCACCCCCTCCATCATCCACATTCACCCCTTCTCCAAATCCTGTACTTTATACAGCTTTACTGAAGAACCAACACCCCCCCCCATTATCCACATTCACCCCCTCCATCATCCACATTCACCCCTTCTCCAAATCCTGTACTTTATACAGCTTTACTGCAGAACCAACATCCACCCCCCACCATCCACATTCACCCCTCCATCATCCACATTCACCCCTTCTCCAAATCCTGTACTTTATACAGCTTTACTGCAGAACCAACACCCCCCCCCCCCCACCATCCACATTTACCCCTCCATCATCCACATTCACCCCTTCTCCAAATCCTGTACTTTATACAGCTTTACTGAAGAACCAACACCCCCCCCCCCCCATTATCCACATTCACCCCCTCCATCATCCACATTCACCCCTTCTCCAAATCCTGTACTTTATACAGCTTTACTGAAGAACCAACACCCCCCCCCCCCCACCATCCACATTTACCCCCTCCATCATCCACATTCACCCCTTCTCCAAATCCTGTACTTTATACAGCTTTACTGCAGAACCAACACCCCCCCCCCCCCCCCATCCACATTCACCCCTCCATCATCCACATTCACTCCTTCTCCAAATCCTGTACTTTATACAGCTTTACTGCAGAACCAACACCCCCCCCCCCACCATCCACATTCACCCCCTCCATCATCCACATTCACCCCCTCCATCATCCACATTCACCCCCTCCATCATCCACATTCACCCCTTCTCCAAATCCTGTACTTTATACAGCTTTACTGCAGAACCAACATCCACCCCCCCCACCATCCACATTCACCCCTCCATCATCCACATTCACCCCTTCTCCAAATCCTGTACTTTATACAGCTTTACTGCAGAACCAACATCCACCCCCCACCATCCACATTCACCCCTCCATCATCCACATTCACCCCTTCTCCAAATCCTGTACTTTATACAGCTTTACTGCAGAACCAACACCCCCCCCCCCCCCCACCATCCACATTTACCCCCTCCATCATCCACATTCACCCCTTCTCCAAATCCTGTACTTTATACAGCTTTACTGCAGAACCAACATTCACCCCCCACCATCCACATTCACCCCTCCATCATCCACATTCACCCCTTCTCCAAATCCTGTACTTTATACAGCTTTACTGCAGAACCAACACCCCCCCCCCCCCCCACCATCCACATTCACCCCTCCATCATCCACATTCACTCCTTCTCCAAATCCTGTACTTTATACAGCTTTACTGCAGAACCAACATCCACCCCCCACCATCCACATTCACCCCCTCCATCATCCACATTCACCCCTTCTCCAAATCCTGTACTTTATACAGCTTTACTGCAGAACCAACATCCACCCCCCACCATCCACATTCACCCCTCCATCATCCACATTCACCCCTTCTCCAAATCCTTTACTTTATACAGCTTTACTGCAGAACCAACATCCACCCCCCACCATCCACATTCACCCCTCCATCATCCACATTCACCCCTTCTCCAAATCCTGTACTTTATACAGCTTTACTGCAGAACCAACACCCCCCCCACCATCCACATTTACCCCCTCCATCATCCACATTCACCCCTTCTCCAAATCCTGTACTTTATACAGCTTTACTGCAGAACCAACACCCCCCCCCCCCCCCCCACCATCCACATTCACCCCCTCCATCATCCACGTTCACCCCCTCCAAATCCTGTACTTTATACAGCTTTACTGCAGAACCAACATCCACCCCCCACCATCCACATTCACCCCTCCATCATCCACATTCACCCCTTCTCCAAATCCTGTACTTTATACAGCTTTACTGCAGAACCAACATCCACCCCCCACCATCCACATTCACCCCTCCATCATCCACATTCACCCCTTCTCCAAATCCTGTACTTTATACAGCTTTACTGCAGAACCAACACCCCCCCCCCCACCATCCACATTTACCCCTCCATCATCCACATTCACCCCTTCTCCAAATCCTGTACTTTATACAGCTTTACTGCAGAACCAACACCCCCCCCCCCCCACCATCCACATTTACCCCTCCATCATCCACATTCACCCCTTCTCCAAATCCTGTACTTTATACAGCTTTACTGCAGAACCAACATCCACCCCCCACCATCCACATTCACCCCTCCATCATCCACATTCACCCCTCCATCATCCACATTCACCCCTTCTCCAAATCCTGTACTTTATACAGCTTTACTGCAGAACCAACATCCACCCCCCACCATCCACATTCACCCCTCCATCATCCACATTCACCCCTTCTCCAAATCCTGTACTTTATACAGCTTTACTGCAGAACCAACATCCACCCCCCACCATCCACATTCACCCCTCCATCATCCACATTCACCCGTTCTCCAAATCCTGTACTTTATACAGCTTTACTGCAGAACCAACATCCACCCCCCACCATCCACATTCACCCCTCCATCATCCACATTCACCCCTTCTCCAAATCCTGTACTTTATACAGCTTTACTGCAGAACAAACACCCCCCCCCCCACCATCCACATTCACCCCTCCATCATCCACATTCACCTCTTCTCCAAATCCTGTACTTTATACAGCTTTACTGCAGAACCAACACCCCCCCCCCCCACCATCCACATTTACCCCTCCATCATCCACATTCACCCCTTCTCCAAATCCTGTACTTTATACAGCTTTACTGCAGAACCAACATCCACCCCCCACCATCCACATTCACCCCCTCCATCATCCACATTCACCCCTTCTCCAAATCCTGTACTTTATACAGCTTTACTGCAGAACCAACACCCCCCCCCCCCCACCATCCACATTCACCCCTCCATCATCCACATTCACCCCTTCTCCAAATCCTGTACTTTATACAGCTTTACTGCAGAACCAACACCCCCCCCCCCCCCCCACCATCCACATTCACCCCCTCCATCATCCACATTCACCCCTTCTCCAAATCCTGTACTTTATACAGCTTTACTGCAGAACCAACATCCACCCCCCACCATCCACATTCACCCCCTCCATCATCCACATTCACCCCTTCTCCAAATCCTGTACTTTATACAGCTTTACTGCAGAACCAACATCCACCCCCCCACCATCCACATTCACCCCTCCATCATCCACATTCACCCCTTCTCCAAATCCTGTACTTTATACAGCTTTACTGCAGAACCAACACCCCCCCCCCCCCACCATCCACATTCACCCCCTCCATCATCCACATTCACCCCTTCTCCAAATCCTGTACTTTATACAGCTTTACTGCAGAACCAACATCCACCCCCCACCATCCACATTCACCCCTCCATCATCCACATTCACCCCTTCTCCAAATCCTGTACTTTATACAGCTTTACTGCAGAACCAACACCCCCCCCCCCCCCACCATCCACATTCACCCCTCCATCATCCACATTTACCCCTTCTCCAAATCCTGTACTTTATACAGCTTTACTGCAGAACCAACACCCCCCCCCCCCCACCATCCACATTCACCCCCTCCATCATCCACGTTCACCCCTTCTCCAAATCCTGTACTTTATACAGCTTTACTGCAGAACCAACACCCCCCACCATCCACATTCACCCCTCCATCATCCACATTCACCCCTTCTCCAAATCCTGTACTTTATACAGCTTTACTGCAGAACCAACACCCCCCCCCCCCCCACCATCCACATTCACCCCTCCATCATCCACATTCACCCCTTCTCCAAATCCTGTACTTTATACAGCTTTACTGCAGAACCAACATCCACCCCCCACCATCCACATTCACCCCTCCATCATCCACATTCACCCCCTCCATCATCCACATTCACCCCTTCTCCAAATCCTGTACTTTATACAGCTTTACTGCAGAACCAACATCCACCCCCCACCATCCACATTCACCCCTCCATCATCCACATTCACCCCTTCTCCAAATCCTGTACTTTATACAGCTTTACTGCAGAACCAACATCCACCCCCTACCATCCACATTCACCCCTCCATCATCCACATTCACCCCCTCCATCATCCACATTCACCCCTTCTCCAAATCCTGTACTTTATACAGCTTTACTGCAGAACCAACACCCCCCCCCCCCCACCATCCACATTTACCCCTCCATCATCCACATTCACCCCTTCTCCAAATCCTGTACTTTATACAGCTTTACTGCAGAACCAACACCCCCCCCCCCACCATCCACATTCACCCCTCCATCATCCACATTCACCCCTTCTCCAAATCCTGTACTTTATACAGCTTTACTGCAGAACCAACACCCCCCCCCCCCCCATTATCCACATTCACCCCCTCCATCATCCACATTCACTCCTTCTCCAAATCCTGTACTTTATACAGCTTTACTGCAGAACCAACACCCCCCCCCCCCACCATCCACATTCACCCCTCCATCATCCACATTCACCCCTTCTCCAAATCCTGTACTTTATACAGCTTTACTGCAGAACCAACACCCCCCCCCCCCCCCCACCATCCACATTTACCCCTCCATCATCCACATTCACCCCTTCTCCAAATCCTGTACTTTATACAGCTTTACTGAAGAACCAACACCCCCCCCCCCCATTATCCACATTCACCCCCTCCATCATCCACATTCACCCCTTCTCCAAATCCTGTACTTTATACAGCTTTACTGAAGAACCAACACCCCCCCCGCCATTATCCACATTCACCCCTCCATCATCCACATTCACCCCTTCTCCAAATCCTGTACTTTATACAGCTTTACTGCAGAACCAACATCCACCCCCCACCATCCACATTCACCCCCTCCATCATCCACATTCACCCCTTCTCCAAATCCTGTACTTTATACAGCTTTACTGCAGAACCAACACCCCCCCCCCACCATCCACATTCACCCCCTCCATCATCCACGTTCACCCCTTCTCCAAATCCTGTACTTTATACAGCTTTACTGCAGAACCAACATCCACCCCCCACCATCCACATTCACCCCTCCATCATCCACATTCACCCCTTCTCCAAATCCTGTACTTTATACAGCTTTACTGCAGAACCAACACCCCCCCCCCCCACCATTCACATTCACCCCTCCATCATCCACATTCACCCCTTCTCCAAATCTTGTACTTTATACAGCTTTACTGCAGAACCAACACCCCCCCCCCCACCATCCACATTCACCCCCTCCATCATCCACATTCACCCCTTCTCCAAATCCTGTACTTTATACAGCTTTACTGAAGAACCAACACCCCCCCCCCCCCCCCATTATCCACATTCACCCCCTCCATCATCCACATTCACTCCTTCTCCAAATCCTGTACTTTATACAGCTTTACTGCAGAACCAACACCCCCCCCCCCCCCACCATCCACATTCACCCCCTCCATCATCCACATTCACCCCTTCTCCAAATCCTGTACTTTATACAGCTTTACTGCAGAACCAACACCCCCCCCCCCCCACCATCCACATTCACCCCTCCATCATCCACATTCACCCCTTCTCCAAATCCTGTACTTTATACAGCTTTACTGCAGAACCAACATCCACCCCCCACCATCCACATTCACCCCTCCATCATCCACATTCACCCCTTCTCCAAATCCTGTACTTTATACAGCTTTACTGCAGAACCAACATCCACCCCCCCACCATCCACATTCACCCCTCCATCATCCACATTCACCCCTTCTCCAAATCCTGTACTTTATACAGCTTTACTGCAGAACCAACACCCCCCCCCCCATTATCCACATTCACCCCCTCCATCATCCACATTCACCCCTTCTCCAAATCCTGTACTTTATACAGCTTTACTGCAGAACCAACACCCCCCCCCCCCACCATCCACTTTCCTCCCGCTCCATCATCCACATTCACCCCCTCCATCATCCACATTCACCCCTTCTCCAAATCCTGTACTTTATACAGCTTTACTGCAGAACCAACATCCACCCCCCACCATCCACATTCACCCCTCCATCATCCACATTCACCCCTTCTCCAAATCCTGTACTTTATACAGCTTTACTGCAGAACCAACATCCACCCCCCACCATCCACATTCACCCCTCCATCATCCACATTCACCCCTTCTCCAAATCCTGTACTTTATACAGCTTTACTGCAGAACCAACACCCCCCCCCCCCCACCATCCACATTTACCCCCTCCATCATCCACATTCACCCCCTCCATCATCCACATTCACCCCTTCTCCAAATCCTGTACTTTATACAGCTTTACTGCAGAACCAACACCCCCCCCCCCCCCCACCATCCACATTCACCCCCTCCATCATCCACATTCACCCCTTCTCCAAATCCTGTACTTTATACAGCTTTACTGCAGAACCAACACCCCCCCCCCCTCCATCCACATTCACCCCTCCATCATCCACATTCACCCCTTCTCCAAATCCTGTACTTTATACAGCTTTACTGCAGAACCAACACCCCCCCCCCCCCACCATCCACATTCACCCCCTCCATCATCCACATTCACCCCTTCTCCAAATCCTGTACTTTATACAGCTTTACTGCAGAACCAACACCCCCACCATCCACATTCACCCCCTCC
The DNA here is from genome assembly GCA_029206835.1 of Rana muscosa. Lineage (NCBI taxonomy): Eukaryota > Metazoa > Chordata > Amphibia > Anura > Ranidae > Rana > Rana muscosa. The sequence continues at coordinate 44,805,928 of CM055126.1, forward strand.
ATCATCCACATTCACCCCTTCTCCAAATCCTGTACTTTATACAGCTTTACTGCAGAACCAACACCCCCCCCCCCCACCATCCACATTCACCCCCTCCATCATCCACATTCACCCCTTCTCCAAATCCTGTACTTTATACAGCTTTACTGCAGAACCAACACCCCCCCCCCTCCATCCACATTCACCCCTCCATCATCCACATTCACCCCTTCTCCAAATCCTGTACTTTATACAGCTTTACTGCAGAACCAACATCCACCCCCCACCATCCACATTCACCCCTCCATCATCCACATTCACCCCTTCTCCAAATCCTGTACTTTATACAGCTTTACTGCAGAACCAACATCCACCCCCCACCATCCACATTCACCCCTCCATCATCCACATTCACCCCTTCTCCAAATCCTGTACTTTATACAGCTTTACTGCAGAACCAACACCCCCCCCCCCCCACCATCCACTTTCCTCCCGCTCCATCATCCACATTCACCCCTTCTCCAAATCCTGTACTTTATACAGCTTTACTGCAGAACCAACATCCACCCCCCACCATCCACATTCACCCCCTCCATCATCCACATTCACCCCTTCTCCAAATCCTGTACTTTATACAGCTTTACTGCAGAACCAACACCCCCCCACCATCCACATTTACCCCCTCCATCATCCACATTCACCCCTTCTCCAAATCCTGTACTTTATACAGCTTTACTGCAGAACCAACACCCCCCCCACCATCCACATTCACCCCCTCCATCATCCACATTCACCCCTTCTCCAAATCCTGTACTTTATACAGCTTTACTGCAGAACCAACACCCCCCCCCCCCCACCATCCACATTTACCCCCTCCATCATCCACATTCACCCCTTCTCCAAATCCTGTACTTTATACAGCTTTACTGAAGAACCAACACCCCCCCCCCCCCCCACCATCCACATTTACCCCCTCCATCATCCACATTCACCCCCTCCATCATCCACATTCACCCCTTCTCCAAATCCTGTACTTTATACAGCTTTACTGCAGAACCAACATCCACCCCCCACCATCCACATTCACCCCTCCATCATCCACATTCACCCCTTCTCCAAATCCTGTACTTTATACAGCTTTACTGCAGAACCAACATCCACCCCCCACCATCCACATTCACCCCTCCATCATCCACATTCACCCCTTCTCCAAATCCTGTACTTTATACAGCTTTACTGCAGAACCAACACCCCCCCCCCCCCCCACCATCCACATTTACCCCTCCATCATCCACATTCACCCCTTCTCCAAATCCTGTACTTTATACAGCTTTACTGCAGAACCAACATCCACCCCCCACCATCCACATTCACCCCCTCCATCATCCACATTCACCCCTCCATCATCCACATTCACCCCTTCTCCAAATCCTGTACTTTATACAGCTTTACTGCAGAACCAACACCCCCCCCCCCCCCACCATCCACATTCACCCCCTCCATCATCCACGTTCACCGCTTCTCCAAATCCTGTACTTTATACAGCTTTACTGCAGAACCAACATCCACCCCCCACCATCCACATTCACCCCTCCATCATCCACATTCACCCCTTCTCCAAATCCTGTACTTTATACAGCTTTACTGCAGAACCAACATCCACCCCCCACCATCCACATTCACCCCTCCATCATCCACATTCACCCCTTCTCCAAATCCTGTACTTTATACAGCTTTACTGCAGAACCAACACCCCCCCCCCCCACCATCCACTTTCCTCCCGCTCCATCATCCACATTCACCCCTTCTCCAAATCCTGTACTTTATACAGCTTTACTGCAGAACCAACATCCACCCCCCACCATCCACATTCACCCCTCCATCATCCACATTCACCCCTTCTCCAAATCCTGTACTTTATACAGCTTTACTGCAGAACCAACATCCACCCCCCACCATCCACATTCACCCCTCCATCATCCACATTCACCCCTCCATCATCCACATTCACCCCTTCTCCAAATCCTGTACTTTATACAGCTTTACTGCAGAACCAACACCCCCCCCCCCCACCATCCACATTCATCCCCTCCATCATCCACGTTCACCCCTTCTCCAAATCCTGTACTTTATACAGCTTTACTGAAGAACCAACACCCCCCCCCCCCACCATCCACATTTACCCCTCCATCATCCACATTCACCCCCTCCATCATCCACATTCACCCCCTCCATCATCCACATTCACCCCCTCCATCATCCACATTCACCCCTCCATCATCCACATTCACCCCTTCTCCAAATCCTGTACTTTATACAGCTTTACTGCAGAACCAACATCCACCCCCCACCATCCACATTCACCCCCTCCATCATCCACATTCACCCCTTCTCCAAATCCTGTACTTTATACAGCTTTACTGCAGAACCAACACCCCCCCCCCCCACCATCCACATTCACCCCCTCCATCATCCACGTTCACCCCTTCTCCAAATCCTGTACTTTATACAGCTTTACTGCAGAACCAACACCCCCCCCCACCATCCACATTTACCCCTCCATCATCCACATTCACCCCTTCTCCAAATCCTGTACTTTATACAGCTTTACTGCAGAACCAACACCCCCCCCACCATCCACATTCACCCCCTCCATCATCCACATTCACCCCTTCTCCAAATCCTGTACTTTATACAGCTTTACTGCAGAACCAACATCCACCCCCCACCATCCACATTCACCCCTCCATCATCCACATTCACCCGTTCTCCAAATCCTGTACTTTATACAGCTTTACTGCAGAACCAACACCCCCCCCCCCCCACCATCCACATTCACCCCTCCATCATCCACATTCACCCCTTCTCCAAATCCTGTACTTTATACAGCTTTACTGCAGAACCAACACACCCCCCCCCCCCCCACCATCCACTTTCCTCCCGCTCCATCATCCACATTCACCCCTTCTCCAAATCCTGTACTTTATACAGCTTTACTGCAGAACCAACATCCACCCCCCACCATCCACATTCACCCCCTCCATCATCCACATTCACCCCTTCTCCAAATCCTGTACTTTATACAGCTTTACTGCAGAACCAACACCCCCCCCCCCCCCATCCACATTTACCCCCTCCATCATCCACATTCACCCCCTCCATCATCCACATTCACCCCTTCTCCAAATCCTGTACTTTATACAGCTTTACTGCAGAACCAACATCCACCCCCCACCATCCACATTCACCCCTCCATCATCCACATTCACCCCTTCTCCAAATCCTGTACTTTATACAGCTTTACTGCAGAACCAACATCCACCCCCCACCATCCACATTCACCCCTCCATCATCCACATTCACCCCTTCTCCAAATCCTGTACTTTATACAGCTTTACTGCAGAACCAACACCCCCCCCCCCACCATCCACATTCACCCCTCCATCATCCACATTCACCCCTTCTCCAAATCCTGTACTTTATACAGCTTTACTGCAGAACCAACATCCACCCCCCCACCATCCACATTCACCCCTCCATCATCCACATTCACCCCTTCTCCAAATCCTGTACTTTATACAGCTTTACTGCAGAACCAACACCCCCCCCCCCCACCATCCACATTCACCCCCTCCATCATCCACATTCACCCCTTCTCCAAATCCTGTACTTTATACAGCTTTACTGCAGAACCAACATCCACCCCCCACCATCCACATTCACCCCTCCATCATCCACATTCACCCCTTCTCCAAATCCTGTACTTTATACAGCTTTACTGCAGAACCAACATCCACCCCCCCCCACCATCCACATTCACCCCCTCCATCATCCACATTCACCCCTTCTCCAAATCCTGTACTTTATACAGCTTTACTGCAGAACCAACACCCCCCCCCCCCCCCACCATCCACATTCACCCCTCCATCATCCACATTCACCCCTTCTCCAAATCCTGTACTTTATACAGCTTTACTGCAGAACCAACACCCCCCCCCACCATCCACATTCACCCCCTCCATCATCCACATTCACCCCTTCTCCAAATCCTGTACTTTATACAGCTTTACTGCAGAACCAACATCCACCCCCCACCATCCACATTCACCCCTCCATCATCCACATTCACCCCTTCTCCAAATCCTGTACTTTATACAGCTTTACTGCAGAACCAACACCCCCCCCCACCATCCACATTCACCCCCTCCATCATCCACATTCACCCCTTCTCCAAATCCTGTACTTTATACAGCTTTACTGCAGAACCAACACCCCCCCCCACCATCCACATTCACCCCCTCCATCATCCACATTCACCCCTTCTCCAAATCCTGTACTTTATACACCTTTACTGCAGAACCAACACCCCCCCCCACCATCCACATTTACCCCCTCCATCATCCACATTCACCCCTTCTCCAAATCCTGTACTTTATACACCTTTACTGCAGAACCAACATCCACCCCCCACCATCCATATTCACCCCTCCATCATCCACATTCACCCCTTCTCCAAATCCTGTACTTTATACAGCTTTACTGCAGAACCAACATCCACCCCCCACCATCCACATTCACCCCTCCATCATCCACATTCACCCCCTCCATCATCCACATTCACCCCCTCCATCATCCACATTCACCCCTTCTCCAAATCCTGTACTTTATACACCTTTACTGCAGAACCAACATCCACCCCCCACCATCCACATTCACCCCCTCCATCATCCACATTCACCCCTTCTCCAAATCCTGTACTTTATACAGCTTTACTGCAGAACCAACACCCCCCCCCCCCACCATCCATATTCACCCCTCCATCATCCACATTCACCCCTTCTCCAAATCCTGTACTTTATACAGATTTACTGCAGAACCAACATCCACCCCCCACCATCCACATTCACCCCTCCATCATCCACATTCACCCCTTCTCCAAATCCTGTACTTTATACACCTTTACTGCAGAACCAACATCCACCCCCCACCATCCATATTCACCCCCTCCATCATCCACATTCACCCCTTCTCCAAATCCTGTACTTTATACAGCTTTACTGCAGAACCAACACCCCCCCCCCACCATCCACATTCACCCCTCCATCATCCACATTCACCCCTTCTCCAAATCCTGTACTTTATACACCTTTACTGCAGAACCAACATCCACCCCCCACCATCCATATTCACCCCCTCCATCATCCACATTCACCCCTTCTCCAAATCCTGTACTTTATACAGCTTTACTGCAGAACCAACACCCCCCCCCCCCCCCACCATCCACATTCACCCCCTCCATCATCCACATTCACCCCTTCTCCAAATCCTGTACTTTATACAGCTTTACTGCAGAACCAACACCCCCCCCCCCCCACCATCCACATTTACCCCCTCCATCATCCACATTCACCCCTTCTCCAAATCCTGTACTTTATACAGCTTTACTGCAGAACCAACACCCCCCCCCCCCCCATTATCCACATTCACCCCCTCCATCATCCACATTCACTCCTTCTCCAAATCCTGTACTTTATACAGCTTTACTGCAGAACCAACATCCACCCCCCACCATCCACATTCACCCCTCCATCATCCACATTCACCCCTTCTCCAAATCCTGTACTTTATACAGCTTTACTGAAGAACCAACACCCCCCCCCCCCCCATTATCCACATTCACCCCCTCCATCATCCACATTCACCCCTTCTCCAAATCCTGTACTTTATACAGCTTTACTGCAGAACCAACACCCCCCCCCCCCCACCATCCACATTTAACCCCTCCATCATCCACATTCACCCCTTCTCCAAATCCTGTACTTTATACAGCTTTACTGAAGAACCAACACCCCCCCCCCCCCCACCATCCACATTTACCCCTCCATCATCCACATTCACCCCCTCCATCATCCACATTCACCCCTTCTCCAAATCCTGTACTTTATACAGCTTTACTGCAGAACCAACATCCACCCCCCCCACCATCCACATTCACCCCTCCATCATCCACATTCACCCCTTCTCCAAATCCTGTACTTTATACAGCTTTACTGCAGAACCAACACACCCCCCCCCCCCACCATCCACATTCACCCCCTCCATCATCCACATTCACCCCCTCCATCATCCACATTCACCCCTTCTCCAAATCCTGTACTTTATACAGCTTTACTGCAGAACCAACACCCCCCCCCCCCCCCCACCATCCACATTCACCCCCTCCATCATCCACATTCACCCCTTCTCCAAATCCTGTACTTTATACAGCTTTACTGCAGAACCAACATCCACCCCCCACCATCCACATTCACCCCCTCCATCATCCACATTCACCCCTTCTCCAAATCCTGTACTTTATACAGCTTTACTGAAGAACCAACACCCCCCCCCCCCCATTATCCACATTCACCCCCTCCATCATCCACATTCACTCCTTCTCCAAATCCTGTACTTTATACAGCTTTACTGCAGAACCAACACCCCCCCACCATCCACATTCACCCCTCCATCATCCACATTCACCCCTTCTCCAAATCCTGTACTTTATACAGCTTTACTGCAGAACCAACATCCACCCCCCACCATCCACATTCACCCCTCCATCATCCACATTCACCCCTTTTCCAAATCCTGTACTTTATACAGCTTTACTGCAGAACAAACACCCCCCCCCCCCCCACCATCCACATTCACCCCTCCATCATCCACATTCACCCCTTCTCCAAATCCTGTACTTTATACAGCTTTACTGCAGAACCAACATTCACCCCCCACCATCCACATTCACCCCTCCATCATCCACATTCACCCCTTCTCCAAATCCTGTACTTTATACAGCTTTACTGCAGAACCAACACCCCCCCCCCCCACCATCCACATTCACCCCTCCATCATCCACATTCACTCCTTCTCCAAATCCTGTACTTTATACAGCTTTACTGCAGAACCAACACCCCCCCCCCACCATCCACATTCACCCCCTCCATCATCCACATTCACCCCTTCTCCAAATCCTGTACTTTATACAGCTTTACTGCAGAACCAACATCCACCCCCCACCATCCACATTCACCCCTCCATCATCCACATTCACCCCTTCTCCAAATCCTGTACTTTATACAGCTTTACTGCAGAACCAACATCCACCCCCCACCATCCACATTCACCCCCTCCATCATCCACATTCACCCCTTCTCCAAATCCTGTACTTTATACAGCTTTACTGCAGAACCAACATCCACCCCCCACCATCCACATTCACCCCTCCATCATCCACATTCACCCCTTCTCCAAATCCTGTACTTTATACAGCTTTACTGCAGAACCAACATCCACCCCCCACCATCCACATTCACCCCTCCATCATCCACATTCACCCCTTCTCCAAATCCTGTACTTTATACAGCTTTACTGCAGAACCAACACCCCCCCCCACCATCCACATTTACCCCCTCCATCATCCACATTCACCCCTTCTCCAAATCCTGTACTTTATACAGCTTTACTGCAGAACCAACATCCACCCCCCACCATCCACATTCACCCCTCCATCATCCACATTCACCCCTTCTCCAAATCCTGTACTTTATACAGCTTTACTGCAGAACCAACATCCACCCCCCACCATCCACATTCACCCCTCCATCATCCACATTCACCCCCTCCATCATCCACATTCACCCCTCCATCATCCACATTCACCCCTTCTCCAAATCCTGTACTTTATACAGCTTTACTGCAGAACCAACACCCCCCCCCCCCACCATCCACATTTACCCCTCCATCATCCACATTCACCCCTTCTCCAAATCCTGTACTTTATACAGCTTTACTGCAGAACCAACATCCACCCCCCACCATCCACATTCACCCCTCCATCATCCACATTCACCCCTTCTCCAAATCCTGTACTTTATACAGCTTTACTGCAGAACCAACACCCCCCCCCCCCCCACCATCCACATTCACCCCCTCCATCATCCACATTCACCCCCTCCATCATCCACATTCACCCCTCCATCATCCACATTCACCCCTTCTCCAAATCCTGTACTTTATACAGCTTTACTGCAGAACCAACATCCACCCCCCACCATCCACATTCACCCCTCCATCATCCACATTCACCCCTTCTCCAAATCCTGTACTTTATACAGCTTTACTGCAGAACCAACACCCCCCCCCCACCATCCACATTCACCCCTCCATCATCCACATTCACCCCTTCTCCAAATCCTGTACTTTATACAGCTTTACTGAAGAACCAACACCCCCCCCCCCCATTATCCACATTCACCCCCTCCATCATCCACATTCACCCCTTCTCCAAATCCTGTACTTTATACAGCTTTACTGCAGAACCAACATCCACCCCCCACCATCCACATTCACCCCTCCATCATCCACATTCACCCCTTCTCCAAATCCTGTACTTTATACAGCTTTACTGCAGAACCAACATCCACCCCCCACCATCCACATTCACCCCCTCCATCATCCACATTCACCCCTTCTCCAAATCCTGTACTTTATACAGCTTTACTGCAGAACCAACACCCCCCCCCCCATTATCCACATTCACCCCTCCATCATCCACATTCACCCCTTCTCCAAATCCTGTACTTTATACAGCTTTACTGCAGAACCAACATCCACCCCCCACCCCCCACCATCCACATTCACCCCTCCATCATCCACATTCACCCCTTCTCCAAATCCTGTACTTTATACAGCTTTACTGCAGAACCAACACCCCCCCCCCTCCATCATCCACATTCACCCCCTCCATCATCCACATTCACCCCTTCTCCAAATCCTGTACTTTATACAGCTTTACTGCAGAACCAACACCCCCCCCCCACCATCCACATTCACCCCCTCCATCATCCACATTCACCCCCTCCATCATCCACATTCACCCCTCCATCATCCACATTCACCCCTTCTCCAAATCCTGTACTTTATACAGCTTTACTGCAGAACCAACATCCACCCCCCACCATCCACATTCACCCCTCCATCATCCACATTCACCCCTTCTCCAAATCCTGTACTTTATACAGCTTTACTGCAGAACCAACACCCCCCCCCCCACCATCCACATTCACCCCTCCATCATCCACATTCACCCCTTCTCCAAATCCTGTACTTTATACAGCTTTACTGCAGAACCAACACCCCCCCCCCCCCCCACCATCCACATTCACCCCTCCATCATCCACATTCACCCCCTCCATCATCCACATTCACCCCTCCATCATCCACATTCACCCCTTCTCCAAATCCTGTACTTTATACAGCTTTACTGCAGAACCAACATCCACCCCCCACCATCCACATTCACCCCTCCATCATCCACATTCACCCCTTCTCCAAATCCTGTACTTTATACAGCTTTACTGCAGAACCAACACCCCCCCCCCCCACCATCCACATTTACCCCCTCCATCATCCACATTCACTCCTTCTCCAAATCCTGTACTTTATACAGCTTTACTGCAGAACCAACACCCCCCCCCCCCCACCATCCACATTTACCCCCTCCATCATCCACATTCACCCCTTCTCCAAATCCTGTACTTTATACAGCTTTACTGCAGAACCAACACCCCCCCCCCCCCCACCATCCACATTCACCCCTCCATCATCCACATTCACCCCTTCTCCAAATCCTGTACTTTATACAGCTTTACTGCAGAACCAACACCCCCCCCCCCACCATCCACATTCACCCCTCCATCATCCACATTCACCCCTTCTCCAAATCCTGTACTTTATACAGCTTTACTGCAGAACCAACACCCCCCCCCACCATCCACATTCACCCCCTCCATCATCCACATTCACCCCTTCTCCAAATCCTGTACTTTATACAGCTTTACTGCAGAACCAACACCCCCCCCCCCCCCCCACCATCCACATTTACCCCCTCCATCATCCACATTCACCCCTTCTCCAAATCCTGTACTTTATACAGCTTTACTGCAGAACCAACACCCCCCCCCCCCCCACCATCCACATTCACCCCTCCATCATCCACATTCACCCCTTCTCCAAATCCTGTACTTTATACAGCTTTACTGCAGAACCAACACCCCCCCCCCCCCCACCATCCACATTCACCCCTCCATCATCCACATTCACCCCTTCTCCAAATCCTGTACTTTATACAGCTTTACTGCAGAACCAACACCCCCCCCCCCACCATCCACATTCACCCCTCCATCATCCACATTCACCCCTTCTCCAAATCCTGTACTTTATACAGCTTTACTGCAGAACCAACACCCCCCCCCACCATCCACATTCACCCCCTCCATCATCCACATTCACCCCTTCTCCAAATCCTGTACTTTATACAGCTTTACTGCAGAACCAACACCCCCCCCCCCCATCCACATTTACCCCCTCCATCATCCACATTCACCCCTTCTCCAAATCCTGTACTTTATACAGCTTTACTGCAGAACCAACACCCCCCCCCCCCACCATCCACATTCACCCCCTCCATCATCCACATTCACCCCTTCTCCAAATCCTGTACTTTATACAGCTTTACTGCAGAACCAACATCCACCCCCCACCATCCATATTCACCCCTCCATCATCCACATTCACCCCTTCTCCAAATCCTGTACTTTATACAGCTTTACTGCAGAACCAACACCCCCCCCCCCACCATCCACATTCACCCCTCCATCATCCACATTCACCCCTTCTCCAAATCCTGTACTTTATACAGCTTTACTGCAGAACCAACACCCCCCCCCCCCCCATTATCCACATTCACCCCCTCCATCATCCACATTCACTCCTTCTCCAAATCCTGTACTTTATACAGCTTTACTGCAGAACCAACATCCACCCCCCACCATCCACATTCACCCCTCCATCATCCACATTCACCCCTTCTCCAAATCCTGTACTTTATACAGCTTTACTGCAGAACCAACACCCCCCCCCCCCCATCCACATTTAACCCCTCCATCATCCACATTCACCCCCTCCATCATCCACATTCACCCCTCCATCATCCACATTCACCCCTTCTCCAAATCCTGTACTTTATACAGCTTTACTGCAGAACCAACATCCACCCCCCACCATCCACATTCACCCCTCCATCATCCACATTCACCCCTTCTCCAAATCCTGTACTTTATACAGCTTTACTGAAGAACCAACACCCCCCCCCCCACCATCCACATTCACCCCTCCATCATCCACATTCACCCCTTCTCCAAATCCTGTACTTTATACAGCTTTACTGCAGAACCAACACCCCCCCCCCCCCACCATCCACATTTAACCCCTCCATCATCCACATTCACCCCTTCTCCAAATCCTGTACTTTATACAGCTTTACTGCAGAACCAACACACCCCCCCCCCCCACCATCCACATTCACCCCCTCCATCATCCACATTCACCCCCTCCATCATCCACATTCACCCCTTCTCCAAATCCTGTACTTTATACAGCTTTACTGCAGAACCAACATCCACCCCCCACCATCCACATTCACCCCTCCATCATCCACATTCACCCCTTCTCCAAATCCTGTACTTTATACAGCTTTACTGAAGAACCAACACCCCCCCCCCCATTATCCACATTCACCCCCTCCATCATCCACATTCACTCCTTCTCCAAATCCTGTACTTTATACAGCTTTACTGCAGAACCAACACCCCCCCACCATCCACATTCACCCCTCCATCATCCACATTCACCCCTTCTCCAAATCCTGTACTTTATACAGCTTTACTGCAGAACCAACACCCCCCCCCCCCACCATCCACATTCACCCCTCCATCATCCACATTCACCGCTTCTCCAAATCCTGTACTTTATACAGCTTTACTGCAGAACCAACACCCCCCCCCCCCCCACCATCCACATTCACCCCTCCATCATCCACATTCACCCCTTCTCCAAATCCTGTACTTTATACAGCTTTACTGCAGAACCAACATTCACCCCCCACCATCCACATTCACCCCTCCATCATCCACATTCACCCCTTCTCCAAATCCTGTACTTTATACAGCTTTACTGCAGAACCAACACCCCCCCCCCCCACCATCCACATTCACCCCTCCATCATCCACATTCACTCCTTCTCCAAATCCTGTACTTTATACAGCTTTACTGCAGAACCAACATCCACCCCCCACCATCCACATTCACCCCCTCCATCATCCACATTCACCCCTTCTCCAAATCCTGTACTTTATACAGCTTTACTGCAGAACCAACATCCACCCCCCACCATCCACATTCACCCCTCCATCATCCACATTCACCCCTTCTCCAAATCCTGTACTTTATACAGCTTTACTGCAGAACCAACATCCACCCCCCACCATCCACATTCACCCCTCCATCATCCACATTCACCCCTTCTCCAAATCCTGTACTTTATACAGCTTTACTGCAGAACCAACACCCCCCCCCCCCCCACCATCCACATTTACCCCCTCCATCATCCACATTCACCCCGTCTCCAAATCCTGTACTTTATACAGCTTTACTGCAGAACCAACATCCACCCCCCACCATCCACATTCACCCCCTCCATCATCCACATTCACCCCCTCCATCATCCACATTCACCCCTCCATCATCCACATTCACCCCTTCTCCAAATCCTGTACTTTATACAGCTTTACTGCAGAACCAACATCCACCCCCCACCATCCACATTCACCCCTCCATCATCCACATTCACCCCTTCTCCAAATCCTGTACTTTATACAGCTTTACTGCAGAACCAACATCCACCCCCCACCATCCACATTCACCCCTCCATCATCCACATTCACCCCTTCTCCAAATCCTGTACTTTATACAGCTTTACTGCAGAACCAACATCCACCCCCCACCATCCACATTCACCCCTCCATCATCCACATTCACCCCTTCTCCAAATCCTGTACTTTATACAGCTTTACTGCAGAACCAACACCCCCCCCCCCCCACCATCCACATTTACCCCTCCATCATCCACATTCACCCCTTCTCCAAATCCTGTACTTTATACAGCTTTACTGCAGAACCAACACCCCCCCCCCCCCACCATCCACATTCACCCCCTCCATCATCCACATTCACCCCTTCTCCAAATCCTGTACTTTATACAGCTTTACTGCAGAACCAATATCCACCCCCCACCATCCACATTCACCCCCTCCATCATCCACATTCACCCCTTTTCCAAATCCTGTACTTTATACAGCTTTACTGCAGAACCAACACCCCCCCCCCCACCATCCACATTCACCCCCTCCATCATCCACGTTCACCCCTTCTCCAAATCCTGTACTTTATACAGCTTTACTGCAGAACCAACACCCCCCACCATCCACATTCACCCCTCCATCATCCACATTCACCCCTTCTCCAAATCCTGTACTTTATACAGCTTTACTGCAGAACCAACACCCCCCCCCCCACCATCCACATTCACCCCCTCCATCATCCACATTTACCCCTTCTCCAAATCCTGTACTTTATACAGCTTTACTGCAGAACCAACATCCACCCCCCACCATCCACATTCACCCCTCCATCATCCACATTCACCCCTTCTCCAAATCCTGTACTTTATACAGCTTTACTGCAGAACCAACACCCCCCCCCCCCCACCATCCACATTCACCCCTCCATCATCCACATTCACCCGTTCTCCAAATCCTGTACTTTATACAGCTTTACTGCAGAACCAACATCCACCCCCCACCATCCACATTCACCCCCTCCATCATCCACATTCACCCCTTCTCCAAATCCTGTACTTTATACAGCTTTACTGCAGAACCAACACCCCCCCCCCCACCATCCACATTCACCCCCTCCATCATCCACGTTCACCCCTTCTCCAAATCCTGTACTTTATACAGCTTTACTGCAGAACCAACATCCACCCCCCACCATCCACATTCACCCCTCCATCATCCACATTCACCCCTTCTCCAAATCCTGTACTTTATACAGCTTTACTGCAGAACCAACACCCCCCCCCCCCACCATTCACATTCACCCCTCCATCATCCACATTCACCCCTCCATCATCCACATTCACCCCTTCTCCAAATCTTGTACTTTATACAGCTTTACTGCAGAACCAACACCCCCCCCCCACCATCCACATTCACCCCCTCCATCATCCACATTCACCCCTTCTCCAAATCCTGTACTTTATACAGCTTTACTGAAGAACCAACACCCCCCCCCCCATTATCCACATTTACCCCCTCCATCATCCACATTCACCCCCTCCATCATCCACATTCACCCCTCCATCATCCACATTCACCCCTTCTCCAAATCCTGTACTTTATACAGCTTTACTGCAGAACCAACACCCCCCCCCCCCACCATCCACATTCACCCCCTCCATCATCCACATTCACCCCTTCTCCAAATCCTGTACTTTATACAGCTTTACTGCAGAACCAACATCCACCCCCCACCATCCACATTCACCCCTCCATCATCCACATTCACCCCTTCTCCAAATCCTGTACTTTATACAGCTTTACTGCAGAACCAACATCCACCCCCCACCATCCACATTCACCCCTCCATCATCCACATTCACCCCTTCTCCAAATCCTGTACTTTATACAGCTTTACTGCAGAACCAACACCCCCCCCCCCCCACCATCCACATTCACCCCTCCATCATCCACATTCACCCCTTCTCCAAATCCTGTACTTTATACAGCTTTACTGCAGAACCAACATCCACCCCCCACCATCCACATTCACCCCTCCATCATCCACATTCACCCCTTCTCCAAATCCTGTACTTTATACAGCTTTACTGCAGAACCAACATCCACCCCCCCACCATCCACATTCACCCCTCCATCATCCACATTCACCCCTTCTCCAAATCCTGTACTTTATACAGCTTTACTGCAGAACCAACACCCCCCCCCCCCCCCATTATCCACATTCACCCCCTCCATCATCCACATTCACCCCTTCTCCAAATCCTGTACTTTATACAGCTTTACTGCAGAACCAACACCCCCCCCCCCCCACCATCCACTTTCCTCCCGCTCCATCATCCACATTCACCCCTTCTCCAAATCCTGTACTTTATACAGCTTTACTGCAGAACCAACATCCACCCCCCACCATCCACATTTACCCCTCCATCATCCACATTCACCCCTTCTCCAAATCCTGTACTTTATACAGCTTTACTGCAGAACCAACACCCCCCCCCCACCATCCACATTTACCCCCTCCATCATCCACATTCACCCCCTCCATCATCCACATTCACCCCTCCATCATCCACATTCACCCCTTCTCCAAATCCTGTACTTTATACAGCTTTACTGCAGAACCAACACCCCCCCCCCCCACCATCCACATTCACCCCCTCCATCATCCACATTCACCCCTTCTCCAAATCCTGTACTTTATACAGCTTTACTGCAGAACCAACATCCACCCCCCACCATCCACATTCACCCCTCCATCATCCACATTCACCCCTTCTCCAAATCCTGTACTTTATACAGCTTTACTGCAGAACCAACATCCACCCCCCACCATCCACATTCACCCCTCCATCATCCACATTCACCCCTTCTCCAAATCCTGTACTTTATACAGCTTTACTGCAGAACCAACACCCCCCCCCCCCCCACCATCCACTTTCCTCCCGCTCCATCATCCACATTCACCCCTTCTCCAAATCCTGTACTTTATACAGCTTTACTGCAGAACCAACATCCACCCCCCACCATCCACATTCACCCCCTCCATCATCCACATTCACCCCTTCTCCAAATCCTGTACTTTATACAGCTTTACTGCAGAACCAACACCCCCCCACCATCCACATTTACCCCCTCCATCATCCACATTCACCCCCTCCATCATCCACATTCACCCCTTCTCCAAATCCTGTACTTTATACAGCTTTACTGCAGAACCAACATCCACCCCCCACCATCCACATTCACCCCTCCATCATCCACATTCACCCCTTCTCCAAATCCTGTACTTTATACAGCTTTACTGCAGAACCAACATCCACCCCCCACCATCCACATTCACCCCTCCATCATCCACATTCACCCCTTCTCCAAATCCTGTACTTTATACAGCTTTACTGCAGAACCAACATCCACCCCCCCACCATCCACATTCACCCCTCCATCATCCACATTCACCCCTTCTCCAAATCCTGTACTTTATACAGCTTTACTGCAGAACCAACACCCCCCCCACCATCCACATTTACCCCCTCCATCATCCACATTCACCCCCTCCATCATCCACATTCACCCCTCCATCATCCACATTCACCCCTTCTCCAAATCCTGTACTTTATACAGCTTTACTGCAGAACCAACACCCCCCCCCCCCCCACCATCCACATTCACCCCCTCCATCATCCACGTTCACCCCCTCCATCATCCACATTCACCCCTCCATCATCCACATTCACCCCTTCTCCAAATCCTGTACTTTATACAGCTTTACTGCAGAACCAACACCCCCCCCCCCCCCCACCATCCACATTTACCTCCTCCATCATCCACATTCACCCCTTCTCCAAATCCTGTACTTTATACAGCTTTACTGAAGAACCAACACCCCCCCCCCCCCCACCATCCACATTTACCCCCTCCATCATCCACATTCACCCCCTCCATCATCCACATTCACCCCTTCTCCAAATCCTGTACTTTATACAGCTTTACTGCAGAACCAACATCCACCCCCCACCATCCACATTCACCCCTCCATCATCCACATTCACCCCTTCTCCAAATCCTGTACTTTATACAGCTTTACTGCAGAACCAACATCCACCCCCCACCATCCACATTCACCCCTCCATCATCCACATTCACCCCTTCTCCAAATCCTGTACTTTATACAGCTTTACTGCAGAACCAACATCCACCCCCCACCATCCACATTTACCCCCTCCATCATCCACATTCACCCCCTCCATCATCCACATTCACCCCTTCTCCAAATCCTGTACTTTATACAGCTTTACTGCAGAACCAACATCCACCCCCCACCATCCACATTCACCCCTCCATCATCCACATTCACCCCTTCTCCAAATCCTGTACTTTATACAGCTTTACTGCAGAACCAACATCCACCCCCCACCATCCACATTCACCCCTCCATCATCCACATTCACCCCTTCTCCAAATCCTGTACTTTATACAGCTTTACTGCAGAACCAACATCCACCCCCCACCATCCACATTCACCCCTCCATCATCCACATTCACCCCTTCTCCAAATCCTGTACTTTATACAGCTTTACTGCAGAACCAACACCCCCCCCCCCCACCATCCACTTTCCTCCCGCTCCATCATCCACATTCACCCCTTCTCCAAATCCTGTACTTTATACAGCTTTATTGCAGAACCAACATCCACCCCCCACCATCCACATTCACCCCCTCCATCATCCACATTCACCCCTTCTCCAAATCCTGTACTTTATACAGCTTTACTGCAGAACCAACACCCCCCCCCCCCCACCATCCACATTCACCCCTCCATCATCCACATTCACCCCTTCTCCAAATCCTGTACTTTATACAGCTTTACTGCAGAACCAACACCCCCCCCCCCCACCATCCACATTTACCCCCTCCATCATCCACATTCACCCCTTCTCCAAATCCTGTACTTTATACAGCTTTACTGCAGAACCAACACCCCCCCCCCCCACCATCCACATTTACCCCCTCCATCATCCACATTCACCCCTTCTCCAAATCCTGTACTTTATACAGCTTTACTGAAGAACCAACACCCCCCCCCCCATTATCCACATTCACCCCCTCCATCATCCACATTCACCCCTTCTCCAAATCCTGTACTTTATACAGCTTTACTGCAGAACCAACATCCACCCCCCACCATCCACATTCACCCCTCCATCATCCACATTCACCCCTTCTCCAAATCCTGTACTTTATACAGCTTTACTGCAGAACCAACACCCCCCCCCCCCCCACCATCCACATTCACCCCCTCCATCATCCACATTCACCCCTTCTCCAAATCCTGTACTTTATACAGCTTTACTGCAGAACCAACATCCACCCCCCACCATCCACATTCACCCCTCCATCATCCACATTCACCCCTTCTCCAAATCCTGTACTTTATACAGCTTTACTGCAGAACCAACACCCCCCCCCCCCAAAATTCCACATTTACCCCTCCATCATCCACATTCACCCCTTCTCCAAATCCTGTACTTTATACAGCTTTACTGCAGAACCAACACCCCCCCCCCCCACCATCCACATTCACCCCCTCCATCATCCACGTTCACCCCCCTCCATCATCCACATTCACCCCTTCTCCAAATCCTGTACTTTATACAGCTTTACTGAAGAACCAACACCCCCCCCCCCATTATCCACATTCACCCCCTCCATCATCCACATTCACCCCTTCTCCAAATCCTGTACTTTATACAGCTTTACTGAAGAACCAACACCCCCCCCCCCGCCATTATCCACATTCACCCCCTCCATCATCCACATTCACCCCTTCTCCAAATCCTGTACTTTATACAGCTTTACTGCAGAACCAACACCCCCCCCCCCCCACCATCCACATTTACCCCCTCCATCATCCACATTCACCCCTTCTCCAAATCCTGTACTTTATACAGCTTTACTGCAGAACCAACATCCACCCCCCACCATCCACATTCACCCCTCCATCATCCACATTCACCCCTTCTCCAAATCCTGTACTTTATACAGCTTTACTGCAGAACCAACACACCCCCCCCCCCCCACCATCCACATTCACCCCCTCCATCATCCACATTCACCCCTTCTCCAAATCCTGTACTTTATACAGCTTTACTGCAGAACCAACACCCCCCCCCCCCCCCACCATCCACATTTACCCCCTCCATCATCCACATTCAC